>JADLZK010010753.1:0-1200000 GCA_015847255.1 Hyparrhenia diplandra | reverse complement strand
TGCTTTCTGTCCCTATCAAGAATGCCAGCCAAGAACAACGGGGAATTGGGTCCTAATCACTACCAGACTAGGTGACATGGCTCAACGGATGGGAGCATCCTTCTATCAACACCATGTCAGCCCACTCGGCGGAGATGATGCTTGGTCCATGCTCAACAAACAGCTGCCACCATCCCCAGCCAGGTTAGTCTACGCATTTTATTCATTGCAGCTAAGTGAAGAATTAATTAATAGTTAACTAACATTTGGTAGGACCTGACCTACTGTGTTCTGTTCGTAGACTGAAAAACGATAACTTTATTTGAATGCAAGCCCGATTGAATCCTTTTATTTTGACGGAATTGAAATCTACATAATAAACTAGGCTATTTGTCTTGGAATTTAACATTGCACCACTTTCTAGTGTTCACTTTTAAGCACATCTCAAATTCATAGGGTGGGGAGATGTAAATGGATTCTATAGATCACCATGCTATGTTTGTACTGTCCAACTTAATTAAAGTTCTAGAAATTATATATCATATCATCTCACATATGTGCCTTAAACTATAATTTTGTTTACAATGAATTTGATTCCAGCCATCCAAATGGGGCGTAAGGAAAATTGTCTAATACAACTTCTTAGCAGGGCACGAGAGAAACTGTCATATTTTATTATTTATCTAATGGCATATACTATCATTAATCTCTCTCTTCACAATAATTGCGCATATGATCCAAAGAAAATATTTTATTACATTTGTTCATTAAGATATCAAGGGGTCAGGATAGTCATTCACAATAAAGCTGTTAAGACTAGTATACTCCTGTTGTCTTTTTATAGGGTGTGCTATTGACAAATATAACTTGTAATATGCGTAGGTTGGTCACTCGCAATGATTTATTGAAAATAGAATATCTTATTGACAAATACTGTAATTTCAGTGTAATTTCAGTTGACAGGTAATCTTAAACTGTTGACAGGTAGACGGAAATGACCACCTAAAAGATGTTGGGATGAAAATTATCCAAAAATGTGGTGGTTTACCTCTTGCTATAAAAAAGTCATGGGTGGATTGCTAAGTACGAGGTCCAGAACGGAGGGTGCGTGGCAGGCTGTTTTGAACCACCATGCATGGTCAGTAGCTGGTTTACCTAAGGAGCTAGACAACCGCATCTACTTGAGCTATGAGGATTTGTCTCCACAGCTGAAGCAATGCTTCCTATACTGCTCACTTTTCCCAAAAGGTACAGTTATTATGTGGAGAGAAGTTATTCCCATGTGGATTAGTGAGGGATTTGTCCAAGCTCAGGATGGAAGTACTTCATCTGATGATCAGCTAGAAGAAATAGCAACTGAGTACTACCATGAGTTAATCATGAGGAATCTTATAGAACCAACACAACACAGTAATATTTCTAAATATCAGTGCACAATGCATGATGTGGTGCGCTCCTTTGCTGAATTTATGGCTAGAGGAGATTCACTTGTGGTCCAGGACCAGCATGTTGCTATTGGTAGTAAAGGTAACGTCATACACTTTATGTCAATTGGACCAACCAATTTGGTGCCGAAGTGGACCGACTTACAAAACCAAGATTTGCTGAGAACATTAATTATAAATTGCAAAATCAACTTCAAGCCCAGTGATTCACTCACTTGTTTCTCTAGGCTAAGGGTATTGTCTATAAGAGGGGGAGATTGTGATATGTTGGTTGGATCCCTATGTCAGCTGAGGCACCTAAGGTTCCTTTGTCTAGAGAACACTAATATATCTAGGCTTCCAGATAACATCCATACAATGAAATTCCTGCAACACATTTTAATTCAAGGTTCTAGTAGCTTGGAGAATCTCCCAAGAACCATCATGAAATTGGTGCAACTTAGAACTCTTGACATGTATGGTTTGAGTGACAATGTTGTTATACCCAAGGGGTTTGGTGGGTTAACGAATTTGAGGATACTTTATGGGTTCCCGGTACACATGGACAAAGAAGGGGATGGGAACTGGTGCAGCCTGCAAGAAATAGGACCCGTTTCCCAAATTCGGAGCCTTTCCTTACATAATCTAGAAAAGGTTGCAGCAAGCTCATTTGCAGAAATGGCCATGATTAGTAGTAAGGAGCACCTTGATTTCGTAAAACTAGAATGGAGTAGCAGCGGATTCATGGGACTCAGTGATGAAGTCAACAAGAATCAACAACAGAGAGTAGTGGAGGAAGTAATTGAGAAGCTCACCCCTCCATGCAGCATACGACATCTATTCATTGAAGGATACTTTGGTAGCCGGCTACCAAATTGGATGATGGTTCCAAGTACATGTGCCTTCAAGAGCCTGACGATTTTAAGGATGGACAACCTCAGTTGCTGCACCCAGTTACCCAACGGGTTGTGCCAGCTCCCTTGTTTGGAGTCGCTGTCCATTGATGACGCACCTGCCATCAAGATTGTTGGGCCTGAATTCCCGTCACCGTCCTCCCTGCCAGTGGGCAGAGGTATTGCCACTACTGGATCAGTAGTAGGTTTTCCTAAGCTGGCAAATCTTCGTCTAGCTGAATTGTGTGAATGGGAGAAATGGGACTGGGAGGAGGACAGCAAGAGTGAGACTCCAGAACCTATGGCCATGCCTGCACTCAAAAGCCTCATAATTATTAACTGCAAGTTGAGCTGTCTTCCAGCAGGGCTCGCCGATAGCAGGAGGCTTGCTCTAAGGCGACTAGTCCTGTATCGACTGTGCAACCTGACATATATAGAGAACTTCACTTCAGTTGTGGAACTTAAAGTATCCAAGTGCCCCAAGCTACAAAGGATCAGAAATCTCTCTAAGTTGCAGAAAATTGAGATCTTGTATTGTTCAAATATGGAGGTGCTAGAAGGACTCTCATCACTTGACAGCATGGAGATGATGGACGGCACCATGGAGATACTTCCGAAATATGTGACAACAGTGACCCCAAGGTATCTGAAGTTGACTTGCAGCAAGAATTTGTACGAGTCCTTGACAACAGGCAGCAGCTCATCTGAGTATGACAAGATCAGCCATATCGTGTCACGCACTATAGACTACGTTCACTGAGGATGAAGATTAATTTCTGCACCACCACAATAGAAATATAGCAAGTACCATATATCTAGCCAGGTAGTTACTTTGCTGTCATAGTTCCTTGCATAAAGATGGCTTTGTACTTATTCTGTAGTAAACTTTATTTATGCAGGTATTGATATGCCATCATTGCTTTGGGAGTGGGAATGAAGTCCGGTTGACCTGCAGCAAGAAGTTGTACGAGTCCTTGACAACAGGCAGCAGCTCATCTGAGTATGACAAGATCAGCCATATCAAGGCACGCACTATAGACTACTTCACTGAGGATGAAGATTAATTGCTGCACCACCACAATAGAAATAAAGCAAGTACCATACATTTAGCCAGGTAGTTACTTTGCTGTCCCAAGACCTACGACCAACATGTGCAGTCATAGTCCCTTGCATAAAGATGGCTTTGTACTTATTCTGTAGTAAATTTATTTATGCAGGTATTGATATGCCATCATTGCTTTGGGAGTGGGAATGAAGTCCGGTTGGTGGGAGCTCATCATCTCCAGCGCCCAAGAGATGTTCTTCTAAAGTAAATGGAGATTCCTCACTTCTTCGCCTAGCTTGTACCTCCTGCTTTGCTTCCTTGCGATGCTCAGAACAAAGAAACACAGCCAAACATGCTTGGACCAAAGGCACACAATCAAAGTATGTTTGTCCCCTGCTTTTCCAATTCCTATGCAGATGCTCTGCTTTGTACCAGTGCATGTATCATATACCGACATGCTCTGCTTTACATGCAACGAAAACATATCGGATCGGAGCAGATGACAAAACAAATGCCATGTGTCAGTAAAAAAAAAAAATGCCATCTATGCGAAGGGTGCAATTGAGATAGGTAAAGGTATACCAGACGAAAATAACATTAGAGCAGGTGAGGGTGAGACACGGAAATTGTTCATACGCGAAAATAACAAGAGAGCGTCTGACGGAGGGTTACCATAAGCTGAAGCAGGGCAGGGATTATACGACTGGTGGAAACACCTTCTTTGGAATTATTACTGATCAAGTTAGGCATAACTTGTGATTATGCATGCAACTCTGCCCTGCTTTCGGCATGCGTACAGCAATTCCTTGGTTATTAGAGTGCGTAGCAAGCATTGTATCTCCATCTTCTTTCTTCCATTAGCAAAAGCAAAAGTGGCTGCTGTGGCAAGGAATTCCTGCGTTCACTTGCCGATGGACACAGCAAAAGCACAACTGCGAGTAGTTGACATAGGATATTCCAGTTCCAGCATTGTCTGATTCCTATTCCTATGACAAGTTAGATCTAGAGCTAACACAAAATAACTTTTTTCATCAGATATCACGAATTAATTTATTATATACTATAGTTAATTAGCAGTGCATTTATCAATCATGAAGCAAGGCATAACGTGCGTGCGATATATATATAACAGCAGCAAGCTGTTCGAATCTAAGATGGAGTGTGTAGCAAGGATTGGATCGTCACCTTTTTTTTCCCTTTTTGCAGCTGGTCCATCTCATCTCATATATAAGCCATGGCTCATGCCTGCTACTGTGCCTTTCGCCTTACATCCTCAAGAGCAGATAGCCCAATTGAGACGCAAGGCTGCAAGGAGCACCTGCAAATTGAGGTGATTCCATTCTCTATCCTGCAACTATATACGAAGTGACAATTTTGAAGTATTTCTGTAATTGCTTCGTACTTGCTTGGTTGCATAGTTCGTTCATCCTTTTACCAGAGATTCTATAAACTTCAAGTATATCACTATGTAGAGATCCATGCCATAAATATTTCCTGTATATATCTCTAAGTTTTGCTTTGTATACTTTAATACCTTACCACATTTTTTTTCTTTGGGTGAAAATTTCATGAGAGAACTAGCATATCTTGAAATTAGAGAGCTGTGTAGCCTATCCATTGATGTAAAAAGTGAGAGGGTGGTTTCATATTTCAAAACAGAAGGAGTATAGTGGTTTAGGCAGTCTATAGGAGGCTGAGTATAGTGGTTTAGGGATTCTATAGGAGGCTAGGTTTTTGTAAACGTTTTCAAAGTTTTTTTTTTGATAAAGAAGTATGTAGACATCCTCTTGGAGATGATCTACCTATACATGCATGTTTGATGTATTCCAAAATTTCAGATTAATGCCGGATCATGCCTGTCTAATGTATCTGTAGCGTTTGTAAATGTTAACTTCAAGTTCTATAAGATGGAAAAGGAACGAGCAAAGCAGGGAGTTCTAGAAACTCTCTGCTGCTCACCTTTTGGTGTAAGTAAGCATACTAAATATCTTGATCTTTAAACTCTGCTGCTCGCATTTTGGTGTAAGCAAAACATACTAAACGTCTTGATCCTTAAACTAAAATATTATTTTCATGTCACTTTGCTAGTCCTATTTTCTTAAGACAACACATAAATCTAGATTCAAAATACAATCATCGTAATACAATTTATGAGGATCCAGTATGTGTGATTTAGTACTAGTTGCACACAAGAATAAATGATTATTTGATTGTTCGGTGAAACGAGTCTATGATACTGACGTACTTGTGCATGTATAGGACGGACTTCAGCTCTAGCCATGGCTTCCATTTTGGATGCTATGGGACCCTATGTGTTGCAACTGATAGCCGACATGGCAACAGAAGAGGTGAAAATGCTGCTCGGGATATCGGGTGAGATCGAGAAGCTAGAGAACAAGATGAAAAGTATCAAATGCTTCCTTGCTGATGCTGAGAGGAAGCGCATCACTGAATTGACTGTGCAAATGTGGGTGCAGAAGCTCAAGAATGCCATGTATGATGCCACTGACATCCTAGACTTATGTCAAATTGAAGCTGACAAGCGGAAGGAATCGAAAGGTACAAGCATGGTTGAAAAGGCTCCAGATTGCTGCAGGGCATTTCTCTCCTGCCTAAGAAATCCTGTGTTTGCACACAAGATAGGCAGCCGCATTAAGGAGCTCAACCAAAGGCTGGACTACTTATACGAAGAGGCTCACAAGTTCAACTTCATCATCAATCTTGGCTCCCACACAGAGAAAAGCATTTCCACTAGAGAGAAGATGACTTCTGAGTTTGTTGAGTCAGCAATTGTTGGTGAGAAGATTGAGAGGGAGACAAGGGAGCTTGCTCAGCTGCTAACCATCAATGGACACCATGACATCAAAGTGGTGGCCATTGTGGGCGCAGGTGGCATGGGCAAAACCACCCTCGCCCGTAAAGATCTTCAATGAGACCACCATCCAAGAGCTCTTCAAATTGAAGATATGGCTAAGTATCACCCAAAACTTTGACGAGATTGAGCTCCTCAGGAGAGCAATCGAGCATACTGGTGGAGTCCATGGTGGGTCGGAAGACAAGACACTCCTCACACGGAAGCTGACCAACACCTTGTCCACAGGCAGGTTTCTCCTAGTCTTGGATGATGTGTGGAGTAACGTAGCATGGAGCAATGTCCTTTGTGTTCCAGTCAGAAATGCATCTAAAAATCAACTGGGAAACTGGGTTCTAATCACTACAAGAAAAGAAAACCTAGCTCTACAGACTGGTGCCTCCTTCTACCAACATCATGTTAGCCCTCTCAACGAAGATGATGCTTGGTTGTTGCTCAACAAACAGTTGCCGCCAACACCTGGTCAAGTTAGTGAACACATACCATTTTTTGGTAGTTTAATGCACATTATTCCTTTAGCTCCATCTGTTTAATACATTACAGTTTTAGAAAACTATAGTATCACAAACTGGTTATTTTATAAGGAAGGATGCATATATTACTATCCTCATTTGTTGTCATGATAAATAACTCCAAATAAAGCCACAAATATGCATCCAAATTACCGAGATTTGTTGCTGAATCTAAAGTAACTCATAATTATGCATCTAAATTACCCACATTATAATGTTGAAAGTACTCCTGTACAGCCTTGATCCTCCTAGTAATCTATATGGTTTTCATCAATATTCACAGTTTATTCCTATTTGTATCAGAAATCTATGTGTCTGCATTGTGTTGTTGTCTGTGAGCTGTGATGTCCTGGACCTAGATACTGGCCTTCATATTTTATCCTAATAGTTATTGAAAGTTTTATGCATATATCTTACATTTGAAACTCCGGATGTATATTCAACTAAATTACCCCCATTTTCATTGGTAAAAATAATCTAGGTAACACAAACATCTGCATCTAAATTATCTACGGGTAAACTTATAAAAATAATAATAGACCTCTAAATTTGCAAGGAAATTATTGTTATTATTTAGTATTGAAACCTAAGGTTACTCATAAGTCTCCAATAAATTACCCATCCCTCGCATTATGGAAACACACCCAAATTATGTTTTATGTAATTATCTACTTTCAGCTTAATTGTTAACATATGATAAAACTACTTCATTTGGCCCCGGAGGCTTCATTTATTATTTTTGTTTAAGTCAAACTATTCGAGTTGGACCAAATTTAAAGAAAAAAAGGCAATAATATTTGTGATTGTGGGATAAGAAATTAGATCCATTATTTCTTCAAACATACAACATTTATGATATCATTGTTAGAGCAAATCTATGCAAAAAATTATATTGTAAGAGCGACCCCAAAGGGGCTCGGCTGGCGAGGCGGCGGCAGTGGCATGGGGCAACCACTTGCACAGGGGGTAGGGGCAGCAGCGGCGGCTAGGGTTTGGGGCATGAGTGTGAGAGAGCAAGAGAGCATTGACTATGGAGATTTCGAGTTGAACTGGTTAGATCCCTCTTGTATTATAGTCCCGATGAGACTTCACTCCTAAGAAAACTATGAGATCCTTATCGTATCACACTCTCCTTTAACAAAATCAATATTTCTAATCTTAACAACGTATTTCCTAAACTGACTCAGACCTCATATGGTAACTTCGTGGCGGCGTCGGGCAGGGCCAGCGGCAAAGGGGCGCCTTCCCTCTTGGCGGCATGCTGCCCTCTATTGGGCCCATGCTGGCCTGTTGTCTTCGCTAGGGAATACGGCCCGTGTTGGGAATATGACATATATTAACATTTATGATATCAAATAAGAACTATGAGATTGACCATATACTTATATATTTTTATAGTATACCAATTTGGAGTGATAAGTGTTAATAATATTTTTTGTAAAAAGCTTAGTCAAACTAATGGAAGTTAGACTCAATCTTAACGTAGAATGGAATCTTTGTTGGTAGAGAGATAGTATCATCTATTACTGTAGATTACGATCTCATCTCCATATAAGATTGGCCACTAAAATCAAAATTTGATATTGGCAATTTGTGCATATTTAAGTCTTCCTTGGTTGGCTACCAAAATTTTCCATGCCAAGTATTCATTAAGCAAAAGTTGTGAAAAGGTGCATAAAAATATTTGTTCATTGATTTGGCAAACCAAATGTGCGATGTTCGCAAATTTTGGCAGTAAACTGTATGAAAAAAAAAAAAAGTGTGCATCAACCAATCACACAAAGCTTTTGGAGGAAATTCGATGGACAGTTCCCAACATGAGGTGGGCCCACAAAAAAATTGGAGTTGAAAAAAAATCATTTGTTTGCTAGAGATAATTTATTGTTCTATCTCCAAACTATCATAAGATAATATATAATATATCTAAACTTTGTTAGAAAATTCTACAAACTTGCATGATAACATGATTTAGATGTAAAATCTTTGCATAAAAAATCAAATGATTTTAGTAAAGTTGCATTATACATTGTTAGCAAATGGTTATATCCATCACATACTTATGTAACTATATGAGAGATGTATACATTAGTGAAAATTTTAAGCAAAATGGAACTATACATTGTTAATATTAATATGATTGAAAAAATTATGGCAAGATAATACAGCCATGTTACGATCTAATGCCAAATTTTAGGATTTTTAAACACCTTTAAGATATTATTGTTTTTTCAGTCGTAGACACCAAAATACTGAGAAGCATTTGCTTGGGTGCTGACCTCCATGAAAAATCAATAATCCCCAAGGAAATGGTTATAAGTATTGTGGCAAGATAAGAAAACCATTTTACGTTGTTTTTAAAAACCTTCATTATTTTACAATTAAATATTGTGAATTCAATGTTGTATTAGTGGAAATGGTTGCATGTATAATTGTTTGCTAACAAGTTGTCTTAAAACGCTAGCAGGTACATGCTGGAACGGATCACCTCAAAGATGTCGGGATGAAAATTATTAGTAAGTGCGGTGGTTTGCCACTTGCTATCAAAGTGATGGGAGGTCTGCTAAGTACAAAGTCCCGGAGCAAGGGTGATTGGGAGGCTGTTTTGAACCATCATGTAGATGGATTGCCTAAGGATTTGTCCCCCCATCTTAAACAGTGCTTCCTGTACTGCTCACTTTTTCCAAAAGGTTCAAATATTCAGCAAGCCATGGTTGTTCCAATGTGGATCAGTGAGGGATTTATCCATCCACGAGGCAGAAGCAGTTCATATGATGATCGGCTAGAAGAAATAGCAGATGGGTACTACCAGGAGCTCATCATGAGGAATCTTATTGAACCAACCAAAGAATTTGCTCTCACTCGATACTCATGCACCATGCATGACGTGGTGCGATCTTTTGCTGAGTTTATCTCTAAAGAAGAATCATTGGTGGTCCAGGATGAGCAAGATGGAGGTGGTAGCAGCCACAGCCATGTACGGCGCTTGTCTATTGCATCAATCAAGTCATCACTAGAATGGGATATTCTACAGAAGCACAAATTAGTAAGAACATTAATTATATGTTATGGAATTAGTGTTCGGCCTAGTGACTCTTTTGGAACTTTGTCTACCCTAAGAGTACTTGTCATAAGAGGTGTTACTGATTGTGATACATTGGTTGACTCTCTATGTCAACTGAGGCACCTGAGATACATCCACTTCAGCAATACAAATATATCTAGGCTACCTGAAGACATTCATAAGATGAAGTTCTTGCAGCACATTGTGATTGATGAATGTCCACAGCTAGACCATCTTCCTAGCTACACTACACAGCTTCTGCATCTAAGATCTCTTTACATGTTTGATTCACATGAAAATATCTTAATGCCCAAGGGGTTTGGTCAGTTAAGAAATCTAAGAACTCTTCAAGGGTTCCGAGTACATTTGGACACGAATGGGGATGGGAGGTGGTGCAGCTTGGACGAGATAGGTCCACTTTGCCACCTTAGGGATCTTTCTTTACATGGCCTAGAAAATGTGGTTGCTAGCTTGTCGGCTGAAATGGCCATGATTAGTAGCAAGGAGCACCTTGATTACGTGGAACTACATTGGAGTAGCAGCGGATTCATGGGACTGAGAGATGAAGTCAACAAGCAGCAGCAACAGAGAGTAGTTGAGGAAGTAATAGAGAAGCTCAGCCCTGCATCCCGCATACGACATCTAATAATTAAAGGATACTTTGGTTGCCAGCTACCAAATTGGATGATGGTTCCAGCTGTATGGGACTTTAAGAGCCTGAGGATTTTAAGGATGGACAACCTTTGTTGCTGCACCTAGCTACCCAACGGTTTGTGCCAGCTCCCTTGTTTGGAGTCGCTGACCATTAATGATGCACCTGCCATCAAGATTGTTGGGCCTGAGTTCCAGTCACCCTCCTCCTTGGCAGCGGACGGTAGCGTCGTCACTGCTAGATCAGCAGTAGCATTTCCTAACCTGACATTTCTTCGTCTGTTTCGCTTGTGTGAATGGGAGGAGTGGGACTGGGAGGAGAAGAGCCAGACTTCAGAAACTATGCCCATGCCTGCTCTCAAGAAGCTCATAATTGTTAGCTGCAAGCTGAGCTGTTTTCCAACAGGGCTCGCTAGCAGCAAGAGGCTTTGTCTGAGAGAACTACAGCTGGACGACCTGAGCAACCTGACATGCGTTGAGAACTTCCCTTCCGTTGTGGATCTTGATGTAATAAACTGCCCCAAGCTTACAAGGATCAGCAACCTCTCCAAGTTGCAGAAGATCAGGATAGTCTGTTGCCCAATTGTGGAGGTATTGGAAGGAGTCCCATCACTTGACAGCTTTACGATGGAGGACGCCAGCATGGAGACTCTTCCGGAATATCTGACAACCGTGACCCCAAGGTATCTTAAATTGAGTTGCAGCAAGAAGTTGTATGAGTGCTTGTTAACAGGCAGCAACTCATCTGAGTACGACAAGATCAGCCATATCAAGTCTCACACTATCGACATCGCTCAAGATGAAGATTAATTGATGCATGGCCAGATCAGAAAACAAAGCAAGTGTATATTGAACCAGGTAGGTAGTTTTCTTTCGCAAGACATAGTCCCTCACATAACGAGCGCTTAGTACGTATTATGATGTAGTAAACTTTATTTCTGCAGCGCGCATATTTCAGTTGTGTACCATCTGCTTGCTCTTGCTTATAATATTCTAGTGAGACACACCGAACTCTGTACTACACATTGGCTTGCGCTGGAGGAGGCTTGGAATTATAATATGGTGAAGCAGAGTGCAGAATATAGTGTCCTTGTGTTCAAACTTTGGCATTTGTGTTTTCATATTGTTTTGCTCTTATATTTGTAAATTAATCAAGGTTCCGTTTTGGATTTGTTATAATGAACAAATGTGTGGTGGTGAACGAAATGCTCTGTAATAGTAGATGCGCCAAGCTGGCATGCAACACGATCAGGCGCATCAAGGTTGTCCTCTGCTGTTCCGATCCCTGAAACGAAGAAATGTTCTTCCTCTGCTTCGCTGCAGGCTGCAGCAGTATATATGCGTATACACATCCTCGGCTTGGACCTTGAGGTTGCCAGGAGATGAAGGACGGCACCAACAGGATCCTCCGAGTACGGCAAGATCCTCTGCTTTGTAAGCTTGCAGTGCACCAATATATGTAAGTTGGTTGGTGACGAGATCCACAAGGAATTGAATGGAATGGTGGATCTCATATATCTTCTATATATAATAGTATCAATGTATGTAGCATCTGCTTGCTTTTGCTTTGGCCAAATTTCATTTCAAGTGAGACACACAGGACTTTGTCGGATGGATTTCCTTGGTCCGTAAATTATATATGGTGAAGCGGAGTGCTGATTGTGGCCCAACTCTTGTCTTCGAACTCTGTCACTAGTGTATATTCGTATTCTTTTCCTCCTAATATTTCTAGTACTAATCGTGGTGGGGACGAGGATTTATTTACAATGAAGGAAATGGTGTAACAAAAACCCCACCACAAGCAGAAATGCATGGAACACGAAGAGGGAAAAGCGACATTGCCCTTACAAAAATTTGACTATATTTGCACAAATTTTTTGAATAAAATCAGTGGTCGAGTTGGTGTCAAAAGAGTCACACGTCTTATAATTTGGGGACGTAAGAAGTATGTACATAACCTTCATTGTTTTACAAAAAGAAGCATGCTGGAACCATATTATTTGCAACGAAATGCAATATAAGCAACCTCATCATTGTTTACAAAAATAAATAAGAAGCTTAAAATTACATGTTTTTGGCAGGTAGTTGAAATTGATCAACTGAAAACTATTGGGATGGAAAATTCTTGAAAATTGTGATGGTTTACCGCTTGCAATCAAAGTGATTGGAGGTCTCTTGAGCACAAGATACCCCAAAGAGCATTAGGGCACTCACAATGCAAACTCTAGCATAGAGTCTAAGTGTATTTATTACATTCATAGTTATTATAACAAGAAGGTATATTTTTTTTCGAAAGCGGGACTTCACCCATACTGCACTAAGAGAAAGGCCGAAAGAAAGGCCGGTAACCGGATACAAGAGGAGACGCGAGTAACCCTCGGGTTACCCCTGAAATCCCCGACACAAACAAACAGCAAGAAACGAGAGGGGAGGGATAGGACGGACCCTCCAACTAACTACCCATCCAACCAACAAGAAGCTTTATGAATCGTCCTCATCTCCAGGTAGCTCGGAATGGGACAAGATCAGCCACATTGGAAAGCACAACATTGTCTACCTAGAGGAAAAGCTTTCATTGCACCATCCACAGGCACAACAGGGTATCAAATTATAATATGGTGATTAGACATAGTGTTACGACGAGAGACATCTACAATTGTTGACATCTTCATGTCTTGTCAAAGTAATTTTATTGTCATCTCCTGTATTTGTAACTACAATTTTTCTCTCACTAAGTAAGTATTTTCATGTGTCATTATGCACTGACCGTGCAAACTAATTTTTGCAGGGACCCATGATCCTTATGGCAGAGCTTGCACCGGCAAGGTAGAGTGAGATCTGCTTGGTAGAAAGCTCATCTCCAGCACACAATACACATGCTCTGTTGACATGCAGACTGCCAACATACTGCTAAATCATGGTTACTGGCCAAGACTACTGTACTCTTGTATTCTTAACCATGTATATTTGTACACTCCATATGTTCTTTTTGAAGTAATGGCCTGAGGCCGTTGGTATTGTAATCAACCGACGAAAGCAGACATGCAGCACAAAACTCATTACATGCTGACTTGATTGTTTGACCGATCAGATCAGCCTCAATGTCATTGCGGTTATGGGGTTGTCCTCTCATTCTCTGATCTCCGTGGCAACACCATGTACACCATCTGCTTTGTTGCCTGCAGTGCACTAATATATGCAAGGCGCTCAAAATTAATGCCAGCTTTGAGCTGTCACTGAGGAAAATAATGGTTATCTCATACTAGTTTGGAAGCACAGGACAGCCGTTGATGCTATGTGCACTAGTAATCAAGGCTGCCCTCTGGTTTTCCGACCCCTGCAACAACTGTATGCTAATCGTTGGCCCTGTACCAACATACAATGAAAATGTAACAGGGAGTAGCAAAAATCCAAAACCTGCAACTCTACTTAGCCTTGTTTGCATGCTAAAGAAAATGTAACGTGGCAGATCGCAGATCAATCATCACCACAGATCACGGGTACTGGGCATTTTTCCCAAACGCTGTTCACCGATCCCGGGCCGTGTACACTTGGTTCTTCCTGGTTACCTGACCATTGGTCGATCATTGACATTCCTTACTGCTAGCGCACAATACACATACTCTGTGTGACACCCTGCCCTCCAAAGCCCCTTCCGTCGGGTGCGCACGTGTACACATAGTATCTTGTTTATACACTTTCGTCCTTGCTTCGTGTAAAAGGGTTAACCCG
This sequence comes from Hyparrhenia diplandra, assembly GCA_015847255.1. Taxonomy (NCBI): domain Eukaryota; kingdom Viridiplantae; phylum Streptophyta; class Magnoliopsida; order Poales; family Poaceae; genus Hyparrhenia; species Hyparrhenia diplandra. The sequence continues at coordinate 1,185,831 of JADLZK010010753.1, read as the reverse complement.
AAGGTGATATGGCTGGAAGGCAAAGGCTTATGAGTTGGCTCCACCCTTGCTTAACCAGCAAGGTGGTACTAAACATGTGCACTCTGCACTCATAGGCCCCTACCGGGCCACATCCAAATTGGGCCGGTGTTGACTTTGTTTGTTCAAGTAAGGGACATGAGGCCCTGGATTTTATGATGAACCCAGTATATGTCGAGGAAATCTTTTAGGGCCCGTTTGGATCTCTTGAATTTGGGGAATTAAAATCTACTTAATAAATTAAGCTATTTAGTTTAGGCGTCTGCGTTTTTCGGGCGGCGTAGGGAATGCGTAGAGTCGTAGACTCAAGTCAGGTCCTCACGGACCTCACGGTCACGAAGGCTCAGGGCCGGCGCTGCATAAAGTTTTCTTTTTTTTTTCTTTTTTTTTTGATGCCGCTCTCCTTCTTGGATTGTAGTTGGGTACAGGCAATTCTAATCTGCTCGTGTGCCCCCCTTGTTCTTGGGCCCCCGGCCGTCGCCTCTGTTGCATAGCCTCAGGGCCGGCGCTGCAAAGTTCACAAATAAGCCTATCTCAAATTCATAGGGTGGGAGATAGGAATTGAATTCCATTATGTTTGCATTGCACTCTCCATGTTATGTGGTTGAGGAAGCCCATCACCATGTTATGTTTCACCACTACGTAAATGAACTTCCGTGGCGAGCATTTTAGATTTTCCGTGGCGGGCATTAGGTCCGCCCGCGAGCTAGGGTCACGGTTAATCGCTCGATTAACGTGGCGGACTCCATGCCCGCCATGCAAAATCGATTAACCGTGGTGGACACGTTACAATGCCCGCCCGCGGTTAATAAATAAAAAAATAATAAAAAGAAAATCCGGACTTCGAAACCCTAACGGGCCCGGATCCGGGCTGGGCGGGTTAGGGTTTCGAAGTCCTCCACCGCCGGCCCGCATGACGCCGCCGCCCGGCCAGCTTCGCCACCGCCCGGCGGGACGCGGATCCGGCTCGGGGGCGCCGGATTTGGCGCTCGGGACGCCCGGTCGGGCTCGGGGGCGCGGGATCGGAGCTCGAGGGCGAGCGGGACCTTGCTTTCGACACAGCGCCGCCCGCCGCCGTAGATGGGGACACCATAGCCGCGGGGACGCGGATCCGGGCTCGAGGAGCCGGATCGGATGGGGCGACGGGATCTTGCTCGACACCGCCGCCGCCACGTAGATGGGGACGCCATAGCCGCTCGGGGGGACACGGATCCGCGCTCGGGAGCGCTATCGCCCTTAGGGACCGCCGCCGCCATGGCGGCGGTTCCAGCGGCGCCCGGCCAGCGCCGCTGCTCGAGGAGAGGAGAGGGGGGGGGCCGGCTCGGGCGCGGACGGAGGGGGGCCCGGCTTGGGTGCTTAGGCGCCCGCCGCGGCCGGCTCCCGTGGCCGCCCCGCGGGGAAGAATGGGGAGGGAGGGAGAACGGCGCGTCGGGGTGAGAGAGAGGGAGGGAGGTGTCCGGGTGGGGGCCGGATGAGAGAGAGAGAGGGGCAGGCGAGAGAGTGTTAGGGTTAGGGATGGGAGTGTTGTTCTCTTTTTATATGGACCATCTATTAGTGGGCTGGTATGGGCTTTTGGGCTGCTAGAATTGGGCTCGATTTACCGTGACGGTCATTTGCTGATTTTCCGTGGCGGTTTTTAACAATGTCCGCCCACGGTTAATAGTGATTTTCCGTGGCGGGCATTGTTAAAAGTCCGCCATGGTTAATCGATTAACCGTGGGCGGTTTTTTTCCCTGGCCGGAGGGTGCGAGGCCACCTATTTTCCGTGGCGGTTTCTCAAATGCCCGCCACGGAAAATAAAATTGGAACACCATGTAAAATCAATTTTGTAGTAGTCTTTGCATTGCACTCTCCAACTCCATTCCATTGCATTGCACCCTCCAACTCCAACTCCATTGCACTACAACGAATTAAATTCCAAAGATCCAAACAGGCCCTTATAGTAAAGCAATTACAGAAAGCGAGCAAACATGGTAGGTTGTTCCTGAAATCAGGCAAATCATTCTTGTTGTCGATGCCGAACCACCGTATCATCGTGTCAACGCGTTGTCCTCTGCATAAGCAAAGTCTCCTAGTTGTTACCACGCATTCCGCCTGTAAACTGGTACTAAAAATCCATCATCAACTCTCCCATTTGTTGACTTGTTGTGATATGCATATGCAAAAGCGCCAATCAACGAGAGCTGGCGGCCTCAGGCGCAATTAAATTTCTTTGCAATATTTGTCACGGATCAAGTTTGCTGTGATTGCACCAATGGGTATATGCACAACGATGGTGCACTGCCACCAACTCTTCTTTAGAGTTTATCACGAGCCTCCCTTTCAACGACAAGACAAATTTTCTCCACCTATGCAAGGAGAGTCCATTCCTTATTATTGACGAGATGACCCAAAACAATAATGCACTTCTAAAATTCACAAACAGACTAAATGTTGTGTCAGATTGGTGTGACCTCTTTGGAGTTTAGTAATAATATATTTCTAGTGCAGTGGGGATTAAGAAACCGGCTGAGTTTTTAAGTAGATTAGATTTGTATGAAAATTGTCGTTTTGTTTTATACTATACGATACTTCGTGGTAGTTCCGGCGCTCGGTCATTGATGTGAACGATAAATATATATAGAAAGGACATGTCTCAGTCAAGTTTGTACTCCATTCTCCTAGCTCTACTCCTATACAAGGAGAGTCCATTCCTGCTGGACTTGGATCATCGCCTCACGCATTCTGCTGCCCTCTCTTTCGTTCTGCAATCTGCTCTGCAATAAGTTGAGGTGAGCACTTCCTTCTGCTATGATTTCTCCATGGACGACCGAGTAGCAGTATATAGTTTTTTTTTTTATATCAAATTATGTTCTCTAGGGATTATGAGACAAATTTGTGCTTCTGTATGTATGATTTACTGCTAGCAGGTTGATAGGCTTGTGCCATGGCGGCCGTCCTCGATGCTTTAGCACCCTACGTAAAGAAGCTTATTGCGGACATGGCACAAGAAGAGGTGTCCATGCTGCTTGGCGTCTCCAAGCAGATCACCAAGCTGGAGGACAACATGGAAGGCATCAAAGCCTTCCTCGCTGACGCCGAGAGGAGGCGCATCACTGACACTAGCGTGCAAAGATGGTCAACAAAGCTCAAGAACGCCATGTATGATGCCACTGATATCCTCGACCTGTGCCAGCTCGAGGCTGACAAGCGGAGGGACTCTGGAGATGGTGGCACTGCAGAGCATAAGTCGCCCGGATGCTTCCAGCCTCTGCTCTTTTGCTTGCGGAATCCCGTGTTTGCACACAAGATTGGCAGCCGCATGAAGGAGCTCAACCAGCGGCTGGAACGCATCCACAGGGAGGCTGAGAAGTACAAGTTCAATATTGGCCTCGGTTCCAACGAGGAGCCAAAGAAGCTAACTGCTGCTGAGTTATCAAGATATAGGACAAGTTCACATGTGGACGAGTCAGCCATTGTTGGAGAACAGATAGAGAGGGATTCAAGGGAGCTCATCCAGGTGCTAACCTCAAGTGATAATAATCACAACATCAAGGTTGTGTCTATCGTTGGCGTTGGTGGCATGGGAAAGACAACTCTTGCCCAGAAGATCTTCAATGATGCAACCATTCAAGATCACTTCAAGACAAAGAAGATATGGCTAAGCATCACTCAACATTTTGATGAGGTTGAGCTACTGAGGACAACAATCAAGCATGCTGGAGGCGACCATGGTGCTGAGAAGGACAAAAGCACTCTGACAGACATCCTAATCCAAACGCTGTCCGGTGGAAGGTTTCTGCTGGTGATGGATGATGTGTGGAGCCAGAAAGCTTGGAATGACGTGCTTAGTGTCCCAATTAGAAATGCTAGCAAGAAACAACCTGGAAGCAGGGTGCTTGTCACCACAAGGTCTGCACACCTGCCACAGCAGATGCAAGCCACCCTGCACCAACACCGTGTGAGACCTCTTGGAAATGATGATGCCTGGTCCTTGCTCAAGAAACAGCTACAGCCTGATCAGGTTAGTCTATTTCTACTCTATACAACTTGGACACCAGGATTGGTTTACCAATATGAATTCCTGGTGGAATCCTGGAAGTGGGACAGGGCACGGGAGTAGCGCAGAATGATGATCTAGCAGTCTTAATCGAATAACGTAATAACAAAATGACACTAGGATCAGTTTATAGCTATTAATTACTCTTTCCAACTAGAAACTGTACGCCTAGGATTAGTTTATAGCTATTAATTTGTTGGAAAATTTAAGACCAAGCAAAAAGAATATACATTTGCTTTTGATGACATTATAAAAAAAAAAGTCACAAATATCAAATATGATGTCGTACATAACTTTTGTCTATACCGTTATGGCACATTTTTTTTTAAAAAAATCATTGCTAACTTCCATCATGCTGAAAAATATAACTGTACAGAACTTTCCAAAATGAAGTATAGATAACATATTTGGACACTTTATTCTCTTCAAGATTAAAAACAATTAAATATAGTTTAATTATTACCACCTATGATCTAATATATGGTAAAAAAAACAATCAGATAGACGGTTCACAGTTATGTGGGCGTACCACAACAAAGGTTATCTTCCATCTTATTTAGTGTCAACAAGAAGTATCAATATTTAGGTATTGTATCATTAGATTTAACATATGGACAATCGAATTTATAGTACGTATTTATTTCATTCCAAAATTGTTAATATTTTTTCTATGTTTAGCTGATCCTAAGATAGTTTGGCTCAAATAAATCTGCCCACTTTTTAGAACGTAAGTAGTACTTAATTGGATACGTTTTGAATGTCTCCACAATAATGCTCATAAGACATGTTGGACAACACTACTGCAGAAATTTTTCACATGACAGGCATATTTAGTTTTGCGTGGTGGGTAAAGACGCCCGTCATGCAAAAGCAGGTCACCGTTAATCGGGAATAACCGTGGCGGACGTTTTTTTTGCCCGCCCGGTAAATAAATTAAAAAAAAAACCCGAGCTCAGTAGGTCCGTATCTGGGTCTGCAGGGCCGATTAGCACCGCCCGTCCCTCGACCTGAGCTGCGCCGCCCAGCAGCCCCGCACCTCCGTGATCTGCTGCGAGGAGCACCGCCACCACCGTATCGAGCCCGCTAGGGCCTAGATCTGCCGCCGGCCCCGCTCGGATCCGCCGAGAGGATGCCGCCTTCATCGGAGAGGCTGCCACTCGCCGCCGCCCAACGTCTTTGCCATTGGGGGAGGCCCGGATCCGCTCAATCCGGGGCGCCAAAGACTTGATCCACGTGTGCTCACGGATCCGCCGCCCGGAGGTGGTTGCTTTGTCGGATCCACCGCCGGGGAGTGAGGCCACGCCCGGATCCGCCGGGCGAGGCCACCCGCCCCGGCTCCCGCCGCCGGGCAGGTGGTTGCCGCCGCCATCCCGTCGCCGGGAGGGAGGCCACGGCCGGATCCGTCGCCGGGAGGGAGGCCACGCCAGATCCGCCGCCGCCTCGTTCTGCGGGCGCCTCGGTTAGGTCCTCCATCAAAGTAACGTGGAGGCTCTGTTAGGTCCTCCATCAAAGTAATAATAAATACCATTTATGCAAATTTTCCTCTATCACCTTTAATAGGGTATGTTGGGATTAAAGCGTGAATAGCTCGCTAAAAATTCATCCAAATTAGCTCTAGTGAAACCAAACAGAAGGAGGTGGTCTAATATTTTTTAAAAAAACATCTCAGCTTTCCAGGGTCAAACCGCACCCAATGATGATGCTTAAGAAGAAGGTCTTCTCACACAGACCAAGAAAATCGCCAATCCCCTTCCCCAGCCATACACCGGCTTGCCAGGGTCATGACTGCCCCCGGTGTTTGTACTTAGGAAGAAGGTCTCCTCAATCCCCTGCCCCAGCCAAACACGGGAGACGTTACCTGTGAGAATCTTTACCACTTGGTCTACCATCCTTCGGCAAGGCAACACTTCAACTAGTTGCTCCTTCCGTTCGAAAAAATTACCTATCTTGCTTCCGAAGAAATCTAACTCTTTTGTTGAGCTAATTTTAGTCTAACTAGTAACTAGCCCTAGCTTCTCCAAACATGCACTAAAACTTATTCCAAATTCCCCAAGTTTCAAGAAACGGCAATAAGTAATATTCTCGATTATCAAATACGCATCACTAGATCTGTTCTACCAACTTGGTGCTTTTTGATGTAAGAGTGCAGAACTACTATGAGCGTTTGTTCTACATCTCAGGCTGCTGCAGCTGTTTCAGGTAATTGCGATTGTAGTTATTATTTGCTACAGCAGCAGATATATGGAGCTATATGCTACAGCAACAGATATATGAGCCTGCAATGCTGCGGCTGCTACTGCACACACAGCGCGCTGCATATAAAGTTGTGGTTCCAATTTTTAGGCCCGCACATCACTCATCTTTTTGTCCAGAGCATAGAATCACGCGGGACTATATCACTATCGGTTGTTTTAAACCATTAGTGATAATGCAACACGTACTGCCAGTTCCTGGCTACAGCCGTCAGTGACAGATTGACCATCAATGGTAGGCAACTGAGCAAGCACCATCACTTTTGATTGCATGTCAACTGTATCGATCTGATTCCGTGGGTGATGTTAGGATTTTGTAGGCCTGCAAATGCTAAACTAAACCTTACCATTTTGTACTAGATTCTTCCGTGGTTTAAGATAACATTATTGTACGCTGCTAATTAGAGACCTACCATTATTTTACAATTAGATATTGTGGATTCAATGTTGTATTAGTGGAAATGGTTGCATGTATACTTGTTTGCTAACAAGTTGTCTTAAAATGCTGGCAGGTACATGAAGGAACTGATCATCATTTGAAAGCGATGTCGGGATGAAAATTATTCATAAGTGTGGAGGTTTACCACTTGCTATCAAAGTGATGGGAGGTCTGCTAAGTACAAAGTCCCGAAGCGAGGGTGATTGGGAGGCTGTTTTGAACCATCATGCATGGTCAGTAGATGGATTGCCAGAGGAACTGGACAACACGATCTACTTGAGCTATGAGGACTTGTCTCCCCAGCTTAAGCAGTGTTTCCTGTACTGCTCACTTTTTTCCAAAAGGTTTAGATATTTGGCAACCTATGGTTGTTCCGATGTGGATTAGTGAGGGATTTATCCATCCACGAGGCAGAAGCAGTTCATATGATGATCGGCTAGAAGAAATAGCAAATGGGTACTACCAGGAGCTCATCATGAGGAATCTTATTGAACCAACTAAAGAATCAGCTCTCACTCGATACTCATGCACCTGTCTTAATACCCAAGGGGTTTGGTGAGTTAAGAAATCTAAGAAGACTTCAAGGGTTTCGAGTACATTTGGACACGGATGGGGATGGAGGCTGGTGCAGCTTGGAGGAGATCGGACCCCTTTCCCACCTTAGGATGCTTTCTTTGTACGGCCTAGAAAATGTGCCTGCTAGCTCGTCAGCTGAAATGGCCATGATTAGTAGCAAGGAGCACCTTGATTACTTGCAACTAAATTGGAGTAGCAGCAGATTCTTGGGATTGAGGGATGAAGTCAACAAGCAGCAACAGCAGCAGAGAATAGTGGAGGAAGTAATTGAGAAGCTTAACCCTGCATCCAGCATACGACATCTACACATTGAAGGGTACTTTGGTAGCCAGCTACCAAATTGGATGATGGTTCCAGCTACATGGGCATTTAAGAGCCTGAGGATTTTAAGGATGGACAACCTTAGTTGTTGCACCCAACTACCCAACGGGTTGTGCCAGCTCCCTTGTTTAGAGTCATTGGCCATTAATGACGCACCTGGCATCAAGATCGTTGGAACTGAATTCCAGTCACCATCCTTATCCCTGCCAGTAGGTGGAGGTATTGCCACTGCTGGATCAATAGTAGGTTTTCCTAATCTGGCAACTCTTCGTCTAGCTGGCTTGCGTGAATGGGAGGAATGGGACTGGGAGGAGCAAGGCGAGGATTGTACTGTAGATGCTATGGCTATGCCTGCTCTCTGGCTTATCTCAATTTGCAACTGTAAGTTGAGCTGTCTTCCAACAGGGCTTGCTAGCATGAAGAGGCTTGCTTTGAGAGAACTGCAGCTGTATGAGCTAAGCAATCTAACATATGTGGATAACTTCCCTTCTGTCATGAAACTTTATGTGTTTGATTGCCCTAAGCTTAAGAGTATTAGCAACCTCTCCAGGTTGCAGAATATAACAATCATACGTTGCCCGAATGTGGAGGTCCTGGAAGGAGTCCCGTCACTTGATTACATGCAGATGGAGGATGGCACCATGGAGACACTTCCAGAATATCTGACTGCAGTAACCCCAAGGTATCTCAGGCTGATTTGCAGCAAGAAGTTGTATGAATCCTTATTATCAGGATGCTCATCTGAGAACGACAAGATCAACCATATCAAGTCACGCACTATCTACTACACTTGGTGAAGATGACGATTAACTGCTACACCGCCGGATTAGAAATGAAGCCGGTATATATCTTTAATTATTTATCCTGCTAGTTACTTTTCTGTCGCAAGTAATGCAGTCATAGCCCCTTGCGTAATGCTAGCTTAGTACACGCGTGTTCTGAAGTGAACTTTATTTATGCAGGTATCGATATGCCAATTCTTTGTAGTGGGAATGGAAGGGAATCAAATTGATGCGAGCTCATCATCTCCAGCACGCAGATTTAAGCTTTGTACCATCTGATTGCCTTTTCTGTGGTCAAATTTCATTTCTACTAGTGAGAGACACACATGACTCTGCAGTACACATTGACTTAAGCTGGGCGATGCCGAGAAGCAGAGTGCTGAATATAGGCCTTGTGTTGAAACTTTGGCACTAGTGTATTCATTTTATTGTGCTAATACACTTGTAAAGATAATCGAGGTAGGGACTTGGATTTATTTATAGAGAATTTTTACGGTGCTTGGGAGGAACCACCGTTTCCTCCCGTTGAATTGTCATTCGCCGGTTCCTCCACCTATTTTTTAGTCATTAAGGGTAGATTAGTACTTTTAATCTATAGCTTTTCAGTTTTTTTTTTTTTAGTAAATCAGCTTCTCCCGTACAATTTCAGGAACCGCATCGACCAGACATCGTAGTTTCGCCGCCGCGTGCGTCTCCTCCGTCGTAGTTTCGGCCGGCCGGATCTCCCGCTGCCGCCGCCGCCGCCGACCTCAACTGCTGCCACGGAGGTGCCTGCGCCCGCCACGCCCTCGCCCTCAACCTCCCTCCCCAGCCCGGCAGGATCCTTCTCTGCTCCCTCGGCCGCCGCCCTGCACCTCGCGCCGCAGCCGGCGTACCTTGTCCGGTGGGAACTGTATGAGAGACTGCTTGATAGGACAAAGCATTTGAAGGTATGTATAATTTGGATGCTTACCAGCTATCTTTGTATCTCTTGTCGACCAACTCTACTAGCATCAAATTCCATTCATTCCCAGTGGTTTAGAGTGTGTACGAATCTCTATTTAGAATGGTCATTCTTCATAATTTAGCATTGGTGATCTACTAGGGCTTGTACTTGTCATTAGTTGCAGGATGGAAGAAATAATTCTTATAGAAATACTTGTCATCAGTTGCCAATTCAATTATTTTGCTATCTGACTGTCATTTTCTTCTGAATGAGCATTGCAAGTGTCAACAGTGTCAGTGTCACTTTACTTAGTGACAGGATGATCTGTTTAACAAACATGACATTAAGAAATAATTTTGTTTTATTTGTTTAGCAAATGTTTAGTCAGTTTGTTTCAGTTTTATCTCTGCCAACCAAAAATCTAGAAACTGAGCACTCTACATGTACATTCACCTTGATATGCTTCTCTAACACTAATCTTCTTATGCAGACCTATCTTTGGACAGTTGGGCAGATACCAAAAGATAAAGCACCAGCGCTCTCTGGAAATTTACTTCTGGAGGAAGGACTCGCCCAGTTGCATACATTGCCAACATTTCAGGTGACATTCAAGATTATGGGAGTTGCCCTATCTGGTCTTCAGATTGATAAGCTGGACGTGAAAAACACACCAAATGCTCCATATAAGGGTTTTAGAGCCCCAACTCAAGCTGGAAAGTATGAGGTCAGATCATAGGTGCTTGCAGAGGGCAGCTGTTAGTTTTTATATTATAGATCGAAAACCAAAGATGCTGCAGACCTGGCTCATGGCCTGTTAAAACAATATGATCATCAGTTGATCAGGTGCACGGCCAGCTGCACTTTGTTCATTTTCTCCTGTCCGGGCCCATTACTGCATTTGAAGGGAGGTGCCATTGTTCTTTGTTGAGGTGAAAAGGTGTCTTGTACCTGTTTCAGATTATCTATCCTATCTGGTGTGAAAGCAACAGAATATTGTGACCCTAGAGAAATGGACGTCAAGGTTTTGGATTTTGGCACCTTGTTGTAAAATTTACTTGAGTTTAGAATTTTGTAAATTCCATGATATTTCAGTTTCCAACAATTGTCTTGTACAGAAGCATACTTGCCTTGTGTGGTTTTGTTATAAGAAAAATCTCTCTTTTTGTTAGAAAAATTTCCTTTAAATATGTTGTTTCTGTTGTCCCTGTCAGTGATCGATGAAAAGTGTGTAAATGTTAAATTGAGTCTTACCAGGATCATTGTTACTGTACTCCAGAGATTAGCTTTTCAGAATTCTTGCTCATTCACTTCCGCCGGGAAGCATGGTTTCACATTGACAAGCAATAGTGCTGTGACACTACCTGTTGTGTTGATTACTCTGGCTCTCTGTGATCATGTGAACTGACCAATCTGAAACCCACAATCATCTAACTGTCTTATCTACTATGTCAGACAGTGACCGTTGAGAGATTATGTGCAAACTGAAATTCTCAGCACAAGTCCACTTGTAGCAGGCTTCAAAGCCAAATAAAAAGCATCATGACATGGCTGAAACAAGGCAAACGACCACCAGAAATCCAACAAGACTGCACCAGAGATATACGCCATACATTTCCTATTTGCTTCAGCAATGGAAATCCAGCAAGACTGCACCAGAGATATACGCCATACATTTCCTATTTGCTTCAGCAATGGATCACGTGGGCGTGGGCGTGGCGTGTTCTTGGCTTGGATCACGGACAAACAGGGTCTTAATTACGCGGCTGTGTCGTCAGTGTCAGTCGTGAGTGGCTCATCACTCACCAGGTTGAGCAGGCCGGCACGGCCCCAGGCGCAGGTGCCGTAGCCGCACTTGTCCGGCGGCCACCAATCCAATGTCGCGCACACAAAGTCCTCCCCGTTCGCCGCGACGGGGCGCCGCGCATCGACGGTGGCCACCGCCGGCTGCCCGGCCGCCGAGCCCGGTTGCAGCAGCAACGAGGCCAGGAACCAAAGTCCGCCCAGAAGCCGACCCAGCTGCTGCGGCTGCGTCCCCGCGGCGGCGGCCATGCCAACTCGCAGACCGATGACCCGACGCCGGCGGGCCAAGAAACCAGGCAGGCAATGGCTCTTCGGAGAGCACGCAACGCAGTCCAGTAGTCCCTGTGGGCCTAGCAGATCAGAGCTAGGCGCCCCAGCACGGTCAAGGTGAGCGCGGCGCGGACGAGCTTGGACGGATGGGTGAAGCTAGGCGTTGCCCGCGCGCCCGCGTAGTAGGCCTTGAAGAGCGGCAGCATGTGCGCCGGGAACGGGGAGGACGGGACGGGGAAGGGGACTCGTGCGGGGGCACGTCGAGCGCGCGGAACCGCACCGCCACCGCGGGGAGGAGGCTGGTGTCGTCCCAGCCGTGCAGACGCGTGCGGGCCTCTCGGAGGAGTGGCTCCAGCGCGGCGAAGTGGACGGGGAGTCCCGCGCGGCGAGCAGCAGGGAGAGGTGGAGCAGCTGGTTCAGGTGGTCCTGCGCCGGGAACGGCACCGTCACGATGGGCACGGCGGCGGCGTGGGGGCCGCGGCGAGGGGGCTGGGGATGGGACGGTGGCGTGGGGGCTGACGAGCACGCCGGCGATGAAGTGCGGCGGTGGCGGCGTTTTTCTATAGGAGGCAGCGGCGGACCGGGAACCGGATGAACGAAGCAAGAAGGTTTTTTTACACTTACGACTTCTCCAAAGCTGCTCATCGAATTAAAAAGACCATTATACCCTTCAATATTTATTATAATTTAGTTCCTCGTGCTATTTATTCACCGTCACGGTTCCTCCTCCTATTTGGTTCCTCTAGCTTTTTTGACCACCTGGATCGGACCAAATGGAAATACCCCATATTAATTCCAAAGCGCCGTAAAAACTCTCTTATTTATAAGATGCCGTGAGAAACGGAATGTTCTGTAAATAAAACTATGAAGAGACACAAACACAAACAGGCAGAGCATAGGTTGGGTTCCTCCGCTTTCCCAGTTTTCGCGGGCTTGACAAATGTCTTTGACTATGCACAAACACCACCAGGCAGAGCATACGGCCCAGAATGCAAAAACCTTCTCCTCTGCTTCGTGGGCTTGACAAATATATATACAGGTATAAACATATGTTCCCTCCCTGCTTAATTTAGACTATATCCACTGATATGCTACAAACTGAAAAAAAAAAAAAAAAAACTATGTATCAGCTTAAACCCCTCAAATGACCCATTCGGCCGAGGCCACAAACGAGACAGGAGGAAAAGTCAGGATGCAAAAGGCCCACAGGCCGAAACATGTAGGGCCCAGGCCATGGCGCCCACTAAATGTTCTTTGTTGCCCTCAACTTATGCTGTGTCGGCCCAGTAAATATGGAACGTGCTCCAACATGTCCTCAATCTGGCCATCTTCAAAAACTCCTTAAAACCACTTTCTAATTTGTTTTTTATCAAATCAAAGGGGAAAAAAAGAGCCTTCAATAGATTTGTTAAACATCTCCTTCAGAGCTTGTTCGGTTAATTCTCAATCTAAAAGAGTTTATGGGGATTTTATTTGGCCAAAATTCCGGCCAATCTCCTCTAATTCCTTCTAATCAAGGATTACTCAGACAAGGCTAACTGTTGTAAACTCCTAGCAGGTGCTTATCGAAGAAATAGGAGTGCATGCCAATATCCTGCAGTTTTGAGCAAGTTCTGAGCTTAACTGATCCATAATTGGGTCAACATACAGTGCTTACTTTCTTAGCTTGCTTCCAAGGCTCCATCGCTTCAGACTTCAGTGTTGGGATTTTTTGTTTCCATGGCTTCAAAGCTCAGAGTTGACCCACAGATCAAATCCGTTCCAGTTTCCAATGCAAGCAGATAAACGAGTCCACACATCTGCAACATTTTGGTACCAAACCTGTAAACAGTAACCTCTGCAGTTAACACTAATGGACTTGGACTTCTGAGTTAAGTTATTATTACTACTATTAATAACTTGTGAGGTACTAGTACATAGCTAGCCTAGGGATGTCTGCATCAGTACCACCAAAATCTTGTACACATGGCATAAGATCGGATGAAAGATTTGACTTTTTTCGCACCACATGTGACGTGTAGTGTTTCTGCAAGGCATGAATCAGCTTTCTTCAGAGATATGGTTCAGCTGTCACACACACACTTGCCGAAATCAGATGCATGGTCCCTTCAAACGAAATGAAATGACACCATCAGTCTTCATCCCCTAATCTAGAGGCAGGGAACAGTAACCTATATATCAATCATCATCGAGCTTACATTTATGAAGGAATACTGTGCTGTTAGTAGGATAGCAGAGTAGGACGCACATGCTTGATTAATTTGACAGGACCATTTCAAATCACACACGTCACTAAGTGATGATTGATGAGAAGTGGCTTGGAGTTGGAGATATATCATGTAGTTCAGAGGTTAGTAGTATCTCACAAGCCATGTCTCTCGATCAGGTCAGGTCATTCAGTGATGACATACAGTGTGAGGCTTCTGAATGGTCTCTCTAGTGCTTTCTGCACAATCCTACAAGTGAAGTTGTAGGTATCTGTTAACGTACATCACCTACAAATCTCTGATGGCTCCTTTCCCTGAAAGTTAAGACACATCAAGTTCCCATGGTGGATAAGAAAGACAGCACTGGCAGCAGACACATGACCACAACTCATTCCACTGTCTCCAAGAACAACTCTGCTTCTCTGCACTCTGCATTATCCATAGTACAAAAAGACCTTGAATTCAGTTTAATTTAATCTGCTGCGAATTTTTGCTGCCGGCTAGTTTCAGAATAAACAAGAGGTTGGCTGGCTTCACATGATCACTTGCATCCATTCATGCATATGATTCCCAGATCGCAATCTGTGTCGGGTGAGAAGAGAAGAAGCGTTTGGCTTTGGATGTCGACACGTCGTCATCTTCATCTGCTTTGATTGGCGCCAGGATGCCAGCAGGAGTGACATAGCCATGCCATTTGGCACTTGCGATCCCCTTCCCCAGCTTAGCAACCAGATGAATCTTACGTTCGCTTGAAGCCTACAGAAAGGGCAACCAGTCCATTTCATGCACTCTCTGATCGGTATCTATCTATATTTATTGCAGTCTTCCAGAATGCAGGGTTTACTATACAACCACGGTATCTATCTACACACTCATTGGCACCGAACTCCGTGCTGCTAAGATATGATTAGGAACAATGATTGACTTGCTGCTTTGTTGCTAATATTCAGTTACTGTAGAGGAAAGGACCAGTTGACGTTTCCTTGCAGCGCCACCATGTTCTCTTGTTGCCTTTCTCACCACTCGTCCACTCTAAAAAGCTAGCCTGTAGTAGCTATAGTGTGCATCATTGTGTCATCTGACACGGTTTTAGTTCTTCAATCACTGGACTGAAATACTATTGGCTGGCTCAGTGACTGATAGAGTGAAGTCCATTACTCTACTAGTAAAAATGGAAAATATTGTTATAAGTGCCTTGCTTTTCCAGATAAGCATTCTGAAGTGACGGCAAAAGGTGGTTAATAACTGCCAAAATGACAGCTGCAGCCTGCATTTGTCCATTTATGCGCTTCTGAAAACTCCAAGCAAGACTCGACAGTTCCTATCTTGTGGATTCATTATATCTGTGGCTACACCATATTCTTTCTTTTCATATACTCCCTATGTTCGAAATTGTAGTTCACTTTGGCTTTTCTAGATTCATTTCTTTTACTATGTATCTAGATGTAGTGTATATTTAGGTACATAACAAAATCAATGTATCTAGAAAAACTAAAGTGAACTACAATTTGGAACGGAGGGAGTATTTGTTTTGTGAATTGGCAACACCATTTCCTCTGCTTTATCGCCTGTACTGCACCATTATATGTAAGACACTCTCCACCATATATCAGTGAAGAGACCAAGGACAACAATGCAGAAACAAGGCAAAGCAGAGCATGCTCTGAGAGGACATCAACCAGCTGTACGAGGATTCTGACGTGTCCCACTCTGCCGCAAGCACAAGAGGATCAGCGATCTTCTGCAGATTGCACAAGATCGATTAGTATCCTCCGATCGGTGGTCCAAATCTGCATGTGCCTCAAGGTGTCCCAGCACTTGACAGCACTTTGGCAATACATGTCAGCTGACACCGGCGAATCCAATGGAACATGGGGAATCCAAGGATGGACCTGCTTCGTGCGTGCGAGCTGAAGCTTCCACTTTGTTTGGAGCTATGTTCAATCCGAAGTGTGCGGTCAGTAACTCAGTATCCAGTTAGGCCATGTGCTTTGATTGACCATCCGTCCCTGATACATAGAAGTTTCATTAGAATTTTATTAGCATTTAATAGCCTCCTACATATGTATGTTTGTGACATGGCAGTGTTTCAATAGCCTGCTACATATGCTAATCAAGTTTCATAGAGGCCAAGTTTACAGTAGCAGTTTAAGCTGCTTGATTCACACTCACACGTAGGCATCACTGTCCCTTTAATGGCTTGGGGGTCCTTGTCAAAAAAAAATGGCTTGGGGAATTTTGGATCAGATTTGCATAAAAAGAAAAAATAATCATCCATCCCTTCATTTATCTGCTAAAGTAGATAAATAAACCACTACTCATGTGCAGCCGAAGGCACAAACCTGGAAATAAAGGAGACAATGGCAGAAATGAAGCATCTGACGGGACTCAAACTTGAGACCTCTGCCTCTAATACCATGTTAGGATAGGTCAAGCTCTGTCTACTGCAGAGACAGAGGGAATATAAAAACACAAATGCATAGATCTCTAGCACTATCCATCGTGCATCAAATTTATATAACTGATGAAATAACATAACATATCAAAAGAAGTAAAGCAGCTATAATGTTGATTAAAACCTTGCAGATTACAAACGAAACCTAAGTCTCAGGAGCTAATAACAAAACTTATTCGAAAATAAAATATGTCTAGAAATAATAACTATAAACTGGATTACATATTGCACGGAGCTATGGATGCCGAAAACTAAACACAATTACTTCAAGGCTGCTGGACCTTCTACAGCACCACCAGCTTCCCCGCAATGCTTCAACTTGTCCATCTCAGACTTGTACTCAACAGAGGACTTATCCGAGCTGCTGGATAAAGATATTAGATCGTGCAGCTTCTGGTGGCAGGCTTTCAACCGCAGGATCCTTGGTTTCAGACCTCTCAGGTACTCTGGCAATGTCTCCATGGATGAGTCGGCCAACTCCAGAGTGTGCAGCACCTGGCTGCCTTCGAGCACCTCCAGTGCTGGGCAAGCTTCAATGTAAACGCTATGCATACTGGGGATGCCACGGATGAACTTGAGACTCACGCAGCGTCGCACGTCGAGCTCCACCACTGAAGGGAAGTTGTCCAGGGAAGTTATCCTCGAGACATCATAAAGGGACAGCTTCTTGAGAGCAATCCTGCAGCTGCTGGCGAGCCCTGCCGGCAGGCAACCCAACTTGCAGTCCTCAATATGAAGTGTCTGCAGAGAAGGCATAGCAATGCTGTCCTCGGCGTTGGTAGCTTCTTCATCCTCCTCCCATTCCCACTCCTCCCACTGAGGCAGTCCATCGAACCATAATGTCTGCAGCTTAGGGAAAGGCGACATTCTTCTTGCCAAGCTACTGCTTCTATCCGGGGCCTGCTGCTGGAACTCAGGGCCGACTCTCCTGATGGCCGGAGCTGTCTGGATCCACAGGGACACCAAGCTGGGGAGTCGACATAGACCGTCTGGAAGTTGGGTGCAGACAGGAAGCCAGCACATTTCCAGCCTAGTCAAGCTGTTGAAGTGAACCTCGACACCGGTGTTCCTCATACACAGCCAGCTTGGCGGCTGACGCCCGATGTAGTTATGAATACCCAGTTCTTCCAGTTGAGGTGGTGGACAGAGCTGATCGAATACCTCCTCCACCCGTTGGCAGTCCTCCGCAGCTACCTCATCAATGGCAATGCTAGGAACTTCTAGATGCTTGTAGCATGCATAAAACAGGTCTCGAAGCTGCTCCTTTTCACGGATCTTGGCCTTTGCAGCCATCGAGCCAGATGGCACTGCTTCCAGGTTCTCTAACATTAGTTTTCGAAGCCTAGAGAGAGGTTCCACCTCTTGTAGGCTACACCACATCCCGTTCCCATCAATCTGCAGTGGGAGCTGCTGGAGTGTCCTAAGATTTGTGAGCTGACCAAGACCCTTGGGTACAATAAATTTTGTGCCACTAACAATACTGAGATACCTTAGGCGCTCTAGCTTTAGCATGCTTCTAGGTATCTTGCCATCAAAGCTATCGCACTCCTGCATACGAATATGTTCCAGGAACCTCATCTTGCCTATGTCATCTGGTAGCTGAGATATATCAGTTCTCCACAAGAGCAGAAATCTGAGGTGCTTCAGCATTCCTAGGGATCTTGCAAACATATCCGACTCTGCATCAAACAGAAACAATGCTCGTAGGGAAACAAACCTTCTCAAAACAAAATCACTAGTACTAGGATCAAATTTCATCCTACTGCAGATAATCAAACTTCTTAGGAACTCCTGTTTTTCAGAAATCCTGCTCCAATCTGGCAATACCACTGGATCTAGCTCAGCTTCCGTTATGGTTAGGCGGCGAATCTTTGGTGACGAAACTAGTGAGCTTATTTGATCAGGCCCAATAACCAATGCTTCTTCATTAGCCATGTAACAAGCAAAAAGAGCGGATAACATCATGCATCCCTGATCTATCAGTATATTCTTCTTTTTCTATAAGATTCCTTGTGATTAGATCCCTATAGTAGCAAACTCCTAAGTCTTCTGCTTCATTCCACCCCCTATCTATGCTTGATGCAAGAAACCCTTGGCTCATCCACATCCCAATAAGATCATCCCGATGCATCAGCAATCCTTTAGGAAAAAGTGAACAGTACAGGAAGCACTGCTTCAGCGAGGGAGACAGATCCTCATAACTTAACCGCAGTGCAGAGTTTAGATCATCATGTGTCGTATCTGTTCTCCATGCCGGGTCATGCAAAACACCATTCCACTCAAGCTCAGTTGCTGTCTTTGATCTTAGGAGCCCTCCTATGGCTTTAATAGCAAGCGGTGAACCATCACACATTTTAATAATCCCAATCCCAATATGTTTTAGCAGATCAAGAGAACTGTCACTTCCTACATCCTGGCAACAATAAATTACTACTTTTTGTCAAAAATAAATAAATAAATTACTACTTATAATTAGGGAACATTCAACAATAGAGCTACCTTGCTAGCTCATATGAACATTAAAAGGGAGAAAAAAATAGAGTAACCTAACATGTTTGTACAGAAAAAAATGTGTAAACTTTAAACAAATGAATAATACGAAAAGTGTGTGAGCTTAGCTCTTCACGAACATCCTGGAAACCCTTTCCCTCTTGCGGCCGTGGGCAAAGCCCCGCGGCCGGCGTTCCTAGTACCCCTATTCCCCAAACCCTAGCCGCCGCCAATCCTGTGAACAGTACCCGCGGGTACTGTAGCGCGCCCCTCGCTGCCCTCTCCTTCTCCCCTCACGATCTCAGCCCCAACGGCGTTCATAACAATTTGGTACGGAGCCAATGTCGGGGCCACCACCTCCCGCCGCTATTCTGCCCACACATCCCCTGGGCAGCGCCGCCGGTGTTCACCACCGCCACAGCCACCGTGGCGCCTCTGCCTGCACTTCCCACAGCGCCACGCCGCCAATGACGCCGGAGTGCTTGACGGCCGCGGCGCCCGCAATCATCGACGCCCTCGACGGCATCTCTGCGTCTTCAACTCCGGATGACCGACGTGGATCGTCGGCCGCCGGGTGGAGAATAGGCTGCCGCCGCCGGTGATCTGTCAACCTTGCTCCCGCTGGTCCAGCTAGCCACGACACGAAGCCTCATCATGGTGCGCCCGGCAAGGGCAGCGCCCCATGTTCAAGCGACGGCGCCATGTCATTCCAAAGAAATTTGCTTGCTGCAGCAGCAGCAGCCTTGCTGGTCGAGAAGAGGATGGAGATTCCGCGGGAGGATGCTTGCAATGTGTCTCGCGGTGGTGCGGTGCAGCTGCGGCACATGGCTTCCCCTAGTGCGGCGCAGGCTGCAGGGGATGCGCCGGCAGATGCATGAGGCGGCCTTGATGGCGGTCGACCTCGGCAAAGGGGGGCGCATCCTCGCCCCGTCGGACGACCACCAGCAACCGCGCCGGTCCACTGCTGTCTTCATGCGCGAGCATGGTGTTGTTTCCGCGGTCGGCGAACTCCAACTCTGTGGCAGCGACAGTGGGGGAGGCGGTTTCGTGTTTGTCACCGGCGGGGGACGCCGCGCCAAATACCACCATTTTTTTCGATACCGGCCGCCGCGAGGTCGTCTCCGCTGGTCGCTATTGCGACTAGTTCCATGCAGCCGTTTCCGTGCAACCCTCTCGTTCCGATGGTCTCCATGGGATCCAGGCGGCTACACACGTGCGGGTCGAGCACATTGAGAGTATCCGCCCGTATCTTGAGAGTCAACAATAAAGAGTCACGCGTTTATTTGAAATAAGCCGAGATGTAAAAAGGCTTGTTCTTAGGTGTTAGGTTTATGTCCGAGTCATCCTTAGTGTCATCGTTAGGTTGCAGCTCGAGGACGAGCTGCATGTCCGGGTGGGGAGTAGTGTTAGAGGAGTCAAGGGCCACTTGGGCCTTAGCCCATTAGGGTTAATTGGTAGCTTGCTTAGGGGTCAAGTCAACCCTCTCTATATAATGAGAGGGATGTATCAATCTAATAATCAAGCAAGAGATTAAGAAGGAAATCCCTTCTCTCTTGCCGGCCGTGTAGCCCCGCGGCGGCGTTCTCGTGCCCCCCAACCCTAGCCCGCCAATCGTGAACGGTACCGGCGGTATGCTTGTAGCGCAGCAGCCGCCATCCCTCTTTCTTCCTTAATCCCTCGGCCCAACCACGTCCATAACAGATATGCTATCCCGGTATTAAGCAAAATATTCTATGAGCAAGCTCTTTCAACACCGTTCTGGTTTGCCCTTAGTACCACGATATGTACCGATGGTACTACATATGCTTGCGTGTGTCTTTGCATTTTTGATCGTCATTTAGGCAAACTGCTGCTATAGATGTATGGTACTTTGATCCTCTAAATCTCATTGTAAGATATTTCCCAATTCAGCATGGAGATAAACTCATTCGTTATTATTTTTAAGATTGACAAAATACCTAAAAGACACCTCGCGTCTCCCCCGCGTCGTCCCCTCCCGGGGCGACTCGAGGGCCCCGCCGCCACCACCAAACCACCCCCTCTCACGGCGCCGGCGGGCCGCCGCGCTTCTCCTCGCGGGCGGCGGCCCGGCCAGGGGCCTGGGGCCCAACAAAGGCGCCTTCCCCGCACCATCCCCTCCCGGTGCTCCCCGTTCCCCTCTCCCCCCACCCCTCCCACCTTCCCGGCGGTGGCGCCATTGGCCGCAGGCCGCCGATTCGACCCCTCTGGGGCGGATCCGGACCCCGCAGCCGGTCTTCTTCCCCCCCCCTTGGCGGTTTGGTCGAAAGCCGGGGCGGTCGGTTCAGGTTTCCGCCCCCAGACCCGGCCGGGCCGGGCGGGCGCGGGCGGTAGGCCTGGGCCGCCACATCCGGGCCCCCCCCGAGCGCCGCCTCGCCGGGGCCGAGTTGGCAGGGCGCTTGCCGGGCGCCGGGTTCGCCCGGCGGGCCGGGCGGGCGGAGGCAGCGTCTGTGGACAGGTGGCCTCGCGGGTGGAACCCTTCATGGTCGACCCAGCCGCATGGCCACGATCCGGCAGAGAGCGCAGCGCCGCCTAAGACGCACGGGGCGCGCCGCTCCCCTCCTCAACCGGAAAGCCGCAAAGCCACGCTGGCATCGGCGGCGCCGAATTTCCCACTACCGCGGTGGAAGGTCGCCGCCGGGTGCCACTTTGTTGGGGGCCGATGCATACGACGGCGGCCGCGGTCGCAGTTGGTGCGCACGGGGCCAAGCCATGTTCTTGAGGACCTCACGCTATGGGTTTGACGCGGTCGATGGCGTCGGTGAAAACCTCCTCCCTTGCTCTCTTGGGCGGCGACGGTGGCGCCGGCGCGTCATTACCTTCTTGAAGGCGTCGTTCTTCGGTTGCCGGGTGGCGATTCCTGTGGCTCGAGGAACGAAAGTTCCGGTGGGTGCTCAACGCTGGTGGCGCCCGCGGGCGCATCTCCTTCCTGAAGGCTCCGTTGAACCCTCCGAGCTCCGGCACCGCCATGCCCACCCCACCCGAATCTCCATCGCCGCCTTTGTGCCATGGTTTTCCGTCCCCCGCCGCCATCGCCCCGCCCACCTGCGTTGGGTTGATGCCGAGTCTTCAACGCTATCCTGAAGTTGTCCCCTTCGCCCATGCGACGTTGCAGCTCGCCAATGATCATCTTGGCGCGCTTGGATGTTGACGCCGCTATGCTGCCGTGTACGCTGGCGGCCCGGGACCCGGCGTAGCGCTTCGCCTTGGAGTCACCGGGGAGCCCAACATTGCTATCGCCGCCGCGTCGTTCTGGCCTTTCGGTCACCGACGGCGTGCTTGATCCACCTCGGGCGGTCGCCGCGGCGTGTGACACCCCCTTGATGACCTTCGCGTGGGGCGTCGGCGGCCGGGGCATCCACTCTTCCATCCATTCGGCGACTCGGCCCCGCCTAGCGAAGTGCATGTTGCGTTGTGTCCTCGTGGTTTTGATGGGGTGGTCTCCTCCTTCTTGCTTTGTTGTTGTGGCCACTTTCTCTGTGGGTCGCTTTGTGTTTGTGCTAGTGTCTTGTGTCTTGTGTTGTAGTGTCGTGTTGTGTTGTGTTGTTCGGCGGTCTTGGCCTTTTTTCTCTTAATGAAAATGACACGTGAAGTCGTGTTCGAGAAAAAAAAAGAAAAAAAAAAAGATTGACAAAATACAAAAAATAACCAACCTTGGTTATTTCTTTTCTAAAATGTATATAAAGTTAGGTACTTGAAATATAATAAAACAATAACAAATTTGTGTGTCGAACAATGATATTATATTATATACATAAAAATTGGTTGCTAGACATTATATTTTAGCTAAATGTATTCTTAAACAACAAAACGAATGTGAAGGTAAATAAAGTATGAAACTAAGATGATGGTGCAATCAAATGACTTAACTATACAAGGAAATGTAGACCGACCTATAATCCCTTATAGTTATTAGCTTGGGAATAACATGTTTTGAACAGGAGCAATATTCAATTCACCCATAGGAGGATTCCGACTTCAAGCCCCCACCTCCATAGGTTGATAGACCATTAGCGCCACCAGAACTTGCCCTGCCATCCTTGGACTCGCACCAGCGCCCGGTCAAGACAACTATGACAACGCACTACGGAATCGAGAGATATCCCGTGAGCCATTGCTCACGGGATAGGCCCTTCCACCCACGGGAAAGGCTATCCCGTGAGTTGCTCACGGGATATCATTCACGGGGATAGAAATCATCGGGATAGCGGGGTATCCCGTGAGCTGCGCCTATACTCACGGGATATCCTATCCCGTGGAGCGCACAAAGCTCACGGGCAAGACTTAACGGGGGGGCCTCCGCGGCGTCAACGGGGGCGGAGGCAACCCGTTCTGGACCCCTCTATCCCGTGAGCCTAACGTGGTAGCTCACGGGATAGGCGTGCCCGTTACGGCGGTGTCCCTCGCCCACGCCACGCGGCGGCGGGGGTCCCCACCACCGATATCCCGTGAGCCATACGCTAAGCTCACGGGATATCTTTGGTTGATATCCCGTGAGTACGTGCATATGGCTCACGGGATATCAGTGTTCGATATCCCGTGAGCTGTGTATATACTCACGGGATATCCTTTTTGACGATATCCCGTGAGCCGCTCACGGGATAGATCCATTTATTTTTTTTTTTTTTTTTACTTTGTTACAGTCAATTGACACACATATATATCCATATATAACACAGTTATTGCAGCAGACAATTGACACATATATATGGCACAAAAACGACACATATATTACATAACATCCAACGAGTCACAAGTTTGTCGTCCTCACTAGTTCACAAGTTCAATTCCAACAATTTCAAGTTCACAACCTCACTAGTTTGTCGCCTAAACCATCACAACCTCACTACCAACGCGGGGCGGTCCTCTTGTTCTTGCGCCGCACCTCGTTCCCAATTGTTCGATTCGAAGTTGGGTTCGAGGCATGTGATTGATCCTGCACGTAGGCAAAGATATTGCATTTGTGAGACAAAATGAAAGGTAGATCTATTGACTTGAAAAAAAGAAAACAAGATAATTCGT
Source organism: Hyparrhenia diplandra (assembly GCA_015847255.1). Classification (NCBI taxonomy): domain Eukaryota; kingdom Viridiplantae; phylum Streptophyta; class Magnoliopsida; order Poales; family Poaceae; genus Hyparrhenia; species Hyparrhenia diplandra. Next base: position 1,162,217 of record JADLZK010010753.1, on the reverse strand, counting down.
TAGAAATTTCGGGAAAGACCTCCCACGCACGTAGGGGTTTCCAAAACCTGCAACAAAACAACGGCTCGATGGCCGACAACCACATGTCCAAGTGCACATCTCATGGTGCATTCCAAACACCATACCATTTCATTTTGGAGTTTAGTTTGAGAAACTCACAGAGAGGCACCATACGGTGGAGGGAAGATCGACGGTTGGCGCCGCCGAGCGGTGGACCGTACATCGGTGGTGGTGGTGGAGGGTACACCGGCGGTGGTGGTGGAGCGAAGAAGATCTCCGGCGGCGGCTCTTCACCAATCTTGCCTCCAACACGCGCGAGATACCGTTGGAGAGCTTCCATGCTCTTCTAGTCTTTGCTTTCGCCCTCCGTGCCTCCGCCTCACGGTAGAACCGCTCCCTCTCCCTCTCCTTTCCTCAGCCTCCGCGGATCGCCTGTTTCGCTTCCTCTATCTCGGGCCTATTTGAACACAAAGTTAGAACGAGAGAAAGACATATGTAAAGATAAATGAACCTTGAATAAAAAAACAGATTACACGGAGTCCGGAGACCGTAGCTTTGGTAAGTGGTTGGCCGCTCGCGTATCACCGGCCCCCAGCGGCTTTTGAGTTCAGGTAGGGTCTTTGTGGTGCGCGGGTTGATGACGCTATCACCCACATAGTACCGCCCGTGCTTCTTCCCTCCTCCAAATGATCATGGAAACGTCCCCCACAATGTCGCGGGCCGTGGGGATCGGGGTCTGTCTCCATAATACTCCTCGCCACGTCGGTGTACTTGGTGACCTATTTCAACACAAAGTTAGAACACGGAGGAACGGTATGTAAAGATAAATGTACCTTGAATAAAAAAAAGACAGTTACCTTATCGTAGGCGCTCTCGCCGCAGTAGGCTTCACGCGGAGCCTCGGGGTTGTAGATGAGGTTGGGATCCGAGGACTTGCCTTGGTGGGAGAGAGTGAAGGCCTCGAGCGTGCCCGGTGACACGCCATGTGTTTTCTCCTATGGAAAAAAGGTAGGATGGTTAGGAAGTATTGAGTTGCGCATCAAGAAATAAGAATTGGGTAATACTCACATATCTTTTTTGTAGGTCTTGATTATGGTTGCCTTGATGGTGTGAAACACAGGGCATCATGGCGCCCGGTCCTGGTAGTCTTTGGCGGATCTTCGCCCAATCTTTACCGACCCACCTGTCCACCATCGCTCCCAGACCGCTCCTTCTTGAAAAAGCCACTCCGGACATACCTACAGGGACACCAAGTTGAAAATATTAGAATATCAACTAAGCATAATTAAACTTAGTATGAACTTTCGGTATTTACCATCATGTATTGTTCTTTGGTCGAATCGTAGATTTATACTGCTCCTTCGTGAGGGTTGTGTTCTTGTATAGAGCATAGTATGACCTGGCCGCCTGCCGCGTGCCTCGTACCACATGTCCGACACAAGTTTGAAGCGGTAGCGGCAGCCACTTCATTCCCCACGCTCCCGAGTGTATCCGTCACATGAGCTTGAAGTAATCCCCGCACATAGAAGCAATGTATTCAGTCATTATTTCAAACAATGTGAAATTGAAGCGATGTATTTGTACACTATAGTGCGACATAGACTTACCCACGACTCCACGATCACACGCCGTCCCTTGTTTTCGTACTTTCGCCTTGGTCATCGTAGGTATCTTGAACTCCAAGTCTTGGCCAAAGTACGTGGCGGAACATCTTCTCCGTCCTCGGTCCGGATGTGGCGGGGGTAGTGCTTCCCGACCAAACAACCAAGAACGCCATTGGGAAGGCGGCACTCGCCGCCATCCTCACCAACAAAAGACACCGCCCAAATGATCAAGAATAATTATTAGTCCATATTATGCTTTTCATACTAACAATTAAGAAAGTAGTGCTCGGATGTAAAGTAAATTACCTTGGAGGATCCGGAATAATGATGGGACGTTGGTGCGGAAGAGGTTTTGGTCCGGGGAGTCCGGAGGGGCCTCGCAAGTAGGGTTTTCCTCTTAGCGCCGGCACAGAAGAGGAACCCCCTCCCGCACCGCCGCTACCGGCCTCCCCCTCCTCCCCCCGCATCCCCTCGCCCTCCTCCTCCTCCACACCGTCTGCCGCAAGTGACACGACCCCGAGAGGTCAAGGTCCTGCGACGCCGAGAGGTCGTGGTCCCTGCGCCGCGCCTCCGCCTCCTCCTCCTCCTCCTCCTCGTCGCCGCCCACCGGTGGTGGCGATGGTGCTTGACCGCCCGCCCCGCCCGCCCCCCCTCGGTGTGTGTGTCCGTGGTGGCGGAGTGCTTGAGGACCCTCCTATCGGTCCAAGTTCTTGAATTTACGCCCCAAACCTGTCAATTTCTTGAGGATCTTCGATGGAGGCATCTTTCGAGAATCACCGCAATTAGATATCAATAATTAGTGAATATGCAAAATTAAATGGAAAACAATAAACGAGAACATAATTATTAAGAGATGCATAGTATTAAATGAAAAATAATAAAATGAACATAATTATTAAGAGATGCATAGTATTACATGTATTAGAAATAATCCTCATCATTGTCACGATGCCGCCTTTGTCGGATCATAATCCTCATGATCACTATCATCCATGTCTACTTCTTCCAACATATGAAGATTGGTAGGATCCATGGGAGGAGGAGCGGCGTCAACACTAAGGTCCTTAAGTAATTTATCTAGTAAATCGCAAGTCCTTCGCATCTCGAACCTCCTCGTCCTCCTCATCATCAACAACACTTTTGTTGTCTACTTCCATTTAGATTGGGCCCGGTTATGTCTATCACAAATTTACCTTGTAGCCCATCTTCCCGGAAGAACTCTCCCTCATATGTGTTTGCATTAAAATGGTAATCGTCATTGTTTGGGGCCGGGTAGTCTACTGTGTGGCAATACCTTACGCGCACAACATCCCAACCCTTTAGCTCCTCGTCGGATTGGCAACACCATGGGAGATAATAAACTTGTGTGGCATGTTGAGCCACAATGTAGACATCATCTCCGGCATATGAAGAATCTTGTCGAATCGAACAATCCCAAGTTTATCATCATCTTTTCGTTATTTCGGGATCAAACCAATGGCACTTAAACACGACAGGGATGAACCCGTTTAGTACCGGAGAACGGAGTTCGTATATTTCTTCAATCCTTCCATAATAACCTTTGATGTTACTTCCATCATCACCTTTAGTGAAAACTCCGGTATTTGTGGTTTTTCGGTTTGGCCGACTTGCTCATGGCTCATTGTGTGGAAGCGATATCCATTCACGTCATAACCGGTACATGACCTAACCCTAGCGGAAAAGCCATTGGCAACCTTGTATGAGCTCGGGGTGCATATGCCGACGGTTTGTGCCCGCAAGCTCAAGCATGATATATGAAATGAGCGGTCGTTAGCATATGAAACGAGACGTTCATTAGCATATATTGGGCGTGCACGGTCGTTGAACCAACAAATGAAATCGGGTTGTCCATTACCGGCCCCTGTCTAAGCGAGTGTCCAATTCATGCGGTTCGGGGTCACCGTGAATGCGGAAATTGCCGTGTAAATTTCCCTGTACCAACGAGAGACAATTGGGTTGGATGCGGAATATTAACTACTTGGAAGACAAGTGTGCTTAAAGTTGTGACTTCATCATGCGTAAAGGCAACGCTTAGTCAAGGTTGGTAAGTAGATAATTCATGATACTCCGCCACTCTTTACCCGTCAAGGTCTTCCATTTTGAACCACTTGCACGTCCTAGTTGTCCTTGGAAAAGGCCGAGGGTTGATTCATTTTCTTCACATTGTAACGAGGGCGTGGATAATCTTGAGCTAGGAAGTTTGGGACCATAGTATTTTGTTGTGAAGTCGACACCTCCTGCCGAAGCTTAGCTTCTCGCGATGGAACCCTCAATCTTACACTTATTTTTGATCGACCGAACATGCTTGAGAACTCTCTCAATAGCATAGCACCAGCGAAACGTGCGGGGCCACCCATCCGTGCCTCATATGGAAGGTGCAAAATCAAATGCACCATCGGAACGAAGAAGCCCGGCGGAAATATCTTCTCCAACTTACGTACCAACACAGGGTGCCATTTTCTCCATTTCTTCAAGTGTGGTTCGAGACAACTCTTTAGCACAAAGTCGTCGAAAGAAATTGCTCAGCCTGCCATCACATGCCGGACATGCTCGGGGGACATAGCCTCGAAGCATCACCGGAAGAAGCCGCTCCATCCATATGTGGTAGTCATGACTCTTGAGCCCATTGATTCGCATAGTAGATAAGTTCACTCCCTCCTCGCATTTGCCGCATACCCGTCGAGAACATTAACTTTTGAAACCATAGCAGTACTTCCTTCCTTTGGGGCCTGCTCAACACGTAATCGGCCTTAGGTTTTTTCCATCTCTTGCCATTGCTAGGAGGCTTCATTTGTTGCTTGGGCCTGTCACACAACTCTCGCGGATCAATTCTAGCCTTAACGTTGTCCTTTGACTTGCTAGTTTCCATGTATGTTCCAAAAAAATACTCGGCGATATTCTTTTCAGTATGCATTAAGTCTAGGTTATGTGGAAGAAGAAGGTCATCGTGATAGGGGAGCCTCTCTAAGCGACTTGTGAGTCCATGCATGATCCTCACCATAACCCACAAAGACACCATTTTCATCAGCCACAAGAGCATCCACTTGAGCATGTACCTCGGCAGCTGTCATCATCACCGGCGGAGGGTCCGTAACTTGGAGACCTTTCGTAAAGTTCTTCTTGTCTAGCCTGAATGGATGGTCAAGAGGGAGGAACTGTCGATGCTTGTCAAACGCAGAATACTTGCCACCCTTCTTCAACCAGATGAACCTCGAGCCGTCTTGCATCTTGGGCAAGGGAACTTGCCATGAACACACCGACCCACGAATATCCCATACGCCAAGAAATCATGCAGCGAGTAGTGGTACCAAACGTACATCCTGAAATTTTTCCTCAAAGCTTCGGTCGTAGGGTCCAAAACCCTTCGTTCCAAGCTTTGATCAATTCATCAATGACAGGCTCTATGAACACACCCATTTTATTTCCGGGTGCCGGGGAATTATCAAAGACAAAAGGATGTTCTTCGGTTGAAAGCAAACGCCCGGGGGGAGATTGGCGGGACAACAAATCTGGGCCAACAAGTGTATGGGGCAGCCATCATTCCATAAGGATTGAACCCATCTGCTGCCAGCGCAACACGAACATTACGAGCTTCCATAGCTTTCTCAGGATGAATCCGGTCGAAATGGGTCCATGCTTCGGCATCGGAAGGGTGTACCATCTTATCTGGATTGTATCGACGCCCGTCTTTGTGCCATGTCATCTGTTTCGCGGACTCCTCGGTCATGTACATCCGTTGTAACCTCGATGCGAAGGGAAGGTACCGTAGGATTTTCACGGGGATGTCAAGCAGCCTCTTTTGACCATCACCAGAGTCTACCTCTATGAACCTAGAGGATTTACACTTTGGACAATGTGTGTCCTCTTTGTAGTCTTTCCTAAATAAGACGCACCCGTTCTTACAAGCATGTATCTCGCCGTATGGCATCTTAAGTACCGCGAGGACTTTCGCGACTTCGTACATGTTCTTTGGCGGTCGTGACCTCGAGGAAGCAAGGTCTCCAAGACTGACAACATGTCGTCAAACCCGTCTCGACTCATCTTGCACCGGGCCTTCAAGTCCATAAGGCGTGAAATGGCATCTAGTCGAGAGACATCCACATAGCCGTGAAGGGGTTTTACGTCGCCTCCAACATGTCATAATAGGCCTTCGCGGTTCCTTCCGGCTCCTCCACCACCTCATCTTCAAGTCCTTCACCAAAGTTTCCGGCATGAAAGTCATCTATCATGTCTCCTACCCCCGGCGTCGAAGCAAGATCATTTATGCGTTGTCTCACCACCTCGTCTCTCATACGCCGGTTTCACCATGGAAGATCCACCGCTTATAGCCCTCCGTCCATCCATATCCGGGAAGATGTTTAGACATCTCTTCCTTACTTTGCCTTTTTGATTCGCACATTTCTTGCATGGACACCAAAACCCTACTCGCACCTCCAAAGGCGTTCCTCGAAAAGCTTTGTCCACGAAAGCACTACTCTTCCTCATCCACTCGGGGTCAATATCTCCAAAACTCCTCCGACCATTGTATATCCACGCACGGTCATCCATTCTCTATCATATGCGCGCGAATATAAGAATGCAGTGCATCTACACAAGGATCCTACCATCTAATAGGTCAAGATAGGTCCTAATCCCACCCGAGGATGCGTAGATGAGGTCGGTTCCATGCTCCACTCCTATCTGAGACAGAATTTCGGCAGCACCTCCCCGCTGTTCTCCGAATACACGTCCCGACGGGGAGATTGTGTATTCGAAGAACAACAGAGAGATGCAACCGAAACTCGAATCGAGCGAGAATGGAGCATGAAACCGACCTCATCTACGCATCCTCGGGCTGTCCAAAAACGTGGACAATTCGAAACAGATACGGTTATTGGTATGCAGGGATCTGCATACTTCCAACCGTATCTCCTTCGAACGGGAGACGCCTAACTAAGCTGCGCGATCTAACTACGACCATGATACGGAAAGAGGGGTTATACCTTCGCGGTGGAGTCAGGCTAGCCGACGAGGAAGAAGAACAAGACCGCCACGGCACTCCGGCTCGGCAAGGCACTCGGCTCCGCTCCAAAGGGCTCCTCTCTGCATAAAAATAAACATACGGGCTCAGTTGAAAATTTCGACAGAACCTCCCCTGCACGGGGAGGTTACCAATACCTGCAAACTAAACAAACGGCACGATGGCCGACAATCACATTCACATCACGGCACAATGGCCGACAACCACATTCACATCATGGCACGATGGCCGACAATCACATTACAATACTGCGAAAATGAAGACGGCGGTGGCGGGTCGGACGAACGACGGTGGGCGGTCCTCCTCCCTCTAATCCGCCCGCGGCGGCGGGCGGCGGTGCGAGGTCAAGGCGTCTTGCCGCAGCTTTGCGGCGAGGCACGCCCGGCGTGCCCACTCCTCCCCTCTCCTTCCTCCTCCGGCCACCACCTCCTCCTCCCTCTCCTCCCTTCTCCTTCCTCCTCCTCCCTTCTCCTTCTCCTTCTCCCTTCTCTTTCCTCCTCCTCCCCACCAACTCCTCCTCCCTTCTCCTTCCTCCTCCTCCCTTCTCCTTCTCCTCCCTCCTCCTCCCTTCTCCTTCTCCTTCCCCCACCTCCCTCTCCTTCCTCCTTGGGGGTCCCTGGAGGCCTGGCTGGCGGCCGGCGGGGCCGAGGCAGACCGGACGGCCGGGGCCGGGCGGGGCGACGGCGGCGACGGCCGGCGGGGGCCGGGACGGGGCCGGGCGGCGGGCGCGCCGGGCGGTCTCGGGACGGCGGCGGCGCGGGCGTACGGCGCGCGGCGGCGGGCCGGCGGCGGGCGCGGCGCGGGCGGTCGGCGGCGTGCGGCGCGGCGGGCGCGCGTGCGTGTGCGCGGGCGCGTGTGTGTGTGTGTTCGTGTGTGTGTGTGTTCGTGCGTGCGTGTGTGGGTGGTGTGTGGATAAGGTGGCAAATGCCGATTTAAAAACGCTTTTACCAATCCCGTGAGCGGCTCACGGGATAGAGCTTCCTATCCCGTGAGTGAATAATATGCTCACGGGATAGGGTCATCGAAAAATTCCCCCCAAAGCGGGCGGAAAATTGCCGCGCCCTCGGCCGAGGTGGGTCCCACGCCCCATCCCGTGAGCGAGTAATATGCTCACGGGATATCGACCACCTATCCCGTGAGCCGCCACGGGATAGGGCCTATCCCGTGAGCCGCTCACGGGATAGGGCATTTTCTCAAAATATTTTCCCTCCCTCCCTTTCTCTTTTCCATCAAATATTTGTAAACTTTTGATCGACTTTACTTCAAAAATACCTTGTCATATTCACTCATCCATACATAAGTGATGCTTTAGTGTAAATTTGACCATTATTTCATGTGGCTTTATCTCTAGTTCTATTTACCTAATTGTAGCATAAAATTATAATAATTATCAAAGTAATCTTGAAAATTCTCAAACTTTCACATAACACAATCTCGATGTCATTTGCATGTAGAAAACGTTTCATAGCCAAACCACAACTTGACCGCCACAACCATATGAAAACACACTTGATCATTACGAACAAACATGAAACTTCTACGTAGATGTTGGAGCTTGTGAACATCGTATGTGCCAACTTGTGCGAAACGTTTCCAAACTTTTATCATAGCCTTGGCATAAGATATCATGACATAATATCAAATTTCATGATTTTTTTTCACATCGGTTGCTTTTCTATAATTTTAAAACCACCCGAGCACAAAATAGCGTTCCTAATTTCGTATTAAGATATTCCGTTTGTCTTTTTTTTTTTTTATATACAAGGCCTTACTATGTCTTTGAGTAAGAGAACTATAAATTTTCTACTATTTTTTTCAAAAATTTCAAGCACTTGCAGTTCAAATTTGACCTCATTTCAAAAATTACCGAGAAAAGAGAATAATTCTCTAAATATACCAAATAAAGTCAATAATTCACCAAACTTTAACATAGAGTTCCATATTATGTGTAGGGAATGTAGAAAAAGTTTGGGTCCCAAAAACACAAAAATAAAAAAAAAAGGGTTTCCTCTATCCCGTGAGCCGCAATCGAAGCTCACGGGATAGAGGCCTCTTTCCCGAGGCCCTCCTTTTGCCTCACGGGATAGACCTCTCACGGGATAGGGCCGACGGGGCGGCCCCACCCCCAGCCAGCTTCCGCGGCGCCCGGGCGGGCATCCTGGCCCCACCTCCACCTATCCCGTGAGCCGGGCGCAAGGCTCACGGGATAGGGGCGACCGCGGCGGCCCCACCCCCGGGCGGCTTCCGCAGCCGCCGGGACGGGCACCACCCTCCCCCACCTCCCCTATCCCGTGAGCCGCACGCGGGGGCTCACGGGATAGGATAACGGAGGGGACGGAGGGAGAGGGGTGACGGTCGTTACCTATCCCGTGAGCTGGGACCTCACGGGATAGGTCGAGTATCTACCCCGTGAGTTGTTGCTCACGGGATAGAACCTATCCCGTGAGTGGTTAGTATCCCGTGAGCGGTCTTGTATGCTCACGGGTAGAGCCCTCTATCCCGTGAGCGTTTCTTTCCGCTCACGGAAAACTATTTCCTCACGGGATAGCTCTCGTTTTCCTTAGTGACGCCACCCAACAGTCCGGCACGCCTGACGATACCAACGTTCGATGGCTCTATAGATCCAACACCATGGAAGATTTCATCTCACTAACGCAGCAAACAGCTGGTTTGCACAGGCATTGCAGGAGACACCACCATCAGACTAGACTAGACTAGACAGGCATTGCAGGTTGAGTATGCATACATACAAAAGAATATGGGAAAATTCTACACCCAGCAGAAATTACTGAACGAATTTCCAGTAATTAACACTACGCGTGATTACTGAACACCCCTACTAGTAATCCCACGATTTGGTTTAGTAATATTTGATCAGTTTGGTCAGTACTTGACTGTTGGGTGTAGAATAAACTCTACACCTGGGGTGTATATATATATATATATTATCTAAATATTAAAAATATATGATCTTATCATTTTATATGATCACCTATATGTGTATTTATTATCCACTACCTGAATTTTTCACTTCGAACGAATAAGAATAGCAACAATGGGAGTGAAACAAAGCTGTGTACCTGCGCTGGCAACTGCTTCTTGAGCAAAGACCAAGCATCTTCATCGAGTAGTGGTTTGACACGATGCGTGTAGTAGGTTACTCCCATTTCCTTAACTAGGCCCTCGTTTCTTGTGGTGATGATGACTCGACTCCCGAGTTGTCTACGACCAGCCTCTATAATTGGGCTACGGAGGACATCGCTCCATGCTCCCTTACTCCAGACATCGTCCAACACCACCAGAAATTTGCCAATTGATGATAGAGTGGCGCAGAGGGTTTGTGTGAGGACCTGCTTGTCCCCATGGGGGTCTTCTTCTCCGCTGGCCTGGATGATGGCTGAGCTCAAGAGCTTGTCCGGGTTGTAGCGCTCAGTGACGCTCAGCCACATCTTGCTCCCAAACTCCGATTTTATGCCCTCATCGTTGAATATCTTCTTGGCCAGGGTGGTCTTGCCCATTCCCCCGGCGGCCGTGATGGACACCACCTTGACCCCAGGCTCAGTGGTCAAGAGCTCCTGCACCAGTGACTTTGTGTCCGCTTCGATCGCATCGCCAACGACCGCCGTTGCATCAAGCAACGACGTCGTAGCGCGGCTGTGGCTAGTGCCCTCGCTCGGCTGCCTCCACATCTGGTAGCCATCGAGCTTTACAAACCCAAAGTCGGCCATCTCCTTGCGGATGTCGTCCAGGTTCGCGTTGAGCTGCTTGATTCGGCCGCCCATCTGATGGGCAAAGCGAGGGTTCCGCAGGCAGAAGAGCACCGGCAGGATGCAACCCGGCGCCCTCTCCTGCATGGTTCCACAGAAGCTGCCCGATGGTGCCTTGTCGCGCCTCTCCTCAGCGTCCAGCTGGCACATCTCCAGGATGTCGGTGGCCTCGTACAAGGCACCCTTGAGCTTGCTCACCCATCTCTGCACCCTGACATCGTCGATACGCCTTCTCTCCGCGTCAACCACATAGGCCTTCATGTTCTCCACCCTGTCTCCGAGCTTGGTGATCTCGTCGGAGACTCCCAGCAGCATGGACACCTCTTCTTCAGCCATGTCTGTGATCAGCTTCGTCACATACGGTGCTAAGGCATCCAGGACAGCCGCCATTGCTGAAGATACAAGCATGTAAGCACAGGTTAGTGACCGAACAGAAGGCTTCATATCAGATTATAAAAGTTAAGTACTAAATTTTGAATTTCCAAATGACCTTGGACGAAAATAACCAAAATATAAGTTGTAGATTTCGAAAAGTTATAAAACTTTGCTATTTGCAAATTTTCTATTTGAATTCTTTTGATACTTTAAAAAATATTATTTGAAATTCAATTTTAAATTAATGGAGCACACTTATGAAGCGCAGTATATCCGTTAATCTGGGAACCGATTCCCGCTCAGCTGAAGAACCAAACTAAATGCAACGCTAACTAGTGGTAGCGTATAATCAGATAACCGGGCAAAACGCACAAACCAAACAGAACCTAAATTAGAGAAGAAGGAAAAAAACTAATAACTTTTGTAGGCTAGATGAAACTAGACTAGGCAGGCAAAGAGAAAGAGGAGCTGTGAAACGATCCGTCTGCCAAGAAAAGCAAGCTAACAGATGTAAATATAGATATAGATGGAGCTCATCATCACCATCCACATACAAAAACCACCAAGTAGTAGCATGGAGCAGATCGAATGGAGATGTACACGCACCTTGCTTCTCTCAGCTATAAGTAGAAGTAGTTTCCTCTCCTCTGCTACAAAGAAATAAAAGGATAGGATGGACTTGTGTGGCCCTTCGTGAAGCTGCTGCTTTGTGGTGAATGATGAGCAGATCTGCGCCGCTGGCCAGAAATAATTGGGTTTGGCTTGTCCCGTGTGTGTGTCTCGAACTGACTACGCTGCTTGGTGTTATTTGTGCTGGCTCCCATCCGCCTGAGCAGCTAAATAGAGCTAGCACATGGGCGGACGGTCCCATTGTTTACCGCTTCAGTCCCATTTGGCCACGTGACACAACTACTGTATTAGTTTGTTGCAATTTATATAGCTAGGCATAGTTACAACTTTTGGTTCAAGAATAAAAATAACTCGTTAGACAACTGGAAACGCAACACAATATGATCCATGTTGGCCCAAAGAGAATTAGAAATTCCCAAAATACTCTCCCGATCCTGGATTTTTCTAGCACATTCGACAAGTTTTAATGTTCAAGCCATTAATTAGTACTCCCTCCATCCCAAATTTGAAGTCATTTGGCTAAATTTATATGACAAGATTATAATGTTCATTATGCCAACTAAGTATCATTATATTCTTCATGAATTATATTTTCATAATACATCTACACTAGTACAGGATAGAGGTCTATCCCCGGTTCACCATGGGGATTTGTCCCTTAGTTATGTAACCGGGTTACGCTCCCGGGACTAAACATTGCACCAGAAGACTAGAACCGGGGATAAACCTAAGGGTTTGTCCCAGTTTACACTACACCCGGGACAACAATGGGGGGCTTTTGCATTTTGGCGACCACGTGGTCGCACCATTAGTCCCGGTTGTAGACACCACCGACAAAAATAGGGGTTTTTGCATATTGTACCACCACGTGGTCATCTCATTTTGTCCCTGTTGTTGTCTAGAACCGGGACAAACAATAGGGGGCTTTTTTTTTCTTTTGCTGCTTTTTTGGTTGTTCATTCATTTTCTTTTTAAAATTAAATTGGTTTTCGAATTCGATTCTACGATGCCAATGACATGTATACGCGCGATTCGAAAAGTTTCAAATGGATCGATGCATACACAAATAACATACAACATACATATATTATATATAGTTAAAAGCGGGCATTGTATTTCAACGTCACACAGTGCCACACTTAGGGCGATTACAATTTCAAGTCCTGAATTCTAGCGATTTGGAAGGTAAACTTCATTGGGGTCATTGTAGAACTCTCCGTCGGGCTTTAAGACCTTGTCATTAATAAATCTTGCTATGGTCTCTTGGAATGCTTTGAGATGGTGTTCTTCCAAGGTTTTCCGCATCAACCATTCAATCTTCAATTTGAGTTAAACAAAAGGTATTAGTATGTATATACACCATTTCAATGCCATGCCAGGAAATAAGTAAAATTTCACAAAAAAGTGGCATCTTCACCTTAGGTAGAGCAATCTGTTTTTTTTTCTATTCTGAACTTTTTCTTCAGTAGATGGCAGTTCAAATTGTCGAACACCTATAGAAGGTTACAACCATTAGTTGGCTTTAAAAGTAACAAATGGCTTTAAAAAGAACAATGACAGAACATGTGTGTCATGTACTATTTTTTTATGAATTAAAATATTGTTTTTTACTCTTAAACCAGCAATAAAAACCAACATATTATCTTATAAAATTAAGAACAACGCTGAACTGATTCAGAGAAAGTTTTAACAGAAGGACCAATCATAACTAAATCCACTTGATTCAGTTTATATGTTCAGTTTCAGTTTCAGCATATCATGTTAGGAGTAGTATGAAATGCAACATGTTAGGAGCAATCATGTTGATGCTGTCTAGATTAATGCTTTATTGCTTATTATTCTTCAACTTCATGGGGCCCGACCCTTGTTTAGTCCCAGAAACTATCAGTAGGAATCATAGTGAATTGAATGGGCGACTGATCACTTCTGCTTTTTTTTTTACTATGGCAACTGATGATTCCAGATTATATATAAATAATAACTAAAAAGAGTACCAGGAAACATGGGCAGAGATTCCTAATTAGTACTAAACAAGACATGTAAGGACACAGATAAACAGGGCAAGAATGATAACAGGACCAAGAATCATACGCTGTGCTGAGTGTGTCAGGATGAACATTGTACTCCTTGGCAAACACAAACGGCAAATACAAACGGCATTTTTGTTCTCACCATCAGTATAATTGTGGAATGAATATATATATTCGATGTTAATTTTTGTTCTCATCAGTATTCCGCCGCAAGATAGTTTGTGGCACAACCCACCAGCATACCTGAACAATGGCAATGTGGAGAAGAACGCCACGCAGGCCGACAGCAATGGAGGCAGCAGCCATGACCGCTGGACCTGCAAGGAAGCGGACAGCAATGGAGGCTGCAGGGGCGCGGCTGCTGCAGGGCGTCGGCGAGCGGGGTCGTCGGCGCGCGGGTCGGCGAGCGGACGGACCGGCAGGGCGGCGGCCGGGCGTCCGTGGCCGGGCGACGGCCGCGAGGGGACGAAGCGCGGCGGCGCTACCCGGGGCGGCCGCAAGGGGACGGCGCGCGGCCGGGGCGGATGGGCGGCTCGAGGGGCGTGGACGAGGCGGGCGGTGGCAGGGCCGGGCACGGGAGCTCCGGCTCGGGCGGCGGCATGCTCTGTAGTCGATCGACGGAGGAGAAGGCGATGGAGATCTGGATCGGGCGACTTTTGATATAACCGGGCGACTTTTGATATAACCCCCCTCCCTTTCCCGGTTGTAGGCTATCACCGGGAAAAACATCCCCTTTCTCCCGGCTGTAGTCTATAACCGGGGCTAAAAGGTTGAACTTTAAGTCCCGGTCCTGGCGACATCCAAGCAAAGGTAATTTTGGCGCTGACCAGGCGCCAAAGTGAAAAATTTGGACCTTTTTAGTCCCGACCTCAACAACAACCGGGACTAAAAGATCCCGAATTTTATTTCCCCGCCACGTCCTCGCCCATTTTTATTTTTTTCTTTATACATTCTATTTATATATATATAGTAAACCTTTGTTAATTGCTTGCAAGAAATTAGTAAATGGGCAAATTTTTTTGAAAAATGTATGTAACATTTTGGTTTCCTTTAATGCACTAATGAAAATATGTATTTTATAGTATCATTTATTTTTTATGTACATACTGAACATAATACAAATGCATAATTACTATTTCGTTAATGAAAAATATTATATTTATTCCAAATTATTAAAGTTATTTGTTTTCGACAGAAGATATATTTTCACATCTTTTGAACATTGATCTTTCGGTTCTTCATCATCCATAATCTAAATACAAGACAATAGATAATCACTTCGATGCGGTAATTAAAATAATTAGAGAAAAGTACCAAACAATTACGTAAAATTCTTAAACTTGGCGTTGCCTTCACACATGCCATGTAGACGCCGTAAAAGTTTGAGGCCGATAGCACACCGCAAAGCGCACGGGCCACACAACCATGAGAAACCTAAGTGTAAGGATAGGGTTGGTTCAAGATACCACCGTGAAGCACGTCTCGCCTCCGCCTAACTCCAAACTTCCTCAAATTTTTTGTGGTTATTTACACCCAAAATATGGCCCCACGCAAAAATCCCGGGTTTTTTAAGCTATTTTTTGGATTTATCAGATTTTTCTACGCCGCGTGCGACCTAATATGGTGAATTACCCTTTGAAAACAAAAAATAATTCCGCACCGCCTCCACAAGTTTTGACACCTAGGGCACAAGAGACCTTTGCGGCAAAGTTTGGCACCGCTTTCAGTGTGTTTTCGGGTGGTCGCAGCTTCAACGCATTTTACCGAGAAGTCGTGGGCGGTAATTAAAATAATTAGAGAAAAGTACCGAACCATTATAGAAAATTCTCAAACTTGGCGGTGCCTTCATACATGCCATGTAGACGCCTTAAAAAGTTTGAGGCCGATAGCACACCGCAAAGCGCACGGGCCACACAACCATGAGAAACCTAAGTGTAAGGATACAGCTTCGTGAAAGGTTGAGTATACCACTCGTGAAGCACGTCCGCCTCCGCCTAACTCCAAACTTCCTCAATTTTTTGTGGTCATTTACACCCAAAATATGGCCCCACGCAAAAATCCTAGATTTTTAAGCCATTTTTGGATTTATCAGTATTTTTCTACGTGCCGGCGTGCGACCTAATATGGTGAATTACACTTTGAAAGCAAAATAATTCAAGACCGGCCTCCACAAGTTTTGCCTCCTAGGGCACAAGTGACCTTGCGGCAAAGTTTGGCACCGTTCGTGTCTTTTTGGGGTGGTCGCAGCTCAACGTACATTTACTAGGAGAAGTCGCTACAGTAATTAAAATAATTAGAGAAAAGTACCAAACAATTACGTAAAATTCTCAAACTTGGCGGTGCCTTCACACATGCCATGTAGACGCCTCGTAAAAAGTTTGAGGCCGATAGCACACCGTAAAAGCGCACCGCCACACAACCATGAGAAACCTAAGTGTAAGGATAGGGTTCCGTACACCACCGTGAAGCACGTCTGCTCCGCCTATGTCCAAACTTTCAAAAATTTTTGGTGGTCAATTACATCCAAAATATGGCCCCACACAAAATCCTAGGTTTTTAAGCCATTTTTTGAATTATCAGATTTTTTTTCTACGTGCCGCTGCGTCGACCAAATATTATTAGTTAATTCCAAATTTATTAAATCAAACTCAAATTTTAACACTTATAATTAGTTTAAAGAATGACACAAACGTGTATTAGAGTTAAACACGAAGCTAATAGAACTAGAATGAATCGAATCGGATTTAAAACACAATAGTTATAAGCATTATAATCGAATGGCAAATATGTAATTAAGGGAAAACGTATGTTCTTATATACGCTTTCCTACATGTCATGCTAAGGACGCGGGTGGGAAGAAGGAGAAACTCGGGGTCTTATGTGGAAAAAGGACGTTGCTAGCACGCACAAAAAAAAAAAAAAAACGTTTAGTCCCTGGTTGTAAGATGTAACCTAGAGAAACCCGAACTAGTACTCCCGGGCTTCTACTCTATAACCGGGAGTAATGATTTTAGTCCACCGTTGGAGACCTTTAGTCCCTGTTGAGTGCCTTAGGGCGCGTCGCCCACGGACCTTTAGTCCCTGTTGTTGGCGTGAACATGGAAAAAATGAAGCTTTATCCCCTGGTTCTCGTTGAGATTCATAATCCCAAGCAGATTTTGCATCCGAGGATAGACCTCGCTTTGTGAGTAGTGCTATTTGATATCAAAAATATTTATAATTTGCTCTATAATTTTGGTCAAACTTGTGATACTTTGCTCTCCAAGATTGTTGGAATAACTTACAATTTATAATGGAGGAAGTAATATAATACATATTTTAGCATGAAAACTCTTGCTTGTCTCTCGCTTTGGGGACCCACTTATATATATAAAACACTCACATACAGAGCGCACGCCACCCCCTACGAACGCCAAGCACACATATACCCTATCGCTATCCGCGCCTAATGAACTGAAGTTGGACCGGTGAAGGAACGACACCCAAGTTACTTAGTGATTAGGACATGGACCGTGATGACTAAATGGCGACGAGCTAAGGCCAGCCTCAATGGAAGGTATATGAAACTCCCCGGATGAAATACACCTCTCGCTCAATGGATTGTTTCATGCGTAGTTTCATAGACTATTTCGCACTTCGTGGGTCCCCAATCTCTTTTTCTTTCCTAATCCTATCCGGGCGTGAGGCTAAACAGAACCCGCCCCGGCAGAGCCGCATGCCACTGCTCTAGAAGCCGCATGCCGCCCCCCTCATGACGGCCGCATGTCGCCGCTCCTCCCCGCAGCAGCCGCATGGCGCCCGCCGTCCCTCGCAGGCCACATGCCACCGCTCCCGCCGGGAACCTCCAACTCCAACCGCCCTGGTTCCCGCAAATCCCAACGAAAGCCGCAGCTGAGATGGAGCTCGCGACCGCAGCCTGTGTCCAACGCACCTCGCGGGATAAATCGGAACGGAACGATGGCAGCGCCCGCCCCCGCACGGAGGTCTTATGGCCGGGCCGCCCCGCGGGCGAGGTCTCGCCCTCGCCCGACCCATAGCAGCGACACCTTCGCCGAGGCGCCAGCGGCTGAAATTGGCCAATTTCATGAAGTGGTCCCGCCTTCTTCACCGCCATGTGCAAAGAAGTTCGGCTTGTTGGGCCACATCGATGGATCCATCCCTCCACGGCCGACCGATCGCGCTTGGTCCTGCACCGACGACCGGATGTACCGCCGCTACACCAACGACGCATCCTCGACCTTGCCATGGAGCCGAACCAGATCGCTTATGATCTCTACGTCACCATCACCGCGCTGTTTGAGGCAAACCAGGCCACACGTGTTGTGGTTCTAGGTCAAGAGTTCCACACCATGTTTCATGGTGACCTGACCATCGAAGCCTACACCCAGAACATGAAGCAGATGACCAATGCTCTCCACAACGTTAGTTAGCCTGTCTCTGAGCCTCAGCTTGTGCTCAATTTGCTTCGCGGTCTCAACCCGCGCTTTGCAAATTCGGCGGACATCATCACCAATTCGGCGGTCCTTTTGTCGTTCACTTCAGCGCACAACACGCTCCGGCTCAAGGAGATTCCCCTCGCCTCTGATGCAAAGGTCTCTTCCGACACTGCGCTCACCACGGTGGACAGCTCTGCTCCTGCCCCTATGAAAGGTCCCTTGTGGTTTTTGGTAATTCAGTGTCAACATTAGGTGAACTAATATGTGTGATTGAGATTATACACAGGAGATTAGTTCACACGTGATGATGCAATGAAGGAGCTTATTGCATATGGAACATGACATGGAGTCATGTGACCGAGGTGGTGAAGATCAAGACAAGGCTTGGCTTGATGGACCTGGCCTGTGCAAGTGTGAAGGGCAAGTCGAGGACTTGGCGCCGGCGGACCGACGCAACGGTGAAGAGCAAGTGAGGTCAAGATCGATGGACCAAGAAGGTCGTGGTGATGATATGAAATGGATCATATCATTCTTGATCGTGTTGGTGCATGTGTTGCATCGGCACTTGAAGTTGAAGCGAATGGAAATGCGCAAAGGCAAAGGTATAACCTATAGGACATTTCATTTCACGGCCATGAGGAGCTTAGAGAAGTTTATGGCCGGGTTTAGGATAGATGGCCGTACTATCAAGAGGGGCAAACTTGTTTGCATATCGGTCATCTAGTGCCACTTGAGCGATCTAACTTTGCGATGTGTTAGGATCGAGTGGCGTTCTAAGAGCTAACCCGGCCTTTGAAATGATTGTGAAAATGCTAACACACATGCACATGGTGATGTACACTTGGTGGTGTTGGCACATTTGCAATGGCGGCGGTGATTGCAGGGTTGAGATGCATATTTTCTATTGCGCCGATGCAAGTTGGTGGTGAAAACATGCTATTCCTTGTGCTCAAGTTTGGTATACTTGATGGGTAGCATGTCGGGCAAAGGCGAGAAGTTTCGTCGTAGGGAAGCCGACCGAAGCGCCGACCGGACGCCGACCGAAGCAGAGACTTGACCGACGCTGCCACCGGAAAGGCCGGCCGGTAAGCTCGCGTAGAGCATGTTTCTAAGGTGTGGTCGACGGTCGATCGGACGCACACACCGAAGCATCCGTGCCGATTGACGCATGCACCGAAGCATGCCCGGTTGTCACCGGGGGCCGGGGCCTTGTCCGCTCACCGGACGCCGGAAGGAGCGACCGACGCCGGACCGACTTCGCGGGTGAGTCCGGGCGGCGCGTCCGGGCCACCTCGCAAAACCGTGGTTTGAAGCACCAACGGCTCTATTTGGCTTGGGGGCTATAAATAGAGGGTGTGTTCGGCCATGGCAGGGGCTTAGCACCTTGGGGACTTTGTGTCCATGCTTGAGAGTGCTTGAGAGCCCTCCCACTCACATATGCTTGATATTGTTCATCCGATTGAGTGAGAGATCGAGTTCTAGTGTGTTGCGCTGAGAGATCGCATTCGTGGCACTAGGTGTTCGTGTTGCAAGTCGGTGGTGCTTGTTTCTCTTGGAGGTTGACACCTCCTAGACGGCTTGGTGGCAAGAGACTTCTCGTGAAGCACGCTAAGGAAGCTTGTGCGGTGCTTCAAGAAGAGATTGTGAGAGGTTCGTGCTCACCTCGGGGGATCGTGAAGAGCAACTCTAGTGGAGTGTGTCATTGAGCTACCACACTTGTGTGTGGGTTCACACGGCACCCTCTCGAGGGATTGGCTAGAGGACTCACACCGTGGTGAGGGACTCGATCGAGCTCCCACCGTGGATTTGACACCGCCATTAAGCTTGAGGATCATCACCGGGTGATTCGCCAAACCGTAGAACCACTAAAGTGTTGGTCGACACAACGAGGAGTAGGGGGAAGTTGGCAAGCTTCCCGAGACCTCGGTAAAAATCACCTGTCATCTTGTGTCCACACTTCAGCGGTGGTTTGCAATCTCTTCATCACAAGCTTTGTTCTTACATTCATATATATATTGTGCTTGTGGTTGAGTAGTGTAGTTGTAACTATCTAGCTTGTGTAGCTTGATTAGTTACTTTGCTTAGCTTGTGTAGCTAGGTAATTTGAGCCTTTGGGTTAGGCGTGTGTTGCCTTGTCCATTGTGCATCTAGTGAACTTAGGGGCTTTGTGCTTGTGCTACTAGAATTGTGTAGGAGCTCTCCCGTGCTTGAAGTACTAGTGCTTAGGTTTGTGTGACCTTGCATTAGAATTGATTAGGAGCTCAAGCTAGGCTTGTCACCTCACTCTTCTTGTGTAGGATCTTTTGTGAGGTGATTTAGAGTCTTAGTTAGAGGGGTGAAGTCTTGGCTAGACCGATAAGTTTAATTCGCGATTTGTTTCTAAGCCGCCGGTGCGATTAGATTTTAAAAGGGACTATTCACCCCCCCCTAGTCCCCATCTCGACCCTTTTCACCCCCGGTTCATGCCCCTCGCCTCCGGCCGCCCACCCCTCTCGCAACCGTGGTGGCGGTGGTGGCAAGGGGAAGGGCAAGGCCAAAGGGAAGGGCAATGGCGGCCATTTTTATCGCCAGCGCATCGGGCGCCGGACTACCGCCCATTGCTCAGTCGGCAGAGGCCGAGTACAGGCGTCGGCGCACGCAATGGTAGAAACTTGCTGGCTTCGTCAGTTACTTTAGGAGCTTCACACTCCGCTTATTTCGGCGACGATTGTTTACTGTGACAATGTCAGTGCGGTATAAATGACAGGGAATCCAGTTCATCATCGCTGCACGAAGTATACTGAGATTGATATTCACTTTGTCCGCGACAAGGTTGCTCTGGGAGAGGTCCGAGTCCTCCATGTCCCGTCATCGCACCAGTTTGCGGACATCATGACCAAAGGCTTCCTGTACAGCTTTTTACTCAGTCTTTGCGTCCGTGACTCTCCCGCTTAGACGGAGGGAGGGTATTAGAGATATACATAGATATGTATAGCATGACTTGTATTGTACTCCATGTACTTGTACTCCAAGCCTTCCTGGCTATATATATGAAAGGCCACCCCCCATACATGGTGTGCGGTGCATTGCCCCCCTACGATATCTTTCTATAGTTGGGCAATGCTACGGTAGTCTTTTTACTTGTTAGGCGAGGTAATAAAACAATTATAATACAATATAATAAGTTCAACATCTTGAGTGTCATGGTACATGTTAAATCTAAATAACTATTTATGTGGGTAGCCTAAGATCTAGAATATTCTTTTTATAATAAAAACATGATTTTTTGAATAAATGATACAATAAGCATAGTTTCATACACCAACAAGAGAGGGCCCATCAGGCCCTAGGGACCGGCCACACAGCCCCAAAGGGGGTGTGAGCGCGCCCAGGAAGGGTAGAAGACCTGTTGCCTCCCGCCGCCACCGCCGTATCTCCATCGTCAGATTTTAGGAAATAATAATAAAGGAAAGAAATATTTTTTTTAGAAGGGGCGGCAAAAGCTTTGCCGCGATTTCTATTAGACGAAAAAAAATGGAAAAGGCAAGTGCCGGCCTAGTTTTTGACCGAAACCGGGCCGAAAAACCATACAAATGAGGGTACCCTACCCCCTCGCACACCTAGGTACCAAAAGCAACTCGACTCGCGCCACAACTAGCGCCCACTCAAACATCCTTAGTGGAGTGCTCCACTCCACCTACTACTAGGATCCACTTATACAACTCAACTAACATGACTTCGGAAGGGAGCAAGATATACAAAGAAAACCGCCGGTTGGATTGGGTCATCAACACGAGGCTCCAAACACCGCCGCTTCGGGTCGGATTGGGACGCCGACACGAGCCACCACACAGAGGCACCAAGAAAAACCAAAACAAAACGCACACAACACCGCACCACCACCACCGAGAGGAGCCGACCGAAGCCGCCGAACCGCTACCGCCGTCACCAACGATGAAGCCGGCTCGCCGCAAGCCCGAGCAACGACCGAAAACTCCTCCACCACGGACTATCCCCCAAGCCGCACACCCACAAACGCCGATCCCCCGGCTCCACCTTGCATCGCCAGAAAAATCCCGTCACGCGACAATGGAACCACCGATCCCGGGCAACTCTTCTCGTGGGGGCCTCGCCACCCACCGACTCACTCCACTACCCGGACTCGGGGATATCCGCCGCCGTTCGAGAGCACCACTTCCACATAGCCGACACCGAGATCACCACCACCATGCGCGCCACCAGACAAACAAGACCCATGGGTCCTCTCAGACCTCCTCGCCAACACGACCGAGTGCACCCCCGAACCGCAACGCACAGTAACACCACCACCGACCACCACCCCCGCCACAAGCCGAGCCGGGTCTCAAGATGCGGCGCCTCAAGGAGGGAACGACGCCAAGAGGCGCCATCGCCGCACGCCCAAGAGGACTGGGCCACCCCGAGAATCCTCGCCGCAAAAGCATGGATGCCCTCAATGGTGCCCCTGGGCCGGGAGAATGACGACCCAAAGGCCGCCGCCACCATTGCCACGACAAAGCGGTAGAAGGCTACCCGCCTCAAAGATCCCGCCGCCGCACACGCCAGCCACGGGCAGAGCACACCCTCCGCCACCCTCGCTACGAGAAAGCCCGACACCCCCAAGGCACCACCACGGCACCACGAGCAAGCGCCGACAGCCCCCCCCCCCACCAAGGGAGGCGCTGAACTAGATCGCGACGCGAAGGGGACGAAGCAAAGCAGCCCATCGAACCCGAAACCAACCGGGCGAGGACACCGCCGTCCCCACCATCTCGACGGCGGATAGGGTAGAGCCGCGGCCCCTACCGGAGCCACCGGCCAGACGCTACCAGCCTCACCAAAGACACCAGCCGGCCGCCGTGGCCATCGAAACCGCGCCGACCGGCCGTCGCCGGCCCGCGCCGGCCATGGTGGGGGAGCCATGACCGCGACCCTCCGCCACAGCCGCCCACCACAACCGCGCCACCACCGCGATCCGCCGACAGAGGACGGATCCCACCGGGAGAGGGCGGATCCCGACGATACGACCGGATCAAAGGCCGCCGTCGCCCGCCGCCATGGTTGTCTTCGAGCCTCGCACACGCGCCCGCCTACCCAAGAGAGGCCTCGCCGCCACCATCCCGGTGGGGCCGCTGGCTCCCGCCGCCTCCGGCGACGGCGAGGGGAAGCGCCGGGACCGGAAGTTGAGCGGCGGCGCTTAGGGTTCGCCGTGCCGCCCCGCGGCGGGAGCGGCGCTGGGGTCGGGTACCGCCTCCTCACGCACGAGTATTTGGTTTTAAAAAAGGAAAGAAATAGATATTAAAGGGAAATAGAATAAGAGATTACTTAGGATGCAAGTCTCCACACCAACGCTAGCTGCACCCCTCTGCTTCTCCTTGCACCGCCTCCTCCCTCAACAGTCGTCGCCTCCCTTGCCCTTCCCTCCACACGCAATCATCACCACCTCCCGCACCTCCATAGCCGACACCCCAAGGGCCCCAGCCCAGCCGGACTCTAACACCTGGTATCCGGAGACCAATCGATCCTTCGCCCAACACTACAAACTAGACTCCATGGCTTCTGAGATGCAACATTTGATCCAATCAAGCGGCTTCTTCCGCGACAACTTCGACAAGATCAACTTGTGGCTCACCTCCATTGACAATTGTCTCCAACACATCAAGGGAACGAACACCTATGGCACCGCCAATAATGTCCCGGCTCCTATGATCGACGCCACGCTGCCAACATGACCAACACCACAAACGACGATGACAACCCTAACATCCTCAACGTCTCTAATGCCATGACCTCCAACAACGTCCAAAGCTCCACAGATCACACCCTCACCATCAATAGCCTTGCTACATAGACAGAGCAAGTCATGAACCAAGAGGTAGGAGTTGAAATTGGTCATCATGGCTGTCCACTCTCTAGTGTTATAGCTTGTAAGGCAATAGGCCATCTAGTACTAGTAGTTGGTAGAAACTACATCAGACATGTTTTGGTAGTGGGCTTATCTAAGCAAGATACTTATCGTAGTATTAGTAGTTGGGGCTGTACTCAGGCAGACCTTAGTGTACCTGGTAGAGGTACATGTCATTGCATATATACTACACCCAAAGACAATGGAAATCAGTTCAGTTGCCACATTGAGATGCAGAGCTTCGCCCAGGGCTGGTGCTTGTGCTGTGATGTGTGTATTCTGTGCTCACACCCTTCTTCTACCTCTAGCCAAAGTGTGTATGTGGGTGTGCTGGTAAGGTAGTCGCTACTTGTGGAGGGATCCAATGGACCAACACATAGACTTTTTTTTTTTTTTTGAAAGCGTGCACATTGAACGTATTACGTTAAGGGAAATCAGAGTTCGACACGAAGCATGCTTTAGCCAAAACAATTGGCCGTTGTGCACTCAAGCACACTAACAAGAATTGCTGGCTCTAACGATGGAGCAAACTGGTTGTATTTTGAAACCCAGCCATACCGCCGCACCGCCGCCCGGCAGCGCCAAGCACCCGAAGCTCGCGGCGACCACACTCATCCGCCTCGCCCGATGGAGCTCACGAGCTGACCAACACATAGACTTCATACAGGGAAGTAATTAAAACACCATGTAATGGTAATACAAGGACTAGTATAATACATTCGTATGGGATAGCTATTCTACAAATGGTAGGGGGTAAGATTCATTTAAATCATGTGGATCGCAAACTTCTCATTCTTCAATTAATGAGAATGTTAAGCTCATAACTCAAGGCGGCAGCCTAGAACGATACACATCTCAATGAGCATACAAAGAGGCCAATAATTAGATCAACCCAGATCGATGTTTGTTTATTATAGTCTAGAACCAAGAAAATACAGCACAAGTATAGGTTTACACAACACTAAAGGGAGAATGTTGCCATGTAAACCGCCATATACTAGTAACCACTAGTACCGATTTGATTTTCCGAAAGGGGGGCCGGATCATTTCCGTGGCGGGCACATTTCCCACCCGCCACGGAAATGATCTCGCCTCCGCCGTCCGCTGGGACAAGACTTTGGCGTGGCGCCCTTTAACGCCCGCCACGCAAAAGATGATCTTAACCGCGGCGGGCGCCGCAACGCGCCCGCCACGCCAAAATATATTAAGCGTGGCGGGCGCGCTGCCGCCCGCCACGCCGCCCTTCCTGCCGTGGCGGGCAAATTAGGGCGCCCGCCACGCAAAAGGCCCGAGGCCTATAAAATCGGGCGGCCGCCCCTTCATCTTCCTCCACGGATCTTCCTCTTCCAACTTGTGGGGAGGTTTTGACCAAAAATTTTGACAAAAACTTTGATTTGGGTCTTTTGGCTTTGATTTGGGGAGGAGAAGACACTAATTGGCCTGGTAAATGCCTCTTTTCATCTTTTCTTTCCCTCTTTTTCATCCCCCTCTCTAGATCTATATCCTTGGAGGAGAGAGAAAACTGCCTTTCTCTAGATCTAGATCTATGGTGGAACTTCTTTTTTTTTTTTTGGTTTGAGTACTATGTAACGGCACTAAGCTTTTTGGAAGAGCAGGGATCGATGGATGAGAGCACCGAGCCCACCGGATGTATGAGATGAGGAGGGTTGATGACCTAATACTATGATGAGGTGAAGAAGTTTGTTGCTCGAGCAAAGCGACACAAATGATAATTCAACGTAGCCTCGATCAATGACACCGTGGTGCGATCTCACCCTAATCATGCATGGCTTCGGTGACTATTTGGTCTAGACTTTCACGGCGAAGAAGTTCCACCCTTCGATCCACCGCCGATCCAATACTGTGCACTCCCCTACCGATCCAAGACGTAAAAGTCCACCACCGGTCCAATTCCATCGATTTATTCGAAAGACGGCCGACATCGACGATGACGACGATGACGGTGGTGGTGGTGGTGGAGGGACGGCGAAAGCGTGAGAATTCTATGATGCAGCGAGGATGTCCGGGTTTTTGAAGATTTGGTCAACCGACTTTCGATGAGGACGACATTCTCGCTTTGGGTGCCCGAGATGGTTGGAGAACTTCAAACAGATGAAGCAAAAGAATTGATCCGCTTTACAAAGACAGTCCTAAGGGTTGCACGGCGCCGAGTTTTAACCCGAATTTACCGATGTTGAAGTCTCGCCATGGCTGGTCTCGACACTAGCTTCAATGAGCTCGTAAGTTACCCGGCCTCCACGTATCCAACGCCTAACAAGGTTCCCGCTAATACGATCGTGCTAAGAAGTTGATCCGCCAAAGGGCAATGAAAGTGAAGAAGTTCGATGCCTGCCCCAACCATCGTATCCTATATCGGGCGATCAAGATGAGAATTTGACCAGCTTGTCCGCGACCGCGGCGCTAGTCGATAAAGCGAATGCCTGATGTCGCGTGGACGATGAGCTCGATGAGGAAGCAGGACCGGCGAAAAAAAGAAGAAGGGGGCGAAGAAAACCAAGCCAGGCCACAAAGAAGATCATGTCAACGCCAGGACGAGGAAGAGGAAGGTTACACGCAGAGGAAACGCCCAGTCATTGCCAATGTGGTACCTTCCGGCCATCGACGCTCAAGGGCTCTATGGGAACCCCGAGGATGCTAAGCACATGACCCGCATGCATCTAGCGATCGTGTAAAGGATGACGAGAAGCTACGGCACCCTTCGGATGCTGGGCAAGGGCAAGACTTCGACGCCGCCTACCCCGACTTTGCGAGGAGCCCAGAACGCTCGGTTCGCATTGAGTACCGACGAATGATCCCATTCGGTGACCTGAAAGCAGCACACACAGCACGTGGCCGGTCGTCCTCACCATGTACAATCTACCTCCACATCTTTGTCAAAAGCGCAGTATGTTTTGCTCACCATGCTCATATCTGGACCAAAGCAGCCAAGAACGATATAGATGTGTTCCCGGAGCCGCTCATGGAGGAGATGCAGTATTGCTTGATGATGGGGTCGATGGTTGATGCGCACCGCAAGGAGAAGTTCACTCTTCGCCATCATCTTTGTCACCATCACCGATTACCCCTACCGCTTTCATTATCGGGCATTAAAGGGAAGACCGCCTGTAGCTTGCATCGAAGAAACCCGCTCCACTTACCCAAGGGATCCACCAAAACCGTGGTACATGGAACACGTACGCTTCCTCTCGCAAGAAGCATAGGTACGTAGATGCAAAATGAATATATACTTTGACAACAAGGGCGAAGTCAAAACCTCGCCCTCGCACCGACTAGTTATGGTCCGAAGGTGTTTGACATGGTGAAGGACTTGGAGTGCGAAGTTTAGAAAGAAGAAGAAGAAGAAAGACAATGATCGGGAAGACGGCACCTCCAAGACAAAGAAGCGAAAGAGGGATAAATTGAGGACGAAGCGCCCACCACCGCTCCTTTCAAGAAGAAGTCAATCTTCTTCAAGTATCTAAAGTATCGAAGATACCGCATACGCCCCATGCGATCGATCGATGCACCTTGAGAAAAATGTCTTCGAAAAGCACGACGGTCCCCGATGGATATCAAGACCAAGACGAAGGATGGTGTGAAGTCACGCCGATCTTGTTGACATGGGCATCCGACCGAAATTCACGCTACACGGCTTCCGAACAAGAAAGTCCAACTCCCGTGTGTGGCCTACAACCTAACGAGAGATGAGAAGTTGGCTATGTGTCTCTTGATGCGGGGTATCAAGGTACCGACGGGTTTCTCTTCCAACATCAAGAGTCCGGTATCCATGAAAGACCTCACAATGACGAACTTCAACGCTACACGATGCTCACATCATGCCGACGGGTGTTCCTTCCAATTGTGATCAAAGCTATTCGTCCAAAAATACGAAGATGGTGGTCACAAGGTTGTCATACTTCTTTAACCAAATCAACTTTAAGGTAATTGCCAAAGCAGACCGCTGCTACAAAGAGTTCATCGCGAAACAATGTGCCAAATAGAGATGTGTTTCCCACCGCCGTTTTTTCGACATTATGCCACGCCTGATGATGCACATGGTTGATCGATATAGAACAGCCGGGACCCATGTACCTACAAAGCGATGTGGACCACCGAGCGACTAATGTCTACCCTCAATCGATTCAATCATAACCGCGCTTACCCGAGAGGGCTCTATGATCGAGGCATACACAAGCCGAGGCCGTGGAACCGGTGTATGAAGTACATAAAAGATGGGAGGGCTATTGGGCTTCCAAAGGCATCAACATGAATGAAGAACCTCGGGCATGGGGTGCGCGGGCCGAAAAGCACGCACCGACATACATAGGGAAAAAAGTGCTAGACAATCACTACAAAGATCCTTCATCAATTGGTGATCATGGACACATACGTTAAAAAAGCACCTCAAAGAGCTCCGTAGCAAGTAGGAAGCGCAAGAACCGTCCCGAAGGATTGGGCGAGAAGGAACACAAGAACACTTTCTCTCCAAAGGGCTCCAAAAGCGTAACATTCCCCTGTGAGATGATGCAGAGACTATGAAGAAGCTTGTGTCGTGGCCGCCCATGCAGTCACCACGTGGCAAGGGTATGATGTCAACGTACAGTTCCACATAAAAGAGAAGGACAAGAAGAGTGCATCACGTAACAAATGCCGTGTTCGATATGAGGGCGTGAACAAAGATGACAAGGGAGAAGATGACATGCTTCGCACAAGTCGAAGAAATATGGGAACTTGACTATGGCGGTAACCTACAGTGCAAACCGCTTTCATTGCTGCTGGGGTCAAGCCCGCGGGCAGCTCTAGTGGACGATTTTGGGCTAACCACCGTGAACCTTCAAAGTGTTTGGTACAAAGATGATCGGGGTGCTTGCATCGATGCCGCACAAGTAGCCTACTACATGAACACGGAGAACATAAATAGACATATTGTCGTGGCAGAAAGCAAATGGATCGTGGAGCCGATGGGGTCCGTAGTCCCAAACATACAACAACTATGATGAGTTCCACCTCTTTACGATTTTCCAAAAAAAGATGAAGGCACCGGAGGACGTAATCAATCCCGACAAGACTAAAATGATGCCATGGACCCGCCCCCGATGGCGAGAAGAAGACCACCAATGCACCAGCACCAAAATGATATGTAATTGCAAAGTTATTCTCGATGTAAACAATAGTCCAAAAAACAAATATCTCACACGAGTGTCGAAACTACAGGGGAGACTAGTGATTTTTGAACTACACGCTTGTAACAATTTCTCGTATGCAAAATGACCTATATATGAAATGTAGATCTTGATGAGTTATGAACTTTCCGTATTCATGACTTTTTGAATCTTGGCCGTCTGGGCTTTGAAATGTCGTCCGAATGTGTAAAAAATTCAAATTTCAAATTTCAAGGCGTGAAAAGTTCAAATTTCGAGGCGTGAAAAAGTTCGAATGTGTAAAAATGCCGCCTTGATGAGTTATGAAGTTTCCTCGATTCATGACTTTTCGAATCGACGACGCCTAGGACTTCAAAAAGTCACAAGTTCGAATTCGGCCAAACCTTGGTCAAACGGACCACTAAACGACCTAGTTTCAAAAAGTTTGA
Source organism: Hyparrhenia diplandra (assembly GCA_015847255.1). Lineage (NCBI taxonomy): Eukaryota > Viridiplantae > Streptophyta > Magnoliopsida > Poales > Poaceae > Hyparrhenia > Hyparrhenia diplandra. The sequence continues at coordinate 1,132,842 of JADLZK010010753.1, read as the reverse complement.
ATACAAAGTTTAAAGTACTCATCAAGATGTACACTTGGTGTATATAAATGGATATGTCTTGGGAACTGTAAAGTTTTTAATAATGGCATACTTCTCACTACGCATACACAAAAGCATCCTCTTCCTCGAGCATCCCTATATATACCGGGATATGTGTTGGGAACTCGTAAAAGCATCCTTATATATACCGAATGTGTAAAAAATTTCAAATTTCATCAGAATATTTTTGATATATTATCTGAATTGATCTCTCAATTTATAACAATTTTTAACAATTTTTAACAATACTTTTCAATTTTTTCTGAAAATATTACACGCGGCGGCCATCCTTACGGCCCGCCATGGTTAACATTAACCGTGGCGGGCATCCTTACTCGCCCGCCACGGTTAACGTTAACCGTGGCGGGCATCCTTTCTCGCCCGCCACGGTTAACATTAACCGTGGCGGGCATCCTTACTCGCCCGCCACGCAAAACCCGTGTACTATAAATAGTACCCCCCATCCCCTCAATTCTCTAAGTCCTTCGGGGCCGTTCGATTGTGACCCCAAGGGCTGCCCAATTTTTCCCCGCTAAGCGCCGTGCCCCCGCCGTGCTCCTCCTCTGCGGCTCGCCGCCTCCGTCCGCGCCGCCCCGCCCCGCACGTCCTCCCGCAAGGCCGCTTCTTCCACCGCCACCGTCCCGTCACGCCCCCCGCCCCCCCCGCCCGTCACCGGTATGGAACCCTAACTCCGTCCCGCACGCGCCGCTGCGTGGTGGTGCGTCGCGGCGACCCCGCCCGTCCTCCCTCCTCCGACCCGTGGTGCTAGGGCCGGTGGAAACCCTAACGCCGCCGCCCGTCGAAACTCATCGGAACCCTAACTTCGATGCGCCGCGGTGCCCGCTTCCGCCCGCCCCCGCCCCCGCCTCCGCCTCCATCTTCTTCCGCCGCCGGCGACCGCCGCCCGTGGTGGTCGCCGCCGGTGTGGTGGTGCCGCCGTGGTCGATCCGTGGTGCCCTTGGTGCTTCCGGCCGTGATTCCCGCCCCCATCCCCGTCTCCATTTGGACCGTGAGATTTTCAAATTCTTTCTCCCTACCTTACTACTTCTCCATGTCCAAAGGATGCTTTGCCTTTTTGTGATGCTTGGATGATCCCCTACTTAATTGGAATTGATAATTGTTCACCAATATATGTCACTTTGCCCATGATGCTGAATTTATTGATCCCCATATGCGCTAATTGATCCTACTTTGCTGCCCATGATGCTTAATTGATCCTGTGGTCCTAATATTTGTCATCGCCTCGTGATGCATTTAACAAAGTTAAACCGAGCATGATATATACTTTTGTTTAGCTGCCTGTGATTTAGTTGATCCGGTGGTCCTAATATTTTTGCTGTTGGCTGTTGGAGATATACTCATTCTATTTACTCATTCTATTTTCTTGTTGGCTGTTGGCTGTTGGCTGTTGGCTGTTGGAGATATACTCATTCTATTTACTTGTCAATCTTGGATAGTGCTCTATTTTTGAATTTTGAATTCCTATGTGTAGCCTATCATCGTTGGTCGTTTGCCTACCTATTCTCATATGTTGGCCTAATTAGCTTCAATTTTGGATCTTGGCCTAATTGGACATGTTGCCCTAATTAGCTTGAATTTTGGATCTTGGCCTAATTGGACATGTTACCTCTGCTGCCTATTTTGGACTCCCTATTTTTGACTTAATTTGTTGCCCATTAAGTTTAATTTTGGACATGGTTACCTCTCGCCCCCCTAAGTTGAATGTGACGCCCTTAAGAATAGACTCCCTATTTTTGACTTAATTTTCCTAGACTTGGCTATTGGCAGCTATTTTAGCTCACTTGGTCTACTGCTGTCACTCTATATGTTGGAGAAGTCACTCTATTAGTGTATGTTGGTCGTTGGTCTATATGCATGGGGCTGTTCAAACTGTTGGTGGAATCAATTAACTTGGCCTAATTAATTGAACCTCGTTGGCTGAACTCTATCTCTCTACTCTACTCTATTGTCTACTGGTGACTTGATTTAATTGTTTATTGCATAGTTAGAGGATGACATGCTCATGTTGCAGGCTAAACTAGGCCCATATTTGTATGTGAAGCTAGGAACTCATGTAGTACCATTTTGCTTAAGACTTGGCATTCTTGCCCTACCAAACCAAGATAGAAGATTTATTGGATCCAATGACTAGCACTGCATTGCATTTATGTTACATTACTATTGCTTTGTTTATACTAATGACTTGGCATTACTTGTTGGTCGTTGAATTTTGAACATATATGCAATGATGTGAACCAATTAGTGCTTGAGGCAGTGGCATATATGCAATGATATGAACTTATTGGGGCCGAGGCAAATGGGCTATGATGATTGAATGTCCCCCTATAATTGGAAGCTTCTAAACTAGGATGGCTTGTACAAAAAGCAACCGCTTTAGAAGCAATGTGATCACAAGGGGCTATATCTCGAGCCAATCTTTTTATTTCTTTCTTTGAGCAATTTTGAATTACGTTTGTCTACTGTCCTATATACTAGTACTAAAGCACTATATATTTGTAGCTTGAAATGTCGAATGAACAAGAACAGCCTCAAGGTCGCCTTGAATGGGAGTCGCTTAGCTTCGCCCGGCAGCTCTAGTACTTCCCGTTCCCAAGCGGAGCGTCGTATAGCCCGTGTAAGGGTAGAAGGAAACGTATAGAGGATGTCACACCCCATTTCTGAGGTTTCCCTAATCACACGTATTTGTGCCAGGATCACGCACAAATACGTCTCATTAAGTACAGATATGGTATTAGTAACTATACTTTTATTTCTATTGAAAGAAACATGGTATAGGGTTGGGTTCACCTACCTCGGCCATAGGCCGTAAACCTGTCAGAGATCCTACGCAGCACCTATAACAGGGCTCCATTCCTACAGGCAAGCTTGGAGTGCGGACAAACCCCTGGACTTCTTTCCTAAGGCACGTTCCTATAACTCGATCGTAACATCTGCCTCCGTCTTCAACTGTACTTCTTGTAGGTCCATCCTTGCGTAGTCCTTCGAAGCTTAATCCTTGGATACACTCCTGCAGCTGACATTCTAAAAAATAGAAATAGAGGGGTGAGTACTTTCGTACTCAGCAAGTCCCAACCGAGAGGGTGAAAGGTTATCATTAAGGGGGTTGGGCCCTAGTAGAGTTTAACTACTCTCACTAGTTCCCGGTTAGTTATTAACCAAGCTCAAGTTAACGGGTTACATACCAGATTTTGAATCTAATCACGGATGTTCCGGCCTAGCATTTGCCCATTCCAAGGACGTGGCTATTCGAATAGATTTGAGTAACTCTGTAGAGGTTGTACAAATTTCCCCACACGATAGGCATTGTCTACACCACGGCCAAATGGTTCGACAGGCCTAACGAGACTCCGTACCAGCTTGGGTGCTACCCTAGGTTTCGGTATAATCCTACCACGACTTCTCGGGGGTTGGAAATGGGAAGATCACCTAGCATCCCATTAGCACACAGCATTGCGGAAGATCACCTAGCATCCGCCAACTCAATAATTCGTATACGATAATAACCTTGCGCCAAAAGTTTTACGTGGAGGATCACTCAGCAACCACGCCAACCCGACCTCGGAAGATCACCTAGCATCCGAGTCGCCTCCCGATAGATCGTTGCCTACGCCGGCCACCTTGGATCGAAATTATACCTTAACCCAAAGGTGTGGAATCAAGCCACCCCATCCCTGCGTGTGGTCGTACATATAATCAAACTAGGTAGAAGGTCCATGACCCGGTCCTTAGGGAGCGAGCCCTCCATGACAGGAAACCCTTACTAGGCGAAACCTGCCGAGACGATCCATCCCACATGGATCGCCCCAAACTCGCTTTTGGTTGATTAAGTCCAATTCTTAAACCAGGTTATATTAAAGACAAAGCCTAGCGAAGCCCCACGCACATAGCCCATGAGTACTCCCGCACGGCTTGCCATGGTTATGCTTATCTTAACATCTTATTAATCATTATAGGAATTAGGTCAGGTTAAGGGGGTAAGGACTTGCCTCTATCCGCTGACGAATATATCCAAGGCTCTTAGTCGGCGCCTGTGTCTTGGTGTAGTGGTGCTCCTGGGTTCCGTTGGACGGTCGTACGATCTTTGGCGACAAACATGGAACACAAGCATAGCAATAAGAGCAACAACGTTCCTACGCGGGTTAGTTCTAGGGGATGATGGATAGATTACTATCTACTCCTATCATTATTCTGTAAGTTTGAAGTATGATAGGAGAGAGAGAATCCACCCATCAGCGGGGTTCCTACGGGCTGGGTGTGCGAGGTACGGATGCCTGATGGAGAACCAAATCATATCGCTAATGTTCACTATCATGTGAACCTGAAGGACATGACGTGGTTGGTTTCCTACAAGTCCACACGAGGTTAGCGACACGTACGCACATGCATATGTATGTGCCTAGGGTTATCAGGGTTAGGGTCCTAGTCTAGGGTTAGCCACACATATGCGTATACCCATACGTCGGGCATACCCTATGTGTGCAGAGGACACGTATACTAGAGTGTGTGTCACCGAGTACACATACACAAGTATACGGCTAGGTCAGGGGTTAGCCATGCGTAGATATATTCGATAGGCATGTACGTATATTTATTTATATTTCAAATACCACTCTATGCATTTATATACATACATAGCCTACCGCGTATATGTAGCATGTGGACAACTACGTGTATGTATATTCGAGTATTCGTGTACGTGAGAGTGTACACGCATACAAGAATATACGGTGCAAGGTGGTTAGCGGGGTTAGAACTAGGGTTTAGCGGAAAACTACGATGCGCGATTAAAATAAATTAAAAGCATACAATAACTAGAATTTAAATGGGCATCAAATATTAGAACAAGGGCACAATTAAATTGGGTATGATTTTTGAAGATTCTAGGAACTGGAACGGAAGGATTTGGAGTTGGAATGTGGAAGATAGGAATTTCCAAAGTTTATAAAGGATTTTATAAAGGGGCTAAACTTTGGAAATTATTCTGGAATTTTAGGTAAATGAAAACTGAGATGTAAAGGCTTGGGTAGGGTCTGGGGTGTACCTAGTTTATTTAGAAATTTTCTGGGAATTTTTCTATAACTGGAAAATGGACTTTTACAGTCCCGTGTACATTCCTCCGGGTAGCCATAGCGTTTTACAGCAGGCTGACGCGCGGGTCCAGACTGCTGGCAGAGTTGACCGTACTGTGCATGTGGACTTGATTCATGGCCCTGTACACCGATCTGGCCTTTCTCTCTCTGTATTCCTCCTGGACCGGGTGTAGGCAAAGGAAGAGGGAGAGATGATGCTTATGACACGCGGGACCCACAATCAAAGGGATAAGGTGAAGGTGCTCCCGTTTGCCCCGTTCGTTCCACGGGGCTGTGCCCGTCGTTCCTCGTTCTTCCTTGAGCCCGAACAGAGAGGGAGAGACGGGTAGCAGCTCGAGGGGAGGAGCTCGGCGAGCGGTGTAGCAGCGGCCATGGCCCCAATGGTGGCGGACTCGGCGCATCGAGCTGGGTGGTGTGGCGCTGGGTATTGCGCGCGTCCGCGGGCGGCAAGCTGGGCGGCGGACTGGGTGGCGCTGGACGCTGTGGTGGCCACGGCGAGGCTCGACAGGAGGGGGAGGTGGAGCTCCAGCGGCAACGATTGAGCGCAGGGGCGGGCGAAGGCACGGGCACGGCGGCTCCAACGTCTTCGTCCTCGGCACGGCGACCATCGTGGCTGGGCGGCGACGAACTTCGGTTGGCCGGCTCCGGGGCGGTGGAGGCAGGGCACAGTGTGCCCATGCAGGCCTCGCATCGGCCGTCCCGGCTCCGAGCTCGGGTGTCTTCTCGCCGGAGGCCACGGCCGGTATTTATAGCCGCGGCGGGGAGCTTGGCCATCCCGATATTTTCCGGCAAGGTCACTGTGGTACAGCTCGGCGACGAACAGCTGGCGACGAGCTGGTGGCGAGGTGACAAGAGAGGCGGTCTGCTGCTCGACGACTTCAGCACAGGGGAAGGCCAGGAAATGCCGGTGTGTGACGACGACGGACGGCGGGGACAGCTGGCCGGCGGCGCGTCCGTTTCTTCCGACAAGGACATCTCGGACGCTGTGGCGAGGTCCGCGGCAAGCTGGCGGCGTGCTGTCGACGACGCGCTGCACGTGGCCGCGGCGAGCGCAGGGACGCCCTGGAGAAGATATTTCCCGGCAAGGTGACAGTTGCCGCTCGGGAGGTTGGCGAGGACGCTGTTCTCCGGTCTTCGACACTGTGGCGTGCGTGTTTCCCGTGCACAGAGAAGGTAGAAGGAGGAGGTGTGATGCCGGCATGATGGGACAGCTCGTCGATGAGTTCCTGTGCAGCGGTCAAGGGCGCTGTGTGCGTGTGCCCTTCGTACGTGGGGAACAGAGAAAGAATCTGAAGGAAGGGGGTGGGATTGACAGGCGGGGTCCACGCGTCATAGGGAAAGGAGGGAAGATGGTGGAGTTGGGCTGTTGCTGCTAGCTGGGCTGAGCCTGTGCGCGAGCTGAGCAGCGCTTGGGGAGGAAAATGAGCCCGAGTGGCTCTTCCTATTTTGTAATTCCTTTTCTTTTTCATATACTTGTATATATGCACACATATATATATATATGTATACTCTCACCTTTCATATATCATATAAATATATTTGGGTGTAGGTACACATATAATAATCATGCTTATACTCGTATATGTAAGATAACTTTATTTGTTTTCCCAGAAAAATAAACTAGGCCTCGGAGGACTTGGTATTTGGAAATGTGGCATTTGGGATTGATGGAGATATGGTGGTTGGTAATTCATGGGGATGGTCGAGGAAAGTGTTGGTGCTATGGTGGTCGACAGATCGAAGGGAAGGTCAAAGGAATATTTGATCATGGGGTGATCAAATATATTTGGTGGGGAGAAACAAGGAATATTTTATTTGATGCCAAATTAAATTCTAGCTCAACAAACATACAAGCAATCATACGAGCATTCAATCCTAATAAATCTATATGGTGAGTTTTATGCAAGGTTTTGAAAAGCGGGTTTTTGGGTTGTGCGGTAATTAAATCAAGTTTTAGTTGATAATTATAAAAAGTTCAAATTTTTAGTGAATTTTAAAATGACGCAAAAACACGGGTGTTACCGAGGAGGAAGAAGATCCTAATTTCAACCCGAGGGACGAAGCACGAAGCAAGAAGCGTCGGGTTAAGGAAGTACAGGCTGAACGAGCCGCCACCACTCCCTCCACAAGCAAACGAGCAACAACCCCCCCCCGTCCACGGCCACCTCTTCGAGGCAAAGCAAAGGGAGACAAGCCGAAGCGGAGAAGGGGGAGACCATGGGAGGCACCGGAAGATCGATGAGGTCCTTGTCATTCAAGAGTTGGGGCCGCGGGCGAGCCACTTCTGCCCACTAAAGTTGCCGCTGGTACAAAGACTCAAATCTCGTGTTTCGTGAAAGATAAGGTCTCCATTCTTTGGGAAGACGGAAAGTCGTCCCCGACACCGACAAGTTCTCGGGTGTGGGGCGAGATTTTGAAACGGTTCCTGGTATCCGCAAGGCGCCGATATGAAAAAGGTGGAGCAAAGATGTATACGTCCTCGCAGAAGAAGCTTCGAATCGAAGTATAGGCTCAACGTAGACTTTCAAGAAAGGACGCCTACCCTTCACCAAGTACACCATGATCTCGGAAGAAGTATGGGAAGAGTTCTCGCAAAGGCTAAACACGCCCGAAGCAAAGGCGAAGAGCGAGAAGTTCACGAGAGCTAGCCAACGGAACAAACCGCCCCACTACATGGGCGCGTTGGGTACGTCGGACACAAGCGGCGTGGCGGGCGGAAGAAAGCGTAAGACAGAAGCCGGGGGAGCCGGATCCGTACGAGGGCCGTGATGAAAGGACCCGGGACTTCCTCTACGCCCACAAGCCCAAGAAGCCGAGGCCCAAGCCCGGATGAAGGAGGTCGAGAAGAAGGTCATAGAGGCCACCTGCGGGCTAAGAACAATGGGACCCTCGAGATTCGTCGGGGACACGATGCGCCGACGCCGGCCTTGGGAAACCCCGAGCATCGCGGCCGCGGGCCCGTGGCATGAGCTCCGGGAAGAGTTGGGCGACGGTGGGCTCGTGGCGGTCGGATCTTTGCCTCGCATCACACGAGGCGCAGAGGTACAAGGAGGGTCTCGAGACAGGAAGGCCGTGATGAGGCCTTGCAAAGCAAATGATCACCCGTCCATCAAAGAGGCTCTCACGAGCAACGACCCCCGGATGGTCGAAGTCCGGAACCGGATGTTCCGCAACGCCGGTATGCCGCTGCCCACCCCAAAGAACCCCAAAGAAGACCTCTTGGCGGTGATCGACAGACCCGGTGGATGATATCACCGAAGAGACACGATGCGTAATGTTGATACTTGTCGGCCGGGTTGGGCAAGAGGAAGCCGGTGGCCGAGGGGGTGGTATTTCCTCCCCGGATCTTGCAAAGAGTACGGCGCACGAGATCCCTCCCCGAATGTGCTTTGAAGTCAACATTGGGTGCGTGGCGCCGAGAACATGAAGACTGGGAGCTGGACTATCCCGGTCATAACGACGTCAAGACTCTAGGAACTGCTCTGTGTTACAACGTACTATGGCCGAAGGTGGACATTGTGCTGAAGATGTCGAAATTGACTTCACCTTCCGGTACACCAAAGAAGATAGCAGCGGACCCGAGTACGCCACCGGACCCCTATGGTGACTCTTCCGATGATGATGAAGATGGTGGGGACGGCGGAGGCAACGACCCTCCTCATGGTTCCAGTACCCCCCTGCTAAGGACCCGGCACAAGACGAGCCTAAGGAGCCGACACCTAAGGAGCCGGCACCTGAGGAGCCTAAGGAGCCGGCACCTCAGGAGCCGGCACCTCAGGAGCCTAAGGAGCCGACACCTCAGGAGCCGGCACATGAGGGGCGAATGATATTCAAGGAAGCAATCGGGCGAAAACACATTGCCGTCCCGAGGAGAGAATAGGGAACGAGACACCCATCTACACTCAAGGCCTCCAATGGACAACACCTCAAGCGCCCGGGAAGCAGAAAGGACCTGCACCTAGCAAATGCCCGCCACCACCGAAGAAGCCGACATTCGATGAAGAGGAGGTCGTAGCCGACAAGTACCCTAAACCCAAGAGGCCCCCAGTAATAGATGTTCGATCCGAAAGGTATGCCCCGCTGAAACAACGAGTTGTAATATGTTATTAGCTACTTCTTTTCGCAACCGTAGCTAACATTTGTACCGCCGCTTTTGCAGGCCAAAATCCCCGCCTTATGTCGGGTTTGTCTCGGACGAATGCCCCGGCTCGTTCGAGTTTGGGAAGTTCATGATACCAAAGGCCCAGCTCATCGATGCCGAGGACTGGGAGACTCGGAAGTTCCATGCGTGGTACATAGAGTGCGCAAAGCGTGGATTGCATAGCTTCAGTGTCCTTCTTCCTAAGGAGTGCTTCCACTACCACATCGATGTCCAGTTCTTGGTTACATTCGAAGACATGTCGAGACTACTTCATCGACAGGACATTGACGTTGCCCAAGTCAACTTGTTTGCGATGTAAGCGCAATTTTACTTGCACATGTCCCTTGCATCCGTATGTAGATTCTTTGTTTCAAAGGTACCTATGCCACGCCACATGTCCTTGTAGGTTGAGCGCCCGATGCAGCCACAAGTTAAAGAATGGTATTATTTACCTCTCTCGAGCGCACATTAATGAGAGGCAGATCATCGGTTATAATCTAAGAAAGGACCATCCTGACTTGGTGAACTTGACGGACGAGGAAAAATAGAAGATCTGGGATCAGAACGCAAGAGCTAAGAAGTTGGAGGTAGCGTAGTACGTCATATCGGCAATGAAAAAGGTCAAAGAAAATGGGTATCGATGTATTACGCGCCTTACCAATACGGAATAGGGCTCGTAGGACATTGGATCTGCTTCATGATCTTTCCTCGGGACGGGAGGGCCGTTGTCTTTGACTCACTACAAGGCTCAAACCCGCACGGCTACCGACAATTCAAAAAAATCTTGAGATTGTAAGTGATCGATGAACTCCTTATTCAATTACTAGAGTCGAATATCATATATCGTTGACAATATAGTGCATTTAAATGCAGCGCGTACAAGCACTACTTGAAGGATCGAACTGGCTGGGATCGGCGATCCCGAAGTGTAAGGCGCAATGGAGATACACTCAAAATCAAGCGAGATTTCCTACATAAATGAAACATAGTTTTTCTTAGTACGACTACCTAGCTATTGCTTCGATATTACTAATAACACTGGTTTTATTATGTGCGGTGCCTCAAACAACCATACGAATCAAACTTGTGTGGATTCTTCGTTTGTGAGTTCCTCGGGGCACGCAAAAAAGGTACAAATCCAGCTACCGACAGCTCAAGGACTCAAAGAACAAGTGGAAAGGGGTACTACAAAAGGCAACCGACGAGATGCGGTTCAAAGCCGATAGAGAACATCCGCAAGTTTGTTCTAGACATGGTAGTTCATGAAGGCCACCGTACTTCAATGTGGACAAAGTGGTCGGGTCAAGTTTCCCGAGTTTGCTTGCCGCTAAGGAGATGGGAAGAGCTAGAGCTTAAGGACTATCTTCATCCGATCAACATATAGCTCGCAATTTTTGTATGGAAGTTGTAATTAACTAGTACTTCTTGGATATGAACAAATGGATCGATCGGTGAAACTTGTATATATGAATCAATGTATATATATGTATATGATATATATTTGATTATGTCTTTCTTATATATATGTGTGTATGGATTGATAGATGTATATATATATATATATATATATATATATATATATATATATATATATATATATATATATATATATATATATATATATATTGTGTACCCGGGTGCATTCGCTGTATGGAATGCACCCGGGCCATGCGACACTTACCGAGGTGCACACACAGTCGGGCGGGCGTTTGTTAGTCGAGTTGTCTCTGTTGTTATGCGTGCGGCGTTCAAAACCGCTTCCCCATAAGCCGACAAAATTTTGTCTGCTTCCTCTCTCCTCCGCCGTCGCAACCGCCGTCGCAACCGTCGTCCCGCTCCTGCCCCCTCTCTCTCCACCCATTGCGCTCCGCGGCGGTGCTCCTTGGCGGCCGGTTCCTCTCCGCATGTTTCCCCTCCGCTCCGCGCGCTCTCTCTCTGCCGTCGCGCTCCTCCCGCTCCTCTCTCTCGGCCCGCAACCGCCATCCCGCTCCCCGCGGGCGGCTTGTCGGCCGAGGCGGTTATATCCCCCATTTGCTGCGGTGCTCCGTCGCCATTCGCCCGTCCCGAAAATCGACCCCTATTACGCCGGGGCGCCGATTACTCGGAGCGCTAGCGGATTGTTCGGCGTCGCGGTTCTCCGCCGCTGGAGGTGCTTCCTCATCGGCGTGTGCGTCGTGCGGGAAACATTGCCGTCCAGTGAGGTATGGTTGCATCTGATTTTCGTCCGTGAGTGCGCCAATGCTCCTGCATTTCGTTTGTGCCCTGCTTTGTTGTAATTCGTTGGGGTTTTGTGGGTGCATTAGTTGCGGTTTTGTGGTCTAGGGTTTCGGTTGTTGTTCCTGGATCTGGTTTCGATTGGTGCTGTGTTCAATTCAATCAGGGTTGCTGTTGTTTGTATGCTGATATGTGCAGGTAGCTTATTATCCTGATTCGATCCTTTGTTGCAATTGGTAGGATATCCTTGTTGCAATTGGCATTATGCCCTGTCATTTAGGTAGTATTAGTATTTATTATTTGATTATGCATATGAACTGCTTGTTATGTTGTTATTATGTATGAATCCTTGTTGTAATTTTGTCAATCCACCTGTTTTAACAATTCTGTACATAGTAATTCATTTGTATACCATTTGAAACTAGTTTGGTAACCATATTTCTAAATCAATGTCAGTTGATTGAATTGCAGTACTTGGTGCCACCTGATTTTAACAATTATGTACATAGTAATCCTCTGTCAGTTGTAATTCATGATTAAGTAGACTTGTTTGCCTTGTTTTTTGAAGCACATTATCACCCCTGTTGATATTTTGTTGAAAACTGAATTGTGTCAGTTAGCTTATTGTATCAGTTGCAATTAGTACGTAGTTGAAGTTGCAATTGGTCAGCAATTTCTTTTTCAAATTCAACAGTCATCTTAGGTGTTTTGTTTTTTGATGTGTCCAACTAGCTTATTATCCCTGCTGCAACTGGTATGTTGTGCTAGTTGCAATTGGTTGACATCTTAATGTTTTAAATAAAGTTTTCATGTTTTTCTTCCTTTTTCGAGCAATTGTGTTGTAACTGTAATGTTAGGTTGTGATTTATGCTTAGTATCCCTTGTGCAATGAACCTTGTTTTTTGGGCATATATGAATGGATGTGTGGATACATGATTAAGATGACTTTGTTGTGTCTTGTTATTTGTAACATGTGAATTAGCTTATGGTTACAATTTCCATATATTAATCTGTATTTTTGTGAATTAGCTTATTATATCAGTTGCAACTGGTTTGCCTTGTTTGCCTTGTTTTTCCAAGGCAAAATCAATTTGGTTATGCTATCAGTTCTAATCCTCTGTCATTTTAAATTCATGATTAAGTAGACTTGTTTGCCTTGTTTTTCCAAGCACATTATCACCCCCTCGTTGCTTATTATCCTGCTTTGCCGCAAATCGGTATGTTGTGCTAGTTGCAATTGGTTGACATATTAATGTTTTAAATAAAGTTACCATGTTTTAAATAGGATATTACATTAGTTGTAACTGTTCTTTGTTTTATGTTGCAATTTGGTTGCTGACTTTGATACTTTATGTTTATCTTATTTTTGTTTGGTTTCCTGCAGTGTTTCCGATGACTACCGAAGGTGGCGGGGGCAGTGGTGGCCCTCGTCGTTCGCCTCGTTTTGGTGCAAAGGCTCGTGGCCAGCAGAAAGCTAAGGTTACGGGGAAGGAGAGGAAGAAGAGACAGAGGCTGGCTGATTCTGATACTGAGGAACGTGCCCCTGATTCCGATTTTGTCCCTAGTAATGATGATCTTTGAGGATGTTTTACGATAGAGGTGATGGTTACGATGCGGAAGAAGAGCCGGCTGTGGATAGGAAGAGGCGTCGCAATCGGCTTCTTGTTGGTGAACGCATAGCGGCCTCCTCGCATGCCGTTGCTCTCTGCAAAAATTCGAAGCTTTTTTTGCTTTGCCCCGAAGACTTGAAAGGTCAAATAACAACTTTGGGTTTTGGAGGTATTTTGCAAATGAAGGCAAAGTGTATGGACTTGAAATTGCTAAGCCGGCTTATGCTTAAGCTCAATCCAGATACAATGAGATTAGAGGTTGGTGGCGGTCAGTATATTGATGTTAATGAGCATAGCGTTTGGTGCATGTTCATGTTGCCTAGAGCTGGTGTTGATCCTCCTATGTTGTCCGATGTCGATGCTCGTTCTAAGCTTGACGAGGTTGGTAAGCAAATCTGTCCCGAGCGTTATCGCGCATCGAGAATCGATGTTTTACATGTTCTTTGCTAGACCGCCTCGATGAAGATGAAGAGAAGAGGCTTACTTGGGGAATTTGGCACCGAGGGCATTCTTCATGGTTTTATTCCAGTCCCTGCTTTTCTGCAATACTGACTCCAAATGTAGGCTTATGGATGCAGCATACACTGAAGATTTAGAGAATATTGATAAGATTAACTGGTGCAAAGCTGTTGTTGATCATGTTTCGAAATCAGCACGAATGTATAGGAAGGAGTTCATTACTAAGGGATATGATTCACCTCTGAATGGATGTGGCATCTTTCTGAATGTAAGCTTTTCTTCTTGTCATCCATTGCTGTTGTATATGTGTTTTAGTTTTGGTTGGAACTGGTTGATGTTATATGTTGCAAATTGGTTATGTTTTTTTTTTACTGATTGCATTTTTATCCCTTCCTTTATGTTCAGATGTTGTATGTGGATCGTTTGCAACATGGTTTAGATATAGATGCAATGAGTTTGCCCCGATGTTCTGTGATTGGGAGCAAAGAAATTAGCAACATTGCTAGGTTGGATCAAAGGGGAGATGTTCAAGGTGGTGTTGTTTTGTATGGCCACCTTAGGGTAAGCTTTTCTATTATTTTATCTCCTCTCTTTTGTAACCTGTTCTAATTTGTTTACAATCTTTTTATGCAGCTGAAAAGTATCGCTGGCACATGTTATGTTCCAGATGCTGTTGGTCCAGCTGTACCTGCCGTACCTCTTCCCGCTTCTGGTCCTGGGGAAAGTTCTGCTGCTGCGGGTACTTCGTCTGAGATTGGTGGTGTTTCGATGGTTCTCCAGGCTCCTGTCTTTCATCAATATCCTAGCCTTAGTGCTGCTTTCGGCCAGAATCTTGCTGATTCTTTTCGAAGGAGTTCACAAGCACTGGAGATCTTCAAGGCTTTTGATGAGAGTACCGCCAAGGCTCAGGGTTATTTGAGCGAGGCTTCTAGGTTGACGACTACGGGCAATGAATTGATGCAAAAAGCTCATCAAGAGGTCTTCGCCGGAATCACGTAAGCTTCTTGCGATCGGCAAGGCGAGAGGGAAGCTAGGAATGAGAGTAGGCATGGGAGGCGAAAGAAGAAGAAGGATAAGAAAAAACGAGGTATTTTCCTTGTTCTGGTTTCCCATGTTTTCATAATGCAATCAGTATACTCCAATGTTGTAATTGCACATGTACTTTTTGTTGCAATTGGGTTGTTAACTCTAAAATATTTATTATGATAGGAAAAGGATGTTCATCATCTACTGGAAAAGATGGTAATCAAGGTGATTCTCGATGGAGGGAATGGTGATGGCAAAGGTGGTGGTGAAGGTACATTTTGTTGATGCATATCGTTTTGTTTTATGTTGCAATTAAGGCTACTTCTGTTTTTGTGTTGCAATTTGTCTTCTATCTTCACAGTATGATGATTTTTTTACCTTCTGGTTCATCAGGTGGTGAAGGTCGCCAAGGAGAGCAACCTTCAGTAAATCAAACTGAAAAAGCTGGCCAGCAAGTAAATTTGGGTGGAGGCAATGGTGATCGGGAAGGTGGTAACCAAGGTTAATTTTCCCTGCAATGCCCTCTCTTTGTTTGAAATTTTTCTCCATTTTTGTTGCAATTTGTTTTCTGACTTCACAGTATCATGATTTTTTACCTTCTGGTTCATCAGGTCCTGATGGTCGCCAAGTTGACAAATCTGCTGTCAATCAAAATGAAGAAACTGGCCAGCAAGTAAATTTGGGTGGAGGGAATGGTGATGGTGAAGTTGGTAACCAAGGTTAATTTTACCTGCAAAACTTTTCTCTTATGTTGCGATTTATGTGCTCATCTGTTTTGTAATTGGGTCCGTAATTGTATTTGCAATTGGTTTGGGAACTTTATTATCTATTGTTGTTGCAAATGGATCTGTATTTGTATTGCAATTGGTCCGGGCACTTCAATATTTCAATTGAAGAAATGTTGCAATTATGTCTGCATTATTGTTGCAATTGGATCTTTATTTGAAATTGCAATTGGTGCGGAGCATTTACTATTGGATGTAGATCAAGGTGCTACTATTTGAGTTGGTTTGACCTATATACTTTTTAGTTGTGACCGGATCTACATATTTGTTGCAATTAGCTCGGTCGGTGTGTTGCAATTTGTATGCCATACCCGAGTTGCGATTATCTATGTCACTTTTTGTTGCAATTTGAACTATATCCGAGTTGCAATTCATCGTGCTCAATGTTAACTTACATTGTTGTTATGGTTTTTGAAATCTAGGAGTGTCTCGACAAGAAGAATCGGCAATCCTATTCAAGTGACGCCGCCTCATGTTTCTCCCCCCACGTCAACAGAGCCGTCCATGCACTCCTCCATTGTCTAGTTGCAATGTCGATGATCAAGGTGGTCGAGGTGCCCAATCGATAAGCCGTGAAAAGAAGAAGAAGCTTCTTGTTCGGATATCAATGGGATACTTGCGCACATAAACACAAATTTTCGGGACAAACATCCGGCGAGATAAAATTCATAAGAGGAAACTTCGGTAAAGTGTTTTACTATCTTTGTTTCTTCTTCAAAATAAATACTCTATGTTTTTGTAGCTTGCTACGTACATAATTTCTTAATGCAAGCACATGTGTGTTACAAAGTGTTCAAAAGGCCCTTACTGTGATGACTTTCTTAAATTTTGCTTTGAGAACTTTGATGTTGCTGTCTGCGGTCATCGAGAAACAGGTTCACTAATCAAGGAAATCTTTGTTTTTTTTTTTTTTTTATATATATATACATATTTGCTTATTTTTCCACAAAACATCTTTATCTTGTAAATTATCTTTTGTTTGTGTCATGACTTCAAATCTTTTCTACTTGATGCAATGCAGTGAAAATCTTAAAGCAGCTCTTGAAGTGATCATTCAATCTTCACGAAGTCACCTGTTGTTTTGTTGGGTAAGTATGAATTCATACAGAATAAATGCTCCACAGCAACATCTCCATCTTCATTTATATGTCATTGTGTACTGTAGTTTATAAAAATATTATAACAAAACATTTGTATGTGATGTTTTCATGTTTCTAACAGGACCAATCTAAGTGCACCAATACTGGGTTCTACACTCTTGATAACCCGGATAAGCCAATTTTTCTGAAGGAGCTCAAGAAGGTGTGGACAAAAGAGGATGCTAATGATCTTTCATTTGAACAGGGTCAATTTTCACCATCAAACACTCTTCTCATTGATGATTCTCCTTACAAAGCTCTACGGAATCCAGTAATATACATCCCACCATTAATTTTTCTCTTATTAATAGTAGTTTAACACTAATATCTTACATTGCATATATTCACAGCCATACACCGCCATTTTCCCTTATCAATATCTTACATTGCATATATTCACAGCCATACACCGCCATTTTCCCTTATCCCTACAGCTACAAGAACAAGAAGACTGATTCAGCATTGGGTAATACTAACTTCTTGCGTCCCGTAATATGTGTTTGATAGTGTCTTGCAATGAAAGTTATATTTATATGTTTTTTCAAAATTGGTGCCTAATTATAATAGTGACCAATAACTCGTCTCTGATACATAAACAGGACCAGATGGATCTTTTCGACTGTACCTGCAGAATCTTGCCAGAGCAGACGATGTTCCTTCTTACGTCAAGGAGCATACTTTTGGTCAGCCTCCCATCACGGAGGCCGACCCCAACCGAACTTCTACAAAAAGTACTAGTCGGCAAGTAGAACAAATGAACAATTGAAGTAACTAGATCTGTGCTCCAGTTGCAAACTTGTATATATTTTGTTATTGAGGTGTTGAGGTGTTGAGGTGTTTGATGGTGCAAACATGTATATATTTTATTTCTTGTAGTTGTGTCACTTGAGGTGTTGCAACTGGAGACACTTTATTGTTGCAAATAGTAATTTACTGGCCCTTTTGTGTGTTTGCTACAGTGGTCATCAACATGTTTCGATTGTGTTACTTGTAGTGTTGCAACTAGAGACAATCCATTGTTGCAAATGGTAGCTTACCGACCCAGCGTGGTGTTGCAACTGTGGTCATCAACATGTTGCAATTGGCTATAAACTAGGTTGCAATTTGCATTTTTTTTTTTTTTTCAACAAGGTTTTTTACAATTATTGTTTCAGACTACGCAAGGACGAAAGATTTGTAAAAACGGAAATGGAGCATGTTGCAATTGTGTTATTTCTGTTGTTGTAATTGTGGACACTCAATGTTACAAATGGAGTTTTTACTAGCGTTGTAGTCTGGCGTGTTTATCACCCTTGTTACAAATGGTTGTTAAGCGGGTTGCAATCGTCTAACTTGTGGTGTTGTAACTAGAGACACTCCCTTTTAGCAAATGGTAATTTTTTATGAAGTTAAAATACGGAACCGCCTCGGACCCGGGCCAGGCGACCGAACCAGCCTAGCCCGGCCCCTCTCTGCGGTCGGGACCGACCAGTGTGCACCTGGTGCAGGCGGTTTTTCGAAACCGCCACCCCATAAAACGGACAAATCCTTTCTCCTCCCCCCTCTCCCCTCCCTCGTCAAAAACCCCTTCCCTCTCCTCGCGCTCCGTCCGCTCCGCTCCGCCGCAGCGGTTCCCCTGCGCAGCGGTTGTTGTCTATGCAGCGGTTGTTGTCCGTAGCGGTTCCGCCTCTCCGCCGCCGCCGCCGCCGCGCGGTTACTCTCCCCGTTTGGCGAGGCGGTTCCGCCTCCGCCTGTCCTTCCTTGTGCGCCCCCATTTAGCCGGCGGTGCTCCGTCGCCATTCGCCCGTCCCCCGAAATCTACTCCTATTACGCTCGCGCACGGCGCTACTCGAGGCGCGGCCGATTCTCCGCCGTCGTTGTTCTCCGCCGTAGCGGGTCTTCTCCCCGCCGCCGGAAGTTGTTTCACGCGCGAGGGTGCTTCCTCATCGGCGTGTCGCGCCGTGGCCGGATGGGGTGTCGTCCCGGGGAGGTATGGTGACCATTTTTTGCGGCAATGCACCATTTTAGACCGTTTTGTGTGCGATTGCTCTCCGATTTTGTGTGGTTTGCACATTGGTGAGGGTTTTTGTGGGTGCATTAGTTGCGGTTTTGTGGTCTAGGGTTTCGGTTGTTGTTCCCGGATCTGGTTTCGATTGGTGCTTTGTGTTCAATTCAATCGGGGTTGCTTTGTTGTTTGTATCCCGATATGTGCGGGTAGTTTATTATCCTGATTCGATCCTTTGTTGCAATTGGTAGGATATCCTTGTTGCAATTGGCATTATGCCCCTCGTCATTTAGGTAGTATTAGTATTTATTATTTCATTATGCATATGAACTGCTTGTTATGTTGTTTTTATGTATGAATCCTTGTTGTAATTTTGTCAATCCACCTGTTTTAACAATTCTGTACATAGTAATTCATTTGTATACCATTTGAAACTAGTTTGGTAACCATATTTCTAAATCAATGTCGGTTGATTGAATTGCGATACTTGGTGGCACCCGATTTTAACAATTATGTACATAGTAATCCTTGTTTTTCGAAGCACATTATCACCCCCTGTTGATATTTTGTTGAAAACTGAATTGTGTCGATTAGGTTATTGTATCGGTTGCAATTAGTACGCTGTTGAAGTTGCAATTGGTCAGCAATTTCTTTTTCAAATTCAACATCATCTTAGGTGTTTTGTTTTTGATGTGTCCAACTAGCTTATTATCCCCTTTGCAAATTGGTATGTTGTGCTAGTTGCAATTGGTTGACATCTTAATGTTTTAAATAAAGTTTCCATGTTTTTCTTCCTTTTTCGAGCAATTGTGTTGTAACTGTCATGTTAGGTTGTGATTTATGCTTAGTCTCCC
This sequence comes from Hyparrhenia diplandra, assembly GCA_015847255.1. Classification (NCBI taxonomy): domain Eukaryota; kingdom Viridiplantae; phylum Streptophyta; class Magnoliopsida; order Poales; family Poaceae; genus Hyparrhenia; species Hyparrhenia diplandra. The sequence goes on along the minus strand of JADLZK010010753.1, from coordinate 1,113,480 downwards.
TTGTGATTCTCTGTCATTTTTAATTCATGATTAAGTAGACTTGTTTGCCTTGTTTTTCCAAGCACATTATCTCCCCCTGTTGATATTTTGTTGAAAACTGAATTGTGTCGCTTAGGTTATTGTATCGGTTGCAATTAGTACGTTGTTGAAGTTGCAATTGGTCAGGCAATTTCTTTTTCAAATTCAACAGTTTATCTTAGGTGTTTTGTTTTTTGATGTGTCCAACTAGCTTATTATCCCCGCTTTTACTGGTATGTTGTGCTAGTTGCAATTGGTTGACATCGTAATGTTTTAAATAAAGTTACCATGTTTTAAATAGGATATTACATTAGTTGTAAGTGTTATTTGTTTTATGTTGCAATGTGGTTGATGACTGTGATTTTTTTACTTTCTTACTTTGTTTGTTTTCCTGCAGTGTTTCCGATGACTACCGGCGTACCGGGCGAGTGGTGGCCCTCGTCGTTAAGCCTCGTTTTTGGCGCAAAGGCTCGTGGCCAGCCAGAAAGCTCAGGTGAAGGAGAGGAAGAAGAGACAGAGGCTGGCTGATTCTGATGCTGAGGAACGTGCCCCTGATCCAGATTTTGTCCCTAGTGATGATGATGCTGAGGATGTTTCTGATAGAGGTGATGGTTCTGATGCGGAAGAAGAGCCGGTTGTGAATAGGAAGAGGCGTCGCAATCAGCCTGCTGTTGGTGAACGCAAGCGGCCTCCAAAGATGCCATTGCTCTCCCGCAAAAATTCGAAGCGTTTTTTTTTGCTTTGCCTCGAAGACTTGAAAGGTCAAATAATAACTCTGGGTTTTGGAGGTATTTTGCAAATGAAGGCAGACTGTATGGACTTGAAATTGCTGAGCCGGCTTATGCTTAAGCTCAATCCAGATACAATGAGATTAGAGGTTGGTGGCGGTCAGTATATTGATGTTAATGAGCATAGCGTTTGGTGCATGTTCATGTTGCCTAGAGCTGGTGGTGATCCTCCTATGTTGTCTGATGCTGATGCTCGTTCTAAGCTTGATGAGGTTGGTAAGGAAATCTTTCCCGAGACGTATGCGGCGAAAGGAATCGATGTTTTACGTGTTGCTGCAAGACTGTCTGATGAAGATGATGAGAAGAGGCTTACTGGGAAATTGGCACTGAGGGCATTCTTCATGGTTTTATTCCAGTCCCTGCTTTTCTGCAATACTGACTCCAAATGTAGGCTTATGGATGCGGCATACACTGAAGATTTGGAGAATATTGATAAGATTAACTGGTGCAAAGCTGTTGTTGATCATCTTTCAAAATCAGCACGAATGTATAGGATGGAGTTCATTAAGAAGGGAAATGATTCACCTCTGACTGGATGTGGCATCTTTCTGAATGTAAGCTTTTCTTCTTGTCATCCATTGCTGTTGTATATGTGATTTAGTTTTGGTTCCAACTGGTTGATGTTATATGTTGCAAATTGGTTATATTTTTTTTTACTGATTGCATTTTTATCCCTTCCTTTATGTTCAGATGTTGTATGTGGATCGTTTGCAACATGGTTTAGATATAGATGCAATGAGTTTGCCCCGATGTTCTGTGATTGGGAGCGAAGAAATTAGCAACATTGCTAGGTTGGATCAAAGGGGAGATGTTCAAGGTGGTGTTGTTTTGTATGGCAACCTTAGGGTAAGCTTTTCTTTTTATTTTATCTCCCTTTTTGTAACCTGTTCTAATTTGTTTACAATATTTTTATGCAGCTGAAAAGTATTGCTGCCACATGTTATGTACCTGCTGCTATTTGTCCAGCTGTACCTGCCGTACCTCTTCCCGCTTCTGGTCCTGGGGAAAGTTCTCTGCTGCCTTTTTCGTCAATATCCCAAAATTTAGTTCTCGCTTTGGGCCAGAATCTTGCTGATGCATTTGGAAGAAGAAGGAGTTCACAAGCACTAGAGATCTTCAAGGCTTTTGATGAGAGTACCGCCAAGGCTCAGGGTTATATGAGCGAGGCTTCTAGGTTGACGACTCTGGGCAATGAATTGATGCATAAAGCTCATCAAGAGGTCTTCGAATGCGAAGTTTTCTTGGGATCAGCAAGCTGAGAGGGAAGCTAGGAATGAGAGTAGGCGGGGGCGTAAGAAGAAGAAGGATAAGAAAAAAAATGAGGTATTTTCCTTGTTCTGGTTTCCCATGTTTTCATAATGCAATCGGATATACTCAATGTTGTAATTGCACATGTACTTTTTTGTTGCAATTGGGTTGTTAACTCTAAAATATTTATTATGATAGGAAAAGGATGTTCATCATCTACTGGAAAAGATGGTAATCAAGGTGATTCTGATGGAGGGAATGGTGATGGCAAAGGTGGTGGTGAAGGTACATTTTGTTGATGCATATCGTTTTGTTTTATGTTGCAATCAAGGTGATTCTTTTTTTTTTTGTCTAGGGTATGTTGGACGTGATTTTGTATTTGATGATGAGGAACCTGTTTTCGAGGTAACTGTATTTGTTGTAATTTGTGGTTTTTAAATTTTAAACCGGTGTTTGATCTGTGTTGTAATTACTGATACAAATGTCCTACATTGGCCAGACGGATATTTTGATGGAGAAGTAGATGAGGAAGTTGGTCGACAAGGAGATTTGGATGGAGACCAAGCTACTTCACATGGCCTTGAATCTGGAGGAGAGGATCAAGGTGTTTTAAATGGAGCGATGGAGAAAAGGACGTTGGTCGACATGGGACGTTTGGATGTAGACCAAGGTGCTACTATTTGAGTTGCCATACCCGAGTTGCGTTATCTATGTTATATGTGGTGCAATTTTTGTCCCATTGGTGTTGCAATTTGAACGATATGTGAGTTGCAATTACTACCGCTTCGATGTTAATTTACATTGTTGTTATGGTTTTTGAAATCTAGGAGTGTCTCGACAAGAAGAATCTGTCAATCCTGTTCAAGTGACGCCGCCTCATGTTTCTCCCCCGCGTCAACAGAGCCGTCCATCCACTCCTCCAGTGTCTAGTAGCAATGTCGATGATCAAGGTGCCCAATCAGATAAGCCAGGTGATATGTTGCATATTTTAAAGTTGTTACTGGCTGTATATTTTTTTTGCAATTACCTCGTACAATGTGTTGCAATTTGGATGTGATTTTTGTTTTGCAATTACAAATGCACAATCGTGGATGTCATATGTGATTAAATTTTTTACGGATCCTTGTTGCACATACAATTATATCTGGCAACCTTGTTGCTTAAATTTTTTTTCAGATGACCAAGGTGCTCGACGAGAAGAATCTGGAGAAGATATCCCATGTCCAGTTCCACTTGCTGTTCGCTATGGACTTCGGATGAGCCCCCCATCCTCTTCTTTGGATACAGAAGAAGTTAACTCGCCCCGCAAAAAGACACATTCATCGAGCTCTGAAGAGCCTAATAGTAATTATCTCATGAATTGTTTTCTCTTTGTTATCTCATGAAGAGCTCTGATCAACCTTCTTTGAATGCTAAATGAATTTTTTTTGCAATGCTAATTTTTGATATACCTTGCAGCACCGCCCCATTTGCGCAAGCAACATGAACCAGGATTGGATGTTTTAATCAGCAATATAACATCGAATGTGCAGTTGGGTCGCGATGTTCCCAGTGAGAAGGACCAAGGCACTAGTGTGTTAGATGAGGTAAGATAACAGGTTCCTCGTCTTTGTTGTGATTTTCTTTTTGTTCTTCTTTGTTGATGTTTCAATTCATTTAGCATTCTTTTTTTGCAATTGCACTCACTAAATGATTGCAAATTGTATCTTTCACGAGAATGCAAAAACTTGTGTTAGATGAGGGAAGGAAGGATGTTCCCGATGCCGCTTGTAAGTTTTCCCCTGTTTTTTGTCCCCATAATGTTGCAATTCATCTAGGATTCATTATGCAATTGCAATCACTAAATGGTTGCATTTTGTTTTCTTCTGATTGAAACTGGTGTGTTAGATCGGGGAAGACAAGAGGTTCCTCATGCTTTGTACGTTTTTTCCCCTGTTTGTTTCCATTCACTATGCGCTTTTAATCCATTTATGACTTGTTATGTTTGTCGCGATCACCGAATGCTTGGATGTTTTGTATTAATCGGGTTTTGACCAAAGAAGCCTTTAGATGCACCCAAACAATCGCGCCCTCCCCCTGTAAGTTTTTTATATTCATGTACATAATTTTTTGTTAGTTTCCATATATAGTTTTTTGTTTTTTGGAAAAATTTGTTCCACCTCACTTTTTTTTTCTTGTTTTTGTAAATAGGTTACTACTTACACCAGAACTAGGAGTAGGGTTGCTTCAAAAGCATCGGATTCGAGAGTACCTCGAGCAAGCCTCGATGACCCTCCCGCCAAGAAGAAGGGAGTTGGAAAGTCACCTCCTAAAAAGGTCTGCCGCAAAGAAACCCGCCAAGAAGAAAGGAAGAAAGGGTGCGAATACCAAAAGGGATTTTGGATGGATTTCGAATGAGCAAAGAAGCGACGACGTGATGCACATGAGGTATGGTTGGTTTCAATGAGAGAGAAGCCGATCGCGAGAAGGAATTGGTGAAAAGCGATTTTTTTTTTTGTTTCACATCCTAGTGAAGTTGCACCCGCCTTTCCGTAAGATTCGAAGGAAGACTTCATCGGGTGCTCTCAAAGCGTGCCATCCGTTTGACTCGTAAGATGAAGAACAGTTCACATTTGATATGGTTGGCCACAATGAGTACCAAAGGAAGCTCTACAATTGTGTGGCACCTCGGTGAAGAAGAGGCCCAAAAGTTGTTATCACCTTTCCAAGTCAAAAGCATCCGCCCGAATGTGCCACTTGCAAAGGCGTTTGCTTTAAGGAAAAAAAGATTGCGAAGATGAGAAATATAAAGAGTAATAAGTGATATCATTGTTGATATTTCCTTTTACGTCTCTTCCCCCTTTCATTATATTTTTATTGACAACTATTTTTTTTCCTCGTGCCAACCCTTTGCAAAGATGCCTCGATCAAGTTGACCCCAATTAGCCGTTATTGTGGCAATGATGTGTTGAGCACGTTTGTCGACGATGCATACGGTGATTCTCGCTTTCTTGGATGTCGCCGTATGCTGTCTTCGTTTTGATGACATTGTCCACAAGACAGACTCATTTGGATACTGGTGTTTTTCACCACAGAGTCCATGTGAGTTTCTTCTTTTTTCTGGCTACTATGTTTTTTTTCAACATCATCCATATAGCACTACCGTTTGCAATTGCGCCATCAACATGATGCATTTTTTTTTTCTATTAACTATGTTGGAATTTGCATTTTTTGGGTCTTCGCCCCCTCAAATTATAATCATGAAAACCTAAGCATCTTGAAAATTGTTTGTTTTAGCGACCCACTTTGTAAATGTTAATGGTCCATTGTTGCAATTGCGTAAGCTTGACATGTTGCAATTGTTAGTTGTGTATTGTTGCAATTGAGATAGCTTTCCATGTTGCAAATGTTAATTGTCCACCGTTGGAATTCGAGCTTTTCCATGTTTGCAATTGGTGTGTAGTATTGTCAACATTACATGGTTTTTTTTCATAAAATCTTTGTATATTGTTTTTCCCATGCGGGGTTGCGTTGAGGGATGTTGTGAGCATCTATGAAGAAGATAAAACAACAAGCGAGACCGAATTATTCCGTCGCTTATGTATTCATCTTGAGTTTGAACTTGAGCAGTACATTGACTTTCACAAGGCTAAGCTGGTTAGTAGCCGATATTTTTTTCATGCTCCCATGTTGCAAATTGTGTCACTATTGTCTTACAATTGGTAACTTAATCAGGTTGCAATTAAGGCATTATCAGATATGATATTGCAACCTCACACTGAATTATTCATGCGTATTTTTGTCCCCCTCCGATGGGAGCCATTATTTTGTTTATTGCATCAACCTCATCCATCAACGCATCGATATGCTGGATTCAATTGACTATGAGTGGGCGGATACAGATCCTGGTTTCCGGCATGATCCCATTATGAAGATGATGCCTTTCTTAAGTGCTGCATTCCAAAAAGGTATGCAAGGCAAAGTTTCGATTTTGGCAATTGGCGGAAAGGCGGTGCCCCCTGTTCCAAAAACAGTTTGGGTCACATGATTGCATGTTCTTTGTTTGGAAATATATGGAATATTATGACGGCAACGAGGTCAAGTGTGAGATGAATCCAAAGAAGTTTCTCTTTGTTTCCTTCTTTGTTGATGTAGATTTCCTTCTTTGTCTATTATTTTGTTTCAACAGTTTGAAATGATCTTTTTTTTTCTTTGCAGTTTAAGGGCATGATATACCGGATCGAGCTGTTGCATTACCTGATGTTCCATATGCTGAACCAAGCAACGCTACCCGACGAGTTTGATGTTTATAGAGTTGGCGGAAGGAAGCCCGATTGGAAGGCATATGAATGATGAAGTTTAGGCTTCTTTCTTTTGTAGTGCCCGTTGGTTTATGAAGTTGTAACCAAAGAATTGTGTCCACTCCTTATTTCTTGGTTTACATATGTCTTGTAATTTGATACTCCCCTTTTTTGGTGAGATCCAAGTGTTTGTGTATATATTGTTAGCGAGATGATACTCCCCTGACATATATTTGTATATATATATATTGTTAGTGTTGCAATTCCCTTGTTTTGTGCAATCTTGTTGCATTTTTGTTACTCTCGTTGTTGCAATTCTGGCCACTCATATATTGGAAATGTTGTTTTTTTTTTACAATTTTTTTTAAAAATTGCGGTGTTGCAACTTTAGACAATAGCATGTTGCAAATAGTAATTTTATCGGTTGCTCTCTGCATGTAGCAACTTTATACATTACCAATCCCAGGTATTTTGACCTTTTTGGTTGCAATTGCCACTAACACTGCCGCAACTAGTTATTAACAATTGTTGCAACTCGGTGATCTTAGGTGTTTCAATTTGGTGTGTAACATGTGTCCAAGAGTTTTCATCTTCTCTCGTCGACCCTTGCCTTTCTTTGCCTTCCTGTGAATGATGTTGCAATTGTACTCGGTAGCATGTTGCAATTAGATTCACTAACATGTTGTAATTATGGCATTAATTCATTAGTATGTTGCAACTTACTAACGTGCATTTGTTGCAATTTTTTTTGTAATTGTTACATAGAAGGAGTTGCAATCGGACAACATTAGCGTTGCAATTGGTATCGAGTCGGGCCTTGATGTCGTTTTTTTGCACGAATCGTTTTTTTTCTTTAATTGTTTTGTAATTGTTGAATAGAAGGAGTTGCAATCGGACATCATGAGCGGTTGCAATTGGTGTCGATCGGTCCTCGGGCGCGTCCAACCTGACTTGACCGGGCGGCCCGCGTGTCAACTAGTGCGTGCGGTCCCGCTCGCACGCCGGCAAGTAGTGCTCGCGGCGGAGGGGGCGATTGGCGAGTCCTTCTGCGCTCTTCCTCGCGGCGGCGGTGATTAAGTCCCCATTCCATCGCATCCCGGGGTTTCGTCGGGCTGCTCGCGGGGGTGTCGCGGGAAGTGCGGGAAGGCGGTTGCCGCCGTCGTCGACGATTCGCTCGGCCGGGTCGCCGCTCGCCGGTCTCTACTCGTCCGCCGCGTCGAGCTCCTCCGCATAGCCGGTGAGTTCCTCCCTGTCTCCGCCTCGCTCCCGAGCCGGCCGTGCCGCCGCGCGTCTCTCCCCCACCCCTCCTTCCGCTTCCCCGTCCACGCCGCTCCCCACCCCATCCAAATCCCGCGGGCTCCCTACTCCTGCTCCTCCTCCGCCACCGCCTCACCGTTCTCCTCCCCCCCTACGCCACCGCTCACCTGGGCTTTGCTAGTGCCGCACGCGGTCTTCCTCTCCGCGCCGCCGTGCGCGCTCCCGTCCTAGCCCACGCGCTCGCGCTCGTCCCGTTGCTCTCGGCCGTTGTGCTCCTCCTCATTGCATGATGGGCCTGTTTGCTTGCATTTACTTCTCATGTTATCCTGTGCTGTAATTATTACATGATTTTGCATGTGATCTGCTTGTTATGTTGTAACTGTCTATGAATTGTTGTTGCAATTGGTTAGACCTCGCGTTTTTAACTTTATGTGAACTTGTTGCTCATCTCAACTTTGCAGGTCAATTGCTTGTCCTAGTTAGGTGCTCTAATGTTAGTAGAGATATAGTTTAGGATATAGTGGAATCGTGTCTTTGTGATGTTAGTAGACATAGTGCTCTAATAGATTTTTTGTAACTGGATGCCAATAATTGTTGGAATTGATAATATTCCTTGTTGCAATTGGAACTAGGTTGTCCTAGTTGCGCTTTGTTTACATCTTAAAGGCAAGTACATTGTCTGAATATTGTCCGAAGATATTTCACTTCTGTATATTGTCTTTACCAGTAATATTTGTTTTACAAAAATTTAGGCATGGATGATGTTTATGTTTCTGAGGCTCCTCTTTCTTCAAATGGTGATACTGATGAAAATAAGTCTGATCCAATCAGCTCGGAAGAGGATGATGAGTCCTACTCTTCCAATGATGGCGAGGTTTGATACTACTCTTATTTATTTTATTACTGAGATTGTTATTGGTTTTGAAGCACCTGTTTTTGATTTTACTCTGATATATTTCGTTGCCTTTGTTAGAGTCTGAGTCATGCTAGCAATACTTTGTCAATGTTATCGAGATGGTTAATGCTTTCAAGCATGTGCGTAAAAGCATTGTCTAGTGTATGTTCTCAAACTTATAGTGATTTTTTTATTTTTTTGTAATTGAACTGTAGCTCATGTTTTTATTTGTGTAAACTCAGTTCTCGAAGATTGCTGACAACATTGGTAATCGAAGACGTTCTCGTGCTCACACCAATTGTGAAATGGTAACTCTAGTTGTTAATTATTAATTTTTGTTGTTTCTAACAACCCTTGTCTTTGGATCCGTATCCACATCCCAAGAAAATGGTCAATAGCTTGTTTAGATCATCATTTCTCGTCTTCCCTTGCCTTGGCCTCCTTCCTGTAAACACGTTGCAATTACGTTAAGTTACCTATTGCAATTATCGTCACGAATGTTGCAATTACAAATCGAGACAATGTTGTTTGTGTTTTGCGACTACCCGAGGTGTTAGAGGTAGAGCTGAACGTAAATCAACTAATGCAGCAGGTCCCTCAGATCGAGAGAGACCAGGTAGTCGGTTCAATAGCCTCTTCTTTGCAAAGAAGATAATAGCGATGTTAGATGACCGCAAGAAGAAGATAATTATAGATCGTGGATTTGGAATTTTATTAGAGTTTGATGGTTGTTTGGCTCCCAAAGGATTTGTTCAATGGATTGCAGATCATGTTGATATCAGTTGTGGGGATCTTTTAGTTGGAGGCAAGGTGATCCCTTTGAACCCGTTGTCGCTGCATTTGTTTTTAGGGATTCCCATTGGAGGTGATGACATCAAGGAGAAGTATAATGATTCCATGAAGACAGACTTTCTTGATAAAATTGGTGTTACCTCTCTCCCTTTGATCAAGGATTTCAGCGACAAGTTGTTGGGAGACACACTGTCAGATGATAATTTTTTCAGATACTTTATGGTGGTTGCCTTGTCCACTTTTCTATGTGGTAATTCAGATACTTATCCGAGCCCATGGTACCTAGGTGCACTCCTTGATTTATCCAAGGTGACTGAATGGAATTGGTCCAAATTTGTGTATGATTGGATGTTGTCTTCTATAAGAAACTACAGGAAAAAGGGTCGGGGTGTCATTGGTGGTTGTAGATATTTCATTGCTGTAAGTCTTCTTTTTTTTTTTTTTTTTGCTCTGCATTTAGTTCTTTAAATTTATTCATGCAGCATGTATTAGTGATGCCTTTGTATTTGTTGTATGTAGGGTTATTACCTTGATTTCCTACACTTTGGAGGACCTCATCAGCTACCTGTAGACATGCCAAGGATCCATTGTTGGAAGGGCTCCATGATTAAGCAGTATTGTTCATATGATCGTGTGTCTCGCAACACTTATGGAAAGAGACCGGTGAGTTGGTTGTCCATTGTCTATGCTGATCTAAGAAGTTAAAAGGCTTTCCACGAGTTTTATTTTTGGCTGTCCATTGTGTAGGTCAAATCTTTGGATGAGACTGTTTATGGAGAAAAGTATGCAGTTGAAGATGCTTGTGTGCATTTTAGAGATACTATGGATAAACATTGTGAATTCATCCGGAAAGAAGTATGTTTCTTGTCTAGTATGTTTATGAGAATTATTGTATCATGAGTTTTATATGATTCTTACTTTAAATATGATACTACATTACAGACGTAGAATGTATGTCTAAGATTTTCAAAGAGCACCATACTAGACTTGGCTATACATGTGTCGATACTCTTGTTGCCAAGATGTTCTCATACATGCATGCGGCTTATGTAGCACATGGTGGCGCTGATGCAAATGTTGAGGCTGATAGTAGTGCTGGCAGAGCGGCATCTCCAAGACGTGGTGTTGATGAAGGTGTTGTTGGTTTTCGTGATGAATTTGAAGCCCCTTTGCCTTCTGCAGTACAAGCAGTGAATGAAGTCAATGCTGATGGTGCTGCTGCAAATAGTGGTGTTATTGCTGTTGCTACTGCCACTGCAACGAACCAAGAAGCTGATATTGCTGTTGGTGGTGGTGTTGAGCATCGGTTGTGCAAAATGTTGATGGTGCTAATCTTGATGAAAGGGAATCTTCTCGCCACGAGATAATCGAGTCAGATGGCAAGTATGATGGTCCTAGTAATGACAATTCTTTTGGTTCTGAGCGCACTGAGATCATATCTCAGAGTAGCTGCAGTCATGACGGTACATGAATTTTCTTTTATTGTTTTGGTTTGTCTATGCTTTTGTTCTCTATATATTTTTTTTTAATATCGTGTGTACTAGTTTTGTTGTGTGTTGCAATTGGTTATAGTATATTGTTGCAATTGTCGACTCGGAGGTTGCAAATTTCAATTTGGGATGGAATTTAAAACAAGTCTTTTGTGACTGCAACCAAAGAAAAACTTGTTGCAATTACCGTGATTAATTAGTTCTTTGCCGCCGTCATAATGGTAGATGAATTTTATTAATTTGGTTTGTGCATGCATTTGTTCTCTATATTTGTTTTATTTAATATCTTGTGTACTAGTTCTATAGAATCTAAGCTTTTAAATTAATGGCACAAAGACTCAACTTATTTTGGTTTGTCCCTTGCGGGGAGTAGGGTGCAATAAAAGCAATCCTAGTGTGTCTTTGAATCGTGGTGTTGCTATTGTTTGTGATGTGAATAATTCTCAAAATACCTTGTGATCCCGTTTTGTGGCCAACAAAAATAAAGTGAACTGGATGAACTTGTTTGAAAAGAGTTTCTAGTCGTGTTGCTGGTCATCAACATTTGGATAAACATGCAGCTCCTGCTGAGCCTGAGAATGGTTAGTATTTTATTTCTTTTTTACACTCTATTTACCAGCAAAATACGCTTTTGATTTACTTCAATTATGGTGTTTGAAATGTGCAATGTTTCAGAAGGTTTCAGCCCGCAGAGCGCAGTGTTGTCTTCACGGCCTAGTGGAATGCGTTCCATTTCTGGAATTGGAGCTACGGCTGACAACCCTGTCGATGTTGAAGAATGTGCTGTACAAACTTCTAAGAGAGCAAGCAACAGGAAGCGCAAAGGGAATGCGTCCTTGCAGTCAATTGAATTAGTTTCTTCGGATGGCTCACCAGGTCTACCTAACTTCTTTCTTGTTTGTTGTTTTTGTTTGCTGTTGCTTCATGATTGTTTAATGTTACAATTGGATTCGGTAATTATGTCATTATCATGTTGCAACTCAGTTACTTCCATTGTCGCAAATGGAAACTACATGGTGTTGCAAATGTGTCTGAACCAGATTTGCAATTTTACTATGATAGTCCTTGTTGCCATCTGTGATGAACTAGGTTTGGAAATGTGTATGAACCAGGTTTGCAACATTGTTTTCAACAGTTCATAATTTATGCAGATGTAACAATGTTGCAATTGGATTCAAGAACATGTTGTAATTATGGTAGTTCATGGGATGCAATTCATTGAACGTGGTTTTAAAAAGTTAGGGACTTACATGTTTTTAATGTCCTTCTCTATGAATTTGTCCATATATTTTGTTTTCCGGATGCAAGTCTTTGGTACAAAAAGACCAAAAGAAGAATGAATGCATCTCAATCTTCAAGTGGTGCTAATGTGTCCCCCAAGCCTCGAGATGGAACATCTATACAAGTTGGTAGATCCCCACCGAAGTCGCGTTGGAAATGGTAATGATGTTGTCAATAGTGGTGGTACAAGTCTTCAAGTTGATCATCCAAAAAGCCGTTCTTTGGATCCTCTTTGAAGAAGCCTCTTTGTACAATTTAACAGTCCTAGTATGCCTTCATTTAGAATGTTTGAGGATGAGGATGATTATGGAAATTTTGTTCAAGATCCTAAAATGAGGCGACCTTTTCCTACATCTACGTCAATGTCTTGTCCAGTTGAGAGAGCTAAATCATATCCATTTGGTGGAGTGAGGTCTGCTAAAGCTAGTGTTGCTTCTGCTGTTGTGCATTTACAAGATATGGTTGTTGCTAATGAGCAGAATGCTGTCCCTCAACCAAACAGGAGTGGAAGGAATTGCAATGTTGAAACGGTAAGCTAATGTTTTATATTAGATCATGTATTAGTTAGACATGTTTTAATCTTGTTTTTGTGTGTAATTATGTATAGAATTAATATATTTTCTTATTTCTTGATTAGGACCATATCACTATGGTGTCTCTTCCTCTTCTTGAATATTCTAAGGATGGTGAACCTTTGGTTGCTGCTTTGCTCGGCTCCACTGAACCCGTTCCACGAGCTGTAGTCGAGTTCCACTTTGACCTCGCGATGCCATTGTATAACGGATCTTCCAATCTTTCACCTTTCTGGAAGTTTGCTGTTATTGGAACACCTCTTTAGTTATTGCAACAGCTTTTGGATTTTTTGTGTGAAAAACTTATGTAATTTATCATTAGGCATTTTTGTAAATACTGTTAACACTATTGTGTACCTATTATTATATCTGATGAATGTTGTATATATTGAGCTGTGTGTGTGACATTGTTGGTTCTGTATGGTGGATTGTGTGTTTATAGGTCTTTTTTACGTGGTCTAGTCCGAGCATATTATGAAACAGGACTATGAGTAGCCTATTGACATGAAGTACTTGTTTTTGTTTTATGGTTTAACTTTTGACTTGTTTTCTGTTAACTTGTTTGCAGATACCTACAGGATTATCTACTCCCAACTGCGAGAGGGCTCGTCTTCTGCTGCTCATGGTTTCACCTCTACGTGCAAGGTCTGTGGGAGTGATTCTTTGAGCAGTGGAAGCTTTTTGCGACCTTCAAGCTCTAAAGTTGCTTTTCATCGGCCAAAACTTCTTGCACAACCGGCAGCTACCAGATTGGCCCGTTAGGCGTACCGCACCCGAAGATTAGAGTGTCAAAGGAGGAGCGCGAGTTGTATGAAATAGCTTTGGAGATGGGTGCTGCTAAAGCAAACCACAAGTGAGTATGAAATTTCTATATTGTCCCTTTATTATTTTGTCTTGTATTGCTACTATTTTGTGATGCATATTTACAATGATCTCCAATTTTAGAAGAGGCCATGTTTGGTGTTATGATAATTTACTGGCCCTTTTGTGTGTCTGCAATAGTGGTCATCAACATGCTGCAATTGTGTCACTTTCAGTGTTGCAAATGGACACAATCTCATTGTTGCAAATGGTAACTTAACAGCCGTTGGTTGTTGCAACTGTTGTCAATTGTTTGCTTTGTTAGGACAAACACCCTTCTCTTGTCTATTGTTAATCCATAGAAAAAAAATTGTTTGTTATTCCTTTGTTAGCTGTCCCATTATAGCTCCCTATCTTGTCTCTGTTTTTCCATAGAAAAGAATTGTCTATTGTCAGTTGTTTCTTGTGCTAGGACAGGACCCTTCTCTTGTCTATCGTTTTTCCATAGAAAAAAATATTGTCTGTTATTCCTTTGTTTGCTTGTCCCAGGACAGCTCCCTAACTTGTCTCTGTTTTTCCATAGAAAAGAATTGTCTATTGTTTGTTGTTTCTTGTGCTAGGACGGGACCCTTTTCTTGTCTATTGTTTTTCCATAGGAAAAAAAAATTGTCTGTTATTCCTTTGTTTGCTGTCCCCGACGGGTCCCTTACTTGTCTCTGTTTTCCATAGAAAAGAATTGTCTATTGTCTGTTGTTTCTTGTGCTAGGACAGGGACCCTTCTCTTGTCTATTGTTTTTCCATAGAAAAAAAAATTGCTGTTATTCCTTTGTTTCTTTGTCCCCGGACAGGGTCCCTAACTTGTCTCTGTTTTTCTATAGAAAAGAATTATCTATTGTCTGTTGTTTCTTGTGCTAGGACAGGGACCCTTTTCTTGTCTATTGTTTTTCCATAGAAAAAAAAATTGTCTGTTATTCCTTTGTTTGCTGTCCCAGGACAGGTCCCTAACTTGTCTCTGTTTTTCCATAGAAAAGAATTGTCTATTGTCTGTTGTTTCTTGTGCTAGGACAGGACCCTTTTCTTGTCTATTGTTTTTCCATAGAAAAAAAATTGTCTGTTATTCCTTTGTTTGCTGTCCCAGGACAGGTCCCTATCTTGTCTCTGTCTCTTGTCTATTGTCTGTTGTTTCTTGTGCTAGGACAGGACCCTTCCAAATTAGCGTAAACTAGATTGTGAATGCTTCATTATTGCAAATGGTACATTATCGGCCCTTTTGTGTGTTTGCAACCGTGGTCATCAACATTGTTGTGATTGTGTCACTTGCAGTGTTGCAAATGGAGACAGTCCATTGTTGCAAATGGTAACTTACCAGCCGCGGAGTGTTGCAATTGTGGTCATCAACCTTTCTTGTGCTAGGACAGGACCCTGTCTTGTCTAATGTTGATGTTTTCATTTGTTTTGCAGTCTTCAGGTTGTGAACTACAGTCTTGTGATTGTGAAGATGAGTGCGCTTCTCTCTTTGAAACCTGAAGGAATTGTTAGCTGTTTTGTTATCAATGCTTTGTGTAGACTCTTGTTTGTAAGGAAGCACCCTAGGAAATCGAAGAAGCATTACTTCTTCTCCAAAGTTGGGGTATGTTTTGAAAAAATCATTACTCCTTCAATGAAATGACCCTCAGAATCGTTATTCATGTCAATTTTGTTGTTTAGGATTATCGATTGGTAATCATGGTGTGAATGATGTCAATGAGAGTCACTTCATGCAAATGCTTTGAAAAGTTTTCAAGGTGCCAATAAAGCTCGTTGGTTGGGTAGTAGAGACAACATGAAGGTAAGTATCCTATAACGCAATTAGTAACTATTTTTGCTGACTTTTTAAAAAATTATGGACAAAAAACTTTGCTTATGGCAGATGTATTTCCCTATCTTGTTCCGTGATCGCCGGCATGTTGTGGTTGTTGTTCTGAGCGAGAGAAGGTGTATTGTTTTGGATCCCTCTTTCTGCTTTGCTTGGGAGTGGATTTAGCTTTCAAAAAGGCTCTTCAAGATGAATTTGTGAGAACCTTTTCATTGAGTCTGCTAGCTCTGTTATCTTGGTTCAACTTATGTTGATATTTGCTTTGTATTTGTTTTCTCAAATTTAGCCGGCAAATATAGAGGAAATCTGGAAAGAAGTTGTTAAAATTGACTATGGATGGCATGGATACAAAGTGGTGCACGATCCAAATATGTTGTTCTTTGAGTGACGAGTATGTTTATTTCAGTTTAGAGATTGTTTTGATTTCTTATTGATCTTTTTGCCTTTTTTGTTGTTTTGTAACTATCTTTTTTTATACTAGCAGATTTCTAAATGAGAGTGGAATATGTGCTATGATGAATTTGGAACACTTTGATGTTGGAGTCGGTATGAAAGACAAGTACAGTCAGTGATGTTGGAAACCTTCGCATCAAGTACTTAAATGATCCGGTGTTTTGTTCGAGAAAAATATTGCAACTTATGGTGCAAACAAAATTAAGGAGGTAGTATTAGCCGCTTAGTTACTATTTATAGTTTTTTGAACACAACCCTGACATGGTTTTGGGTCTCATTATATTTTGGTATTTCAGTGTGTATGCAGAAAGTTTGGACAAGCTATCTGATTATAGGTCTATGCAAAGTAGTAGAAGAGGCCATGATATCCATTTACTAGTTAGATCTTGTTAAGGATGGTACCATCTTGAGGGTGTTTAATGATGCTTAGTTCATAGTTTGTAAACAATGCGCTACATTTGGTTGGTAACTTGAAGTGTTGTAACTGAGATAGTATTTTGTTGGAAATGGTAACTTAGCAACCGTTGGTTGTTGCAAATGTGGTCATCAATATATTGTAATGAAATGTGTAATCAATTGTGAATTGTTAGTTGTTTGTTGTTCCGGGACGGTTCCCTGTCTTGTGTAATGTTATTCAATAGAAAAAAAATTGTTTGTAATCGCATCGGAGATGAAGTTGCAATCGAGATCATTCGCGATTGCAATTGGTTGCAACTAGGTTGTAAAAATTTGTTCTAAGTGTTTACAACAAGCGCTAATTATGCTACGATCAAGTTGCAATTGTGCTCTAGTCGATTGTAACTCATAGTACGATGAAGTTGCAAGCGTGTGTCCGATTAATGCCAAGTATTCTCATTACACATGTATACTTACTGGCAATATTCATATTAGTATATCTGTTTTCCAGATACAGCAAGTAGCAAACATGTAAACATTTATAATGGTGTAGTGATGTAATAACTTATAATTTGTACAGGTACATAATTATGAACTAGTTGGCCAAGTATATTGTATTAACTTATAACTAGCTACCAGGTAACATGTTGTTGCATTTCCAACTCGCAAACATGTTCTTCACCCCTCTCTGTCAATGACCTCTTTTCACAGCTGCTCCTCTGCCTCGTGCGACTCTCCCTCCACGCCCTCTTGCTGATTGTGTTATAGGGATTTCAATGTCATCTTCATTGCCTTCTTCATGTACAAGCCTCACTGACTTTGGCCTCCCTCTTTTTCTTGGTTCACTCTGTTGTGGCTTGGCTTCTTTCTTGTTCAGCCTGTTATCTGAAGCCTTGCTTCGATTTGGGTTGAGCGGACAAGTTGTTGTGTAGTGTGTGCCCGATACACCACATGTGCTTTGCACATTCCTGTTCCATAGGACTCTTTGGTATAGGTGCTTTGAGCGGGTTACCTCCTTGATGAGTCTCAAATTCATGTTTCCTCTTGTTTGCGTTTGTTGATCTTCCTTTAAATGTCCGGGTCACCGGTGGCTCAACCAACATGACATCATTATGCATCGGCATTGATGACTCGTTTCCACCGCCGGGGGACCCTTCAGACTTGTGTTATAACCGATCCGATGGGTGATGGTCCACCGCCAGGCCGTCTCAACAGCTGCGTTGTCTTCATTTTCTGTGTTTGTTGTTGATGGTCCATTGTTGTTTGCCGTATCCTCTGTGCTCCTGAACACTTCAATGCCTGCTAAGATGCGATCTAGTTGTCTGTCCAACTCCTCACAAGCTCGGTCGGACCTACTTGCAGCCCTTGCCACCTTCATCAACTTTGGCATTGATTTCAACATCCGGGCCTGTTCCTTGCTTGCAGTAGCACTAATTCGGACGTTGTCATGTCTATCCCAGGGAACTTGTTGCATTGCATTGCGAGTGTATCTCTTGAATATGTACTTTTTAGGTATGCTTTTGACCTGCAGGTGGGTGAATGCCCTTATGATATGCATGCGTAAGAGGCCTGCAAAATATTTTGGAGATCAACAAGCGGATGACCATGTCGGTTTGTTGCAATATTATTATGTAACAAGTTGCAACGTGTTCCAATCACATTTGCAATTGCGAGAAAAGCAACAAACTATTTTTTAGCAAAGACAGTCTCCTGGTGTAGTAACCCCCCGTGCTTATGCTTGTTGTAACCGGAGAGCATTCATGTTGTGATTACGATTGCTTACACTGTGTGTTCATGTTGTTTGCATTCACATTTGTATTCCCCACTTTCCTTGTCCGCAATCACCTTGAATTCATGATTTTCCAATGAAACTCCCCTTCCCCTTGTTCATGTTTCACTAACCAACGATTATCCTTTTTCGAGTTTGGATCACGGCGAATGTTAAAAGCCGTCTTTGTTCTGTATTGCCTTTTGTACTCACGATAGACGGCTCTTGTGTATACTTTGGACAACCGCTCAACAATTTGGCCTTGCATGCGGCGCTTCACTCGTAGCCTTTGCAAAGCATCGCTTTTTTGTTGCAATTAGCATGTAGAGGATGTTGTAAGCGGGGGTTCATTTACTAGTGCAAATACGGTAATATGTTTTTTATGGGTATTTTGTTTTTATACCTGTGCGTAGTGATTCTCGCCCGCGTCCATATGGTCTGCGTGCTGCAGTGACTCCAGCATCCTCTTGGCAAATGTGTGTAGGCTGGTGCTTGCATCAACATAACCATCTTTTAAGACCCTGTTTTGGCTCTCCGATCTTTGTGTTGAAGTCATCCTTCCACAATACATGCCTTTGAAGTAGCACGATATCCACCTCTCTCTTTTCTCCCACAGGGCCTTTATTGCAGGATTGTCAGCAATTTGACAGTCATCAACCAATTTTTCCCATTCTTCCTCAAACTGGGTTGGTCCCAAAGGATAATTCAGCAATGACTCGAACCTTTCTTGCAATTTCTTGTCCTTGTGTTGTTTGAACAGCTCTTCCAGCTCAATCTCCCAAGGTCTTAAGATGTGCCAACGGCAGTTCCTATGGTGAGTCTTTAGGAACACCTTTGGAAATGCGATAAACATCGCTGGATCTTCATCTGTGAAAGGGTAACATGTGGAAATATTTTTCGGATAAGCAGTACTAGTTGCAAATTTTTCAGATAAACAGCAATCACGTTTGCAATTAAACAACAGTGATATTGCAATTCAATATCGTCACGGTTTTGCAACAAACAGACATTTTTGTCAGTGAAATGTATTTTGACAGCTAATGTATTGTATCTAGCAAACGAAAACATATGACTATTTGCAAATGTTTTTGACTCACCGCTTAGGATAACATGTGGTTCGGCGTCATCCATGCAACTCTTGAACGTCTCGAATAGCCATATGAATGATGCCGCGGATTCGTCACCCATGAGTGCTTGTCCAAAAGTCACATTCATCAAGTGATTGTTTGGATCCAACAAACATTGCTAGTGGCATGTTCTTGATGTTTGTTTTGTGAGTCGTATCGAAGGTCACGACGTCTCCAAAGTCTTTGTACAATGCCCTCGACTTGCATGACTCGCAATATGTTTCTAACAACCCTTGTCTTTGGATCCGTATCGATATCCCAAAGAAAATGGTCATTTTTCTCCTTACACTCTCGGAAGAATTTCAATAGCTTGTTTAGATCATCATTTCTCGTCTTCCCTTGCCTTGGCCTCTTTCCTCGTAAACACGTTGCAATTACGTTAAGTTACTTTGCAATTAATGTCACGAATGTTGCAATTACAATCGACAATGTTGTAACACAATTCAGCACTTACATATTCCTCACATCCTTCTCTCGCGAACCCCCACATCGGTGACCGTCATGCGGTTCCGTCATCACATTCAGCGCCGCGGCATGTGAAACACCGTTCCTTGTCATGATATGGAAGAGGTCGCATATTCCTTCCGCCATGTGCTTGTGGGCGTGCATGAACCGCACCATCTTCGGAGACGGCTCCGGTTTGTGGTTGTGGGGTGTTTTCACAATGTCAAAGTACCGGCACTTTTCCTTTGTGTTCGAAACTTTAACTTTGACGAAGCTTGACGACCACATCTTTTCGACCCTTTCTCGGTTTTAGGTTCGTGATCATCTTTTTTGCCCGGACACTTGCCCCCCCATTTGCGGACATAATCTGGCGTTTGTTGGCTTGTTCTTGCAATCCCGACGCCGAACCCCGCAAGCCTTGCGTGTTCGACGTAAAATCGTAAAGCTTCATCACGCAGTATTGAACCTCCGCTTTACTCTTGGCACAAATACTGGCGGCACATATGCATCCCGTCATGAAGAAAACATAGACAACATGGTTAGGTTAGCAACAATCATAATGCTGTTGCAACCATTAGACATTTTCAAATTGCAATTTGGTGTACTTTGTTTGCAACTACGGTCATCATGGTGTTGCAACTACGGTCATCATAGTGTAATTTGGCGATCTAGCAATTGAGAACGAGCGAAAATAGAATACCAATGTCGCAATTACAGTCATCATGGTGTTGCAACTAGCGCATTTTAGATGCAATTTGTTTGTAACATAGAATTGTTTTTTGGGTCTTACCGCATCGAAGAGCTGCTCCGTATCTGGGGTAGCCATGTCCCCCGGAGCCAACGTCGCCGGCGGTGTCAGTGTGCTGGTATGGTGTAGCGGATCAACACTTCCTGGTGTCGCCATGTGCGCGAGACATGGAAACGCCGTCCGGTGTTGAGGACAGCCAGTTCTTCCCCTTGCCGGACTTGCGGGCGGGTCTCGGCCGTCCTCCATGCACGTCGCGCAAAGGCTGGTGT
Source organism: Hyparrhenia diplandra (assembly GCA_015847255.1). Taxonomy (NCBI): domain Eukaryota; kingdom Viridiplantae; phylum Streptophyta; class Magnoliopsida; order Poales; family Poaceae; genus Hyparrhenia; species Hyparrhenia diplandra. The sequence continues at coordinate 1,092,998 of JADLZK010010753.1, read as the reverse complement.
GCGAATCATCTCGAAATCCGCCATGACCATAGTGCGTGGGCGGCTCGATTGGAAGCGATCCTATCGATCCCCCCCACCGTGATTCCGTGGTTGGGGTGTGGAGGTGGTGTTGGGGCGAGGCGGAGGCCGAGGTGGCGGCGAAGCGGCGGCGGCGGAGCGAGGCGGAGGCGAGGCGGAGTTGGGGGGCGGAGGAGGCCGATCCCCCGGCGTTTTGAGGCGCTCCATGGATTCAACCCGGCGATTTGCTGTTGCGGGTTTGTGTGGAGGTTGTGTTGGGGGCGCAGGCGGATGCGGATGCGGAGGTGGAGGCGGAGGTGGAGGCGGAGGCGGAGGAGTCGGAGACGGAGACGGCGACGGAGATTTCAAAATTCGAACAGGGTTGTCGGGGGTGACGTGTCCTGGTCGGACACTTTTGTTAGTTGGAGCATGCGGGCCCACGCGACTTTATTTCAGGGGAGAAGCGCGCTGGGGGTAGATTTTGGTTTGTCAATGCCTGCTTGGCCCATGCGCGTGCGCTGTTTGCAGGGAGGCGCGGCCCAGCTGCCTGTTTGTTGCAGGGTGGGTGCATTTTGTACAGAGAATGCACCCGGGTGTATTTTAGGCCTGCCGTATATATATATGTATATATATGTGTATATATATATAGCATTTTATTTTTTAAAAAAAAAAATCAAGCCGTGGCGGGCAACATAAGGCGCCCGCCACGCATAATAGACTTAACCGTGGCGGGCGGCATCACGTGCCCGCCACGGTTAAATCTATTTTGCGTGGCGGGCACGTTATGTTGCCCGCCACGGCCGGACTTTATCCGTGGCGGGCATGGCTGCCCGTCACACGCATGCCCGCCACGCAAAGGTTTTTTGCCCGCCACAAAAAGATTTTTGGGTACTAGTGAACTGGAGGCCAAGTAGGAGCAACCGGTGTCGCAAGATCCATCTGTCCTAGCTATTTGCCATATTTCGAGCCGCATATAGTATAAAAAGGCCATGTGTCAGAAACTAAATGGCATTGGAAGAATCCCTAATGATGCTCAGGTATTAAAACAATGCATTAAGTAGAAGCATGCAACCTCAGCCAAAAGATGGTGAATGTGTTGGATTGCATGGGCTCATTCTAATGAAAAGATATAACAAGGAGATTTTTTATTTTTATGAAGCGAGCATGGCGGTATGATGTACTTCGATCATTATATCCTAGATGCAGAAGCAAGTATAGATTTTCCCCTTCAATTAAAAAAAATGTAATTTCCGGGTTACACACAACAGCCTAATGACAGGACACGTGTAGCCCAATGGTGTCGCAATCCAAGTATTAAAAAACAATTGTATCCTTTCTGTTGCCACTTAAGTTGACACGTACTAATATTAGGACTAAACAAGATTCAGCATGGGTCAACCAGAAGTCAACCATCCCAACTCCATAGGACTAAGCAGGCGCGCAAATCCAGTATAGCTCTGAGTGGAATAACTAGCAACCAGAAACAGATTCATCCAAGGTACTCGAAGCAATAAACTATTCCTTGAGAAATCAAGAACTTTGTACTGGCCTATGGAAAAATTCAGTACAAGCTGAGCTAGAACGGGGAGCCAAAAATCGCCAGATCGAATCTATCCCAACAATCAGCAGACTAGGGACCGTCAGTAGTTCAGGACAATGAAGGGGGCAGGAGAGGGGATCTGGGTCAGCTCACCAAATTTGGTGTTGAGGTGGTGCCCAGGTCGATCCCGTTGTCCAGGGACCTCGCCCTTGCTGGCCATCATCCCTGCTTGCTGCCTGACGGAAGGACAGCGACACGTAGCGGCGGCGGCGGCGGCGAGAGGGCAGGGGCAGCTTGGAGAGCGAGAACAGGAGAGAAGAAACGAGTGACGGATGGAAAAGCTGGTCAAAGTCTCAAAGTAGGAGACTTTTGTATTTTTATTAATTATTAATTGATGATAGATCAACTAATGAAAAAAAAATCTATTAAGGACTTTTAAAGAAAAAATTATATTTTTCCTGTAAAGTACTACATACAAGCTTCATCCTAGAATTATGTGGAGTACTTTTGAGAAATCAAACTCTTTTAAGTTTTACTATCTTTATTATAGAAAATAATATTCATATCAATATCTACTAATATCTTTATCTTATTAAAAAACATATATTTTATTATTAATACATTGATATTCATTTCTCATCATAAATATTATCATATTTTTTTATATATTAAGATAAATTAGAAAGATTTTTTTTTTTTGAAAAGTGACACATTATCTATAACTCTTATAAAGATAAACCCCACTAGATAAATTCTCTCATCATGCAAGGTGTCCACATCACTTCCTACTAAGTGAGTTTTACCAATTCATGCAAGATGTCCACATCATTTCCCACTAAGTCCATATCATTGTCCACTAAGTCCATATCATCCATTATTAATTATAAAAATACTCATATCATCTCTAAATACTAAAAATCTTTAATCTATTAACATACAAGTCATCTATATATGTACTCTCATCATGCAAGGTGTCCACATCACTTCCCACTAAGTGAGTTTTACCTATTCATGCAAGATGTCCACATCATTTCCTACTAAGTCCATATCATTGTCCACTAAGTCCATGTCATCCATTATTAATTGTAAAAAATACTCATGTCATCTCTAAATACTAAAAATCTTTAATCTATTAACATACAAGGCATCTACATAAGCTATGTATTATAATAGATTTATTTTTAAGAAAATCCTGCGACAACGCTGCGGGGTATTCTTCTAGTTTTAGGGTAGAAGGAGCAAGACAATTCCTCCTAGAGCATCTCAATTGGTTCTCAAAATTAATTAGTAAACCAATAAATTTTCCAAATGGCTAAAAAAAAAGTTTAGACCATATTTTCTAGGTTTATGTACTCGCACTAAAATATAAAAGGCAGTTATGCATCAGGAATTCTAGATTATTTTAGATCACTTTAATCACTTTTATGCTTTCTTTCTCTCTCGTACATTGACATTTGGAAGTCCCATTTTTCTTTTTTTTCCTACGTCCTTCCAACCCTCTTAGAAGGTGTGATTGAATTAGTTTTTTCGAAGTGTCCAAACATTAGAAGGCGTTGGAGGGTAGGGGCAGTGGCGGAGCCAGCCTGCATGCGTAAAGGGAAGGGGAGGGGGGGGGCACTAATTACTAATTACCAATGGAGACATGTTTGTTTGTTCAAGTTATATTTGAAACTAAGCTAATGACGAACAACCTAATTAGCATCAGCTAATTAAATTAGCGGAAGAAAGAATAGATCCAAGAAGAATGTACAAATCAATACTTCAATAGACACCTATGCCGAGATTTGCGCGCACTTGCAATTTAGCATCAGCTACTGGCTACTGCTAACGTGTTTATGAGTTTTCTGTGTGTGGAGAGAAGCAAACAATCAAATATTTTCGGTCGAGTCGCAGCCTGCAGCCATGCAAGACTTCTAGTGTGAAGGGGAGTAAGTAATTCTTTTAATTGAACTCAATTGCAACATGCAGCTATACAAAATTTTAGCAGTCATGGCTGTCTATTCATGCATATCAAGGGGGCCAGGGCCCAGGTTAGCCCTAACCTAGCTCCGCCAGTGGGTAAGGGGGCTCTTCAGCTGGTGTTGTTTATTGTGAGAGAATATATTGGCCTAATATAAGTTCAAAGGAACAGGGCCAGTTGTTTCAATTTTGCTAAAAAAAATCTGGAATTAGAGTAGGGTTTGAAAAATATTGGGATGCTAAGTAGTATTATTCTCTCATCATATACTCCTATAAAGATAAACTCTACTAGAGTTTTCTCTCGAAATGGAAGCTATTCACATCAACAATCCACTACAAAATTACAATTATAACCAACTAGCACATGTAATTATGATAGTTTCTCTTCTTCCACTAACATGCATTTAGTTGTCTACAATAATATGTCAAACTATTCACAAACATTAATTCAAGATAGTTTCATTATTATAACTATAAATATAATAACGCGTGGGGTATTCACCTAGTTGATTATATATGCTGCAAACAGGAAAACTATGTAAAATAAAAGTCTATTTTTTAAAATTATCTAGAATTCCCACAGGGGTATTCAATTGAGTTGATTATACGCTACAAACGGAAAAACTATGTATCAGCATACCCACAGGGTATTCACCTAGTTGATTATACGCTACAAACGGAAAAACTATGTATCACCATCCCCATAGGGTATTCACCTAGTTGATTATAGAGAGAATTAGGTATATGGCCCTCAAAAAAGTTATCTTATTTATGTGGCCCATTTTTTTTTTGAATTTAGGAATATGGCCTTCAATCAAAATTTATTTAGGTATATGGCCTTCCGTCCATTTTGAGGGGTAACGGTGTTAACTATGAGGGTAAAAAGACCATTTTACCCTTGAGTAAAAAAAAAAAAAAACATAGTTAACTGCTCATTTCTCTCAAATAAAAAAAAAAAAAACATGCAAAATACATAATCACACATGGATCCTTCTCTATCTATGTATATACATTTCTCGTTTTTTTCCAGCTCTGGCAAAATGTTAATTGCTCATTTCTATGTGTGTGTGAAAAATGATCAGCATCACAACCTCAAATCAAAATTCCAGTTCCAGCGAGTTCAGTTTAGAGATTGTGTAGAAACTTTATTTCCTTGCAAAATTCAGTTAGGAATACACTACTACTCAGCTGCTGACACACGAGCCCAACTGCGAAGCATGGTGAGCTAGGGTGGCAAAGTTTTTTGCTGAGCAACTACAATACAAGCATGGTGAGCAGGGAAAGATGGAGGCGGCAAGAAGGTAGCTGACCCATGCATGCATGCTACACACACAACACAATCATGCAAGATGCGGCCACCAACTGCAAGTGCATGCGACGGAAGGCCATATAACTATGTTTTTTTTTTTTTTTTTTTTATCTGAGAGAAATGAGCAGTTAACTATGGTTTTTTTTTTTTTTACTCGAGGTAAAATGGTCTTTTTACCCTCATAGTTAACACCGTTACCCTTGGATTGAAGGCCGGATTCCCAAATTCAAAAAAAAAATAGGCCACATACCTAAGACAACTTTTTTTGAGGGCCATATACCTAATTCTCTCTTGATTATATGCTACAAATGGAAAAACTATGTATTATATGCTACAAATGGAAAAACTATGCACTAGCTTAAACAGCTCACATGACCCATTCGGCTGAGGCTCTAAAACTATGGAGACCAGCAGACAGCCGCAAACGAGACAGAAGGAAAAGTCAGGATGTAAAGAGGCCCACAGGCCGAAACATGTAGGGCCCATGCAGTATGCATGCCATGACACCCACTAAATCATCATACTTTTTTGCCCTCGACTTATGTTGCATCGGCCCAGTAAATATGGAATGGGCTCCAAGATGACCTCAATTTGGCCATCTTCAAAACTCCTTAAAACCACTTTCTAATTTGGTTGTTATCAAATCAAAGAAAAAAAGAGCCTTCAATAGATTTTTTAAAACATCTCCTTCAGAGCTTGTTCGGTTAATTCTTCAATCTAAAAGAGTTTATGAGGATTTTGTCTGGCCAAAATTCCCGTCAATCTCATCTAATTCCTTCTAATCAAGGATTAATCAGATAAGGCTAACTGTTGTATACTACTAAAAAAAATAAACTCCTAGCAGGTGCTTATCGAAGAAATAGGAGTGCATGCCAATATCCTGAACTTTTGGGCATTGCAAGGAACATACTCATACTAGCTCTGATCTTAACTGATCCACAATTTGGTCAACATACAGTGCTTGCTTACTTACCTTGCTTCCATGACTTCAGACTTCAGCGTTGGGCTTTCTGTTGGTTCCATGGCTTCAAAGCTCAGAGTTGACCCACAGACCAGATCCATTCCGGTTTCCAATGCTGGCTGAGAAAGGAGTCAACACATCTGCAACATTTTCGTACCAAACCTGTAAACAGTAACCTCTGCAGTTAACACTAATAGACTTGGACTACTGAGTTAAGTTATCATTACTACTATTAATAACTTGTGAGTTAGTACATAGCTAGCCATGCATGTCTGCATCAGTACCACCAAAATCTTGTACACATGGCATAAGATCAGATGAAAGATTTGACTTTTTAGCACCACATGTGACGTGTAGTGTATCTGCAAGGCATATGAATCAGCTTTCTTCAGAGAAATGGTTCAGCTGTCACACACACACTTGCCGAAATCAGATGCATGGTCCCTTGAAACGAAATGAAATGACACCATCAGTCTTCAATCCCTAATCTAGAGGCAGGGAACAGTAACCTATATATCATCATCGAGCTTAGATTTATGAACTACTACTGTACTGTTAGTAGGATAGCAGAGTAGGACGCACATGCTTGATTAATTTGACAGGACCATCTCAAATCACACACGTCACTAAGGTGATGACTGATGAGAAGTGGCTTGGAGTTGGAGAAATATCATATAATTCAGACATTAGTAGTATCTCAGAAGCCATGACTCTCAGGTCAGGCCATTCAGTGATGACATACAGTATGAGGCTTCTAAATGACCTCTCTATTGCTTTCTGCACATAACTGGTGAAGTTGTAGGTACCTGTTAACGTACATCACCTACAAATCCCTGACGACTCCTTTCCCTGAAAGTTAAGACACATCAAGTTCCCATGGTGGATAAGAAAGACAGTACTGGGAGGAGACACATGAGCACAACTCATTCCACTGTCTCCAAGAACAACTCTGCTTCTCTGCACAATGCGCTTTGTCCATAGTACAAAAGACCTTACTTCAGTTTAATTTAATCTGCTGTGAATTTTTGGTGCCTGCTAGTTTCAGAATAAACAAGAGGCCGTCCGGCTTCACATGATCACTTCCCAGATCGCAATCTGTGTCGGGTGAGCAGAGAAGAGGCTTTTGGCTTTGGATGTCGACACGTCGTCATCTTCATCTGCTTTGGATTGGCGCCAGGATGCCAGCAGGAGTGACATAGCCATGCCATTTGGCACTTGCCATCCCCTTCCCCAGCTTAGCAACCAGATGAATCTTACGACGTTCGCTTGAAGCCTACAGAAAGGGCAACCAGTCCATTTCATGAACTCTCGATGGGTATCTATCTATATGTTGTTGCAGTCTTCCAGAATGCAGGGCACACTATACATCCACGGTATCTAATCTCCACACTAATTGGCACCGAACTGCGTGCTGCTAAGATTACCAACAATGATTGACCTACTGATCTCTGCAGTAATTGTTCTTGAATGGGCATCCACATCACCTCAATGCAAGAACCGAACTGGCAATGAGAATCAAACCCAGTTGTTACGTCTGAAGGCCTCGCTCCAAAGTCAGCCGTGGTGGACTGGTGACAAAGCACACGGCTCCCTTTGTTTCACTGGTATATACACAAGCCCGACATGGTCCTCGTGGCCTTCACATGCACACGCATCTTCACATGGCCCATTGCCTCATATGGACCTCCCCAGTTTGGCCTCCTTAATCTCCGGCCCATCTTCGCATCACGTGATGGTGCATAGTCTTCAGTGATGAAGACCGGTCTCCAGTTTGGCAGAGTTTTCAAGTGAATCCGAGTTGTATTTGTACACTAGAATCACATGATATGGAGACCGGCCGGTTGACTGGGCTCACTTCTATTCAGCTTCAGTCTCCCTGACTCTATTTAGCTTCAGTCTATGTCCGTCCACTATATCCTGATTACATCCATGTTCTGTGCTGGCTGCACTGCACACAGTGTCAACAGGCCAGTCGATGATAAATGACAGTCCATGACCAATGTTGTTCCAGTCGGCCAACTACCCTACCCGTGCACGGACGGATTCATCAAGCAAGACGCGCCAACGCGCCAAGGCCGGCCGACGACTGACTTGGCGATCACAGGTCGTCGCCTCCTTTGAGTGCTCTGCTTCAGTGGTACCTAGGACATGTAAAAGTAGTTGCTTCAATTCAGCAAAGAACAGCACCCGTCCATCCTTAGGAAAATAGACATTGGAAGCTGTGTATATCCTGGGTATGTATAAACATAGAAAACAAATCGAAAAATGCATTACCTGGGATTGACAAGTATCTCAAGTACTCGTTCATACATGTACTTCTGTCCCAATAGAGTGCACATGGATTGAATAAACCCTGAGAAGTTATGTGGGTGAACTAAGATCGATCGGTGACGCACCTTGCAATCATCAAGACTTCAGGAGAGCATTATTGCCTGCCGGGGATGGCTATGAGCTCAGAGGAAAGGGCCGGCAGTCTTTTTTTCACAACGAGAATTACTGAAAGGAAAACGCGGGGCCCTCCGTAGTTGGCTTGTCGACTATCCATGCAAAAGATCAGTTGCCAGCTACTCCCCGGCACGCTGTCCTCCCCGGCACGGATTCAGCAATGAAAACGCGGCAAGCCAGTACGCCGACGACTGACTCGCGCTCAGGGGTCCTCGTCGTCGTCTCGCCTGCTAGTACTCCTACTTCCCTCTCCTTCCGCTGCTGAATGAATAGGGTGGGATCATTCTCATTCACCGGCCAGCCTCTGCTTCAGCACTAACACCACGCAGCGCAGGTTCAGTCCTTTCACTGCCTGCATGCAGCATTGGGCTAGTGACACCAGCTGTCACTGCTCGGTGACTCAGTGCCAACGTACGGCCACCAATAATGTTGCAGACCAAATCCTGACATCGTCTGATCCTCGTACAATGATCCACGTGCTCTCTGGAGCCTGATGCAGGGAGCGGAGCCACCAGCAATAACACCAGTCTGTGGTTCAGGCACCTCCACACACAGACAACCCACGTTTTAGTTGGTTGAAAATTTGCCAAAAATTTATAAATTTTTAGACTCTTTCCATCATATCACATTAAATACACCAAAACACATATATTCGAGCAAGTAAATGTAGGTAAAAAAAAATAACTAATTACACAGTTTTATTGTAGATCACGAGACGAATCTTTTGAGCCTAGTTAGTCCATAATTAGACAATGTTTACCACAAACAAATGAAACGTCTTCAAGTGTGCTACAGAGTCGAAAAGTCACTTTTTGCTAAAATTTAGCCATCTAAACAAGGCAAGTACGTGTACATCTTCGTTCGATCCGCTCTGATCCCTAGCTCTACCTATCTACGACATTTCTTTGCTCGATTAATGATGATCCGAACAAAAACAAAAAGATTAATGATGATCCTTTTATCTCTTTTTCTGATCACCTCTACATATCCATCCATCCATCTTGATATCTTCTAAAACACTATGTTTTTAGTCACCATCGGAGAGCGCTGTGCTTCCATTAATTAGTTATCGTCCACTTCTTTTGTCACTAATGTTCCTCCCTATCTTCCATCTCAGCATAAAGACTACTAACACGTACTCCATCCTTATACTTGCTCGGAGTACCGACCAACGATTCATGAAGCCAAACGCGGCAAGCCCATACGCTGATGACTGAGTGCTGGCACACGAACACTATTTGGCGCACGCGCGCCACTTGAGATAGCGGCGCACGCGACGGAACAGGGAGAGAAGAGGCGCGGGAGGCGTGCAGGGCCGCTGCCGGCGGGTGGCGCGCGGGCGCGGCTGGCGACGAGGGTGCCGCGGCCGGGCAATGGGCGAGGAGGCGGCGCTGCCGCCGCCCCGCAGCTTTAGGTTCCGCCCCCATCCCCTAGCTTTAGGGGTCCGGCGAGGGCGGCGGTGGCGGCGACGTTAGGGTTCGGCGAGGAATCCCCGGGTATAGAATCCGCCCGCCGGCCGGCGGCGGTGCGTGAACGCGGCGGTGGTGGCGGTTCGGCCGGCGGTGAGCGAGGCGGCGGCGGCGCCGCCGAGCCAAAGCCAGGGCAGCCCCATTCGGTGGGTATGGGCGGGCGCGGGGGCGATTGGAGCCACGGCAGGGGCGGGAGCAGGGCGGGGAGAGGGAAGAAGGGGGGTGCCGCAGCCGCTTAGGGCTCGCCGAACTCCGAGCTCCGGCGAGCCCTAGCGCAGCGCAGCGGGGGCGGCGGGGGGGAGCGGGGTGGGGAAGAAGAACAGTGCACCGGAAGGGAGGGGGCGTGATGGGGAAGATGAACAGTAAAAGAGGCGGGCGTGTGCGCCGCGACGCGTACTGGCGCGCGTGCGCCGCGTAGGATCGCCCTGGCGGTCACGGGTCATCGTCGCTCGTCTGAGCTTGATGTCCATCAGCCACCGGGCAACCTCTGCTTCAGCATTAACACTGCGCAGATTCAGTCCTTCCTATGCCTCTATTGGGCTCCACACCAGCTGTCACTGCATGCACTTAGTGTTTCACTGCATGCACTTAGTGAACCCAATATAATGGGGCTTGGGTGTACTCTGATCCATTGAAGGAAAAGCTTACATTGGGCCACACACAGGCACAGCGGAGGTATCAGAAGGGTTTTGATATATATGCTGATTTAAACAAAGTGTTGCTACAGTGTGCCCGTCCGACGAGGGGACATCTACAATTGTTGTCAATCAATTGTCTTCAAGTCGTGCCAAAGTAAGTTTTTTGTCATCATCTTATATATTTGTATTCAGTTTCCTCAAAAAATTCTTATATGTTTGTAACTAGAATTTTCCTCTCACCTAGTAAGTATTTTCATGTGTCATTGTGCACTGACGGTGGAAACTAATGTATCCAGGGATCCGGGATCCTTATGGCAGAGAGACACATGATGTTAGCTTGCAGTGGCATACGAACTCTGATCACATGCAGTCTGTTGACATACTGCGACGAAAATATTGTAACTGTGGCATCTCCTGCACTGATGATCATACTGAGCGTCGTCATCTGCTTTGTCGCTTGCACGTACATCACCCACATATCCAATGCCCTCTGCTTCCTGAGAGTGAGGCAGAGCAAATCATCACGAACACTGAAGAGCAGATCATACTCCTTTCACATACAGTTTGTCGACATACCGGCAAATCATGGTTCCTGGCGCCATCTCCAAAACTCTTGTAGTCTTGACCATGTATATTTGTACACTCTCTCTCTCTCTTTTTTTTTTTTTTTTTAAGTAATAGGCCTGAAGCCATGGATCTTGTAATGGAACCGAATGCGTGGTGAAGAAAGCAGACATTGTGCACTACGATTGTTTGTTGAACTGTTCGATTATCAGGAATTCAGGTGTCCCCGTCATTATTGTGGAACCAGCGAAATCAACTCTGAAATCTAGCCCTTCTCTCGTGTCGCCCGTGCTACTGTAGTGTGGGGAAAGAACTAGAAGGGTAGCGAGAACACTTTGATTACTCTGCTATTTGTAGAGCTGTAAAGTGTTGTTTGACACATTCTGACGGGTAATGGAATTTGATTCAATTGGAATTATAAAATCTTGACAATATCGATCATTTACATAAGGACCAACGGAAGGACGATTTATTTGTAGCGATTGGCCTCCCAGAAAACCTCTTTAAAATATCATTTACATAATTTATTATTATGCCATTTGCACAACAAAGCGAAGCAAAAAGGGGAAGAACAGAAAAGTATATATACCTTTTTTTAGATAAAGGAAATTATATTCCGCTTCATCATCCGAGGATGCATCAGGCCAACAAAATTACAACTGAAAAACAAATGTTACAGGTAAGACAAAAAGTCAACCGAAAACACTGGTGCACTTTTAAAAATAAAAACAACTAAAACTCATCCACCATTGAGACTCCGGATCCACGTAAACCGTGCAACAAAGATAAGGCCACATAAGCGTGAGCGATGAGCCGCCACCTTGATGCCGGCGTCGGCCGACATCCAAGGGATCTTCCACCGCCGACGCCTCCAACGAGAAAATGCCATCCAAAGACGCCATCGCCGCCCACCGAACCGGTGTAGGTTTTCACCGTAGAGATCCACTTAAACAAGACGGCGCCCTCCGGCGGAAAAGTGGCACCCTCGGGCCACCGCCGTCGTAGTAGTGAGCGCCCAATGCCCAAGTCCCCTAGGGCCACGCCGTTACGCCAATCGCCGCTACGACGTGCACCATCGTGCCGATTGCCCGATGCCAGCCCGTCCCTCGCCCGCGGCCGCAAAACGGGGACCGCCCGTCCAACCACTAGTAGTAACGCTGCGTCCCAGGCCGTACGCCAAATACGCGCCGCCTTGAGCCGCACCGTCACCGTCGCCCGGCGCCGGCGCCGGTGGATGTGAATGTTCCAATATTCAGTCTTGGGCCGGGCCCATATGTGGAACAGGCCGGAAATCGTCCTCGAAAAACGATAGACGGGAGATTGTTCGGACGTGGGCCCTTTGTGACGTGTCGGCATCGCTCCTGTTCGGCGTACGACATGTTGAGCGGGGGGTTCTCAACACGGAGTGGTACCTCCGCTCAAGCGGTGCCCCGAGGGGTTAGTTAGGGTGATACACTTAGGGACTAGGAAGAATTGTAATTGCTCATAAATAGTATTCACCAACCTTCGAGTGGGGAGGACTCCTCCTATTTATAGCCTTACAATTGCCAAGGAATTTAAGATTACAAGATTGCCCTCTAATATTCTCGGCATATTCGCCCACATATACACTCTCACGCGGGCTCTTCGTACTTGCACATTCTCCGCACCGCCTTCCTCCCACGGGGTCGACACGTCGCCTTGGGGCCCTCATCGGGGACCTCCGCCAGCTCCGCGTGGTCCGCCGGGGACCTTGTACAAACTTGGCTCCCGGTCTCCTCCCGACGCTCCCCACGGAACAAGCGGAGGTAACGACCTCCGCGACCGGGCCGCGACGACGCGAAGCCATCGGTCTTGGGGAAGCTCCGCGGTGAGGCGGGTCCTCCCTCCAGCCTCGGGTAGCGGAGGTCCCATAGATTGCTTCGTTATACCCGAAGGTCACAACACGAACTCGTTCGGCGGAAGTAGGCCTTCGCACACATTTTCTCCCGCCGCGATCACCTCCGCTCGGGCCGCAGGATCCCCCGTATCCCAACAGTTCCCCTTGAGGGCGACGGTCACAAGCGGAGCGTGCCTTCGCTCTCAACGAACTGCGGCGTTGGCGGAGGTGTTGAGGGTCCCTTCCCCCCTCGACGATTTCGCGAGGGACCTTCGGCTGTGGAGAATTTGAAGCGTCGTGGACACAACGGACAAAGCGACGCGCCCTTCGAGGCCGATGTGACCGTTTTACGCCCGTTGGTCGCGTCTATTTGTTTTGGGATGCGGAGGGTCACCCGGACGCCTATAAAGGGGGCCTTCCCCCCAGGGCGGAGGGTACCCCAACCATCGCTTTCTCTTCCGATCGCTTTCGCTTTCTCGCGCATCCTCTGTTCTCGCGTAACCTCGCTTGCTCTACTAGTTAAACTTAGTTGCATGCTTGCAAGCTCGGGCCGTTAGCGTAGGGCCGCTTCCCCGTTGTGTCTGGGCCATACGCGGAGCTTCTCCCGTATCGCTCTAGCCAATACGCCCGCCTTTACGAGGAGTGCATGCTAGACGCGGCTCGCGGCCGAGACTTGGAGGAGACTCTTTCCGACGTTGAGGCCTCTGTCGGAGATCTAATGGCTCGCGAAGAGGTTGACGCGACTTACGAGTTGGGGTCAACAAGGATGACCCAGCGATGATTGATGAGCTCCGCCGGAAGGGTTGTATTTCTTCTACATACGAGGTTGAGCTGCCTGGGAAGGAGTCAGTGCCCGAGCTACCGGAGCCCAAAGATCAGTGGGGTATTGTTTTCAAGGATTTCTTTATGTGCGGCCTCCGCCTTCCTTACATATCGTTTCTCCGCGCGGTGCTTTGAGTCCTTCAATGTTCAGATTCATCGACCTACGCCTCATCATGCGTTTCTCGCGGTGGCGAAGTTCGTGTGGGCGTGTGAGTCCTATGGTGCTAAACCGGAGATAAACAACTTTGTGGAGTTCTATGAGTGCATAAGCAGCCAAAGGTTCGGAAGATGGCGGACGGTAGCGAAAAGAAACTGAAGATGGCTGCTGCACATTCAGCCCCCGTCGCCACCAGGGCGAAGAGAAGACGGAGCTTTCTTTTGCTCAAAAGAACAAGTGGGATCCCGTTGGATGGAGTTCTCGGTTTTATGCTCGGGTCCGCGAGTTCTACGAGGATCGTAGATAGGGTTGATGAGGTTCGCTACCCCTTCGCGTCTACTCTTGTTCCGGTGGATATTGTGTCGAAGCCAGATCAGAATGACAAGATGTCAGAGAAAAGGACTAAGTGTCGCGAAGCTTTCTTGTTGGCCCGCCGATACTCCGGTGGTCGGGATATTGTTGAAGAGTACTTTACGCCGCAAAATACTCTCCGCTTGCCAAGAAGAATGCGGAGTTCCCCGAGAGGATTAATCTCCCGTGTTTGGTGGGGCGGAAATGGTCCCGTGCCCGCGCCTTGGAACTCAACTCCCCGAGGGTGTTAGTGCGGCGCCTTCGTGATGGGTGTTGAAATGGAAGCCCAGGATATTTTGGGTCCTATTGGTATAAGGGAGTTCCTTGCGCGGAGGTCGCAGGCGGGGAACATGCCTCGATTGAACCGTGTCTCCGAGGGGATGGGGGTCACTTATGGACCGCATAGGGTGCCTGGCCATGTTCTTGCAGACATTGCCAAGCGCGAGGAGGAGGAGGCCGCGAGATTGGCGGCGGCGGCCGCGGTGTTCCTCCGCTGTTGACGGAAGCCCCGACGACCCGCGAGAAGTCGAAGAAGATCAAGACGGATGAAGGGACCTCCGCTCGACCCTCCGAGGCTGCAGTTGCCGCGACGGCCAAGGAGGAGGCCAAGAAGAAGAAACCCTGGCGCCTTAGGGCGGCGCGGTTGGGTGCGGAGAGGTGCGGCTCGGCAGCGTTGCTTCGCGATGAGGTCGGCGGTGACGAGGGATCCGCCGCGGGGATCCTCCGGGTGTTGCGGCGGCTTTGGTTGGCGGTGGGGGCTGGTTGGTAATGAGATCGAGCCGGTTTCCCCGCTGGACGGCGCGTCGATGGGCTCGACGGCAAGGCGTCGTCGGAGGTGTCTAAGGCCATGGCCGATGCCATGGCCGATCTGCCTTGCTCTAGCGGCGCCTCCACCGATTCAGCGATTTGGGGAGCATCCAGGGGAGCCGATCCTCTTTGAAAATCGCTGTGAAGGTGGCGGAGCAGGAGGTAGTGGTTGATTCTACCTCTGAGGATTCGTTTGTGCCTCCGCTCGGTGTGAACCTTACTTACACCCAGATGCAGGAGCTTCGTGCCGTGCATGAGGGCGTCTAGGGGCGAAGATGCTTTGGCGGCGAGCTCGTGCGAGGGTTGTGAAGGCCCGCGGAGGTATTGGAGTCTTTGCGCACGGGGCCGCGTCTACTCGCGCCGTCGACGAAGGTTTGCTTCAGCGGTTTGTGTTTTGTTTTTGTTTTGGTATTTGGTTTTCTAGGTGGCTTATTGTTTCTTGTTTCAGAAGGTGGCGAAGCTGCTCTTGGGCTGGGTGTGAGCTCCCCTCAGATTGCTGCTGAGGGTGACTTGAGTGAGTGTTCTAACTTGCTTGCTTCACTTTGTTTTATTTCGATCTGTTTGCGAGCTTGCTTAGTCTTCTGATTAGATACTATTCTTAAATATTTTTCAGAAGGGGACGTCTATGAGGTCCTCAACAAGGCTATCGGCGTAGTCTTTTCTAAGTGCGGAGATGTGTTTTATTGCGTGATGCTTTCTACTTTGATTAGGCGGCGAGGGTCTAACCATATGTTTTTATAGATGACCACCGGTCTTGAGTGCGTTCATGCTAAGGTTCACCGGAGCTTGTGGCACTCGACAAGATCCCCGGTGGATTTGAAAAGCGAAGCCCTCCGCTGGTGGCCGAGGAGAAGGCGTCCTTGGAGAAGCTAGTTTCCGAGGGGGCGGGAGCTTCGCTTGAATGAAGCTGCGGCCAAGGAGGTGCGGGGACACGTTGGCGCCCGCGGCGGGGGGTCTGAAAAGGCTCTCAGCGATCTTTGAGATGAAGCTTCGAGGAAGCCAACGCCCGGTAACTTACCTCGTCACGCGTGCCAGGCATCCGGCGGCGGCGACTGGATTGGGTTTATGCGTCTTGCACCTCCGTCGCCGCTCATATCACGGAGGCCATTACGTCTGTTGGCGCGGTGGTTACGCCATTCCCTACGGATGGTGGAAGCGCGGTGTCTTGGCGTGGATGGCAAGGGAATGTTGCCAAACTTCCGGACGTCTTTGCGGGCGTCTCCGACTTTGGAGCCCGGCTGCGGCGGCGAATATTACTCGCATCCTCTCTAGCGAAGGGTGTGAGGATGTTCTCCGCTTCTTGTGAAGGAGAGCGCACCAGCCATCGCTACCGGGCGGAGCTTGGGGGCGGCGCTACGAAGTTCGTTGGTTCGTTCATGAAGAAATTCTAGGCGGTCCATGGTCGTCGCGCGGGGTCGCGTCCCTCGCCGTTGCTTTTTCGTACTTTTGGTGTTCATGGTTTGGCCTTTCAATTTTTCACTTGCGTGCCAACTAGTTCTAATGTTTTTTCCTTGCGCGGGCGCTACTCAAGCCGGAGTTCTGCTGGCGGCCGAGGTTGCGCATGGCGTTCCAAGAGAAACGCTTCCGCCACCAGCTCCGTGACGCGGATAGGGCGCCGTGTGTGCCGGCGATGAGGATGCAGAGGTGTAGGAGATTAGGAATTTCCTTTTCTAACTTTGTAGTTTTTGGGTCTTTTGCGCGGATATCTGTTTCCGCTTGTAAAAAACAATGAAATATTGCTAAATGGAAGTCTAATATTTCGTTTGAATCAATGATTTCCTGCGCGGGTTCTCGATGAGGTGCCTTGCGCAGAAGTGGATCCTTTGTGTTTTTATCGGGGGACGGTGTTTACGTTGACGGAGGTCTCTCGGTTATTTTGGAAGGATACCTTCGACGTCCCTAGGGTAGATGACATGTACGAAGATGTTACGTTCGACTTAGGAGATGCTCGGATGGCCTTTACAAATGATGTAGCTCGGGAGGGGCCTCCGCCCGGTCTATCTAGGCTCTATTTGCTAAAGCGCAATTGTGTAATGATATACGTTTTTTATCAATAAAGCGATGTTTATTAGATTACTTTCTATTGCTTCGGTTTGGTTACATAGTTTGTTCTTTTTGTTTTCCTTTCGAATTTTGTCCCGATCCTTCACTTGTGGATTTGATAGCGGAGGATAGTCACTTGTTTGTGGCGCCAATTCGCTCCCCTTCCGCCCTTGAAGTACCCGCGTGGAGCAGCGCCGTATCTTGCGTTGGACCTCCGCTACCCGTGTGGGAAGCGCATCACTTCACGGGTCTTCGGCAAGGATCTCGCATTTGGATGCTTTATAGGATTTTGAAGCTCCTGGGGATGTTACGAATTCTTATGCGGTCTCCCCTGAATTTGTCCAAGTGCCGGGATCATTACGAGGTTCTTGCACGGTTTCTTGTTATTAGTGGTTGTATTGGCGGAGGTTGACATCCGCACTCATCTTTTGTCTCCGGTTTTCCTCGTGTAGTTTTTCTTTTGGAATGGTGGACCGTCGTATGAGGAGGCCGGGGCTTGTTTTATAGGGCTTGGACCATTAAGGGGACTTATTGCCGCCGGCCTTTGGTAGGTGTGTTAGGTGGGCTAGGTTAGTATATAACTCATTGTTCCCCATGGGTCGATCTAGCGTGGCTTAGTCTCCAGAGTATTGATACCGCGTAAGGATTCGTATTTGATGGTCTAGGCTATGTACTTGGTTGTCCTCCTATTCGTTGGCTGGGAGCTCAGACTAGGACGGGCACGGAGCTATTAACTCTTGCCCATGTGCTATCAATTCTTGGCGGTGAGGTCTGGTGGTTTCGATGGCCACTTGGTTTGCTCTAGGACTTTGCTGCTTGAGTCGGATCTCCCGCTAGGGCGACTTCAGGTCTATTTTGTGCCCACCGGCCTGAGGCTCGACTTGGATGAAGGGGTCCTATGGTGGTCTCACTGGCGTACGAGAGGACGCGTTGACGCTAGCGGAGGCTCCCTTGTGCGCACGGAGTGAAGCTGTTGCCTAGCGTGGTGGTGTAGCTCATCTCCTTTGTCTTGCTATGTCTGTGCTACCACTGTACCATCTTCTGCGAAGATGTTTGTAGCTTCGACAGTACAATGTCGAGCACCTGTGTAAATTGTGGATATAATAACAAAATAAAAGTGTCTTAAATATATTGACTCTTTTGTGTTCACTCTCCCTGTTGCCTTTGTTGGCGGAGGTGTTGCTGATGCCTGAGTTGGACAGGTCTTGTTCCCGCTTTTTTATTTTTGACACATACTGTTGTGCCACCTCGATGCCTATGCTTCGGGTAGGACTTTTTTCGAGGATTTTTGAGACCTTCTTGTTGGTCTTTTTAGAGGTCATTTTTAGGTTAGAACCTCTGCGTTCTATCCGTAAAATGTCCTCTTTGAGCATTTTTTTTACTTTTTTTGTCGAATTACGTGATCGCGTTGCTAGTCACTTTCGACTTTTGCTTTTCTTTTACGCTTTGGGGAAACTTCCTCTTTATATTTCGGAGGATTTTACATTAGTCTCGCCACATTAAAAACCTCACCTCTGCTAGGGAGTTCCCCTCGTGAGGAAAAGAGTGCGAGACCTTGATTGAAAAAATCAGAAATTCTACCGCTACTTGCGGAAAGGTAAAGAGGTAGCTAGCCTCCGCTTATACTTCGCGGATTGCGGCTTTACACACGTAGTACTTGCGGAGGTTGTCGACATTCCGGGTATGATCGGAGGTTTTGCCCTCACTATCTGTCGGCGGAAGGCTCCTTGCCTTGTTGTTGCTTTTGTGATGAATGGGCCATCCCACTTTGCTTGTAGTTTTCCTATGGTTGAAGCATTTGGTTTTCTCTCGAGTACCGTGTCTCCGTCCTTAATGTTCTTCTTCTTTGCGACTTTGTTGTCCCTCTTTTTTGGTCTCGGCTTGGTATTTTTGTATGTTTTCTACGGCCTCCAACCTTGTTTGCTCCAAATTTCTTTTGGCGTACTCTTCATCTTCTGCCATCTTTTGCCTTGTGACGCTGGAGGCTTTCGTGTTTCAGTTCCTCCGGGAGCATTGCTTCTTCTCCATACATGAGCTTGAATGGGGTGAACCCGGTAGTTCGCGAAGACGTTGTGTTATGGGACCAGATTACTTTGGGTAGTTCATCTGCCCATTTGCCTTTGCGGAGGTTGAACAAGGTCTTTGATATTGCGGAGAATATTATTCCGTTTGCTCTCTTGATCGCTCCGTTGGACTCTAGGTGGTAAACTGATGCGAAAGCAATCTTTGTTCCCATTTGGGAACAGAATTCTTTGAACTTGTCTGAGTCGAATTGTTTGCCGTTGTCGACTGTTACCATTCTTGGTACTCGAATCTGCCGATTATGTTCTGCCAATAGAACTTGGTGATAGACTCTGAAGTTATCTTCGCCAGGGGCTTCGCCTCTATCCACCTGGTGAAGTATTCAACTGCTACAACTGCGAATTTGTTTCCTCCTTGTGCTGTTGGTAGCGGACCGACAATGTCTATTCCCCACCTCCTGTAGTGGCCAAGTCGGAGGTATTAGTTGTGTTTTATCGCCGAAGGGCTTTTTCTGGGTGGGGTGCGAAGCTTTGGCGGGCTTCGCGGGTTTTGACGACTGGCGAGCGTCCTTTATATGCGTGGGCGGTAGAAACCTTGGCGGATGGCCTTTGCTGACAAAGCTCTTGGTCCGATGTGAGATCCGCAGACACCGGCGTGTATTTCTTTGAGTAGCTCTATGCCTTCGCTTTGTGGGATGCACTTGAGCATCGGTTGGACCAGCCCCCTTTAAAGAGTTGGCCATCGATGAGGGTGTAATTTCTTGCACGTGCCTCCGTTACGCAGACCTCCGCGTCGTCTTCGGATAGCTCACGTTGTTGAGGTTATCAACTATTGCTTGTCTCAATCTTCGCCTTCCACCAAAGATGACCTGTCTTGAATGCTTTTTTCAAATTCGCTTTGCGGTTTGTATGTCACGTTGTAGACGGTGTTCCTCGGGGCATGCGGAGGTTGTTTCTTTTGCCGCTTTAGCTAGGCCGTGCGCCGTTGTTACGCTCTCGTGGGATGTGCTTGATCGTGAAAACCCCGGAATCTTCATTCCATTGCTCCGACCACCGCGAGGTAGTTCATTAGTTCTGGTTCTCTCCGGCCATGCACTCTTTTTCCACTTGGCCCGCTACTAGCATTGAGTCTATTCTGACTTCGACCAGTTTTGCTCCATAGGCCTTTGCTTTTGTGAGTCCTAGTATGAGCCCTTCGTATTCGGCTGTGTTGTTTGTCTGGGTGCATTCTAGTCGTGTGGCGAAGTATGACTTTACGCCTAGGGGTGACATTATGACCGCGGAGGCTCTGCTCGTGTAATGCGCCCCAAGCTCCGTCTCAGATAGACCGTCCCATAGCTCAGTAATCATTTTGCTTTTTTTGCTTGTGTGGTGTCCATTCTGCTACAAAATCCGCTAGCACTTGGGATCGTATTGCGGACCTGTTAACGAATGTTATCTCAAATTGGGATAGCTCCGCTGCCCATTTGCTGATCCTGCCCGAGGTTTCCTTGTTTCTTAGGACCTCCGCTAGTGGCTGCGATGTGGGTACTATCACTTTGTATGAGTGGAAGTAATGCTTGAGTTTTCTGGATGCGATCAGGAGAGCGTATGCTATTTTTTCTACTTCTGTGTAGTTGATCTTTGCTCTTGAGAGCGCCTCTGAGACATAGTATCTTTGGAAGTGGGTGAGATGATTATTTTCGACCTTCTCTTGTATTGCCACTGGCGCTAACGGCATAGTCCGATCTTTGCGAGGTATAAGAGTATGGGTTTCTCTTTGTCGAATCAGTATCGTTAGTTGTTCTTGCAGATACTCTTTGAGCTTTGCGAAGGCCTCCGCTTGCTCTTCCCCCCATCTGATGTTTCCTCCTCCCCTTAAGGCTTGGAAGAATGGGAGGCTTTTTTCTGCTGACTTGGATATGAATCTGCCTTCGAGCGCTATTCCCGCCTGTTAACTTTTGTACTTCTCTTTTTGTCTTTGGCTCCGCCATGTCTCTGATTGCTTTTGTCTTTTCTGGGTTGGCTTTGACCCCTTCGGAGCTGACGATATATCCGAGAACCTTCGCTTTGGTTACTCCGAAGACACATTTCTCGGGGTTTAGTTTGAGACCTGACTTTTTCAGGTTCGCGAAGGTTTCCTGTAGGTCGGAGATGTGGTCCTGCTCTTTCTTGCTCATGACTATGAGATCGTCTACATACGCAATCATGTTTTTGAGTAGCTGCCCCATCAAGACTTTACCCGTCATTCTGGCGAAGGTTGCGCCAGCGTTTTTCAGGCCTTCTGGCATTCTGACGAAGCAGTATGTCCCGAATGGTGTGGTGAAGCTGGTCTTTTCTTCATCTTCCTTCTTCGGGTAGATCTACACTGATTGTGACTGTGTGATCGGGGTCATCATCTATTCTTATCTTCTTGATTTTCTCTTGGCCCTTGGCGCTTGTTTGCTCTTTTTCATATCTGGTGGTTCCGGACCTTCGCTTTCCGTTTGTACTGAATTGACATTTCTGTGAGCCCGGTATATGGCCTTCTCTATGTTTCTGGCTTCTTTCTGGCTCCCATATACGGTGATAATCCCATGGAGCGCTGGGATCTTCATACATAAGTAGCCCATATGTATGGCGGCATTGAATTTGTTTGTGAATCCTCTGCCGAATATTGCATTGTACGGGGAGTAAACTTCGACGATGTCGAAGGTTATGTATTCTGTTCTGGCGCTTTTCTCGTCTGCGAAGGATACCGGGAGGGTTATTTTTCCCAATGCTCGCACTTGCCTTCCGCCAAATCCTATGAGTGGCAAGTCCGATGGTCGTAGCTGATTTCTATTGAACGCATCTTGTCAAAGGCGTTGGCGAAGATGATGTCTGCGGAGCTCCCGTGTCCACCGATTACTCTTTTCATTTCCCATGTTGCTACATTTGTCTCTATTACCATAGCGTCCACATGCGGATAACTTTCTAGTTTGAGATCTGCTTCTGTGAAGGTTATAGGAGTCTTTGACCACTCTCCGAATCTGACTGCAGGCTGAACCGCTACGTTGTTGACCAAGCGGAGGTGGTCTCTTTTTTGTTTTTTGGTTTCATACTCTATCGATGAGCCCCCCGCGATTGGCATTATGGTTCCGATGGATGGCAGTGGGGTATGGGGATTGTATTGATTTTCTAGGTTTGGCTCGTTTTTCATGGGAGTGCTGGGTGGGGGTCCTTGCGGAGGTGGTGGTAAACTCTGGTTTGAAGCCTGGTTGATGGGTTGCCTATTCGTATGTTGGGGCTGCCATGTCTCGGCGTAAGTTAGGTGCTGCCTTGGTTTTGAGTAAGACATGCTCGACTCGGAAGAATAATTCTGCTACCGGGTGGCGGAAGCGGTCTCTCCATCTTTGGTAAGAAAAAATAGTAGGCGTTTGCTAATGTGGAAGGGTGTACTTGGTTTGGCGTGAGGGAGGGGTAGAACGAGGCGAAGCGTATTGTGGGTGTTGGCTCGGAGTTTGCGGAGGTTCCGAGCGCGTGTAGGTATAGGCATTATTGACTTCCCTTGTTGGCTGCGGGGGTTGGTTTGTGGGGGTCAGATTAGTTGGTCCCTTGAGTGCCTTATCTCTTTCCTGCTGAATAACTGGGCAATCTCTTGTATAGTGACCTTTCTCTTCGCCATGTATGGCGCAAAACTGTTTTTGGCCTTCGCGTCTAGTTTTTCCGGGGCCCCTTTTCTGGTAAGGTTTCGATTATCGGTGGGCTTGCTCCACGAGCATTGCGTCGGCCGGTTGGGCTCCGCGGTCTGATTCATTGTTAGTACTTGCTGCCCTTGGGCCTGCTTGGGTTGTTGTTGTGGAGGTTCCGATTGCTGGTTCCTCTTGCTACCCTTGGCTCTCTTTGCTTGTCCATATTTTACTCCTCTAGCCTCTTCCGGAAATCCTCGTCGATCGGATCCAAATTTTAAATTTTTCACAAAGTTCTTGCATTGTTCTTGGCTTATTTCGCACTAGCTCTCCTGCGAATGGCCCTAGGCGGAGCCCCCTCGATGGTCTCAGTCTATCGCCACCGATCCGGGACATCGGGGCCTTCGCTTTGAGCCGCAAGAATCTCTGGAAGTAGTCCTTTAATGGCTCATTCTGGCCTTGCTTGCACCGGAACAGTCCATGGAGGTGAGCGACCGTCACGACCCGTCCTTTGAAATTTTTCGATGTATTTTGTCGCGGAGGTTTTCCCATGAATATATGGTACGGGTTTCAGCATGGAGTACCAAGCTAAAGCGTCTCCTTCGGGGCGGCGATGAGAAGCGCCTTCGCCAAAGACATCGTCGTTGCCACCGGCCGGCTACTGCTGCCGCCTCATAACTCATTATGAACTGATGTGGGTCTGTCTTCCCGTTGAACCTTGGGAGCTGGGTGGGCTTGTACCGGGTCGTCGGCCATGGTGTCCGGCATATTCCTTCCGATAGCGGAGACTTGGGATCGAAGGTCTTCGATCCCGTGGGACATCATGGACGATCGGTGGGTTGGGCGAAACTTCTGGGTCGATGTTCATCGCCATGTGACTCGATATGGGGATGGATGGGATGATCGGGCGGTTGGGTTGGCGGAGGTTGGCCGATGAACTGCATGCTCTGAATCTCCGCTTGCGGGGCGCTATCTGGCTGCCGATCTCTGCCGCTGCCTTGCGGGAGCGCATCTTTGTGCTTTGTAGATCTCAGCGTGGCGGCGGCCGCTTTGTCCCTTTCTGCTGTAACCTTAGGAGTGAGGCTTGGGCGGCGCAATTCCTGCGTCAAGGGGCGGAGGTCCCACCCCGGCTCAATCGTCTCTTCACCTCCGCCTACTACTTCCTCCTCTTGTTGTTCCTCATCAAGCGGAGGGTCCTCCCCCGCCGTCGCGCCAGTACTCCTCGTGCTACGCTTGGGCGGGTGTTCTTTGGTGGGGCCTTTGTTTTTAGTGGTAGTCCTCTTTCTTTTACGTGGAGCCATGGTTTTACCGTTTCGTGCCCCACGGTGGGCGCCAATGTTGAGCAGGGGGTTCTCAACACGGAGTGGTACCTCCGCTCAGGCGGTGCCCTGAGGGAGTTAGTTCGGGGTGATACACTTAGGGACTAGGAAGAATAGTAATTGCTCATAAATAGTATTCACCAACCTTCTGAGTGGGGGAGGACTCCTCCCTATTTATAGCCTTACAATTGCCAATGAATTTAAGATTACAAGATTGCCCTCTAATATTCTCGGCATATTCGCCCACATATACACTCTATCGCGGGCTCTTCGTGTACTTGCACATTCTGCACCGCCTTCCTCCCACGGGGTCTGACACGTCAGCTTGGGGCCCTCATCGGGGGACCTCCACCAACTCTCCGCCGTGGTCCGCCAGGGCCTTGTACAAACCTGGCTCCCGGTCTCCTCCCGACGCTCCCCACGGAACAAGCGGAGGTAACGACCTCCGCGACTGGCGCTGCGACGAGCGAAGCCATCGGTCCCGGGGAAGCTCCGCCAGGCTGAGGCCGGGTCCTCCGCCAGCTCGGGTAGCGGAGGTCCGTGGATTGCTCGTTATACCTGAAAGGTCACAACACGAACTCGTTCGTCAGAGTAGGCCTTCGCACGCATTTTCTCCCCGCTGCGATCACCTCCGCTCAGGCCGCAAGGATCCGTATCCCAACACGACAACAGAGACGGAAGAGCTCGGGGGCTCAGTAGAGGAAGAAGGAACTTTGTGCCGTCAGCCCCGAACCGAGAAGAGGAACGTCTGAAAAGTAGTAACACGGTCACGACAGCTTGTGTGTTTTTAAATGTAGGTGAGCGTGCTGCCCAAGAGAGGGGTATCAACCTTGTAACAGAACGCGCTTCTAAAGTAAATCGAGATTCCTGAGTTCTTGGCCTTGCTTTGCTTCCTTGCGATGCTTGGAACAAAGCATGTTTGGAACAAAGAAACACAGTCAAAAATGCTTGGAACACAGTCAAAGCAAGTTTGGCCCTGCTTTTCCAATTCCTCTGCTTTGTATATATCATATACCGAGATGCTCTGCTTTGCATGCAAGGAAAACAGATCGGAATCGGAGCAGATCACAACCCAAATGGCTGGCCGGGAAGGGGGCTCTCCTTGTGATGCCATGTATATATGCCATGCCAAGGGTGCGATGTACGATGAAGCAAGGCAGGAATATACGACTGGAAACAACTTGCGATGTACGCTGCCAGATTTTAGAATTCATTCCAGAAGGAAGGAACCAAGGAATTGCAACTGAGACAGAACAACTCTAGAGTTTGGTTCTTAGAGTGTGTAACAACTGCGAGTAGTTGTACATAGGATATTCCAGTTCCATTAGCAAAAGTGAGCCGTGGAAAGTTTTCCCAAGATCTCCATCTAGATCCAAAACCCATTATCAGTTCCAGAGGCAAGGAATTCCTGCCTTCAGTTGCCTATGGACACAGGAAAAAGCACAACTGCGAGTAGTTGTACATAGGATCGATGTTCCAGTTCCAGCATTGTCTAATTCCTATTCCTATGACAAGATAGATATAGAGCTAACACAAATTAAGTTCTTTATATCAGATATCTCGAATTAAGTTATTACATATTATCTTACTATTACTAATTGGAGGCTACAACGAAGGCTCCACGTTAATCCTCACCAGATGCGCTTAGGAAAAAAGATAAAATGCTAGAAATTCCCAATTAATTAGAAACATCGAGCCATCCAATCCAAAGACTAGCGACAGGTTAACCGTTAGATCTATTTAGTTTTCTAGAAAATTACCCACCTATGCCATTACGTAGATGAGATAACCAAAAAAATATAGTTATTCTAAAGGAAAAAATTGGTTACATATAATAGAAAAATCTTGATCGGCCTTACGTATGAAGGAAATTTTCATCATCCATACCCATATTTAATTGGTTAATTAATAAAATTATGTAACACACAAATATTAATAAGATTTGTTAATGTCAACAAACAAGGTGTAAATTGGTACATATAATAGAGAAACTCTTGATTGGCCTTACGTATGAAGGAAATTTTCATCGTCCATACCCATATTTAATTGGTTAATTAATAAAATTATGTAACACACAAATATTAATAAGATTTGTTAATGTCTACAAACAAGGTGTTAATTGGTACATATAATAGAGAAACTCTTGATTGGCCTTTTACGTAAGAAGGAAATCTTCATCGTCCATACCCATATTTAATTGGTTAATATAAATTATGTAACACACAAATATTAATAAGATTTGTTAATGTCTACAAACAAGGTGTACGTGTGCAGCATATAACAGATCTAATTAATTAAAAAACACAATAACCAAAAATTATAATTATTCCAAAGGAAAAAATTGGTTACGTATAATAGAGAAAATCTTGATCGGCCTTACGTAAGAAGGAAATCTTCATCGGCCATACCCATATTTAATTGCTTAATAAAATTATATAACACACAAATATTAATAAGATTTGTCAATGTCTACAAACAAGGTGTACGTGTGCAACATATAATAGATGATTAATTAATTAAAAATACAAATACAAATTAAAATGTCATCTCATCCTATCTGGTAGGCCTACGAATTAAAATTGTCATCCAAGACCCGTCGCCGCAGCCATTGTCTATAGCCACCGAACTCCATAATCAAACAGGGAAACTAAATCGATCTTCCAGTCATGTCTTTCTTGCGTCTTGCCGATTGTTGGCAGGCCCTGTGATAATTATTGTTTTGATTGTCTACTAATCGATGTCTTATTTTGGCCTGGAGGAGACGTTCCATTGAAGGAAAAAGAGAACGCCGCCTCAGGACGGCTCCACGCGTTACCGGCCGCCGAGCAGCTAACGTTGGGGTCACTGGGCAGAGCAAGCAAGGAGGAAGCCAACACAACGCAGACACATACATCTACACCAGCGGCCTTCATCCGATCGATAACAATGGTGCGCCATCTGAGAAGTCCGGCCTCCTGCACTCATCTGAAGGTGGACTCACCCTAGAGGATTACCACTTGAAGGTGGACGCACCTTGGAGGAGCAGCACTGCTGCCGCACGTGTGCGTGTGTTGCCTGCACTCCCCAACGACCAAGCTGGAGGGTCTACGAGGCAGCACTGTCTCCATCTACCAAGATGAAGGACGGGCGGCAAGTACAGAAGCCACCTGCGCTTTACGGCAGACGCCGAGTCTCCGTTGATCGATTCAATCCTGCTCAAGTACCGAATATCCCCTTCCCTGCCTGTATTCTACCGAGGTAACTTAAAAATTCCAAATCCTTGTAACATCCCAGATATTAAAAAGTAATTAAAATATTAAATATGATCATTATCATGTGTGATTATCAAGTATCAAGGCAATAGCATTTCGTGTTTATATATTGCAGTTATATGTTACAAGTAGTGTGTTTTGTTTGCTACATGATATATTGACAATAAACATTAGTTATAATGTTTTGTGATTTTTTCTGATGGTTGATTAATGATTGTTCAGTAAATAAGTTGGTTAATTAATTATTTTATTAATCCTAAATTCAAAATCTTACTTTCAAAACTATTGAGAATTTGGCGATGAGCCCAACAGCAAAAAGTGTAGATCTTGTTAACTTGAGAAAATTTTGTTCTTGGATATTTTCAACTTCTATTCAAATTTTGGGAGATTTTTGAAGAAGAGGAGAGAAAGATGCACTAGTACACTACATCAAGAAACAGACGTAGCTGCACCAAACAGCTTGCCTGCCTGCTCCACCGTCGCCGCCGACGCTCTTCTGGCCACATCTCCTTCTTCTTGATCATTCTCTTGCCACCTCCTCACTTATGTGTCATGACGTGATCCACTGAAGTGAAGAATTTGGTTTTCTCTTCTTTATTACTCTCTCGCTCTCTGTCTCATTTCCTCTCTCTGTTTCGTGGAGGCAGAGCAGGGCAAAGCAGCAACAATAGCAGCTAAGCTATGCTTCCCTTTCCTTCCTTGCTGCCGACGCCAAAATTTGCTCCCTCTCCATTTTCTCCATGCAGCAGTAGCAGCTACCGGCCACCTTTCTTTTCCTTCCTGTGCATGCTAAGCAGCAGCGGCCATGGCTGTGCAGCGCCGCCGTGAGCCATTCCTCTGTTGTCACCCAAGCCCGCCAAGCACTGGATGCGCCGGAATGCCGTCGCCGTTGCCAGTTCGCGCTGCCACCGCCGCTGTCATCGCCGTCGAACTAGCTCCACTCCGTCCTTGACTCAACAACCTTGCCATTCAAGTCATGGTGAGCTCCCAGATACCGCCCGTGCCATCTGTTTGCCGTTTCCCGCGCCGTAGTAGCCGGAACGCCGGTCGCCGGCGAGTTCCGGGTTGCCGCACCGCCATGTCCGCCATCGTCGCCGGTGAGGTCACTGCCATGTTCGGAGGAGGAGGGAAAAGAGTGCCATCGTGTGCGGGATGGACCGAAGAATCCCTCGGGCTCGATCCCGGGGCCGTGTGCTCGCTGCCGGCGAGGTTGGCCGGTTTGTCGTGCGGCAGTCGTGCGTGCGTACTGGAGGAAGGAGAAGAGCAGTAGTGGGCCGGTCCTGTGCAGTCCAGAGAAAGAGAAAGGGAAAAGGTTTTCTTTTTCTTTTTCTATTTTTCAGCTGAAACTTGTGATTTTCATATCTAATTATTGGTGCATGCTAAATTCATGAAACTTTTTGTGTAGTGTCCTTATGATGATATCGGTGTAGGAAAAATATGAAACCTTGAGAATTGATAGTTTGGGTATGATAAAAAAATACCTCTTTTAATTAAGAAATGCAACTTCCATGGTTTTTGTAGGTTAAATAAATATCCGATGATCATGAAACTTCTTGTGTATCTGTTTTATGCTCGTATCAACCTTCACAGAAAGTTTGGGAATAATTTGATGATGTTTAAGTATATCCTTAATTATATGCCCTAATTATTAGTTAATGATTATCAAATTGATTAGCATAAATCATTATATGATTTCGGTGGATTTCTTGGAGTTGATTGTAGACCTGGGAACATGATCACCTCGGTTGTCCTTGGCACTGGCTTAGTTGTCCTGTGATGCTCATAATCAACTTGTGCTAAAGAACTAAAGTGTTTTATGCTCATTACTTGTTATTGCTCGCAAGGAAAGTTGTACTCAACTTTCATAAGTTGTTTAAAAGTTCTTTTATGCACTTGTATGCTTTTCATCATGCATTGTGGCATGCATTCCGTTATGTTAAGCAATGCATCATGTATTACGTGTAGTAAACGAGAAAGAGAAGGGTTAGAAGCCGCAAGTACCAAGCGTGTGATGCTTTGGTCTCGTTGAAATAAAGGCAAGTGCATGACGAATCTTTGCTTCGGATTTACGCCTATTATTCGAAGTTTTTCTTTTTGCTTTCCAATGTTCAAGTATTATATTTCTGGTTCAAGTTCAAGTTTCTTGTTCATGAGATTCAAGTTTCAAGTTTCCATTTAAATTCAATTCGTGCCGGTTTATCCGGAGGTGCAATTTGGTTCTTATATTCAGTGCCTCTCGAGTAAGTGCCGGCCCACTTACTCGGCTTTACTTGGTAAATGCTAAGGAGTATTCAAAGGGCTGTCCGCTTTTTGACGGAAACTAATATTTAGTTGGAGTTTCAGTAATTCATTCATGAATTTTGATGAGTTGATTGTTCTTTTGGTTCTAATTGTACTTGCCGAGTGTTTTCACGCACCCTTGTGTTCATTTGGTTTTTAGGTGCTAAACCATCACGACTTGCATGGGAACCGGGAGTAGCACCATCATCACAAGTACTCACTTTTCGCTTACAAACGCGTAATCTTTTACGTAGTAGCTGTAATAGGTTTGTTTTAGTCTTAGTGAATGTGTTGAGGGGTAGCCCTGTGTGGTGTTTCTAGTCATGGGCGTTACAATCCTATCTCAAAATTTCTCGTTGGCTCCCCAATCTATAATTGTGAGATGCTTGCAGCTTATTTTTTTATATACATTTTTCAGAAAAAGGCAATTTACTTGCATTCCAATAGACAATTAAACATGATAGGTAAGCAAAACAGTAAATTAGTGACATATCAATTGTGCTTTCAAATCTATTTGTGTGTTTAATTTTATTGATCAAATAATTTGATAGGCAATCAAGGCACATTTGAACGCTTTTTGAAAAGCAAATTAATCCCAACAAGTGATAACGAAATGTTGATGGAGATGGAGAAACTTGATGATTTGATCCAAGGTACCTAAATGATCTTAATTGTTATTGAGCTTAATATTTACAAATCCAATGTCTGCGAGGTAACCACAGTTGTAAATACTTTCTTTTGTCTCATTATGTTATCATTGCATTTATCCTGTACGAATGCTTACTATTTGCAGTATATTATTCTTTTTATGCATGGTGGTAAATTATTATTTTGAGGAAAAATGGTGGTAAATTATTATCAACTATAGTTATTATAGCCCTAAGTCTAGGCTGACCCCGACGATGATTTATCCTAAATAAGCGAAGCGAGACACCGTGTAGAAGGACACCAGCAGCCATCCTACCAAAACCACACAGATGCCTTGGCGTTCTACATTGGAGTAGGGCACACCGAGAGGTGCGCCGCCAACACATCGGGCGCTAGGGGTCTCCCCCTGCGTGGACTAAAGCATTACACACTCTTTGTCGACGAGCACCTCATCCGACACTAACACAATAATGGGCTCTTAATCACATATTTTATTGCCATGGATGCACACAAGCCAGCTACATGGAGGATGCCGGGCCACCGCTCGTCCGAAGACGGTGTACAAAGCTTGCTGGTGGAATGTGGAATATTGGAGCATACGCATTTATCGACAACACCAACCGTAGCAAAGGCACATTGTCCGCGAGCCGGATGGACATGGATGATCCATTTTACATAACTTCTATAAGCGCCTATCGGGAACACCAACTATAGCAAAGGCGGATCGTCGCGCGAGCCAAATGGACATAGATGATGTGTTCTACACAGCTTCTATACACATTTATCGGGAACACCAACTATAGCAAAGGATCCATTTATCGGCGTCCAAAAGTCTTGTGGATCGCACGGTTTTGCGTTGTCCCATATGGAGATCAAAGACAGCGTGTTCCATAAGCGTGGAGGGTGATGGCATGCATGTCGCCCCGAATGGGCGAGAACTAATATGATATTCGTTGCTCCATATATGTTGGTCGGTATTGTATGACTCCAAATATAAGACGGTGAGGATGGACAAAATGACTCCTAGCTAAAGTAGGACTCCATGAAAAATAGCTCCACATCTACATCAATGACACCACAATACAGGGCAATGTTGAGGTGAGTACGGACACGCCAAAGATCATATCATGGGGACAATTTGGCGATCTAGGTGAAGGAAGGTGAGCACATGTAGGCTAACGGGGACACGAATTCCTACATCCATGACATCTATCGTTGTCCCTAGCCCCACATATTGACTAAAGGTATGATCATCTTGCCGGATACTATAATTTTAATTTGACTCATGCGACATACATGATATGATCCTTATTAGCTATAATTTTTATTTTAAATTTAGTGGCCTTGATTACTACTTCCTCGCTAATATTTTTGGTCTTTATTGACCACCAGGTGTATTTTTTTATTAACTTAATAATAATGTCACTAAAGTACTTCTAATTACATGCTAATGATGCTAAACAATTATGGAATCCTTATTCGACCCCTAAGTTTGCATTCAAATTACACATATCAAGCATTATGAAATATAATGTAAAGTAATATATATCTATATAATTTGTACTAAAATTATCCACCTCAATCAAGTATACAAATTTAACAGAATCTCTCAAATCGACATGCAAATACTAATGTAATGCTATTATGGACAATAATTAAACTTCCATGATTTAAAGATTATATTAGAATATATATTTATTTTTATAAGCTTATCAAGCATGGAAATATATCCTTACCAAACAACGCAATAATGACACTTACAATTCAATTTAATGACAATAAATTTTGTAAGTAGAAGTCTACCAAAAAGTTTAAACATTTTCATTGAAACATTATATCATATGAATATCAATAACTTAATTTTAAGAATTATTTGTTTAATAAAATCATACTAATACCATACAATAATTTCAACATCTTGAAACAACTATTTATGTCATTGTCAAAATTAATAGGGTAATCAATGACCTAGAATATTCTTATAACAAAATAAATAAGAAAAAAATTGCATAAATGATACAAAGAAGCATTAAAATGTCAAATTATTCCATATAAAATACAATCCAACAAATATATTAGAAGCTAAACATGAAAGTATAGATTTTCATGATGACACATATAAAGGGATGATATAAGGGTTCATACACTTTAAGTTTATTTATGTTTCAACTAACTACATATGGTGCTAAGGAATATTAATAATAAAGAAATTATTACTCATGAAACCGGTACAAATAAAAAAATATGGATCCTGAAATTTTTGCAAAAGTCAATTAAAAGTTTAAGTATAGATTTTCATGATATCGCATATAAAGGGATGAATTAAGAGTTTATAGACTTTAAGTATATTTATGTTTCAAATGAATACATATGGTGCTAAGAAATATTAATCATAAAAAATATTACTTATGAAACTGGTACAAATAAAAAAATATGGATTTTAAAATCCTTGCAAAAGTCCAACATATTTTGCTGTCAAACAACCTAGGTAGACTATAATCACCATTATAAATAAGATTAAATTTTATGAAATGAATCAAAATTGAGGTTTATGTCATCAACATATATAGACTGCACTTCCCTGGCGGCAAAAAAAACATAGACCATACAAAACTATCATAGTTTAAGTAAATGTTTGAACTAAATATATATTGGAGATACATAGAGGTGCAATGCAAAACTATGGATATGGGTGAAAAAATATAGATCAATATTTGATAGATTATCATAATTGAATAAAGACTGTAGAGTACCTATTATATCTACTATTTTAGAAATTATTGAAGAGAGAAAGATATTTGATATAAATAATTATTATTAGTTATTACCTCAAAATATTGAAAAACCCAAGGGAGCACGGGTTGGTGAACTAGTATAGTTAATTAACAGTGTATTTATAAATAATCAAGCAAGGCATAACGTGTGTGCGATATATATAACAGCAGCAAGCTGGTTCGAATCTAAGCTGGAGTGTATAGCAAGGATTGGATCGTCACCTTTCTTTTTTTTTCCTTTTGCAGCTGGTCCATCTCATCTCATATATAAGCCAAGGCTCATGCCTGCTACTGTGCCTTTCGCCTTACATCCTCAAGAGCAGATAGCCCAAGTGACACTCCAGGCGGCAAGGAGCACCCTGCAAATTGAGGTGATTCCATTCTCTATCCTGCAACTATATATGAAGTGAAAATTTTAAAGTTTTTCTGTAATCGCTTCGTACTTGCTTGGTTGCATCGTTCGTCTATCCTCTTACAATATATTCTTTAAACTTCAAATATGTCAGTTTTTAGAGATCCATGCCATAATCATTTCCTACATTTTTTTAGATAATGGAATTAACATTCCGCCTCTCTGCGATAACGCACACAAATTTAAAGCCTCTCAAGGTGACCACACACACACACCAAACCTATTACAAAAACTAAAAAAATAATAATAAAAACTTGAAGAGGACAGTGCTAAAGATATCGATATATGTACTAAAGATCTACTACATCCAAAAAGAATTGAGTTTACTACTCAAGGCAAAGTTAAAGATATCGATGTCGCTTCACGGCGGTCTTTGAATCAGCCACCACACCTTGAACGACGTGCACCAAAATGAACTTGAAAGAAACTCATTGGACGTAGACAGCCCCCACCGCAACGACAAATGCCCTCACCGTTGGCCCTCCACCTTGATATCGGTGGCATTCGATAGCCACAATCGATCTCCACCTTGATATCGGTGGCGTTCGATAGCCACAATCAATCTTTTTGCCATCCTGCACACCCGGTGGTGACCACTGGGTAAAGGGCGCCGCCTCCTCCGTAGATCTCGAGGAGGGCGCGCGTAGGCGTGGGACCGGGAGTCGGCACCGCTACAGACCCGGGGGCCCACGCCAACCATCTCCATGGGCGTCGTCCTGCTCAGAATGGAGGACACGCACCGCCGCTTCCGGCCCATGGGAAGGCCGGATCCGGAGAGGGCGGGGTGGGCGTTGGCGGCGCACGTCTTGAGCTCGAGGCGGAGGCCAGTGAGGCAGCGGCGGTGAAATGATGAAGCAGCGGAGGAAGCCCCCTTCGTGGACCGGATCCAGCCCGATGGAACTCCGCCATTGCCGCTAACCTCGGCGGCCCAAGACGGCAGCCTCGAGACGGCCCGCACGGCGGCGGCGCGACTTCGCCCCACGCCCGGCCAAATGGCCGCACGCCGCGCTTGCACGGGTGGCTGCATCGCGCCCGGGCTCCCCGCCTTGGCTGGCCCGCCCGGAGGCGGATCAGCAAACCCATGACATCTCCTACTCCCGATGAGTGGGAGCCTTCCCCGACTTGAGAATGGCGAGGAACGGCGGGGAGCATCGGGCGGCACAAGACCGGTGGCCGGACGGGTGGGCGGATGGCTGCGCATTTATCGGTGGCGGCGGCTGCCGGCCAACAACGGCAGCGGATCGGGCATGTAGACCAGGATCCACACGTGGCACTCGCGTGGCCAGCAGCCTCGCGTAGCGCACAGGTTACGCCGGGCGGTGGCCTAGGCAGTGGCCGCCACCCACCGACGCCTCTGGGTCGCCAGTCAAGGGGCTCCGTCATAATCATTTCCTACATATGTCTCTATGTTATGTTTAGTATACTTTAATACCTTACCACTTTTTTTCTTGTGTGAAAATTTGATGAGAGAACTGGCATATCTTGAATTTAGAGAGCAGTGTAGCCTCTCTATTGATGTAGATGAGAAGGGTGGTTTTAGATTGCAAAACAGATGGAGAGTGGTTTAGGGAGTCTATAGGAGGCGGGTCTTTGTTCTGTTTTCCAATTTTTTTGATAGAGGCCTGCAGAGATTCTCTTGGAGATGCTCTAAGTTTGTTTGGCTACCTATACATGCATGCTTGTTGTATTCAGATTAATGCCAGATCATGCTTGTCGAATGTATCTGTAGCATTTGTCAAAAAACAAAATGTGTCTGTAGCGAATCCAAATGTTAACTGCAAGTTTTATAAAAAGGAAAAAAGAACGAGCAAAATAGGTAGCTAGAGTGAGGCTGGTTCTATTCCAGAGTTAGTTTTTAAACTCCTTACTGCTCAGCTTTTTGGTGTATGCAAGCATACTAAATATCGAGATCTTTAAACTCTCTGTTGCTCGCCTTTTGGTGTAAGCAAGCTTACTAGACGCCTTGATCCGTAAACTGCAACA
This sequence comes from Hyparrhenia diplandra, assembly GCA_015847255.1. Classification (NCBI taxonomy): domain Eukaryota; kingdom Viridiplantae; phylum Streptophyta; class Magnoliopsida; order Poales; family Poaceae; genus Hyparrhenia; species Hyparrhenia diplandra. Next base: position 1,057,761 of record JADLZK010010753.1, on the reverse strand, counting down.
TTATCTTCAAGACAACACATAAATCTAGATTAATCATTGCAATCCAATTTGTAAGGATCCAGTGTTAGGTAATTTAGTACAAGTGTTTGATTCTGATGTACTTGTATACGTATAGGACGGACGTTTGCTCAAGCCATGGCTGCCATTTTGGATGCTATGGGGCCCTATGTGTTGCAGCTGATAGCGGACATGGCCACAGAAGAGGTGAAGATGTTGCTGGGCATATCTGGCGAAATTGAGAAGGTAGAGGACAAGATGGAAAGTATCAAATGTTTCCTTGCTGATGCAGAGAGGAAGCGCATCACTGAATTGAGTGTACAAAGATGGGTGCAGAAGCTCAAGAATGCCATGTATGACACCACTGACATCCTAGACCTATGTCAAATTGAAGCTGACAAGCAGAAGGAATCTAAAGGTAGGAGCATGGTTGAAAAGGCTCCGGGTTGTTGCCAACCATTGCTCCTCTGACTGCGGAATCCTCTGTTTGCGCACAAGATTGGAAGCAGCATCAAGGAGCTCAACCAGAGGCTGGGCAACATATACGAAGAGGCTCACAAGTTCAACTTCATCATCAATTTTGGCTCCCACACAGAGCAGAGGATGTCCACTAGAGAGAAGGTGACATCTGAGTTTGTTGAGTCAGCAATTGTTGGTGAGAAGATTGAGAGGGAGACAAGGGAGCTTGCTCAGCTGCTAACCATCAATGGACACCACGACATCAAAGTGGTGGCCATTGTGGGCACAGGTGGCATGGGCAAAACCACCCTCGCCCAGAAGATCTTCAATGAGACCACCGTCCAAGAGCACTTCAAATTGAAGATATGGCTAAGTATCACCCAACACTTTGACGAGATTGAGCTTCTCAGGACAACAATCGAGCATGCTGGGGGAGTCCATGGTGGGTCGCAAGACAAGACACTCCTCACACGGAATCTGACCAACACCTTGTCCACGGGCAGGTTTCTCCTAATCTTAGATGATGTGTGGAGTAATGTAGCATGGAGCAATGTGTTTAGTGTTCAGTCAGAAATGCCACTAAAAATCAACAAGGAAACTGGGTGCTAATCACTACAAGAAAAGAAGACCTAGCTCTACACACTGGTGTCTCGTTCTACCAACATCATGTCAGCCTACTCAACGAAGATGATGCTTTGTTGTTGGTCAACAAACAGTTGCCGCCAAAACTTGGTCAAGTTAGTGAACATATACCATTTTGTTTTTGCAGTTTAATACTCCTCCGTTCCAAATAGTAGTTCAGTTTGGCTTTTCTAGATATATTGATTTTGCTATGCACCTAGTTATACATTATATCTACATACATAATAAAAGATATGAATCTAGAAAAGACAAAGTGAACTACAATTTGAAACGGAGGGAGTACAAATTATTCCTTAACCCTAACTATTTTAGGGCCTATTTTACATATTGGGTTTAGCAAACTATGAAAACACAAACTAGTTCTTTTATAAGAAAGGATGCGTATTCCAAATTACCCCAAGTTTTCAAGAAAGGGCCATAAGTAATATTCTCGATTATCAAATATCCATCACTAGATCCGTTCTACCAGCTTGGTGCTTTGTTTGAAGTAAGAGTGCAGAACTACTATGATGTATATTCTACCAACTCAGGCTGCATGCGGCTGTTTCAGGTAATTGGGATGGCAGTTATTATTTGCTACAGCAGCAGCTACAGACGTAGATACATGGAGCGGCCGGCCATGCTGTGGCTGCTACTGCACACTTGCCAGCCCTGACCAGCCGCAGCGCTACATATATACTCCCTTCGTTTCCAAATTGTAGTTCACTTTGGTTTTTCTAGATTCATTTGATTTATTATGTATCTAGACATAGTGTATAACTAGGTGCATAGCAAAAAAATCAATGTATCTAGAAAAGTCAAAGTGAACTACAATTTGAAACGGAGGGAGTAGTTTTTTTTTAAGAAAAGCGCTACATATATAGTTGTCATTCCAAATTTTAGGCCCGCACATTATAATTAATAATGTAAGTAAAAGACATGCAATTAATAATGTAAGTAAAAGACATGCTCACTAACGAGCTAGAAGCCCGTTAAAAAGCCGGGTCTATGTCACGAACCTGGATCTGGCTGTGACGGATAACCGGATTGGAGGAATTTGGGGACGAAGAGCACGAGAATAGAACGAAGAACACGGCAAACTTGGGAACGAAGGAAGATGTCCGCAAGGTATCCGTTCCCAAGTTTGCTTCGTGTTCCCATAGAAGCCGGCAAGGAATCCCATTGCACAAGGACTTGAGCCACCGTTGAACACCCCGACGACAGTACGAGTCTGCAAGATGTGCAAGGGACCGATAGATGTAGTAGGATCGGTCGGTACACGAGAGATATCATCCTCCAATCGAACAGATGGTGGAACATGACGCTTCAACCGAGATACATGAATGATCGGGTGAATCCTCGCACCTCGGCGGTAACTCCAAGCGATAAGCAATCGAACCCACCTTGGCCAAAGACCTTGAAAGGACCATAGAACTTGAAACCGAAGCTTCTTGTTGCTGCGTGGTGCCACGTAAACTCTGTATATATGGTTGGAGCTTAAGATAAACCATGTCACCCACTTCAAAAGTGCGCTCTGAACGACCTTTATCAGCATATGTCTTCATTCGATGTTTAGCGTGCTGAAGATTATACTGAATGACATCTGACAATAGATTCCTTTCCAATAGCCATTGCTCCAAATCAGGACAATGCAGCTGAGCTTCTGTATTGAACCCAAACAACCGTGGTGCACGACCATACAGGGCTTGAAATGGTGACATATCAATTGCAGAATGGTAGCTCGTATTGTACCAATGCTCAGCAACGGAAAGCCACTTATGCCATTGTTTGGGACAAGCATTGACAGCACACCTCAGAAAGTTCTCCAAACACTGGTTAAGACGCCACCGCCATCGGGCTCGTGGATGGTAAGAGGAACTCATCAAGAGTTGGCGCTAGAAAGCTTGAACAATTCATCCCAAATATCCCCAGTGAATATCCTGTCTCTATCAGAAACCAACCGGCCTGGCCATCCATGAAGCTTGTACATACACATTATCAAGATATGCTTGTGCCACAGTTAGAGCAGAAAATGGATGAGCCAGTGGAATGAAATGACCATACTTGGTAAACTTATCCACCACCACCAAGATAGTATCAAAAGAGTTAGACTTGGGTAAACCTTCCACAAAGTCCAAGCACACCATCTCCCAAGCTTGAGTTGGTGTTTGAAGAGGTTGCAATAAGCCTGGATACTTGACATGTTCAGCTTTTGCCTGCTGACAGATGAGCACTCCTTCACAAACTTTGCTATAGCCTCTTTCATACCAGGCCAAAAGAACAACTGCTTGATACGGTGGTAAGTAGCCAAGACACCGGAATGACCTCCAACAGCAGAACAATGAACAGCCTGGAGAACATGCTGTTGAGCCAGCAGATTGGACCCCAACCAAATTCTTCCCCTGTGCTTAATAAGCCCATCATTCACAGTGAAATCACAAGTTGGATTGGCTAACAATTGCACGACCTTTAGGATCATCGATATCCCAGCCTTAACTTGCTCCACCCAAAAGACATTACAGAATGATATTGCTAGCACAGCAGTAGAGTCAGGACATCTAGATAAAGCATCAGCTACCCGATTCATAGGTCCTTGTTTGTATTGGATAGAGAATCAGACCCATCAACTTCAGAAATGCTTTTCTCGTTGGATCTTAGAAGTAAGCCTTTGCTCAGTTAAATGCAGTAAACTCTGGTGATCAGTTCTAATAACAAAGGGAGCATGTTGCAAATAAGCCCTCCACTTATTAACAGCCAAAACAATTGCCATACACTCTTTTTCATAAGTAGACAGAGCCTGATTTTTGGTGCATACAGCTTTACTGAGGAAGGCTACAGGATGGTCATGTTGTAGTAAAACAGCCCCAAATCCTATGTCACTGGCATCAGTTTCAAGCACAAATGGCTGAGAAAAATCAGGGATGACCAGGACAGGTGCTGTCACCAATGCTTGCTTTAACTCCAAGAAGGAATCCTGCACAACTGATGTCCAAACATATGGCACTCCTTTCTTGAGCAGATTGGTAAGATTCTTACTAATGAGCCCATAATGCTTGATAAATTTTCGGTAATAGCCAGTGAGTCCAAGAAACCCCCTCAACTCCTTGGTATTCCTTGAAGTGGGCCAATTGAGCACTGCCTCAATCTTACTTTTATCAGTGGCAGCTCCTGCCTGAGAAATGACATGGCCCAGATATATCTCCTGTTGAGCAAAGGTACACTTGGACAGTTTGATAAAGAACTTATGAGCTCTCAGAATATCAAAAACCTGTTGTAACAGAAGAACATGCTACTGAAGAGTAGATGAATAGATAAGAATATCATCCATAAACACCACTACCCCCTTTCTTAGCAAAGATGCAAAAATGAAATTCATCACACTCTGAAAGGTTGCTGGAGCATTGGTTAAGCCAAAAGCCATGACTAGAAACTCAAAGAGGCCATTATGAGTCTTAAAAGCAGTTTTGAAAGTATCAGCTGGATGAATGCAGATTTGATGATAACCTGCTCTAAAGTCCAACTTTGTAAACCATTTAGCCCCAGCTAGTTCATCAATTAACTCATCCACCACTGGAATTGGATGTTTGTTCTTCACAGTCTAAGCATTCAAGTGCCTATAATCAACACAAAATCTCCAAGTACCATCCTTCTTTTTCACCAATAGTACAGGAGAAGCATATGGGCTTGTAATTGGGCTTAATTATACCATTCTTTAACATCTCTGCCACTTGGAGTTCAATCTCATCCTTTTGAGCTGGAGAATACTTGTATGGCCTAATATTGACTGGTGGTGCCCCTGGTAACAACTAAATGTGATGATCAAACTGCCTATGAGGAGGCGGTCGATCAAGAGGCTCTTCAAATAAATGCGATAAGTAAGCGTAATCGATCAATCTCGTGGTGGAACTGAATCTGTAGCAGATGCACTTTGCAGGAACTCATCCACACTTTGAACAGCACAAAAACCAGAATCCTGAGTCTCAAGAAACTTAACTTGCACACAATACTGAATAGCATCCTGGTTGCAAAGACCCTGAAATGCCTCTCCAGATATCACCTGACATGGTTCAGTATGTTGTTTAAGCCCATACAGGCCCACCCTCTGGTCTTGATAAGAGAATCTCATTATCTTCTTGCCCCAATGCACCCACATAGGACTACACTCCTCCAACCAATCCTCACCCAAGACAATGTCAAAGCAATGAAGAGGTAAAACACCAAGAGAAGTAGAGAAATGATACCCTTGAACTTGCCAATTCAGGTTGGATACCTTGGTGTTACATAACATTGGGCTCCCATCAGCTGCCATAAATGTGGATTGCTGACACACTTAAGTGGGGAGCTGTAGTTTCTGAACCACATGAGAGCTGATGAAAGAAGATACACTGCCTGAATCCACCAGTATCAACACAGATTTGCCTTGAATTTCTCCACACAGTTTCATAGTTTTCCTCTTAACTGGGCCTTGATTAGGCTGAGGATGGATAACCATTACTGCCTCAGCCTGAATGTCTGGGTCTATGTCACCCTCCTGATCACCATCAGAGTCAACAACATCCAATACTTCTTGCAAGACATGCAAAGAAACTTGAGCTGGACACTTATGTCCTCTTTCCCACTTGTTATACCACACTTGAAACATAGATTGTTTAGCCTTCTGTATTGCTTGAGTTCAGTCAGTTTGTCAACCTGGGTAGTAGTAGTAACCACTGCTTTGCCCTTGTCGCCATCAGCAATTCTAGGCTTCTCAGGATAGACTTTTCCAGCAAACTTCCCAAGGCTTCCACTTCATCTTACTAAGCTCTGTCTCTCCGCATTAGAGCCAAAGCAATCGGGTCAGTATCCACATTTGGTGGCCGATGTAACACAATGCCTGCACGAATTTCTTCCTTCAAGCCAGCCAAATATCGATTAACGAAGAATGTTTCATCATAACTTGCATTATACAAAGTGAAGATTGTGTGCAGCCTGCTCAAACTGCAGCGTGAACTCATCAACAAGCACCAGTCCCGAACCGGAGACTCAAACCGGCCGAAGCACAATAGGGTAATCGATCTCTATCAAATTTCGTGAGCACCAACTTGCAAAGCATATCCCAATCAACAATCCTCTCACGACGCCAATCATGTGAAGCCAAGTCTTAGCAGAGCCAACAAAAATTCAGAGCAAAGAAATCGGGTCTTCAATGAGGGATGGACAAAGATAAACCTCGAAATACATAGCACGCTGATCCATCCATAAGCGTGGGTACGAACCATCAAATTTCGGAAACTCTAATTTGGGGAACGCGTGGACGCAGAGATGGGTCATGAGAGGGGTCGGACGGACGTACCGTCACCGGTTCTCGCGGCCGGATTCCATTGAATCCGCCGCAGTGCGGTCTTGGCCACTCCCCGTTGGGTTGTGCTGCTGGTGTCCCCGTTGATGGAGAGGACAACGCAGGCGCAACGTTGAGGTCGAGCCCCCGATGTGGAGGCTGTTCGACCTGGGTGAACGCGACGGGCGGCGCCCACCCCGCGGTCGGGCAAAGACCGGTGTGCCACCGAGAACGCCGAGGTTCGGTAGCGGGCACTCTCGAGTCCATCCGCCTCACCAAAGCGGTCGATGTCGCTTGTAGACTCGCGCGATCGCCGTCTCCGCCACCTCCGCGGCGTCACGCAAATCGGGTGAGCATCGAGTCCGCCTGGATTCGGGAGCCGACGCCGAGGACGGCGCCGAAGCCCCGCTTCATCATCTCGCGAAACCCGGTCATCTCCTTGGCCAATCTCGACAACGGGTCGAGGCGCCGCCACCTCGTCGAACTTGGCCGCCAACTCGCCCATGGACGCCGCCATCTACAATCGCCGCCTTTCGTCGACTTAGCAGGCGCCGCCAGCTTCTCACACCTTGTGCGCCGGGCGAGGGAATCGGATGCAGCACGATTCCTCAACCAACCGCAGCCCACGCACTCCGATTGGGATGATGGATGGATTTATTGCAATCAACTCAAGCAGCGATGAACTGCGAATCGATTGACTAATCACCAGAGCCTTTTATCCACAATCGCACTCAGATTTCCCTTCAATCGAAGGAGCTTGATACCAAATGTCACGAACCCGATCTGGCTGTGACGGATAACCGGATTGGAGGAATTTGGGGACGAAAGAGCACGAGAATAGAACGAAGAACACGAAGCAAACTTGGGAACGAAGGAAGATTGTTCGGGTTCAGGGTTCAGAGTTCAAAATCAACGATGCCGCCTCTAGCAGCTTACACGGGATTATATCCCAACGCCTCAACGGGCCGAAACGAAATACGTAATACACGGCCTTAGGCCCAACACCGGACATTGATCATTGATGCACCGTCCCAGTTAGCCACTGATCACCTTGCCGCGCTTCCTTGCCGGACGAGGAACAGTCGAAGCTGTCTTGCCGTTCCTGACAGTCTAGCAACTAAAAAACCAAGTCGAGCGAGCCACCAAGCTATCAGTTTTTTGTTGTCCACTCCTATATACACCTACTAATAAGAAATTATTTTTAGCATAGAATCACGACGGGACTATACCTATGGGTCGTTTTTAAATCAGTTGTGATAACACTGCCAATTCGTGGCTAGAACCCGCAGTGAGGCTTGCACTGAGCAAGCGCAATCATTTTTATGGCCGTCAATTGGATCTCATTCCCATGGTGATGTTGGGTTAAACCGGCGGTGGTGCATAAATCTCTGTAGTAATGAGCCCCATGTACGCCTGCAAATGCCAAACTAAACCTTAGCATTCTATACTAGATTCTTCCGTGTGGGTTAAGATAAAAAAGGAATACAAATTTTACACTATTTATAATGACCTATAATTATTTTACAAGTAGATATTGTGAATTCAAGTTGTACTATTAGTAGAAATGGTTGCATGTGTACTTGTTTGCTAACAAGTTGTCTTAAAATGCTGACAGGTACATGAAGAAACTGATCATCACCTCAAAGATGTCGGGATGAAAATTATTCATAAGTGTGGAGGTTTACCACTTGCTATAAAAGTGATGGGAGGTCTGCTAAGTACAAAGTCGCGAAGCGAGGGTGATTGGGAGGCTGTTTTGAACCATCATGCATGGTCAGTAGATGGATTGCCAGAGGAACTGGACAACACAATCTACTTGAGCTATGAGGACTTGTCTCCCCAGCTTAAGCAGTGCTTCCTGTACTGCTCACTTTTTCCAAAAGGTTCAGATATTTGGCAAGCTACAGTTGTTCCGATGTGGATCAGTGAGGGATTTATCCATGCACGAGGTAGAAGCAGTTCATATAATGATCAGCTAGAGGAAATAGCAGATGGGTACTACCAGGAGCTCATCATGAGGAATCTTATTGAACCAACTAAAGAATCAGCACTCACTCGATACTCATGCACCATGCATGACGTGGTGCGATCTTTTGCTGAGTTTATGTCCAAAGAAGAATCATTGGTGGTTCAGGATGAACATGATGGAGGTGGTAACAGGATCAGCTGTGTACGTCGATTATCTGTTGGATTAACCAAATCAGCACTAGAATGGGATATTCTAGCGAAGCCCAAATCAGTAAGAACTTTAATTATGATCCAAAGAATTAGTATTCTGCCAAGTGACTTGTTTGGTAGTCTGTCTACCCTAAGAGTGCTTTTTATATGTGGTACTAATTGTGATACATTGGTTGACTCCCTATGTCAACTAAGGCACCTGAGATACCTCCACTTAAAGAATACAAATATATCTAGGCTACCTGGAGACATTCATAGGATGAAGTTCTTGCAGCACATTATGGTTAATGAATGTCCACAGCTAGACCACCCTCCTAGCTGCATTACACAACTTCTACATCTAAGAACTCTTAGCATGCTTGGTTGTCATGATAGTGTTTTAATACCCAAGGGGTTTGGTCAGTTAAAAAATCTAAGAAGACTTTATGGGTTTCGAGTACATATGGACACCAGCCAAGGCAGTGGCTGGTGTAGCTTGAACAGATAGGGCCTTTGTCCCAGCTTAGGGAATTTACTGTACATAGCCTAGAAAATGTGGTTGCTGGCTCAACGGCTGAAATGGCCATGATTAGTAGCAAGGAACACCTTGATTACTTGGAACTACATTGGAGTAGCACGGGATTCATGGGATGGAGGGATGAAGTCAGCAAGCAGCAGCAGCAGAGAGTAGTGGAGCAGGTAATTGAGAAGCTCAGCCCTCCATGCAGAATACGACATCTAATCATTGAAGGATACTTTGGTTGCCAGCTACCAAATTGGATGATGGTTCCAGCTACATGGGTCTTTAAGAGCCTGAGGATTTTAAGGATGGACAACCTTAGTTGCTGCACGCAGCTACCCAACGGGATGTGCCAGCTCCCTTGTTTGGAGTCGCTAGCCATTAATGACGCACCTGCCATCAAGATTGTTGGGCCTGAATTCCAATCACCCTCGTCATCCCTGCCAGCGGGTGGAGGTATTGCCACTGCTAGATCAGTAGTAGGTTTTCCTAATCTGGCAACTCTTCATCTAGAAGGCTTGTGTGAATGGGAGGAATGGAACTGGGAGGAGCATGGCAAGGATTGTACCATAGATGCTATGGCTATGCCTGCTCTCTATAGTATCACCGTTTCCAACTGTAAGCTGGGCTGTCTTCCAACAGGACTCGCTAGCATGAAGAGGCTTGCTTTGAGAGAACTGCAGGTGTGCGAGCTGAGCAACCTGACAAATGTGGATAACTTCCCTTCGGTTGTGGAACTTGAAGCGTTCCATTGCCCTAAGCTTACAAGGATCAGAAGCCTCTCCAGGTTGCAGAAGATAATTATCATCCAGTGCCCAAGTGTGGAGGTCCTAGAAGGAGTCCCGTCACTTGATAGCATGGAGATATATGACGGCACCATGGAGACACTTCCAGAATATCTGACAGTAGTAACCCCAAGGTATCTCAAGCTGATTTGCAGCAAAAAGTTGTATGAATCCTTGGCAACAGGATGCTCATCTGAGAACGACAAGATCAACCATATCAAGTCACGCACTATCGACTACTTTCGCAGAAGATGAAGATTAGTTGCTGCATCGCCGGATCAGAAATGAAGCAGGCATATATTTATTTATTTATTTATCCTGGTAATTATTTTTCTGTCACAAGTAATGCAGTTATAGTCCCCTTTGCGTAATGCTCTCTTAGTATACGTGTTTTGATGTAAACTTTATTTATTTTTGATGCAGGAAGTGAGCTTTATTTATGCAGGTATCGATATGCCAATTCTTTGCCTCGTGGAAGGGAGCTCATCATCTGCAGAGCATATTTCACATTCACATTCATATATGCATATTTCAAGTTACGGAAGACAAACTCACAGGAGAGGCTCCATGCGGTGGAGGGAAGATCGACGGCTGACCGTGAGACAGGCGGTGGGACGAAGACGGGCGGTGGTGGGAAGACGATCTCCGGTGGTAGCTGCACACCAACCTGGCCACCAACACGCTGGAGGTACGCTAGGAGAGCTTCCATGCTCTTCTGGTGCTGCTCAGCCCTCTCTTGCTCCGCTCGAGCCCTCTCTTGCTCCGCCCGAGCCCTTGCCCGCTCCCTCTCTTCCTCTATCCGGGCCTATTTCAACACAAAGTTAGAACACGGTGAAAGAGTATGTAACGATAAATGAACCTTAAATAAAAATAAATAAACCTCAAGTCCGGAGACCGTAGCACAGTAAGTGGTTGGCCGCCACAGTATCACCGGGCCCCCCGAAGCGTGCTCTCGAGCTCGATAGCTTCTTTGTGTTGTGCGGGTTGATAACGCTATCACCCAAATAGTACCGCCCGTGCTTCTTGCCTCCTCCGGCGATCATGGCGATGTCCCCCCTCAATGTCGCGGGCCGCGGGGATCAAGCTTTCTCCATACTTGCTCCCCTCGCCACTTCGGTGTACCTACCGATCTTCTCGTAGGTGGTCGGGTTGGTGTAGGCTTCGGGCCTAGCCTCAGGGTTGAAGACGACTGCGGGATCTTTATACTTGCCCGTGTGGGAGCAAGCAAAGGCCTCGAGCGTGCTGATTGGCACGCCATGCGTCGAGAAAAAGAAAAGTAGCTAGAATGCTTAGAAAGTATTGAGTTGCACATCAGAAAATAAGAATTGGATAACACTTACATATCTAGCTTGGTAGGTCAGCGATATTAAGGCTGCCTTGATGGTGTGGTACACCTGGCATCATGGCACGCCGTTCCCGGTAGTCGTTGTGGACCTCCTGATAATCTGTATCGACCCACTTGTCCACCTGAAGCTCCCAGCAACGCCTATGCAACAAGCACCATTGCGGAATCACCTATAGGACACCAAGTATAACACATATTATAAAAATCACATTAAGCATAATTAAACTTAGTATGACCATTCAATATTTACCCCGCATGTATTGTTCTTTGGTCGATTCATCGCTTTTCCATTCCTCCTTATCGAGCCTCCTTCAATCGTATGTCGCGTACCATGTTCCGACGGCCATGCCGCTGCGGCCTCGTACCACATGTCCGACACAAGCTTGAAACAGCGTTTAGAGCCACTTCATCCGCCTCAGCCTCGAATCCCTCCTCGATCTTGAAGTATTTCTACACACAAAAGCAATGTAATAAGTCATTATTTCTAACATTAGAATTTGAAGCGATGTATTTGTACACTACAAAGGCGACATAGACTTACCCAAAACTCTTTGATCACACGCCTTTGCCTTGTTACTATATTTCATGCCATCCTCATCATAGTTGTCCTCAAAGTCCACGTCTTGGGTGGAACGACGTGACAAAGATGCTCTACTCCGTCGATGGTAACAAGGCCGGGTAGTGCTTCTTGACCAGAATACCAAGAATGCCATTGGGAAGGCGTCCTTGAACCGAAGTTCATGGGGGACAACAAAAGACCCGCCCAAATGATCAAGAATAATGATTAGTTCCTATTACGATTTTGAAACCCGAAAAATAAGAAAGTAGTGCTAAAGTGTAAAGTAAATTACCTTGGCTATCTCGGTCTTATGGTCGGTTTTCGGTCCTCGCCAGTAGTCGATCCGGAGTCCGGAGGGGCCTCGCAAGTAGACACGCCTCGAGGCGCAGGAAGAGGAACCCCCTCCGCACTCGGGCGAGTCCCCTCCACGTGGTGCGACGCCCGAAGCGTCCGCATGCTGCGACGCCGAGAGGTCCACGTCCTCCGCCTCCACCTCCACCTCCCGCCACCTCCTCCTCCTCCTCCTCCTCCTCCTCCCTCCTCGCACCACCGGGTGGTGGCGACGGTGGTCGGGGTGCACGACGCCCGCCCCCCCCCTACCCCAGTGGCTCGGGCGGTGGCTCGACGCTTCCCCTTCCTGTTGCCCTTGCCCTAGCGAGGCTACACTTTTGAATTTCTTGGTCATTTTCTTGAGGACATTCGCTCGAGGCATCTTTTTGAATGACCTGCAATTAGATGTATATAATTAGTAAAAATGCAAAATTAAATAGAAAATAATTATGAAGAGATGAAAACCAATAATCGAAACATAATTATTAAGAGATGCATAGCATTACATGTATTAGAAATAATCCTCATCCCCTGTCACGATTTCAAGACCGCCGGATCATCATAATCCTCATGATCACTATCATCCATGTCTACGCCTTCCAACATATGAAGATTGGCGGGATCCATGGGAGGAGGAACGACATCAACACCGCATTTGTCCTTAAGTAATTTCTCAAGTAACTGTAAGTCCTTCGCATCTCGAACCTCCTCGCCCTCCTCATCATCAACAACACTTTCATTGTCTACTTCCATTTCGTTGGGCCCGTTATTTCTATCACAAATTTACCTTGTAGCCCTTCTTCTTGGAAGAACTCTCCCTCATATGTGTTTGCATTAAAATGGTAATCGTCCCCTCGCTTTGGGACAGGTAGTCTACCATGTGGCAATACCTTCCGCACAACATCCCAACCCTTAAGCCGCTCGTCGTCCCCGCAACACCATGGGAGATAATAAACTTGTGTGGCATGTTGAGCCACAATGTAGACATCATCTCCCGGCCATCCGGGAATCTTGTCGAATCTGAACAATCCCAAGTTGTTCGAGGCCCGAATTTGTTATTTCGAGGATTGATACTAAAAATTTATTTAATTTTTAGAACCATGGTGCTATATAAGTTATTGATTTTGATAAATTTAAACATTTTAACTCAAAAATTTGGCATAGTTTATTGACAATGTAACCAACAACCCATAAATAACACTTTGGCAATAAATTTAAAACATCTTGGGAACTAGGGAGGACATTGCAAACTACAAGTGGCTATATCTTCATGTCATTTGAGATTTTTTTGGTGCAAATAGTCATTATTACAAGGCTTAAATATTTATTGTCTCATTTAGTTAGCATTTCTAACCTCTCCTAGATCTCCAGTCAAGCTCTAAACTGATTTTAACTAATGTATTATACGTTTAAATTGACTATTCATGTCATCATATATAGTACTTAAGAATGCACTACAATTGTTATTTTAAAACACATAAAAATTGTCAATAAACAATATAATAAGCATGAGAGTTTCAACATAAATTAGAGCTAACAAATTTGTTAGCAATCAATAAGGACAATAACTAAAAAAAAAAAAATTTAGATTCATGGTTTAATAAAATAAGTTTGGAAAACAAATTGATCAATAATTGATAAGTTTATAACACAGATTACATAGTATTTTTAATGCCTATCATAATAGGAAATAAAAAAAAAGAGTAAAAGATCCGAGACATTAAATTTATAACTATTTACTTATATCTTTTATCAAATTCTGGCCCGTGCGAGAGCACGGGTTGATGGGCTAGTTTTTAAATTAATTTATTGGCAGGTGGTTGGAATTGACCAAATGAAGACTGTCGGGATGGAAATTCTTGAGAATTGTGATGGCTTACCACTTGCAATTAAAGTGATTGGAGGACTCTTGAGCACAAAATACCCAAGTGAGCATGAGTGGAAGTCTGTTTTGAACAAGCCAGCTTGGTCACTGACCGGACTGCCTCCAGAACTAGACAATCGGCTATACTTGAGTTATGAAGACTTGTCTCCCCAACTGAAGCAATGCTTTCTGTACTGCTCACTATTCCCTAAAGGTGAAAACCTCATACATGGTGTAGTAACTAAGATGTGGATAAGTGAAGGATTTATCCAACCTTTGGATGGTAGTAGTACTATTTCACATGAGTATGGGTTCGAAGAGATGGCAACTGAGTACTACCAAGAGTTAATAAAGAGGAACCTTATGGAACCTATACAAGGATATTCTCTCACTAGATACAGGTGCGCCATGCATGATGTGGTGCGCACCTTTGCTGAATATATGGCAAGAGAAGAATCAGTAGTGGTGGTTGGCAGAGCACAGGCTGCTACTGGTATTGGTGGTGGTGGTGATATGCATGTTCGTCGCCTCTCCATAGAACAGACCATTTCAATACTGGATTGGGGCATTTGGCAAAGGCAAGAGTCACTTAGGACATTAATTATAAATTCTATAGTAAACCTTCATCTTCCTGCTGATTCGCTCAGTAGATTCTCTTGTCTGCGGGTATTGTGCATATGGTCTGCTGACTCTGATACCTTGGTTCCCTCTCTATCAAAGTTAAAGCACTTAAGATACCTTCACTTAAAAGATACTGATATATCTAGACTATCAGATGACATCTACAAGATGAAGTTTCTACTTTATATTTTTCTACTTAATTGTGAGAAACTAGGCCATCTTCCTAGCAATATCATTAAACTTGTGCATCTAAGATCTCTTGACATCAGTAGTTCAAATCTCAGTGCAGTGCTCAAGGGTTTTGGAGGGTTAACAAATCTGAGGTCACTTCGTGGCTTCCCAGTACACGTGGACACGGATGCAAGTAGCAACTGGTGCAGTTTAGAAGAGCTAGAGCCCCTCTCTTTGCTTAGGGAACCCACAATACATGGCCTAGAGAAGGTGCATGATAGCCATATGGCTGAAAAGGCCCTAATTAGCAGCAAACGCCACCTGTGGTATCTAGAGTTGCACTATAGTGCAAGTGGACATACTGTAGGGACAGGCAGTGGCGAGGCAGAGCAGCAGCAACAACAGAGTGTGACTGAGGAGGTCTTAGAAAAGCTTTGCCCGCCAGCCTGCATAGAGGATCTTACTTTGAGCGGGGGATACATTGGTCGCCAGCTACTGAACTGGATGTGTGCTCCAGCATCGATAGGCTTTAAGAGCCTGAGGTATTTAAGTCTGATCAACCTACCTTGCTGCATCCAACTCCCTGATGGTCTATGCTGCCTCTCTAATTTGGAAACACTGAGCATCAAGGATGCATCATCCATCAAACATATCGGGCCCCAATTCCATGTGTTATTATCCTTGGCAGCTGGAGCTTCAACTGTTACATCGACACCATTTCCTAAACTGACACATCTAGATCTGAATGGGCTACGTGAGTGGGAGGAGTGGGAATGGAATGACTGTGAGGAGCAGAGTGACGTGGAATCTGCCATAGCCATGCCTCGTCTACAGGCACTTAGAATCATTAACTGCAAGTTGAGCTGTCTTCCATGGGGCCTCGCCAGCAGCAAGAGGCATGCTCTTAGAGAACTATACGTGTACGAGCTCACCAACCTGACACATGTGGAGAACTTCCCTTCAGTTGTGAAACTTGACGTGTTTGACTGTCCTAAGCTAAAGAGGATCAGCGGACTCCCCAGGCTACAGAAGATTAGGATCGTTCGCAGCACAAAGCTGGAGGTTCTAGAAGGTGTCCCGTCACTGACAGCCTTCTACTGGAGGACGCCACCATGGACACGCTTCCAGAATACCATCAAGCTGTAAGCCCAAGGTATCTCAAGTTGAATTGCAAAAAAGAAGCTACACAAATCCTCCTTATCACCAGGTAGCTCTGAATGCAACAAAATCAGCCATATTGGGAAGCGTAATATCAACTGCCTTGAAGATTCAGATAGCGACGAAGACTGATAACTGCGTAGCTGCATCGAAGATGGCTCATGTGTTCAGGTAAATTGCATTAATTCATTCACTATACCCGAAGTGGGTCTTCATATTATTAATTAATTATTATTTCTTGTACTCTGATTGGTCGCAGGAAAGATTT
Source organism: Hyparrhenia diplandra (assembly GCA_015847255.1). NCBI lineage: Eukaryota > Viridiplantae > Streptophyta > Magnoliopsida > Poales > Poaceae > Hyparrhenia > Hyparrhenia diplandra. Next base: position 1,041,589 of record JADLZK010010753.1, on the reverse strand, counting down.
AATTGGACCAGAAAATCACAGCACTGCACAGCGGTGATCCAGCCTAGCCTGACAAGAAGTCTTCCAGATTTGCCAATGTTCAATTGTCTTACACAGTGCTTCTGTTCACCTTTTCCCTCTTCAAGTGTACATGTATCCTATCCTATCCTATATTTCTGAAGTCTAAACTAATTCGGCAACAAGTTGCTTCCAGATTACTTAATTAATTAATTGTTGCTTGTACTCCAATTCGTTGTTATTTCATTGCATCAATCACTGATAGTTCAATTATTTGTGATGGGCAGGCAGGAAAAGCTTTCATTAAAATATACTATGCAGATTCTACAGCCTGCACATCCGGGTGCCACGACATCTACAGTGGTGCACAATCAATTGTTTCACATCAAAACAAAAACACAGTGCTGGTGTTCACCAATTTCTTCGTCAGGTCTGGCATATAAGTATGTTTATTATCATCTCATCTATTTGTAACTATAACTTTTCTCACTTAGTACGAATTTTCATGTATCATTATGAACTGACTGTGTTAGTAATGTGTGCAGGGATTAAGGAACCTTATTGCAGAGGCACATGATGTTAGCTTTGCAATGGCAAGTGGAAGCGAGATGTGCTTGGCAGAAGTACATCTCCAGCACAGTCCACCCAACTCTTCTCACTTGCAGAATGTCGGCATCCTGCCAACTCTTGGTTACCGGAGGCATCTCCTGCAGTCTTGTAGTCATGACCATGCATGTATATTATTACACTCCATTTTATTTATTTTATTTGAAGTCATGGACTTATATATATTTGCACATGCAATGGGTCTGAATTCTTGATCATGTAATGAACTGAATGTGTGGTGATGAAAGCAGCACCAACGTTGTATGCTGACCCGATTGATGATCATAAAATCAGATTAAAAATCATTATTGTTGATCGATCTTACCCAGCCTCCTCGATATAAGGCCGATTATGGGGTTGTCCTGTCTTCTGATCACACCTGCACTGCACCAGTATTATGGAAGGCCCTCTGCTTTCGGAGGGAAGCATAGCAAATGGCCCGGACAAGCCTTCATTATACAACAGAAACAAAGCAGAGCAGAGCAAAGTCACACCCTCTGGTTTAGTAACTTGTCTGCTTTAATATATAATATATGCAGTTGTCAAAAAAAAAAAAAAGTGTCCACGCACTCGACAGAACTTTGTGCATTGGATAGACAAAGTCTCCCGTCTATCCGATGGATGAGTCAATTTGTGGTACTACTGTGTAGGTAGTAGGTGACATGGATTGCATTGTCCGCTGTAGTTGTGGGGACGAACAAGACTGATCACAGACAAAGTCTCCGTCGTCTATCTAATGGATCAATGAATTTCCAGTACGTACTACTGTGTAGCTTGTAGGGGACGTGGACGGATAGCTGTCGTAAGAACCCGAGAGTGACGAATGGACCAGGACTGCTGCACATGAGAATGACGAATGTAGCATCAGCTTAATGTACGCTTTCATGCACACCTGGTGCCAATGCGCCTCCGTCTAGAGTGCACTGGTCGAGCAAATTAGTCAGACAACATCGGGAATTGTTGAGCCAGCCCCGTGGAATTATTCATACACTGGAAATGTTTCTAGAAAAACAAAAATAACTTGCAATTTGTAAACTAGGGAGTAATATTTAAATTTTCATATATAGTTTCAACAAAGAAAAAGGAACATTCTTGGAGCCAATGAAAGAGCACCTCAACTGAGAATAATTGAGTCCTGTGTCAAAGCACGTACGCACCTCAAAAACCGGTGATGAGTGATGGCTGATGAAGACATATGCCAACTGACCAGCACTAGTACCGAAATCTTTTTGCGTGACAGGCGGTTTTCATTAACCGTGGCGGGCAAAGCCGCCCGTCAGGCTTGAAAGGTCACGGTTAATAACACAACAACCATGACGGGCACTCGCCCGTCACGCAAGATCTAGATGCACCGTGGCAGGCACATTAAAGCGCCCCACGGTTAATAATTCAGAAAAAAAAAAAAAAATGAAAAAAAAAGCGCGTGACGCCCAACGAGCCCATCCACGAGGCCCGCCAAGCCCATCTAGGGCTCCGGCGCCGCCGCCGCGGATCGAGGCCGCGCGCCACCGATGATGAGACCCAGCTGCTAGAGGGCCGGATCGGCTAGTGGCGTCGCCGGAGGGCGGATCGAGGGCCGCGCGGATCGAAGGCCGCCGCACGAATCGAGCGCCGCCGCACCGGATCGAGGAAGCCCGCACGGATCGAGGGCGCCGACCGAATCGAGGCCGCCCCGCCCGCCGTCGAGGAAGCCGCGCCGGGATCGAGGGGGCGCCGCGACCGGATCGAGAACCCGCGCCCCCGCCCGCACGGATCGAGGAGCGCAGTAGCGCGCCGCCGTTACCGCCGGATCGGGCCGCCGCGCCCGCCCGGCGCTGGCTACGCCGAAGTTGACCCGCCGCCGCCAAAGCCATTCGCGGCCGTGGGGCGGAAGGTGAAGTGGTGCATGCTTCCGGCGGCCGCGGCGGGCGCATCGGGGCAGCGAGGAGAAGAGCGCCGGTTCGGGGCCGAAAGGGTGCACCGGTACGGGAAGTGGGAGTCGGGCTCGCGTGCGGGAAGTGGGATGAGGGTCGGGGCGGGCCGGACTTGGACAAGGAGAGCGCGGGAGAGAGGGAAAGAATGAAGTCAAGAAACCCTAGCTTCTCTTATTTATACTCGAAGCCGGCTTTAGGCTTGCCCGGGCTTATTGAGACCGACCATTTTGCGTGACGGGCCTTTTAAGATGCCCGCCACGGGAAGATTTTTTTGTGTGGCGGGCACCTTAACGCGCCCGCCACGCAAAAAATACGTGTCGGGCGCGTTAAGGTGCCCGCCACGCAAAAAAATCTTTCTTGTGGCGGGCAAAAACACGCCCGCCACGTAAAAAAAAAACAGGATGTGGCGGAGTATTTTCCGTGGACGGCAAAAAAAAAAGTGCCCGCCACGGAAAAAGATTGTGCCGATGCTCGCAAAATCAAATCAGTACTAGTGCGGGCAGGCATGCTCCGGAGTTATTGTGCCAGCCCCAATGGACCCGATGGACAAAGTCTCCAATAAATAGAGACCATCCGGTGGGTGAAGCAGGCCGCTCCTTCATCGCGTCCCAAGAATGATAATAGATAGTGCTAGCTACGTAGTCGGCTGATGTGGAGGTGAGAGACGACAATAAAGATTATTTTATATTATTGGACCCACATGCTCTCCTCACATGTTCTTGAGCTACGTGAAATAGTCTAGCTATTTGCATGTAGCTAGTGACTACTCTCTCTCCTACTTTTTTTTGTCATGTCACTTCTAGATAGCCAAATAGCTAACCATTGGAGACCGTCTCATGGAACTATCCAACTAAATATCCAAATTGTGTGCTTCAATATACTCCCTCTGTCCAAAAATAAAAGTCATTTTTCCTTCCCGAGAAGTCAACGTTTTTTAAAATGCCGACAATTATATATAAAAATATATAAATATTTATATTGAGTAATTAGTATGTTCGGAAAGATCTTTAAGTCTAGTTTTTAACAAATTTATTTGAAAATTTAAATATTGTACGTATTTTCTACAAACTTAGTCAAAGTTGAGAAAGTTTGACCCGACACACTTCTCATAACGTCGTTTATTTTGGGACGGAGAAAGTATAGCAGTACATTTTAAACTATGACATCAACCGTGCTTTGTGCAGTAAAAATGTGTTGATTAATTAGCATGCTTTTTGTTCTGCTCATTTTCTAATGCAACATGTATAATTATAGATACTATACTATATATGTGATTTCTATTGAATTGTGATAAACCTATCAATTATTGATCCATGTGCACAAAGTCTCCAATAGTGTGCCTAGTCAGCATTGGAGAGCGCTGTGCTTCCATTACTTATCGTCCACTTCTTTTGTGACTAATGTTCCTCCCAATCTTCCTTCCATCTCAGCATAAAAACTACTTACAGTCCATTCTTATATATATACTAGTTAAACGTCCATGCGTTGCTACGGGATAATTTAAATTTTACATAAAATCATAGATCGCATGATAAGATAACAATACTTTGTGAAAATAAATAATAATATTAAAGTAACATTTAATCCAAACAAGTTTTGTAGATCATCTACAGTAGAGTTAAAACTATTTGCACGACTAATTCAATACCATCTAGGAAACTTCCACATCATCCTGATATATTATATGTTCATATGTTTGCAACTCCTCACCAAGATATATTGAAGGGAACCACACACCCTCCTCCCTTAAGGTAGCCACGAAGCCCAAGACGACAAATCCGATCGGCGTCTGTGCTGCCACCTTGGTTAACTCTGCAAGACGATATCACACAGACACTTTGTTAAATTCAGTTGGATAACAGTGTGTACGAGTGTGTGTGAGAGAGAAAAACACCTTCCTAAAAAGTAACCGTTAGTTTATACATATATAATTCATAAAAAGAATGAGATAGGAGATGATACCCAGTGCGACGCGGTGAACCACGACAGCAACGACAACAAAGCAGGTCGACGGCGCGGCGTCACACGAGGGCAAGGACGGCGTCGTGGCAAGGCACTGCAGTGAGGACGACACTGGAAGTTGGAACGTACGACACTGGGTAGAACAACGGTGGTGGATCATGAACAGAGGCAAAAAAAAAAAAGATAACAGCGTGCCAGATCATGAACAACGTGCCGGATCATGAACATTGGCGGCGGGCAAGCCAAACCTAGCGGCTGTGACTGCTGGCTATACCCCATTGGGGTGGCGGCACAAAAACCCAACACAAAGAGTTCGGAGCACGTACCAAGTGGGTGATAGAGCAGCGACGTTGGTGGCTAGGACGACAGCTAGAACGACGACGTGTCCTCGCGACACGGTGAAGCACGACGGCAACGACAACAGAGCAGGTCGATGGCGTGGCGTCACACGAGGGCGAGGACGGCGTCACGGCAAGGCACTGCACCGAGGACGATGAAGTAGGTCGACGTCGTGGCGAGGACGGCACGAAGAGTAGAGGCTGCTCGCATGGGGAGCAAAGGCCGCATGCGGCTAATTGTTTCCCGTTGCCTCTATATGTGGCCTTCTATATTTGTCAAGAGATACGTGATTGTTGTGGCCTTCTATATTTGTCAAGAAGTACGTGATTGTTGTGGCCTTATATATTTGGTGGGATATTTGTCAAGAGATACATGATTGTTATGGCCTTCTATATTTGTCAAAAATTACGTGATTGTTGTGCCCTTCTATGTTTGGCCTTCTATATTTGGTGGGATATTTATTAAGAGATACGTGATTGTTATGGCCTTCTATATTTGTCAAGAAATACGTGATTGTTGTGGCCTTCTATATTTGGCTTTCTATATTTGGTGGGATCGTAGGTGGTAGATCATGCGGGATGGTGGGTGGATCGCATGAGGGTTAAAAAGTGAGGTGAAATTTTTTTGACACCAAATGGTAGTCTTACTTTCATTCTTTTTTATGTTGTAGAGATAGAGACTTGCTCGGAGTGACAAATGCAGTGAATGTACAAACCATTCATGATGCAGATCGGTTTATTAGATCCACCCCCAAATTAATCTGCACATCGGAGGGTAGAAACGTAATATCACCTTGGTAATACATGATTTCTCCTATATACTGATTACAATCAGTAAAGTCACCTTGGTAATACATGACCAGGAAGGATTAGACCGTGACTTTACTGATTGCATTGTCTACTGCAGTAGTGGGGGACCAACAAGACTGATGACTGATGAAGACATATACCAACTGACCAGACAGGCATTCTCTGGAATTATTGAGCCAGCCACAATGGACAAAGTCTTCATGGAAAATGTGATTTCTAATCAATTGTATAAACCTATCAAATATTGATCCATGTGCACAAAGTCTCCAATAGTCAGCATCGGAGAGCGCTGTGCTTCCATTACTTATAGTCCACTTGTTTTGTCACTACTGTTCAACCCTATCTTCCATCTCATCATAAAGAATTAAAGACTACTTACACTCCATGGTTATACTTGCTCGGAGTACTCGCTGTCGTCCCAGACAGCCAGCTACCTCCAGCACGGATTCAGCAATCAAAACACGGCAAGCAGACGACTGACTCGCGCTCACGGGTCGTCGTCGTCGTCCTCTCGTCTGAGCTCTCCCTCTCTCTCCTTCCTCTGCCTCCAATGGGAGCCAAGCAGAGCTGTCCACTCCTCTGCCTCCACACACACACTTGAGACCAAATCAATTAGAATTGCGTAGCACTCCACAGACTTGCTAGTTAGAGCTGCTGCTTCAGCTTCACCTAGGAGCACCCCGTCAATCATTACTGTACCTGGTGGTGGCATACAGCGGAGATCAACGGAGAAGCAAGGTGCCTGCACATCTTCCTTCCATCTGCTCTGATCCCTCTATCTATCTACATCTCTTTGCTCGATTAATGATGATCCTCGAAAAAAAAGATCAATGATGATGACCTTTATCCATCTTTATGTGTTCTAGAAACTATATTTAGCTTGCTTTGCTTTGCCGATGGATCTTTTCACATCTCCACTTTGGCTGCACAGTGGTAGTTCTAGTTCCTGCCTACACAAGTTAGCAGTTTTTCTCATACATCGATGAACGTGAAATATTGTAAGGACTTGTGTCAGTGTTATACAGATATCCTGTAGCACTCGCAGCTCGAGATCTACAGCTGGTTATACATATGCTCCCACTGGTAAAAACAATATAGCAGTAGATCACCGTGCACACGACATGTGCGAGCATGTGACCCCAGCACGCCAGCTAACTTTGCGGTACTTCTGGGGCTCGGTCTTTGCAGATGGCAGAAAAGTTTTTGTTTTGTGAGTAGATTAATGAAAACTTAAGTGGGCATGCATGTGCTTCCAATTCTTTAATGGTGTTATTATATCACCTACATCGATGAACGTGAAATATGGTAAGGACTTGTGTCAGTCCACTTGCTAATCTCTACTCCGTTTCCTATACATCGAGACTAGCTTTCTGCTGGAGTTGGATCATCGCCTCGCTCATTCTCTTCTCTGCACCTTCATTCCTCTGAGAGCCCTGCAATAACATGTCGAGGTGAGCACTTTCATTGCGCAAAAGTTTTCTCCACATCCATGATCCATGGACAGCCAGGTAGCACTGTATAGTTATAGTTAATTTTTATATAGTTATGTGCTCTTTAGGGATATATGATTGTTGCAAATTAATTTGTGCCTAATTATATATGTATGATTTACTACTAGCAGGTGAAATTATCGCCTGACAAACTCTCTACACCAAACTTTGATTCCGCAAAAAGAAGTTGAGGTGAGTACTCCCCTCTTCCATGAAGTTTTCTCCAGCTCTATTCATTTTTATTAGATAAAGGAACCAAGTTCCCGCCACCACCTCCATTCCATGGACGCCCGACTAGCATTGTATAGTTTATTTTTATATCAAGTTATGTGCTCTTTAGGGATATATGATTGCTGCAAATAAATCTGTGCTTAATTATATATGTATCATTTACTACTAAGAAGTAGAGGTGAGCACTTGCCTTCCACGACGTTTTCTCAACCTCCATTCCATGGACAATGAATAGCATTATATAGTTATTTTTATATCATGTTATGCTCTTTAGGGGTTATGAGACAAATCTGTGCTTATAAATATGATTCACTACTAACAGGTGAAGTCATCGCCTCACACAATCTCTTCTCGCACTTTCGTTCAACAAAGAAGTTGAGGTGAGAACTTATTCGCTTCCATGATACTGTTTTGTCCACCTCTATTCAATGATTTAGACAAGGGAACCAATTTCTATCCACCAGCTCAATTCCATGGACAACCGACAACATTATGACAGACACCCTACTTATATATGTTCTTATATATGTCTGATTTACTACTAGTAGGTAGATAGGCTTGAACCATGGCAGGCGTCCTGGTTGCTTTGGCACCCTACGTGAAGATGCTTATCGCGGACATGGCAAAGGACCAGGTGTCCATGCTGCTTGGCGTCTCGGGGGGAGATCACCAAGTTGGAGGATAACATGGAAGGCATCAAAGCCTTCCTCGCAGATGCTTGAGAGGAGGCGCCTCACCGATAGGAGCGTGCAAAGATGGGTGACAATTCTCAACAATGCCATGTATGGCGCCAGCGACATCCTCGACCTGTGCCGGCTTTGAGGGGTGACAAGCGGGAGATCGGAGGTGGTGGCACCGTCGAGCATAATTCGCCCGGCTGCTTCCGGCCATTGCTCTTACGCTTGCGGAATCCCATGTTCGCGCACAACATAGCCAGGCCGCATCAAGAAGCTCAACCAGCGGCTGGAAGACATCCACAAGGAGGCCGACAAGTATAAGTTCAATATTGGCCTTGGTTCCAATCCGGTGTCTAGGATGCAAACTACTACGAAAAAGGTATAGTCGAAAGATGACATCTGAGTTCAACCAGTCATCCATTGTGGGTAAGAAGATCGAGGAGGATACAAAGAATCTTGGCCAATTACTTATCACCAATGACAACTACCAAGACATCAAGGTGTTGTCCATCGTAGGCATGGGTGGCATGGGAAAAACCACCCTTGCCCAGAAGATCTTCAATGACACAACACTCCAAGCACACTTCAAACTGAAGATATGGCTCAGCATTACCCAAATCTTCAATGAGGTTGAGATCCTCCAGGCAGCAATTGAGCATGCTGGGGGAGTCCATGGTGGGGTGCAAGACACAACTCTGCTCACGAGGACACTAACCAGCACCTTGTCCATGGGAAAGTTCCTCCTGGTCTTGGATGATGTGTGGAGTAACGGTTTGGAGTCGGGTTCTTTTACATACCGATCAAGAATGCCGGCGAAAAAACAGGGGGAACTGGGTCCTCATCACTACAAGATTAGAAGACCTTGCTCATCGAATGGGAGCATCATTTTACCAACACCATGTCAGCCCACTCGATGAAGGCGATGCATGGTCCTTGCTGAACAAACAACTGCCACCGGCGCCAACTCGGGTTAGTCTATACAAGATTGTGTGGCTGAAAAAAGTCTAATTTTTTCTCAACTAAATGTGCATTCAATTAAATATACCGATTGAGATTGTTTCACTATCATTGATTCCGAGAAAACTATGGTATAAAAAATGTAGTCTTTCGAAAATATGTGTCGCTATGAACCTTGTCCATTATTAACAACCGTTAACATTATAAAGATACTAAAAACCCAAAATATGGATCTAATAAGATATGGATCCAAAATATCCATATCTTCTATTAGTACAAATATTATAAGTAACTAAAATGTGAGGGAGTCGGCATAGGGCGGCGGCAGCAGCGCTATGACAGCCGTGGCGGCGTCTTGCGGTAGCAGCGGCGCACACGAGGGGAGGGACGGGGGTGGCGGCAGCGGCATGCGGGAGCGGCGTAGCAGCACTTTGTGTATTCTGCCACATGGCAAGGGATGTCGCGCCCATTGGCGATGAGGATGGTGGAGTCCATGCGGTGTTCTCTCAGGCCAAGAACACGGGCAACGCTAATGTCGATGAAGTTGTGTGTCGAGGCTGAATCCACCAGTATGTGCACACTGGTTCTGTTCAGTACTCTTGCAAGGTACATGGGGGGAGCTCTTATGACTCTGCCAGCCTTGTCGCTGTTGCTGTTTTCATCGAGTAGGAGGTTCTGGGCGAGTGTCTCAGTGTTGCCGATATCGCTGTTAGCATCCGGGTGCTCCTTCCTCTTCTCAGCGATAGCGCGATGTAGAAGGAAGTGGCGTCGATGGTGACATCCTTGCTGGTGACATCGTCGGTGTAGTCATCGTGCAAGGGGATGGCGGCCGACGGCAGCGTCGGTCGCAGCTCGTCATCCCTGCCGGGCGCGCCATGCCTGTGCCTATGGGGATCACGGCTGTCCTGTTGCTGATGGTGAGGTTCGGTGATCTTGCAGTGTAAATTGTTACCTCCTGACAGATGCCAATGGCCAGCGGAACCATTCTTGTCGCATTGACCAACGGAACGTCCTGCTTCTGCTCCCCCTTGGAGGACAGTTTTTCTTCTAGCAGAGCAGTGATCTTCAGTAATCTGCTGGACTTGGCTGAGGCCGCCTGCTGAACTAGTGGACAACCCTCCTCCATTGCGTTCTTGGTGGCAGTCTCCAGCTTGATTGCCAACTCCTATTCGAGTTGCTTCGCCATCTCCGCGTTCTCTGGTGATCGCAGTGGCGGCAGCATGGGGGCACCAACGGTGCTAGGGCAGCGGCGGCAACAAGTCAGAGCCACGGTGCGTGTGAGGGAAGGGTAGGGCGGCTAGGGTTTGAGTGTGAGGGCAAAGAGAGTCTGTTGACTGAGGCAAAAGTGCTCCCGCTCTACTTTTTTTTAGTTGAGTTCAATTCATTATAATCACCTTGTGTTTATTGTCCCTTGAAGACTTGACTCCTAAGCAAACTAGGAGATCCTTATTGAGTCAGATTCTCCATTAACAACTTAACCTTTCTAATTTTAACGTCTTATTCCCTAACTCAATTTGGAATTGAAAAAAGGTAACTCGAGGCAATGATGGCAGCGGTGGGCGCCTCCTCCCAGGTGCCTCGGGGCGGGTTGCCGGGGGCACATGCCGCCTCGGCGGCGGCAACGCTGCCTCCTTAGGCCTATATCAGTGACGACCTCCTCCACGGGATACAGCCTGTGTCGGGCGTGTGACACAAAACATCTACATCTGAATGAGACACTTGTACTGTTTTAAATCAACAAGTAAACCCATAAATATGTTTATTAACCACTTAAAATTTCTAATATTAAATATGAACTAACAGTTGTATGAAAATGTTGTACACTCCTCCCATTATGAAAACTAGTTCATTATCCCGTGCTCTGGCACATGTTAGAATATTAGGAGACTAACTAATAAAAAAATACTTCTATTAAGTATTTTCTGTTCAGTAATGTGCTATAATAGGTACTCTATAGTCTATTATTAGTTGTGATAACCTTTCAATTCTTGCTTTATACGTATTTTTCATCCACATGCATAGGTGTTCTTTTTATATATATATAGCACCTCAGTGTATCTGCAATATACATTTAGTTGAAACATTTGCTTAAACTGCAGCCTATATTTTGACAACAATGAAACTAAATTTTGATTATTTTTCCCAAACTTTAAGCTTATTAATTGTTCAGATGCATTGTCTATTATTTACATCGGTGATTATAGTCCACTGATTTGATGGCGAATGTTTTAAATTTTTGTAGGAATTTTGGAATCTCTCTCTTTATTTCTAGTTGTTTTGTGAGTATTGATAATGTAACACTATCAGTTCGTGGCTACAACCGGCTGTATTAGATTGATCGTCAATCTTGGTAGCGAACTGAGCAAGTGCCATCACAAATGATTGTCGTCAACTGGATCTGATTCCCGTGGTACATAAATCTATAGAAATGAGCCCCATATAGGCTTGCGAATGCCAAACTAAAACTTAGCATTCTATACTAGTTTCTTCCGTGGATAAAAAGGAATATATCATTTGCACTGATAATTAAGACTTATCAATATTTTACAATTAAATATTGTGAATTCAATGTTGTAATGTTAGTGGAAATGGTTCCATGTATACTTGTTTGCTAATGTCTTAAAACGCTGGCAGGTACATGAAAGAACTGATCACCTAAAGGATGTAGGGATGAAAATTATTAGTAAGTGCGATGGTTTACCACTTGCTATCAAAGTTATGGGAGGTCTGCTAAGTACAAAGTCCCGAAGTGAGGGTGATTGGGAGGATGTTTTGAACCATGGTGCTTGGTCTGTAGTTGGATTGCCTAAGGAACTTGACAATGCGATCTACTTGAGTTATGAGGACTTGTCTTCCCAGCTGAAGCAATGCTTCCTGTATTGCTCACTTTTCCCAAAGGGTACAATAATTTTCAAGGTACAGTTATTCCGATGTGGATCAGTGAGGGATTTATCCATCCACCAGACAAAAGCAGTACTTCATATGCTGATCAGCTAGAAGAAATAGCAGATGGGTACTACCAGGAGCTAATCACGAGGAATCTTATTGAGCCGACTGAAATAGCTCCCACTCAATACTTTTGCACCATGCATGATGTGTTGAGATCTTTTGCCGAGTTTATGTCCAAAGAAGAATCATTGGTGGTTCAGGATGAACAAGATGCAGGTGGTAGCAGGATCAGTTGTGTACGTCGATTGTCTATTGGATCTACCAAATCAACACTAGAATGGGATATTCTACAGAAGCACAAATCAGCAAGAACATTAATTCTAAATCACAAAATTAATGTTCGTCCTAGTAACTCATTAGGGAGTTTATCTACCCTTAGAGTGCTTTGTATATGGGGTATTGATTGTCATACATTGGTTGACTCTCTATGTCAACTGAGGCACCTGAGATACCTCCACTTCAAGAATACAAATATACGTAGACTACCTAGAAACATTCATAAGATGAAGTTCTTGCAGCACACTGTGGTTAATGGATGTCCGCAGCTCGACCATCTCCCTAGCTCAATTACACAGCTTGTATACCTAAGAACCCTTGACATATTTCGTTCCCATCAAAATGTCTTAATACCCAAGGGGTTTGGTCAGTTAAGAAATCTAAGAAGACTTCATGGGTTCCGAGTACATTTGGACATAGATGGGGATGGGGGCTGGTGCAGCTTGGACGAGATAGGGCCCCTTTCCCACCTTAGGAAGCTTTCCTTACATGCCCTAGAAAATGTTCTTGATAGCTCATCAGCTGAAATGGCCATGATTAGTAGCAAGGAGCACCTTGATTACTTGCACCTACATTGGAGTAGCAGCGGATTCATGGGACTGAGTGATGAAGTTAGCAAGCACCAGCAGCAACGAGTCGTTGAGGAGGTAGTTGACAAGCTCAGCCCTCCGTCCAGCATACGGCATCTAATAATCGATGGATACTTTGGTAGCCAGCTACCAAATTGGATGATGGTTTTAGCTACATGGGTCTATAAGAGCCTGAGGTATTTAAGGATGGACAACCTTAGTTGTTGCACCCAGTTACCCAACGGATTGTGCCAGCTCCCTAGTTTGGAGTCCCTGGGCATTAATGACGCACCTGCCATCAAGATTGTTGGGCCGGAATTCCAGTCACCCTCCTCATCCCTACTAGTGGGTGGATCAGTAGTAGGTTTTCCGAATCTGGCAACTCTTGATCTAGCTGGCTTGTGTGAATGGGAGGAGTGGGACTGGGAGGAGCAGGGCAAGGATATTCCTGTAGATGCTATGGCTATGCCTTCTCTCAATGGTATCGCGATTTCCAACTGCAAGCTGAGCTGTCTTCCATCCGGTCTCGCTAGCATGAAGAGGCTTGCTTTGAGACAACTGCAGTTGTGCAAGATCAGCAACCTGACGTATGTTGATAACTTCCCTTCGGTTGTGGAACTTGAGATGTTCAGTTGCCCTATGCTTACGAGGATCAGCGGCCTCTGCAAGTTGCAGAAGATAAGGATCATCCGGTGCCCGAATGTGGAGGTCCTGGAAGGAGTCCCGTCACTGGACACCATGGAGATGAAGGATGCCACCATGGAGACACTTCCAGAATATCTGACTACAGTGAGCCCAAGGTACCTTAAGTTGACTTGCAGCAGGAATTTGTACGAGTCCTTGTCAACAGCCTGCTCATCCAGTGAGTCATCTGAGTACGACAAGATCAGCCATATCAAGTCACGCACAATCGACTATATTGACTGAAGATGAAGATTAATTGCTGCGCCGCGGGATCGGAAATGAAGCAGGTATATATCTAATTGTTTATCCTTGTTGTTACCTTTCTGACGCAAGTAAATGCAGTCATAGTTTCTTGCGTAATGCTCCCTGAGTATGTCTTCTGAAGCGAACTTGATTTATGCAGGTATCGATGTGCCAATCCTTTGCTGTCGGAATGGACAGAACCGGATCGACGTGATGTCCTCATCTCTAGCACACAGATTTCGGTTTGGCCATCTGATTGCGTTTGTTTTAGGCAAATTTCATTTCTAGTGAGATACACATGACTGTACACACTGACTTGGGCAAGACGATCCCAGCCAAATTATATGGTGAGAAGCAGAGTTCTGAATAGAGTCCATGTGTTGAAACTTTGGCACTAGTGTATTTGTATTTTTGTGCTCCTGTACTTGTAGAACTAATGGATATGTGGGGACTTGGATTTATTTATAATGATGGTGTGGAGTGTGGTGATAAACGGAATGTTATGTAATATTATGGGGTTGTCCTCTGCTTTTCCTATATCCGCAGCAGCGCCATCTGTATATGTCCTGTCAGTGCCTTCTCGCATGCACAACACCAATATTATATATACAGGTCATCTGCGTGCGCAACGCACTCCGCCTTTAAACTAGTCCTACTAATACATCATCAACTAGCATATTGTCCAACAAAGCAGAGCTGGTGATGTATATGCGAGAGCAGGTCTCAGCTGCAATTAAATTCCTTGGTAAAATTTGTCACTTATGAGGTTCGCTCAGATTGCATCATTCGGGCAATGGGTATATGTGCAACGATACTGCACTACCACCAACTCTTCTCTTTCGAGTTATTTATTTATCATCTGCTTTTCTTCCAAGCACAGGACAATTTTCTCCAACTGCTACACCCTAACAAGTAATAGCTTCACCGGTAAAAAAACAACACCCTCTTCTGTTGGTTATCCTTATAACCAATGACCTACATATACATATATACTTAGTATTAAGCTGGAAGAGATAACCAACAAATAATGCACTTTAAAAGTCACAAACAAAGTAAGGGGCTGTTGGAAGCCTAGTTTCAATCCTAAAACAGGTGTAAAATACAAGGCTGTATTGTTTTCCAACCAAGATTGAAAACATTTGTTTGGATCTATTGTAAACAAATAGTTTTCACACCTGGTTTGGTCCAATGGAACCCGAAATATAACAAAAACAATTCCAAGCAACATCCTCCATGGCAGCTGCACCTATAATCGATCCCTGCAAGAACTGTATGTTCATCCTCTGCTTTGTAGCCTGCACCAATATTGTTTTTGTAGCCTGCACCAATATCATTACCATGCACACATCCTCGGTTTTGAACGCAAGGAAATCGTAACTGAGCATAGCAGAAACCCGACACCTGGAAACTCTCCAACTTTTGGGCCATGATGGTGGAAAACCAGGCAGTTGTAGCTAATGATGTGCGTGGTAATGATTGGTTAACCAAAAAAATCTAGCTAAATTTTTATTAACCAAAGGTTTGGGCTATATATCCCCCAATTCTAATATACTAAATTTAATTCAATCAAGAGAATCTCAATGATCAACTAAATAATTGGGCGTAACTAATAGACTAGGCACCTCTGTGCCAAGCAATGTCCTTGTGCTAGTGTGCTCAGACTCGCGTCCACGCCTCAGCGTGTCATGGCTTTGCTTCCAGCACAGCTACACCTAGCCTACAATAATGAATATTCCCTCCATCCCAAATTAGAATACATTGGCCAATCTAATTGTTGTTTTATTATAGAAGAAGGGCTACCAAATAATATTTATATGGGAATCTACATATGAAACCAGGTCTTTGTGATAAATAATAATGAGATTTAAATTAATTTATTGGCAGGTAGTCGGAATTGACTAACTAAAACTACGGGGATGCAAATTCTTGAAAACTGTGACGGCTTGCCACTTGCAGTTAAATTGATTGGAGGACTCTTCAGCACAAAATACCCAAGTGAGCATGGGTGGAAAGCTATGACTGGACTGCCCCAAGAACTAGACAACCGGCTGTACTTGAGCTATGAGGATTTGTCTCCCCAGTTAAAGCAGTGCTTTCTGTATTGCTCCTTGTTCCCTAAAGGTGTATCTATTTTGCAAGCCATAGTTACTTGAATGTGGATTAGTGAAGGGTTTATTCAACCACCTGATGAAACAAGTACCAGTTCACGTGAGTATGATCTGGAAGACATAGCCATTGAGTATTACCAAGAGTTAATAAAGAGAAATCTTATAGAACCTGTACGAGAATGTTCTGTCACTGGATATAGGTGCACCATGCACGATGTGATCCGATCCTTTGCTGAATATATGGGAAAAGAGGAATCTGTGGTGGTGGTTGGCAAAGAGCATGCTACTACTAGTGCTGATGGGATGCTTGTACGACGCTTGGCTGTAGGACAAACCGTATCAGTGGATGATTGGGCTACTTTGCAAAGGCATGAGTCACTTAGAACATTAATTAATTATAAGATCTAGAATAAACATTCATCCTGGTGATTCGGTATGTAGTTTCTCCAGGCTACGTGTACTGCACATAGTCTCTGCTAAGATCGGTACACTAATTTCCTCTCTATCTAGGTTGAAGCACTTAAGATACATTTGCTTAGAGGGTACTGATATATCTTGGCTACCAGATGACATCCACAAGATGAAATTTCTACAACACATTTCAGTTGGTAATTGTAAGAAATTATACCATCTTCCATGCAGCATCATAAAACTTGTGCATCTAAGATCTCTTAATATCAAAGGATCAAATGTTAGTGTCATTCCTAAGGGCTTTAGTGAATTAATAAATCTGAGGTCACTTCGTGACTTCCCAGTACACGTGGACACGGATGCAAGTAGCAGCTGGTGCAGTTTACAAGAGTTGGAGCCTCTCTCTTTGCTTCGGGAACTCACAATACTTGGCTTAGAGAAGGTGCATGACAGCCATGTGGCTGAAAAGGCACTAATTAGCAGCAAATGCCACCTGTGGTGTCTAGAGTTGCACTATAGTGCAAGTGGACATACTATAGGGACAGGCAGGCAGTGGCAAGGCAGAGCAGCAGCAGCAACAGTGTGTTGTAGAGGAGGTCTTCGAAAAGATATGCCCGCCAACCTGCATAGAGGATCTTACTTTGAGTGGGGGATACATTGGTCGCCAGCTATCGAACTGGATGTGCGCTCCAGCATCAGTAGACTTTAAGAGCTTGAGGTATTTAAGGCTGCAGAACCTACCTTGTTGCATCCAACTCCCTAACGGTCTATGCTGCCTCCCGAATATGGAAGCATTGCAAATCAAGGATGCACCAGCCATCAAGCATATCGGGCCCCAATTCCTAGTGTCATCGTGCTTGTCAGCTGGAGCTTCTTCTATTACATCAACACCATTTCCTAAACTGAGACATCTATATCTTGTTGGGCTACGTGAGTGGGATGAGTGGGAATGAAATGACTGTGAGGAGCATAGTGATGTGGAAACTGCCATAGCCATGCCTTGTCTTGAGAAACTCGTAATCAATAACTGCAAGTTGAGGTGTCTTCCACCAGGCCTCGCCAGCAGCAAGAGGCATGCTCTTAGAGAACTATACCTGTATGTGATTACCAACCTGACACATGTGGAGAACTTCCCTTCAGTCGTGGATCTTGACGTGTTTGACTGCCCTGAGCTCAAGAGGATCTGCGGACTCCCCATGCTGCAGAAGATTAGGATCGTTTGCTGCACAAAGTTGGAGGTTCTAGAAGGTGTACCGGCACTCGACAGCCTTGGACTGAAGGACGCCACCATGGACCCAAGGTATCTCAATTTGGGTTGCGACAAGAAGCTATGCATTTCCAGCTTATCACCAGGCAGCTCCGAATGGAACAAGATAAGCCATATTGGAAAACGCAACATTTACTACCTAGAAGATTCAGATACAAGATCGGATGGAGATTCAGAGGAAGACTGAGGACTGCACAGCTGCACTGAAGATCGCTCATGGACTCAGGTAAAAAATAAATTGCATTCTTTCACACAATGCCCAAACTTGCTTTCCAGATTATTAATTTGTTGTTACTTGTACTCCAATGCCCTGTGTGATTTCCATGTATCAATCACTAATACGTCCACCACACACAGGCACACAGCTGGAAGTTATTATACCCAAGGTTTGTCAAGTTGAATTGCAACAGGAAGCTATGTGAATCCTTGTCATCTGGTGGCTCCGAATGCCAAAAGCTGAAGATTAAGATACAAGTTTTCATGATGATCACTCAGGTAATAAATTGAATGATCTCTCAGGTATCCATGCAAGCTTTCAATAGACCACACAGTCACATAGGGGCATTAAAATATATTGTGCTTAGACAAGTGTTGCTACATGCTGCCAGTCTGACGAGAGGACATACACAATAATCGATTGTCTTAGAACAAAAGAAAAACAGTGTTCTTTTGTTCACTTTTTTCCTCTTAAACTCAGGCACAAGTATGTTTATCATCATCTCCTATATTTGTAACTAGAATTTTTCTCACATAGAACGTGATTTCAAGTATCATTATACACTGAACGTGTAAACTAATGTATGCAGGATCCAGGATCCATACGGCAGAGCCACCAGATGTTAGCTTGCTATGACAAGTGGGACTGAGATCTGCTTGGTAGAAGCTCGTCTCCATCACGCAGTACACGTACTCTGTTCACGTGCAGACTGTCGGACACACAGACTGCCGAATCGTGGTTTACCGGCTGCGTCTCATGCATTGTTGTAGTCTTGACCATGTATATTTGTACACGATTTTTTTTATGAGTGTACCTGTATATATATTTTCACAAGTAATGGGCCTGAAGTCGTGGGTGTTGTAATGAGCAGAACGTGTGGTGATGAAAGCAGACATGCAGCACGAACATTGTATGCTGGCCTGATTGATGGTCGTGATATAGGCATCCCAATATTATTGTTGTTCGACTTTACTCAGTCTCCTCGATGTCATGGCGATTATAGGAGTTCTGCTCTCCTCCGGTATTTGTGGCTACACCATATTCTTTCTTTGGATATATTTTTTTTGTGAATTGGCAACACCATTTCCTCTGCTTTATCGCCTGCACGGCACCATTATATGTAAGACACTCTGCTTTCCAAGGAGGCAGAGCAAATGGGCAGGACGAGCTTTGGCACACCATTATATCACAGAGGAATATAATGTTTCATTCATACTAGCATAGGGCAGCAGTTAATCCTATATATACAACCATATATCAGTGAAGAGACGAAGGACAACAATGCAGAAACAAGGCAAAGCAGAGCACCTCTATCGTGCGGCATGCTCTGAGAGCAAGCATCAACCAGCTGTACGAGAAGCCTGACGTGTCCCACTCTGCCCCAAGCACAAGAGGATCAGCGATCTTCTGCAAATTGCACAAGATCGATTAGCATCCTCCGATCCGCTGTCCAAATCTGCAGGTGGTTCAAAGGTGTCACCTGTGAATCAATGGCACACGGGGACGAACTTGCTTGTTGTAGAAACAGAAAGTACAGGATGGACCTGCTTCGTGCGTGCGAGCTGAAGCTTCCACTTTGTTTGGAGCTATGTTCAATCCAGTTAGGCCATGTGCTTTGATTGACCATCCGTCCCTGCTATGTGGAAGTTTCATTAGAATTTTATTAGCATTTAATAGAGGCCAACTTTGGAGTACATATGGCAGTGTTTTACTAGCCTGCTACATATGCTAATCAAGTTTCATAGAGGCCAACTTTGGAGTACCAGTTTAAGCTGCTTGATTCACACTCACACTTAGGCATCACTGTCCCTTTAATGGCTGGGGAATTTTGGAACAGATTTGCATAAAAAAAAAAAAAAAAAAAAAACTCAAACATCCCTTCATTTATCTGCTAAAGTAGACTACACTGAACAGATGAACCCAAAAGATTAAGCCATTATGAAGAGGTTGCCAATCCACTTACACACTTTAACACCACCACTCATGTGCAGCCGAAGACCAAGGCGGAAACCTGGAAATAAAGGGACAATGGCAGAAATGAAGCATCTGACAGGAGTCAAACTCGAGATCTCTACCTCTAATACCATGTTAGCATAGGTCAACCTCTGTCTACTGAGAGAGGGAATGAAACCCATATGTAAATGTACAATATTTAAAGATACTCTTGTACAAAGGGAATATACAAAACACATACGCACAGATCTCTAACACTATCCATCGAATTTATATAACTGATGAATAACATAGTATATCACAGAAGTAAAGAAGGTATAATGTTGATTACAACTTTGCACAATTCAAATGAAACCTCAGTCTCAGCAGCAAACAAAAACTTATTCAAAAATAAAATATAACTGCAAATAATAACTATAAATTGGATTACATATTGCACGGATCTATGTATGGATGCCGAAACTTTGAACATAATTATTTCATGGCTGCGCTGGACCTTCTACAGCACCACCAGCTTCCCGCAATGCTGTACCAGTTTCTGGTGGCAGGCTTTCAACCGCAGGACCCTTGGTTTCAGACCTCTCAGGTACTCTGGCAAAGTTTCCATGGATGAATCAGCCAACTCCAAAGTGTGCAGCACCTGGCTGCCTTCGACCACCTCGAGAGCTGGGCAAGCTTCAATGTAAACGCTACGCATACTGGGAATGCCACGGATGATCTTGAGACTCACGCAGCGTCGCACGTCGAGCTTCACCACGGAAGGGAAGTTTTCCAGGGCAGTTATCCTCGAGACATCAGAAATGAGCAGCTCTTGGAGAGCAACCCTGCTGCTGCTGGCAAGTCCTGGTGCACTACAGGAAACTGGGTCTTCGCCCGACCGCCGCGGACGGACGGTCGGCGAAGACCAAAAATCAGCGAAGCCTTCGCCGACCACTACGGTCGGCGAAGGGCGGTCGGGCAATTCTTGGTCGGCGATGACGATTCGCCGACCGCCCAAAGTGGCACCCGTCGGCGTATCTCTTCGCCCCGACCACCCAAAACAACGGTCGGCGAACAAAAGTTGGCGTTAACGGAGGCATGAAATAGGCGGCCGTTATGCCCTCTTCGCCGACCGCCCTCGGACACCGGCGGTCGGCGAAGATTTTTCTCATTTCTCCTCTTCGCCGACCGCCATGTCGGGACGGTCGGCGAAGGTGTTTTATATTTTTTCACAATTTCTTCGCCGACCGTGCTCCTAGATGGGCGGTCGGCAAAAGGTGTTTTACATTTTTTTTACAATTTCTTCGCCGACCGCCCGCGTAGTGCTGCTTTCGGCGAAGGACAAATTCTATTTTTTTAAAAAAACGTCGCCCGGCGGCTTTTGATAAAACGATCGGAAGAAGCTGGGAAAGGGCCGAACCGGGCCATTTCCCCTCCCAAATTTCGCCGACCGCCCGGGAAAAAAATGGTCGGCGAAAACTCCTTCGCCGACCGTTTTTTGGCAAAAGCGGTCGTGAAGCCCGAAAAAAATTATTTTTTTTTTGTTTTCGCTTTTCCCCTTGACAAACAAACACATATATAATATATCTCACATCCATTCAATCACAGAACATATATATATCGCATTGCACACCTCCGGCACATGAAACACAACGATATATCACATAAATAAGTTGCACACGTCCAACAACATGTCCACAAGTCCAACATCGAGTCTCACACGTCCAACAACATGTCCACAAGTCCAACATCAAGTTCACAAGATAAACAAGTCCACAAATGATCTAGACAAGTCGCGGGGAGTCTCACAAGTTCATGCAGGTGGCGGAAAGGTTGGGAAAGGCGGAACTTGATGGTTCGGGGACGGGAAGCCTTGCTCAACACCTGGAGCACCTGCAAAGGGCTGATTCGACCCCGCCGATCCTGGAGTGGAAGCCTTGCGCAAAGAAGACAATGTTGCAGGTGTTAGACATGATTATTTGAAACGAAAATCGAAGCTCTTTGCTATCATACTCACGGGAGTACCGAGGCAACGAAGCGGCAGGGCGGGTTGAGCGACCGGGACCTAGGAGCCTGGTGGCGAGCCAATCCACCAGTCGTGGAAAGGAACCTAGTAAGCTCCTCGAACTTGGCCGCCATTGTCGCCTCTTTGGGCCTCCACCTCCCGACGGCGCGTCCTTTCCTCTCCTAGGCTCTTTGGGCGAGCTCTTTGGGCCTCCACCTCAAGAACGCCCGACACGGCCCCGTGCCACGCTTCGCTGGGCCGTATCGGCGGGTCGTGTCCGCCCTCCGTGCTCGGACGTCGGAGAGTCTCATGTGGAAGGCGTCGACGATGCCGTCGGCGGCCTTAACCTCCGTGCTTCTTGCCTCCAAAAGTGGCCATGGCGATGTCCGTATCAATGTCATGGGCGCCCGGATCGTAGTCCTCCCCATATTTACGCCGGTCGCGCCGTGTACTCAGCGATCCGTTGGCCCACACCGGAGTTGCTTGCGCCTCTGCCGGGTCGTTGGCGTCATAGGAAACATCGAGGCGGCCCTCTTCTTGTGCGCCATGCGTAAAGGCACCCCGGTCGGTGCGAGGTCTTGCACGGATGTGTCTTCATTTGTGAGAAACAAAGGAAGAGGATTAGTGAGCTGTGAGAAACAAAGGAAGAGAAACAAATAAGATTGAGCTTAACAAAAGAAAAGCGCTTACCCATAATTCTTTGTACTCCGCAGCGCTCCGATGCCTTGGTGGTGTGATGGACCTTGCATCACCAAACGTTTTTCCCGGGCATCGTCGTGCACCTTTTGCCACTCCTCCGTGAACCACTTGTCCACGATCTGATCCCCAAATCCCAATGGACGCCGTAACCAAGTCGGCTTCATCTACACGTCATGAAAATATGTCGGATTAGAAGATCACATTAACTATCTCAAAACAAGCACCGCGTAGTGTTGTTCATGTACCTCAAGAACTGTTCGCGGGTCAACATCTTAGTCCTTGCATCCTCCTTTGATACTTTCTCGACCCGAAGACCGTTGCATAGTAGTTTATGATGGCACGGGGCTTTGCATCCAAAGCATATCGGTGGCCGCGCGTTTTTTGCGGCGTTCTCAAGCACCCTTGCAGCTCGCTCCTCCTGTCCTTCCTCGCATTTGAAGAAGTTACGCATACAAATACAATATCAAATTCATGGTTTCAAGAATGCGATGTATTGAGAAAAGGCTTTGTCGCGAGGTCGAGTTACCCAAAACTCTGTGAGCACCCGCTCGCCTTGTGGGTGTAGTCCGAGTCTTCTCCTTGGTAGTAGGCTGCCCGGCGGCGGCCGGCCACATGCCCGTGGTGCGTGGCGGCGCGGGGTAGTGCCGCCGCACAATCCGATGATGCCGGCGGGCTTGCGTGAGTCACCGCCCGACACAACGATCCAGCTCTGCATAATGAAGACACGATATTAGTTTCACTCGAAGTAGGCATAATGAAGACATGAAGTAGGCATAATGAAGACAATGAGGTACGCATCTAAATCTACTTACCTTGTCCCTTGGGGGGGCGAATCACGAGGCGGTTGTCTTTGGAGCGGAGCCCCGAGGGGAGTCGTGAGGGGCCTCGCAAAGTAGACCTTCGCAGCCCTTGCCGCCGCCGGTCGAACCCCCACCGAGAGGGGTTGGAGCCACCGAGCGCTCGTCCTCCCGCCGTCGGTGACGTCGGCGTCGGGCGGCGTCGTCGTCCCCTCCCGGTGGGTCCTGCTGGCCACCCTGCTCGGGGCGAAGGCGCCACCGGCTCCTCCTCTCGTCGTCCTCCTCCTCCACCTCGGGCCTGGGCGTGGGAGCCGGAGCCCTCGACACGGGAGGCCGCCTCTATGAACTCTCCGCCTCCTCCTCCGTCGGCCTTGTCTTCGTGCGGTTTGTAAATCTGGTCAAGGCACGGGCGACCTCTCGGGGTCGTCGACCTCCACGACTTCCACGACCTCCACGACCTCCCGCCATCTTTGTTCGATCACCTGTAATCAAAACATGAACAAGGCATAATTAGATCCACATGCATTGTAATTAAAATATAAATAAGATATAATTACGGTATAAACAAAAAACATAGTATTACATGTATTAGAAGTAATCGGGATCATCGTCCATTGGACCCCTGGTGGTTCTCCGCTCGTCATCGCTGTCAACATTGTCGAAATCACTAAGAGAATCCGAACTTTGATTGTTGACTTCATTGAGCGCGCTCAATCTGTCTAGCATTTCTATGTCCTTCGGGTCGAACACCTCAACGCCGTCGTCGTCATCATCGGACATTTCATCGTCCCACTTCCATTCCTATATCTCCAAATAGGTCTATCACAAAAACTCCCAGGCGGACCCTCTTCTTGATAGAACTCTCCCTCATATGTGATTGGGTTGATCAAGTTATAATCTTCATCATTTGGGACAGGTAGTTTACCATGCGGCGCTACCTTCGCACAACCTCAAACCCTTAAGATAATCTTTGTCTTGGCGGGCATATGGCGGGTAATAAACCTGCACGGCACTGTTGAGCCACAATGTATATATCGGATCGTGGATACACGGAATCTGGTCGAACTTTGACTAGCCCAATTGCCGGCGTACGTTTAGTACATTCAGGGTCGAACCACTGACATTTGAATATCACGGGTTTAAGATGCGGGCGCCATAAAATGAAAGCTCATATATTTCTTCGACTACGCCATGGTATTCCGTCCCATTATTATCGATTGTTAGCACGCCGCTGTTTGTGGTACTCGGTTGGTCGCCCTGTTCGTAGCTTGTCGTGTGGAAACGATATCCATTCACATCATAAGCGTTAAATGACCTAACCTCGTCATCACAGCCGTTTGCAACAGCAACTAGCTCGCCCGCGTATAGAGCGTCGGTTTGGGCCCTTCTCTTGAACCCGCGAAATGAAATCGGGTCTCGTGGTCCAGCACCTTGTGAAAGAAGAGTATCAAGTTCGTGGGGCTCGCATCCCTTGATCGGACCAAGTCTCACGAATGAATTCACGTTTGTGCGGATCCACCTCGGGCGAGTTGGTCAAGACATATAGCATGATCTTTGTGCCACTCTCTCAACTCAACGACTTCTTGGGTAGCCGCACCTAGGCGCTTCGTCTTGACCTTGGAAAAGGCTGAGCTTCGACTTATTTTTCGTCGGCATTGTAACGAGGGATTTGGTCATGCACGCTAGGAATGTTCTCTCAGTATAGTACTTCTACGTGAAGTTTGACACCTCCTCCACAACGTATGCCTCGGCAATAAGGCTCGATTTTGGCTTTATTTCTACATTTTCTGCGTACACTCTTTAGAGTTCTCTCGATTAGGGTAGCACCAATGGTACTGCTGCACCGGGCCCCCATACGCACCTCGCATGCGGTAGGTGCACAATCATATGCTGCATCGACAAGAAGAAGCCGGGTGGGAAGATTTTCTCCAACTTACGAGTAACACAAAGCCGCCTTTTCCAACGTCTACAAGCGGTCGAGAGAGATCGCCTTTGAACACAAATGGCGGAAGAAATAACTCAACTCGCCCGGCACTAGCCATACATTCTCGGGGACAAAGCCTCGAACCATCGTGGGAAGCGGCCGCTCAAGCCATACGTGATAGTCATGACTCTTCATCCCATTGACTCGCATAGTAGTTAAATTGACTCCCCTCTTCACATTATGTGCATACCATCCGGAAACCTCGGTGTCTTCATCCATTGAAGTACCTCCTTTCTTTTTGCCTAGACAAGACGAAATCGACATTGGGCCTTCGCCATCTCTTTTGCCGCCGCGAGGAGGCCTCATCTCTTGATTTGGTCTATCGCAAAGTTTTGCCAGTCCACTCTAGCCTTAGGGTTGTCCTTAGACTTTTTCGGTGTCCATGAGTGTGCAAAAAGTGCTTCACCGATATTCTTCTCGCAAAGATTGCATGTGGTCAAGGTGATGTGGCACAAGAAGGTCATCATGATAGGGGAGCCTCTCCAAGCCCGACTTATGAGTCCACATATCTTTGTGACCATACCCCACAAAACCACCGCCTTGTTCATTGGCCACAAGAGAATCTAGCTGAGCACGGACCTCGGCACCAGTCTTCATCTGCGGCTGAGGTTCTGTCACTACGACCCCTTTTGTAAAGTTCTTCGTGTCCTGTCTGAATGGATGGTCAAGAGGCAGGAACTGACGATGTAGGTCGAACGACGAAAACTTACCGCCCGCCTCGCAACCTCGATGAACTGCAGACTTTCCTTGCATACTGGGCACGGAAACTTTCCATGAACACACCAGCCTGAGAACAACCCATACGCCAGGAAGTCATGAATTGAGTACTGGTACCAAACATGCATTTTGAACACTTGCCTTCGTAGCTCGGTCGTATGTCCATACGCCTTTCATCCCAAGCCTTGATCAATTCATCGATCACAAAGCTCTATATACACACCCATCTTATTCCCGGGTGGCGGAATTATAAGCGACAAGAATATGGTGTCCCGTTGAAAGGCGACACCGGGAGATTCGGGGGATAACGAATACGGGCCAACAAGTGTATGGGGCCGCGTGCTCATGCCATAGGGATTGAACCCATCTGCTGCCGGGGCGACACGCACATTACGCGCCTCCATTGCTTTCTCGGGATGTTTTCCATCAAAGTATTGCCATGCTTCACCATCGATGGATGTATCATCTTGTCCGGAGTGTATCGCTTGCCATTTTTGTGCCACGTCATCTCGCTTAGCGGATTCCTCGGTCATGTATTGTCGCTGAATCCCTCGGTACAAACGGTAGGTACCGTAGTATTTTTTTTGGCGACCTTGTTCCGCTTCATCGACCATCTCCGTTGGGGCCTCTTCGTACCTAGAGGCTTTTGCACTCCTGAACGATGCGTTGCATCGGCGTGCTCTTTCCTAAATAGGACACACCCATTCTCGCAAGCATGTATCTGCTCATACGGCATCTTAAGTGCCGTAAAGAGTTTCTGCGAGTCATACATGTTCGATGGTAGGTTATGGCCCTTTGGAAGCAGGGTGCCAACAATGTACAACACCCTATCGGCTTTTTTTTCGACTGATGTTCAATTCAGACTTCAGCCCTAGTAGCGATAAATGCCGTCCGGCTGCGAAAAACCATTGTGTTCTCATGAAGGGGTTTCACGGCCGAAGTCTAACATTGCATAGAAATTCTTTGCCTCCTTCTCCATCGCCTCCTTATCACGTGCTTCGTTGAACAGTCCTTGGTGGACATCATCTAACATATCTACAACCCCGGCATCACCATCACAATCCTCGGCGTGCTCTCACCACCTCCTCTCATACGTTGTGATTCACCATGGTAGACCCACACGGTGTAGTCCTTGGTGAATCCAACATCTAGAAGATGACGTTGCATATCCTTTCTGCTGACTCTTCTCGTGTTGTCACACTTACTGCAGGGACACCAAACTAGCACATGACCACGAGCACTAGCGTTGGCCCAAACCATTTCAAGAACTCATTGGTCTTGTCAATCCATTCTTCGTCAAAAATCACGCTTACTTCTCCGACCGTCGTACATCCACCGGGCGGTCGTCCATCCTTTAGCAAGCACGAATTCCAACCATGAGTTCGATCCACATGCCGTTCCTACTCTCTAATAGGCCGGGATAGGTCCTAATCCCACCGCCGGATGCGTAGGCGGGTCGATTTCCATGCTCCGATCCGACCGAGACAGAATTCGGCAGCACCTCCCGCTTGTTCTCCTCGATACACGTCCCGGAAGGGAGAGTGTGCATCCGGAGAACGGTGGGGGGGAGGTGATGCCAAACTCGTCGCCGACCGAACGGGACATGGAAACCGACCCATCTACGCATCCGTGGGCTGTCCAAAATATATGGACAATCCGAAGCAGATACGGTCGTAGATATGCAAAGAAATGCATACCTCCAACCGTATCTCTTTCGACGGGAGACGCCTAACAAGGTTACGCGACATATACGATACCCATCTCATGCGACCGGAGCAGGGGATATTCATACCTAGGGTGGTGGGGGTGGGCGGCCGTGCGTGCACACCCGCAACGCAGAGGAAGGAGATCGGGGGGCGCTCCACCACTTCGACGGGCTCTTTTCTGCGAAGAAAAAATATGAGATAAATTCGAAATTTTGGCGGAACCTCCCCTACACGGGAGGCTTTTTCGATACACTGAAAAAACATGGCACGATGGCCAACATCCGGATATCCATATGCACATTCTCAACTAGGGGCATCCACTAACATATCCATATCCATACCCACATATCAACGGCACGATGGCCGACCAACACATATGCATACACACTAGTTTGGGCGGTCGCGGCGGCACGAATGCTCACCTAGCTTGGGCGGTGGACGAATAGGCGGCACGACGACGGATCACGAGCACGGACACGAACGGGCGGCACGAGGACGGCGTCGACCTTCTCCTCCTCCTCCTCTTCTTCCCTCCTCTTCCTCCTCTTCTTCTTCCCCCTCCTCCTCTTCTTCCCTCCTCCTCTTCCTCCTCTCCTTCCTCCTCTTCTTCCTCCTCTTCCTCCTCTTCCTTCCCCTTCCCCTTCTCCTCTCTTCCTCTTCCCTCCCCTTCCTCTTCTCACGCGGGACCCAGCGGGTGGGAGCCCGGCAGCGTGCGTCGGGGCCGGCGGCCGGGGTCGGGGCGCCGGAGGTCGGGGCCGCCGGTGGCGGGGGCCGGCGGGGGGTCGAGCGGCCGAATCGCGTCGGCGATCGGGGGCGCGGGTGCGTGAGGCCAGCGGCCGCCGCGGCGCGCTGGCGGCCTTGGCGTGGCCCAGCGGACGCGGGGCGGCGAGGGCGGGGCGCGCCTGCGGGACGGGGGCGGCGGGGGGCGGCGAGCGGGTGGTGAGCGCCGGCGACGGCTGCGGTGGGCGGCGGCGGGTGTCGCGTCGCGGTGGCGGCGGTGTCGTGTGTGTGTGTGTGTGTGCGTTATTGTGTGTGCGTGAGTGAGGGAGCAGGCGGGAAGGTGGGTGAGTGGATAACGTTCACGTTTTTATTTTTTTTTTTGTCGCGCCGACCGCCCCGGATCTGGGGCGGTCGGCGGCAACCGCCGACCGCCCGGATCCGGCGGTCGGCGAATTTTTTCGCCTTGGCGGGCGGGATCGGGCGGGGAAACCACGTCGCCGACCGCCTCGACCTGGCGGTCGGCGGTTTTGGTTTTTCGCCCGCCCGACCGCCCGAGTGACCGGCGGTCGGCGCGTTTTTATTTATTTTTATAATGATGCGACGCGGGGCTGGGGGGGACACCACCTTCGCCCGACCGCCCGAAATGGCGGTCGCGGGCGAAGCATTTTGGTTTTTTTAAAAATCGCCTTCGCCGACCGCCCTGTGCGGCGGTCGGCGAAGTGAATCTTCGCCCGAGGGCAATGTTATGCTCTCGGCAAATTTTTTTTTTTTTTTGGAATTTTCACTTCAAAATTTTTCTCTACCTTAGATAGAGTGTTTACAATAACATATCAAAAATTGGGACATTTTCCGACGTTTTACTATTTTTAATAGTTTTCTTCTTTTACTCGAATATTTTTCCCACCTAAAATTTGAACTGCAGGTACTTAGAAAAAAGGAATTATGTGATTGGAAAAATAATATTCTTGTTTGTTAGTATATTTTGAGCCCTCATCTATGGACACGTGAGAAAATTAAAAGATCTTGTGCGCGAGACATTCGATTACATCGCGCGTAGCGAATCATTTTAAAATTCTAAAAAAGAAAACGAAGTCGGAAATTCATGAAATTTGACGAGGCATCGTTATATTGCATGTTTAAGCTGTGGAAAAAAAATTTGAAAAGGTTTCATGCAAGTTTGCATCCCGGATTTGCTCAAACCTAGACATCTCAACTAGAGTTTCTGTTTATCACATGCTAGAGATGTCTCCGTAATCGCCACCCCGAGATGCAAACGTCCCACCTAAATCGACTCCGTTTGATATAAGGACAACTTCGTCAAGTTTCATGATTTTTCAACTCCGTTTGAATTTTATAGAATTTTAAAGCGATCGATCCGCAAGTGAGTCGACGTGTTTTCGCGCACAAGATATTTGAATTTCGGTGCCTGGCCATGGATGAGGACTCAATATGGACTCACAATCATGTTTATCATTTTTGAATCATTTAGACCCATTATTTGAATCACTTGCGGTTTAAATTTTAGTTTTTCGAAAGAAATTCAAATATAACATGAAAACCCATAAAATATAGTAAAAAAGTTTTAAAAAATCCCAAACTTGAACAATGTACTAAATATACTGTAGCTAAGCCACAGAAAAAGTTGTGATAGCAAATTCAAAAAAAATTTATACTTCGCCGAGCCCTGAAAAAGGTGCTCGGCGAAAGGCAATCTTCGCCGACCGCCGAGGGATGCGGCGGTCGGCGAAGACTTCTTCGCCGACCGCCAGGTTGGGAAGCGGTCGGCGAAGATCGACCCTCGGCATTTTTTGCTGCCACGTGTCCATGCGGCGGCGTTTTTATTTTTAAAAAAACCGCCCGACCGCCCGGTTGTGAGGGGCGGTCGGCGAAGAACATACGCTTCGTCATTTTTTCTGCCCGCGTGGCATTGTGGGTCACGGTTTTATAATTTTTTTAAAAACTTAGCCGACCCCGCGGGACGGAGGGCGGTCGGGCGGAATGTCGATCTTTCGCCGACCACCGGACGGTGGGCGGTCGGGCGAAAAGTGTCTTGGCGACAAAAAACGTTGCGGTGTCGTCGGAAGCGGCGGCGGGTTTTCTTCGCCGACCGCGGCGGTCGGCAAAGACGCTTTGCCAAGCGTTGCTCGCCGCCGACCACTTGGCCGTCGGCGAAGACCTCTTCGCCGACCGTGAAACTTTGCCAAAAGCGCGGCTGTCGGCGAAGAAATCTTCGCCCGACCGCCAGATTTTTCAGGTGGTCGGCGAAGCGCGTAACGGGTCGGCGACGACCCAGTTTCCTGTAGTGGTGGTAGGCGACCCAACTTGCAATCATTAATATAAAGTGTCTGCAGACAGGGGCATAGCGATGCTGTGCTCGGCTTTGGTAGCTTCTTCATCATCCTCCCATTCCCACTCCTCCCACTGAGGCAGTCTACGGAACCTTAGTAATTGCAGCTTAGGGAAAGACGACATTCTTTTGCCAAGCTACTGCTTCTATCCGGGGCCTGCTGCTGGAACTCAGGGCCGACGCTCCTGATGGCCGGAGCTGTCTCGATCCGCAGGGACACCAAGCTGGGGAGTCGACATAATCTGTCTGGAAGTTGGGTGCAGAAAGGAAGCCAGAACATTTCCAGCCTAGTCAAGCTGTTGAAGTGAACCTCAACACCAGAGTTCCTCATACACAGCCAGCTTGGCGGCTGACGCCCGATGTAGTTATCAATACGCAGATTCTCCAATTGAGGCGGTGGACAGAGCTGATCGAATACCTCCTCCACCCGTTGGCAGTCCTCCGGAGCTACCTCATCAATGGCAATGCTTGGAAGTTCAAAAAGCTTGTAGCATGCATAAAACAGGTCTCGAAGCTGCTCCTTTTCACGGATCTTGGCCTTTGCAGCCAGCGAGCCAGATGGCACTGTTTCCAGGTTCTCTAACCGTAGTTTTCGAAGCCTAGAGAGAGGTTCCACCTCTTGTAGGCTACACCACATCCCGTTCCCATCAATCTGCAGTGGTAGGTTCTGAAGTGTCCTAAGATTTGTCAGCCCACCAAGACCCTTAGGTACAGTAAATTTTGTGCCTCGAACAATACTGAGGTACCTTAGGCGCTCTAGCTTTAGCATGCTGCTAGGGATCTTGCCATCAAAGCTATCACACTCCTGCATATGAATATGTTCTAGGAACCTCATCTTGCCTATGTCATCTGGTAGCTGAGATATATCTGTTCTCCACAAGAGAAGAAATCTGAGATGCCTCAGGATTCCAAGGGACCTTGCAAACCTATCCGACTCTGCATCAACCAGAAACAATGCTCGTAGGGAAACAAACCTACTCAAAACAAATTCACTTGTACTAGGATCAAATTTCATCCTACTGCAGATAATCAAACTTCTTAGGAACTCTTGTTTTTCGGAAATCCTGCTCCAATCAGGCAATACCCCTGGCTTTAGCCCCGACACATCTGGCTTTATGGATAGGCGGCAAACCTTTGGTGACGAAAATAGGGAGCTTATTTCATCAGGCACTATAACCAATGCTTCTTCCTTGGCCATATAACAAGCAAAAGAGCGGACAACATCATGCATCACTGTTTTTTTCGAACTTGTTCTATAATAAGATTCCTTGTGATTAGATCCCTATAGTAGCAAATTCCAATGTCTTCTACTTCATTGCACCTCCCCTCATTGCTAGGTGCAAGAAATCCTTGGCTCATCCACATCCCAATAACATCATCCCGATGCATCCGGAATCCTTTAGGAATAAGTGAGTGGTACAAGAAGCACTGTTTCAGAGAGGGAGAAAGGTCCTCATAACTTAAGCGTAGTGCAGAGTTTAGATCATCATGTGTTTTATCTGTTTTCCATGTGGGGTCGTGCAAAATACCATTCCACTCAAGCTCAGTTGCTGGCTTTGTTCTTAGGATCCCTCCTATGGCTTTAATAGCAAGCGGTAAACCATCACACTTTTTAATAATGCCAATCCCAACATGTTTCAGCTGATCAAGAGAACTGTTACTGCCGACATCCTGGCAATAATAAAATAATACTTATAATTAGGATACCATCAACAATAGAGTCACCTTGCTAGCTCATATGAACATTAAAAAGGGAGAAAAATAGAGTAAACTAACATGTTTGTACAGAAAAATGTGTAGGCATAAAAATGAATAATATAAAAGTGTGTGAGCTTAGCTCTTCACAAAGAGCTAGATTGTCGATCTCTCCCCATATTGAGTAAAATATACTATGAGCTAGCATTTTGATGCATCATTTAGGAAAACTGCTGCTATAGATATCTACTAATTTGACACTATGCATGTTTGTATGATGTTTCCCAATTGAGCATCACTACTACATAAAGTATGAACCGTGGGCGGGTTTTTCATTTACCATAGCGGTTTTCATAACCGCTCCACGAACTAAAGGCCACAGTTTAGTCTACCTATTAACCATGACGGTTTTCTGAACCCCCCAAAAAAAAAAAAAAAAAAAAAGTTAATAAAAAGAGTATCCCAAATCCCAAACTCTAATGGGGTGGGATCCGGATCTATGCTGGTCGCCGCCGCCGCCACTAGAGGTGTCCTTGGTCGCCGCGACGCTGTGGGAGGGAGGGCTGGCCCCGCACGCTGCCGCCGTGCACGTGGGGAGGGAGGGCTGGCTGCCTCGCGTCGTGAGAGGCCGCCCCGCGCGACGCCCTTGCCGCCAGATCTAGAATAGTGTTGAGGGGAGTGGAGTGGACGGAGATGGTGATGCCAGATGGTGAGGGAGGCGGCAAGATGGGGTGGTCGGGTGAAGTAAGCTGAACCCTAAGTCGCGGGCTTACTTGTTGTTGGGTGGTATTGGGCTGATTGTGATTTTAAGTGGGCTCGCTTGTATTAACCGTGATAGGCCTTTGTAAAAGTGAGCTATTTTCATGGCAGGGGTTGTTATAAATACCGCCACGTTAATCAATTAACCATAGAGCTTTCTAAAACCGCCTCGGATAAAAAAAAGCCGTCCACAGTTAATCGGGCATTAACTGTTGCCCAAACATGGATCGAACGCCCGAGGTCAGCTTGACCAAAGGGCCGCTTGATTGGATTGAAATTGCAATGTCTTGGTTACAAAGAGGGGGTGGCTGCTGCTTATATAGGCAGAGCTCCTTGCCTTTACTTAGGGGCTAAGCATAGCCTTTACTTAGGGGCTAAGCAACTTAGGGGCTAAGCAAAAGTAAGTGCAGGAAAGTAAGATACAAGTGCTAGGGATTAACTGCTATCAATCTCCCCCTAAGACCTAGCACTACATCAGCTTCTTCAGACCAATCCTCCTCCTCATCTCCTGAAATTTTGATCTTCCCAGAGACTTGGTAAGAATGTCGGCCAGCTGATCTGCTGTGGGGATGTAGGTGGCCTTGATGCTTCCATCTTCCAGACATTCCCTGATGAAATGGAACTTGGTCCTGATGTGCTTGCTTCTGTCATGGAAGACCGGATTCTTGGCCAATGCGAGAGCAGACTTGCTGTCCACCCTCAGCTCCACAACCTCCACGCCTGCGCCCAAAGCTCCCGAGCAGCCCGGACAGCCACGGGGCTTGCCGACGCGGTGGTGGCGGCGACGTACTCTGCCTCGCAGCTTGACAGGGCCACCACCTTCTGTTTGACTGATTGCCAGCTGATGAGACAGCCGCCCAGGAAGAACATCGTTCCGCTGGTGCTCCGGCTTGTGTCCACATCGCCGGCGAGGTCGCTGTCGCAGTAGCCAATGAAGCGTCTGGAGTCCGGGCGCTTTTTGTAGTGGAGCCCGAAGTCCAGCGTCCCTGCCACATACCGGAGCACGCGCTTCACAGCCTGCAGGTGCTCGGTCGTGGGCCGCTCCATGAACCGGCTCAGGTAGCCGACGGCGAACGCCAAGTCTGGCCGGGTGTGCACAAGGTACCGCAGGCTTCCCATCAGCCGCCGATACATCGTCGCATCCACCTCCTCCGCCGTGCTCTCCTTGCTCAGCTTCAGCTTCTCCTCCATCGGGGTGGCTGCTGGATTGCAGTCCACCATGTCTCCCAGCTCGAGAACCCGCCGCGCGTAGTTGGACTGGCGCAGCGTGATGCCCTTGGCATCCTGGTGGACCTCGACGCCGAGGTAGTAGCAGAGCAGGCCGAGATCACTCATCTCGAATCGATCCTTCATGGCGGCCTTGAAGCTCTCCACCTCCCTCCAATCAGCGCCGGTGATGATCAGGTCGTCGGCGTAGGCGCCGCGACCGAAACGAGGTCCTTCGCCGCGCGCGATTACACCGCCGCCTCATGCGCCGCTACGGCTCAGCGTGGCGTCCCAGCTTCGTTCGGGGCGCGGCGCTTGCCGCAGCCCGTACAACGCCTTCTTCAGGCGGTACACCTTCCCTTCTTCTCCGGCGACGGCGAAGCCCGGCGGCTGCCGCACGTACACCTCCTCCTTGAGGTCGCCGTTGAGGAAGGCGGACTTCACGTCCATGTGGTGGACCTTCCACCCTTCCTGCGCCGCCAGTGCGAGGAGCATCCGCACGGACTCCATCCTCGCCACCGTGATCGTTTTTAACTGCTCTCATTAACCATGATCGTTTTTTTTAAAAACCGCCACGGTTAATAAAATAGAAATGCCTTATAAAAGATTTTTTGTAGGAGTGCATCGGGATAAACTAATTATGTGTTACTTTCAAGACTGACATCCTACTTAAAATGTAATAAAAAAAATCACAAACTTGTATGTCGAACCATTGATATTTTATTATATATACACACATTGGTGACTAGATTTTATCAAGTTTGGCCATATGTATTATTAAAAAACAATAGTTGGTGTGAAGATAAACAAAGTATGAAACTAAGATGGTACTACCCTAGGGATTTTCAGTGGTAGCTTCATGATTTGTAGCAATGGTTTTGCCAAGAGTTGCTAAGCAACCATTGCTAAAAATGCCTGATTTGTTGGGGTGATTGGCTAGCCGCCCCTATAAAGGCTCGACAAATCATTTTCCAGAAATCCATGATACTAGATCAAAAAAGTTGCAAATAGCGGTATTTTGCATGCGAAAATCACGCCCTACACGGTTGCAACGACAACTATTTGCAGCAGCCGAACCACCATTGTTTGGTGACTACTTTTTTGTTTATGATTTTGTCTTGTTTCAGTGACTAACCACATATATCGAAATATGTTAGAAAAATGATCTCATCATTTTATATAATGAATTTTCACTTTGATTGAATAAGATCTGCAATAATGAGAGTGAAACAAGCAAAGTACCTGCGCTGGCAACTGCTTCTTGAGCAAAGACCAAGCATCTTCATCGAGTAGTGGTTTGACACGGTGTAAGCAGTAAGCGTCTACACCCATTTCCTTGACAAGGCCCTCGTTCCTTGTGGTGATGATGACTCGACTCCCGTGTTGTTGACGACCAGCCCGCATAAGTGGGCTACGGAGGACATCGCTCCACGCTTCGTGACTCCAGAGATCGTCCAGCACCATGAGAAACTTGTCTCCGGATGATAGAGTGGTGCAGAGGGTTTGTGTGAGGACCTGCTTGTCCCCATTGGGGCCTTGTTCTTTGCCCCTGGCCTGGGCAATGGCAGAACTCAGGAGATCGTCCGGGTTGTAGCGCTCTGTGATGCTCAGCCAAATCTTTCTCCCGAACTCTGAGTTTATGCCCCCATCGTTGAATATCTTCTGGGCCAGGGTGGTCTTCCCCATTCCCCCTGCTGCCGTGATGGACACCACCTTGACCCCAGGCTCACAGGTCAAGAGCTCTTGCACCAGTGACTCTGTATCCGCTTCAATCGCATCACCGACGACCGCCGTGTCGTCAAGCAACGACGTCGTAGCGCGGCTGTGGCTAGTGCCCTCGCTCGGCTGCCTCCACATCTGGTAGGCATCAAGCTTTACAAACCCAAAGTTGGCCATCTCCTTGCGGATGTCGTCCAGCTTCGCATTGAGCTGCTTGATTCGGCCACCAATCTGGTGGGCAAAGCAAGGGTTCCGCAGGCAGAAGAGCAGCGGCAGGATGCAACCCGGCGTCCTCTCCTGCACCTGCATGGTTCCACAGAAGCTGCCCGATCGTGGCTTGTTGTGCCTCTCCTCAGCGTCCAGCTGGCACAGCTCCAGGATGTCGGTGGCCGCGTACAAGGCACCCTTGAGCTTGCTCACCCATCTCTGTACCCTGACATCCTCGATACGCCTCCTCTCAGCGTCGGCCACATAGGCCTCCAAGTTATCCACCTTGTCCCCAAGCTTGGTGATCTCGTCAGAGACACCCAGCAGCATGGATACCTCTTCTTCAGCCATGTCCGTGATCAACTTCTTCACGTAGGGTGCTAAGGCGTCCAGGACAGCCGCCATTTCTGAAGATACAAGCATGTAAGCACAGATTAGTGACCGAATAGAAGGCTTCAAATATTAACTGAATGCTTAGCTACTTCCGAATGACATACACAAATAGACAGGAACACGTACACATGTATGGAATATGCTTGATCGGTTACAAAACATGATTTAGCCTGTACTTACAACGGTACGAGGTAGTAATAATAAACCTTCAGCCATGTGAACAGTGTAGAAGAAGGAAAGCAAAAAGGTTATGTTTGGAAAACAGCTCAGCTTCACTAGTGAAAAGGTTTTCATAAACATTTGGTAAAATAGCTTTTCACGAAAGATAGCAAAGAGAAAGCTGGGAGAAGCTAGTATTTTCAGCTTCACCTATAGAACCATATCCATGTGAGAAGAGCAGTGTTTAGAAAAAAGCTGTTTCATCCGAAGCCATTTGATAGGAGACGCTGAAAATAGCTTTATATAGCTGGCAGAGAGAAAGTCTACCAAAAACACCCTAAATTAAGGAAGAAGGGAAAAAGAAAGCTAACTTGTGCAGGCTAGCTGGAACTACAGTACTCAGGCATAGAGATAGAGCTGTGAAACGATGCATGCAAGCATAGGAAGCTAGCTAACACTTGTAAATACAAATAAAACGATAGGATGGAACAGATCGAATGATGACGTGCACGCACCTTGCTTCTCAGTAGATCTCAGCTGGTAACCAAGTACAGGTAGTAGTTTCCTCTCCTCTGCTATGAAGAAATTAAAAGATAGGATGGATGTCCCGCCCTTGGTGAAGCTAAAGCAGCTGCTTTATGGTGAATGATGGGCAGATCTGCTAGCGCTAGCCAGCAATGACAGTGCAGAGAGCAGATGCATTGCCAAGGCACCCTGTACCTTGAGCTGTCTGTGGCCTTGGACTACGGTCGACAAAGTATAAACGAAATGTCATGCACAACGTATACCTTTTGGCATCATCGATATGGATAAGCAAGCCCAATCAGTTTTGCTACGCACTCCGCCTGTAAACTAGTATTACTAATCCATCATCAACTCGGCCGGCCAGTTGGTGATACATATGCAAAGGCGCCTATCAGCGAGAGCCGGCGGCCTCAGGCACAATTAATAAATTTCTTTTGGTAACATTTGCCACTGATAAATTTTGCTCTGATTACACCATGCGTTCAATGGGTAGATGCAGAACGATGGAGCAGCACCACCAACTCTTCTTTCGAGTTATCTATTTATTTATCACCAGCTTTTTGCTTTCAACCACCAGACAAATTTCTCGGCCTGCTACACCCAAACAATACGGCAACAGCTCCATCATACAATAACAAACGTTCTTCTACTGTTGGTTTGCCTTGACCTCATATACTTAGTCTTAAACTCGACGAGATGACCGAACAATAATGCACTTCTAAAAATAACATCAAACGAAAAGCTGTGTTGGATTGGTGTGACATCTTTGCAGTTTAGCACTATTATATATATCTATTGGGCAATGCTACGGTACTCTTTTTACACATTGGGCGAGGTAATAAAACAATACTAATACGATATAATAAGTTCAACATCTTGAATGCCATGGTACATGTAAAAACTAAATGACTACTTATGTGGGTAGCCTAAGATCTAGAATATTCTTTTATAAAAAAATAAAACAAGAAGTTTTGAATAAATGATACAATAAGCATAGTGTCATACGCTGACAAGAGAAGGCCCAATGGGGCCTAGGGACCGGCCACACGCCCCAAAGGGGGTGTGCACGCGCCCAGGAACGGTGGCAGCCCTGCTGCTTGCCGCCGACGCCGCCGTATTTCCGCCGTATCTCCGCCGTCAAATTTCAGGAAATAAGAATAAAGGAAAGAAATAGATATTATTAGATAGAAGTATAATAAGAGATTACTTAGGATGCAAGTCTGGTCGAAACTATAAATATAGAGCTATTGTATCTATTTTGGATTAAGCAAAGAAGAGAATTATCTCTCCCTTCTCCAGTCCAACTTGCCCCCCTCTCCTTCTCTCTGCACCTCCTCCTCCTCCCTCCACAGCCACCGCTGCCGCCCTTGCCATTCCTTCCACACGCCAACATCACCACCTCCCGCACCTCCATAGCCGACGCCCCAAGGGCGCCAGCCTAGCCGGACTCTTACACCTGGTATCCGAAACCAATCGATCCTTCGGCCAACACCACAAACCAGACTCCATGGCTTCTGAGATGCAACAGTTCATCCAATCAGGTGGCTTCCTCCGCGGCAACTTCGACAAGATCAACCAGCGGCTCGCCTCCATCGACAACCGTCTCCAACACATCGAGGGAATGAACACCTATGGCGACGCAAAACAACGCCCTGGCTCCTATGATCGACGCCATCAAGACACCGTTCCACGCCGCCAACATGACCAAAACCACCGACGACGACGACAACCCCGACGTCCTCAACGTCTCTAATGTCATGACCGCCAACAACGTCCACGCCTCCGCGGATCACACCCTCACCATCAACAGCCTTGCTGTAGAGACGCAGCAAGTCATGAAGCAAGATAAGAGTTGGAATTGGTCAGCATGGCTCTGTCCCCTCAGGCCATCTAGTACTAGTAGTTGGTAGAAACTACATCAGCCATGTTTTGATAGTCGGCTTATCTAAGCAAGGTACTTGTAGTAGTAGTTGGGGCTGTACTCAGCCATACATTAGTGTACCTGGTAGATGTACATGTAGTTGTGTATATACTACACCAAAAGACAATGGAAATCAGTTCAGTTGCCACATTCAGAAGCAAAGCTTCGGCCAGGGCTGGTGCTTGTGCTGTGATGTGTGTATTCTGTGCTCACATCCTTCGTCTACCTCTAGCCAAAGTGTGTATGTGGGTGTGCTAGTAAGCTAGCTGCTTACCTGTGCAGGGATCCCATGGACCAACACATAGACTTCATACAGGGAAGTAAAACACCATGTAATGGTAATACAAGGACTAGTATAATACATTCAGAAATGGATAACTATTGTACAAATGGTAGGGGGTAAGATTCATTTAAATCATGTGAACTACAAACCTCTCATTGTTCAATTAATGATAACGTTAAGCTCATAACTGAAGGCAACAGCTAGAACGATACACATCTTAATGAGCATACAGCAGGCCAATAGTTAGATCAACTGTAGATCGCTGATGTTTGTTTATTATAGTCTAGAACCAAGAAAATGCCGCACAAGTATAGGTTTACACAACACTAAATGGAGAATGTTGCCATGTAAACTGCCATATACTAGTAACTGCTAACTGGAGGCTAAGTAGGAGCAACCGGTGTCACAAGATCCATCCGTCCTAGCTAGCTATTCGCCATATTTGAAGCCGCATATATAGTATAAAAAAGGCCATGTGTCAGAAACTAAATGACATTGGAAGAATCCCTAATGATGCTCAGGTATTAAAACAATGCATTGAGTAGAAGCATGCAACCTCAGCCAAAAGATGGTGAATATTGTTTGAATAGTCACTGACTTTTCAGCAAATGGGTACATTTACATCACAGGTTGCACAATAAACACTGCAAGAAAAAAACTCTGAAAAGGGCCAAAACAGTTGAAATTCAGCAAAGTGTTGGATTGCATGGGCTCATTCTAAAGAACAGATACAAAAAGGAGATTTTTTTATGAGGCGAGATCAGTTCAGGATCAGTTGGTAGTGCATGATGTAGTTTGATCATCATCCGAGATGCAGAAGCAAGTATAGATTTCCTCCTTCAATTAAATACTAGTACTTTTTCCGGGTTACACACAACAGGCTAATGACAGGACACGTGCAGCCCAATGGTGTCGCAATCCAAATATTCAGCATGGGTCAACCATCCCAACAGCAGTCAGCTGAACTAAGCAGGCGCACAAATCCAGTAGCTCTGAGTGAAATAACCAGCAGACAGAAGCAGATTCATCCAAGGTACTCGAAGCAATAAACTACACAAACAGGGATTCCTTGAGAAATCAAGAACCCGAGCCAAAATTGCCAGATCTAATCTAACCCAACAAGCAGCAGAGTAGGACCGTTCAGGACAACGAAGAGGGCAGGAGAGACGGTCAGGGTGGAGCTCACCAAAGACGGCGTTGATGTGGATCATGGCAACGTAGATCTTGGCGTCATCCCCGATTTGGTGCTCGGACTCGGTGAAGGCGATGTAGGAGGGATGGTGCGGTTGCCCTGGTCGTTGGCGGCGATCTCGACGCCGTCGCGTGCTGCCAGACGCGCCGACGCGCGAGGCGGTGGTGCCCAGGTCGATCCCGACGGGCGGGGCCCTCTCCATTGCCGCCATCATCCCTGCTTGCTACCAGGCGGGAGGGCGGCAAACACGCAGCGGGGGTCGGCGGCGGCGGCGGCGAGAGGGGAGGGGCAGCTTGGAGGAGCGAGAACAGGGGAGAAGAAGGTTTAGGGTGACGGTTGGAAAAGCTTCATCTTAAACTTTTGAGGAAAAAAAAAAGGGAGTTGCTATATCACAGTCGTCTGAAAAAAAGGTGGGTTTTCAGATGACTGTTTTATAGCCCTTGGATCTTCATCTAAGGGTCAGATTTGTTCTCTGTGTTTTACGTGTAAATGGACAGTAAACGGGTCCGAAAATACCCGTTAGACAGCACTGCTCCTTAACGGGCCCGTGAACTAAACCCGCTAAGCCTTAGACACCGTTTGAATCTAGGCTTTACACACTGGGCTGAATAAAAAAAGAAGAAAACATCAAATCTACCCTACACATCTGTTGTCTTTTTTGTCGTAGTATGTCACAGAACAATGAGCTGAGGCCCAGGTCTGTTGCTGTGGAAAGAAACAGAATAGATTGCCTCAAAACATACACACACACACACACACACACACACACACACACACACAATAGATCTGTGGAAGCATGTGC
This sequence comes from Hyparrhenia diplandra, assembly GCA_015847255.1. Taxonomy (NCBI): domain Eukaryota; kingdom Viridiplantae; phylum Streptophyta; class Magnoliopsida; order Poales; family Poaceae; genus Hyparrhenia; species Hyparrhenia diplandra. The sequence continues at coordinate 1,000,116 of JADLZK010010753.1, read as the reverse complement.
CTTTCACTTGTATTTGCTGAATCTTCTCAGTGAACACACCTGCTCAAGTAAAACATAAGCGATGGTTTAATACATTGATAAGAACAACAAAGCCCATTGCTAATGTATCCTAGTCTCGAACGAAACCACCAACAAAAGGTACCTTTGGCACCCATCCTGTAATAACGTGCTCCTCAGATGGCTTAGTCTCGACAAAGGCTGGGAAAATCTCTAATCCTCTGTCATTATAACGGCTGGGAAAACTGTATCTCTGTTGCGATGGCCAGCTGACCTTTCCTTCCATGGTTCTCCCCTTGTACCTTCAGCTGATGATTCATAAAATGTGGTCAGAGTAATGGTTAGGTTTAGGTAAAAACGAAACTATGCAATCCTGGTTCTAAACTTCCACTACCTTATAATTGTGCTTCTAAACATTGAAGCCCATAGGCCTGCTGCTGCTTAGATTTTTGACAGTCTCATTTGCAGGACCCTAGTAACACAAGCATTGTAGGACATTCAGTTAGGCAAAGGTATCATGGCTTGCAGTCTAGTAGATTTCCTTATCATCCACAGTTCAGGGTCATCATTGAGATTAAGAATATACCATTTGCTTCTCAAAGAGTCCCAAGAATATACCATTTGCTTCTCATTGTTAATAAGCTCTGCAATAGTTATTCTCTGCACAGGCCATAAAACCATGATACAAGCCCATGCTCAATGCAAGCTCTTATCTCCTACCAGAAAAGCTTACCCCTCAATGCATGACAACTCTTACCTCCTACCCGAGAAAATAAATGCAAGCTCATGCTCAATGCAAATTAGAGCATATTTCAGTCTGATACAAATTAGGAATGGAGATGTTTAGTTGACTGCATAATAACTATCTGCTACTAGTAATGAAGGCAATTTCCTTTCCCAAGAAAACATACAGAGACAATGTTGCAACAAGCCATCCAACATAGTTGAGCTATGCTGGCATTACATCTACCCAAGCAAAACTGCAGCAGCACAGCTTCAAAACTAACATTTAACATCCTACTACCAGGTTAAAGGAATGGTTAGCCTTAGAGTGCCTCTTCCAGAATTTTTAAAAAAAAAAACCATAATTGCACATGTTAAACACCATAATTGCAGTATTTTACGTGTGCAATTTACTATTTATAAATGTGCAATCAAGAAAATGGTGCTTCTACAAAAAAGAATACAGTAAGCCAACTACCTACTCACCAAGATTCAAAAAAGCCAAGTAACATGACCTATGGAACACACAAATAAGACATAAAAGTCAAATTAATTTAGTTAAGAGCAACCCATAAAGCAAAATAATAATGGAGAAGCGGCATGTTCCATTCAGTGGATGCTGCAACCTCACTTTCCTGGTTTAGTTCCTTTTCCTTTTTTTAGTTCCTTTTCCTTTTTAAATTCATGCACAAAGAAATAGGAAGCACCTGCTCATCCCCTTGCTTCCTTTTCTTTGAAACCTTGGATGGTAGGCGATTACCACAACTATCACAACGTAGTGCTGATTTGCCAACAATCTGCAATTCAGCGAATTACATTACAGCTGGCTCAAAAGATGTATCATAGGAAGTAGCAGATCAGGGGACATACTACTTATTTATAGACTTTCTCAGTGAGCATACCCCATCCATTTCGACATAAAAAACCACGTTCAGCAAGAATAGCCTCCTCTTGCTGCACGAAACATGCTTGGTCTGAGCTTATACAAAAGTTGTCCTTTAAACCTAATAGAACAGAGGAGTGTCGGAAGAATCCACACAAAAAGAACTACCTATTTCTTTATCGGGTAAAGTTAAGTCTCATTTACACAGAACTTTCGGAGGAACCAATAACAAGGAACAGAGTAGAGATCGCTGACAACCAACCCCCCTAGCGTCGCCTGAAGACAACCCATGATTTCAGGCAGCTAGGGAATAGGAAATGTTCTAGGAAGTTGTTCAGCGACGATCCTACCCATAGAATCTAAACTGGACGCTTCAGATCAGATCAGCATTGTTCATCTTCTTCCTCTCGCCACCCTCTCGTTCCCGCACCCGCTTGTTAAGCCGCTCACTCCCCCGCCACTAGCCGCCACCCCGCCCAGCGGGCGCTAGGGTTCGTCGGCCCCTAGCTCGCGAGAGTCCGACGAACCCTAAGCGCCCAAGCGACCACCCTCTTCCACCACAGAGCAAACAGAGCTTTCTATAGGAAGGACAACATACGAGAAGATACTATAGGAACAATGTAATAAATATAGGCATAAGGACAATTGGCGAGATCACGCGAGCCGCGAACATAGATCACAATTTTATTTTATAGGGAGAGACAAGCTTTGGCTTTGTAACGGAGGCACCAGGGTTTTTTGCGACTGACCAAAGCATAGGCGAGATTAAGAACAACGAGGGGAGATAGGCGTTAGGGATAACTTCTTGCTTGACTTCGTTCATTAGTTCGACCCGATACATATAGGAGCCCAGCTCCTCGATAACTATGTCTGGCCATTAACTACTACCCGGCTAATAACTCTTCTAATCTCCTAGGCTTCTACTTACCGTCTATGACTGAGGCCCCTTCAGCCGCCTAAGCCTCCTCGGGCTAAACCAAGCCATGCGCCTCATTGGAAACTAGGAACCGGCTTGGCAACTCATTTCCCAGGCCGACGGCTGTAGTGTCGGCCCCACATGATACAAGCATAGCTAACAGAATAAAAGAGACAGTTTTTTTATAGAAGGACAATGGACAATGTTTTATCAACAGAACTGCACAAAAACATAGGAACATAGGAACATAGGAGGGACAATCACAGCAAACAGAATACAAGAGACAAATTTTTTCTATAGGAGGACAAAGACAAATAAGAGGTGTGTATTGGCACAAATCACATAAAAACAGATTTCAACATTCTTTAGCACATAGCACAAATCACAAGAGGGGCACAAGAAAGGAACAAGGGATATTGCACATGAAAAATACCATAATTGTGGCAATGCAAATGTGACTGAATTGTTCAAAAACTTAATTAATTAACATAGGATACTTTGGTGATCACACTTACAGCCACTAGGCCTAAATTAGTCTCTTATCAGGTATACTAAAGTATGGGTCAACCTTGTAGCCTGGACTAGTGTTTCTTTTCGACAAGCAACCTCAAGTTAATAGTAAGGAAGTTCCATGCTAGAAAAAAATAACAAAGCATAGAAACAGACAGGGAATTAAACCAGACTTGCACTAGACAATAATTAGGTTGACAGATCACATAATTAGAGCAAAAACATGCACTTAGATCCTCAAATCAGCTAGAATGGATGAAAAAAAAATTAAAACCACCAGCCACTAAGATCATCTAGTAGGAAAAAAATAATGAGGCAAATGGCTCAGCATCAACATATTGCATACACTCTAAACTACAATTGCACTCCTAGGAACTTGCAATTTACATTATTATAGGTTGCAATTATGTAACTGAATCTTTTATTTGTTTGGTTTTATTTGTCCTCCTGATAGCAGCTATTTTTTGGTGCTCAGTTCTCATCCTGACATTCAGATAACAACTATCTTTTGGTGCACTGCACAGCTAGTAGGACATTCAGATAACATTCAGAGAAATAGCAGGACATTCAGATAGCATTTAGATAACAGCTAGCAGGACATAATCTGACAACAAAGGTAACTGTAATTGACAGTATAGATAACTAAAATAGTACACAGTACTGAAATTTGACAAGTATAGAATCACTAGTATTCAGTTCAAGAAACTTGACCATCATTGCCTAGATAGTATTGAGTACAATACCATCACTAACGGTTGCATCCAACCAGGGGAAGAACTGGATGCATCCAGTGGGGAAGACCCGCCATGGAGGAATTCATGAACGAAGCCATCTTCGGAATAAATATCATCAACACCTGTAGGGAATCACCTAATGTTTTTAGAATAAAAATACAAATAATAAGCTCATGCAACCAAATTGCATATAGTCAGAAATACAATTGCGGTGCTCTATACCATGCAATTTACAGTATTCATGTTTGCAATTATTTAAATATATGTTTTTTGGTTTCCATGAAACAAGAAGGTTAATAGGAACAGAGCATACTTATGCAGTGGCTTCAACACCCAACAAACTTCTGTGCAGTATGAGAGCTAGTTGGCAATATATATGGATGCAAGCTGATCCTAGTAATCAGCAGTAAATCAACAGGTGTCCCACGATATGTCAACTTTCTTCTGACAAGACAAATATTTGATCACTAAAAAAAGAGAAAACTATGAGTTACTGCAGTATTTCAACTCTCCCTAATTAAATAATCTAATAGAAAAGGTATGGTTCTATATAATTCCATAAAAATAGGGGTATGGCTGGTCATTTCACAGTGTTTTTTTTCTTGATGGGAATAAGATCAGGATAGCAAGGACGAGCAAGATTAACATGTCGGTTAAAGGGTAAACAAGCTGAATATTACATATGATACAAACAACTATAAAACAAAGTAGAGAGGACAACAGGATAATTCAAATGGCTCAGTTTGCCGGGATATTCGTCATACAAGTTAATCTCATTTAAACAGATTGACATTTGATTTGGTCTTGCGGTGAGCGCAAGAAGCACCAACAACAGCAGAGACAGATAGGATGAGTACTCATTGCAGTAGCAGAGACAGACAGTGATGAATACTTGCTGCAAGTAGAGGTTAAATAACTAAAATTCTTGTCATTATTATTGCCAAACAGTTACCATTGCGCACACATAGAGTTACAGACTGTCATGAGTTGTTGCTAATCGATTGATAGAAGTCTGCATCAAAGTTAACTCTTGTTAGCTCTATGTCTAGCAGATAGCATTCAATTTCAAAACAATAGTAAGCTTGTATTGCCATTTCATCAAACACCTAGACTACACGCAATGGCAGTAGAGCTGCAAGCACATCGCAACAGCATAGACCAACAAGCAGAGGATATTCTAGTACTCCAACTCCATATGCAGGCGCGAGTTGGCGAGTGGCCCCATGGACAAGCGGTGTGTAGCAGTAGCAGCAACACAGGTAGAAGCATGGGATTGGGGCTGATACGGAGGACAACTCACCTGGACACTAGGTAGCAACGAAGGTGGAGGGTGGGCAGTACGATGAACCCTGCAGCAGATCCTGCGGAGGGAGGCACCGCCGGTCGAACAAGCTGCTCCTGCTAGGAACCAAGACAGCCGTGGTCCTCAACCTGCTGGGACTCTTGGTGGCCTATACGGTTGGCAGCACCAGGAAGTTGGGGAATGCCGTCGTCTTGCCCCCTCCTGGTTTTTGCTCTTCATGGCTATCCATGACGTGGTTTGGTTATTCGGCCAGAGACGCCAACTGCGCCGCCGAGATGACGGAGGCGCACGTACAAGTAACGATAGGATTGGAGAGCAACTACAAAATGGTCATCACCAGTCTTCCCTGAGAACCGGATCTGCAAGTACAAACGAAAGAGGAGGACGGACAAACAAGTGAACTCACCGGATCTGGCGTCCGGTAGACGCGTAGGGCGGACAAAAAAGCAACAGATCCGGCGGCTTTGACGGCGGGAACCACTGGGAGGATGTCCAAACAGGCGGATCCGGAGCGCCGCGGGGACCCTTCGAAGGTGGACTCCAGTCCACGAGCTCGGTAGCTGCCGAAGATGAAGGGACTTTGCCGTGGGAGGCAGCGACGGCGGCGGGGCGGAGTGGTGAGGACTTGCCGTGGAAGACGAATGTCGCGCGCTGCTGCTCACATCGCTGCCCAAGGCGCGTGCTCCGCCACTGGGGCAACTGCGGTTCTGAAGGGAAGGAGAAGGGGGTTTGCCAGCGCCAGCGCCGCCAAGAGCCGGTGCTCCACGCACGGGCGGCTACCAGGGAGCCGGAGGAGACAGAGGAGAGTGACCAGATCGGGAATGGGTCACTGTGAGAGGAGAGAGGGAGTCTGGGGACTGGGGAGAGGAACGGGGTTGCTGGATGAGTGGTGTTAACGGGCGCGCACAACACTTTTTGGACTCGATCCGACAGCCGCGCGGACCCGACAACAACAGAAGATTCGGGCGCTCGCGTCCCCATCGCTCGCCGCGTCGACGCGTGTCGCCTGAACGCCACGCACAAAGTTCAGACGACAGAAGTATAGGAAAGATGTAAAATTATAATACCTTTTTTTTATTTTTTATTCTTACCGTACGTATGCCTTACCTCCTCCCCGGACCATGGCTCCACCTTTTATCTGCCCTGCCTCATCTATTCCTATTACCCCCGCCTACATTTGACAACGCAATAGGTCTGAAGTCTTGAATCTTGTAATGAACCGAATCTATGGTGGTGAAAGCAGCACGAGTGGACCCGATTGATGATCATAAAATCAGGAATTCAAATCGTTATTGTTGATTGATCTTACTCAGCCTACCCGAGGCCGATTATGGTGTTGTCTTGTCAGTCTCTGATCTCCGTGGCAATGTTGTGTCCTCAGCTTTTTTTTTGATGATTCTGGAGGGAGCGGAGTCTCTACAGTATTTTATTAAAACAGAAAAAGTTCAAACTATAACAAAGCAGGGAAAGAACAAAAAACCAAAAAGAAAACAGTCTCATAGCCTCTCAGCCTCTAAACAAGCCCCTTCGAGAGATAAAAAGGAGATAAAAAAAATAAGAGTTGTTTGACATATTAATCTAAGCTCTGAATCCATTCTAAGAAAAGATGGTCTTGTCTTGATCTGACCCTATATCTCAACAAAGATAGCTCTGTCTTGAAGTTTTCTTTGTAGTTTTGCACATTTCACTAAATTCCATTGAAGATTAAGTCATATCTTGCCTTCGAGATGGCCCAACACATCAGAATGTCTACTTCTATGAAAAAAGAATTGTTCAACTGAACCTTTATATGGTCAACTACTTCAGGAAAAGCATTACTAGGGAAAGCTCAATCCCCATCAAATTCCAACATGCTGCAGCGAAAGGACATCCAACAAAGAGATGATTAACAGTTTCTTCCACAAGACTACTATAGAGTCCAAAGGCATGTTTCTTCTTCTTAAGATGTTCTTGGTACTCAACCTATCTTTGCAAATAAGCCAGAAAAACACTTTGTGCTTTTTGTCACAAACCAGATCGATCTGGCGTGACACATGGCCTGGCGCGGGCGCCGCACATGAGGGCCGGCGGCGGGCGGCGGTGGTGGCGCAGCGGGGGCGTGGGGCGGCGCGGCGAGTGCGGGCGGGCGAGCGCAGAGGCGAGAGAGGGATAAAATTTCTTTATTGCTTGTTACCCCGAAAAGATTACGACCCCCTTACTTTTATAGCCCGGCTAGTGGGACTTGTAACGCTAAGCAATCTCTCTAAAAGGTTTCCTTATAGATTGGAATACCTTTTACAAGCAATCCTATTTATTTTCCTAATAAGGGTCTTCCTTATAGATGGAATATCTCCTTGCACACCAAAAAGCCAAAGATAATCCTAATCAATTTCCTTCTTTATTCTCTAACTAATTTCCAAAGAATCCGCGGAAGGGAGGCGGAGGCGGAGGCGGCGGCGCGCGCCCTAGCCGGCGCCGTGCCCGTCCCCCCCTCGGACCTCGTGGGCCTGTTATTCCGGGTCCTATTTCCTAGCACATGACATCTCCCCTTCTCCGGCCGGGCGTCCTCGCGCTGGATGAATGTCCATTCTGTCACACACGGAGAAGGATCTGTAGCACCCCGGCATGATGAGCTTGACCTGCAGAATCAACTTTCCATGCACCGGGTTCCCGAGGATCATGTTCTCCCGGGTTCGCAATGGTGCGAATTCCAAGAGATAGTGGAGGTTCCCGATGTAGCCGTGGTAGATGTACCGGTGGACCGGCGTCCCTCGCTGTGATGTCGCTCTGCCGACGAGCCTCGAGCAAGAGCTCTGTGGAACTCCCCGCCTCAAGGTGTTGATGCACCATGTCTCGAGGCGGGCTTTCTAGGAACATGAAGCGCTCATTGGGCGGAGCAAAGGACGAAGAGGGGCAGAAGGCGCCAAATAGTGATGTCGCGGGCCGAGTAGGAGGTGTTGCGACCAAATTCAGCATCGCATCAGTACATGAAGGAGCCGACGTCGAACATGGACGGGATAGCTGGTGTGTACCCCTGCTCCGCGTCATAGCTAATGTGGGCGTTGTCGATGGTGAGGAAGAGGCGATCCATGCCGCCGAGGAAGATGACTCGAGCTGGGCCGGCGTGGTGGCGCCTCGGCCGGATCTTTGCCAACGGGATGGCGGTTACGCTGCCGCCGTCGGCGGTGTCGTGTAGGCGCCTAGGGCGAGGAAGTTCGTCCCGCGAACTCCTCCGGGTGGAAGCGTAGCCTCCAAAGAGGTCCGGTAGTAGCGGTGAGGAAGCCGGGAAGTAGAAGCGGCCGTTGAAGAGGAGGAGGCTATCCTCCACCGCCCAGCGCAGGTGCGGCGGCGCCCGTGGGTGACGCCGAGGGCGATCCATCGTGAGTCTTGATCCTCCGTCGCCGCCCGTCGCTGTCAAGAACTCTCGCTGACGTGTCGTAGAGGTCCAAGGCGTTGCATGCCTTGAACGTTTCCCCATCTAGAGGAAAGCCCGAGTCCCCGCGAAGATGCCGACCCGAGCCGGCGGGTCCGGGGCGCCCGTGTTGGTGCGTGGGGAGGAGCCGACGCGAACGCCGTGGGCGTGGCCGCCGCGTAGTACCGCAGCTTGTTGGTGGCGGTCCCATGTCACCCCTTCCCAGGCTTGTCGCCTAGGGCATGCCAAGGATGACGCCGACGCCGCGTTGCCCACGTGCATGACATAGGCGCCGATGTCGAAGACGCCGGGCGTCGATCTGGCGATGCGTCGGTGGCCTTCGGCATGTCCAAGATGTCCAGTACCAGCGGTGATCAAGACACGCACCGGGCCGAGTCCGTTGTCCAAATTGTGGTCACCACTCGAGGGTCGATGTAGTTGTGCGCCGCTCCCCGAAGTCGACGACGTGCCGACGCTAGTCCCCGAAAGTGGATGCCGACGAGGTATAGAGAATGTGCACCACGCATCGGGGAGTTGGGGTCCCCGAATAGGACCCTAAGGTCGGGCGCCCGCCGCTGGCGACGTCGTCCGAGGTGGCGCCCTCTGGGTCGCCGCTAGTCGTTGAAGATCGTGATGTCGAAAGAGGTGCTTGCACTTGTGACCGCTTGTGAGCGGCTCGTCCGCGGTTGAAGCACAGTGCCAGCCTTGCGCCGTTCCGTCATCTCCTCCGGTGTCAGCCGCTTGAACGGCCGAGTCGATGTTGCAGCTGCTGACGATAGTGCCGCCGTTGGTGTAGTTGCCATGGGCAGGGGTGCGGGTGCCTTGCCCCGCTGCTATGTCGGCTTGCCGGAGTTGTAGAGGATGGTCAGTCGGCGCGCGTATGCCCCGGCGAGGGACATGGCCGTCTCCATGTCTTTTGGATCCCCGCAGCTCGACATCCGTCTTTAGTGGCTCCCCAGCCCCGCTTGTGTAGATGTTCACCGCTTCTTGTCGCCGAGGTGTCCCGCGCATGCGCGCCACGTGCGCCAGAACTGCCGTGCACTCATCCACGGTGCCTATCTTCCTCGCCGATGCCCGACCACCCAGCGGGTTCCGCCTAGTAGGCTGGCGTTCGTTGAAATGCGATGAAGCTTCGTCAATCTATCAACACCTTCTCACGGGGACAGCCTCATGTGCCTTGTTGTGCCCCTCTGTGAGATGATATGAGGTGTACCGGACTTGCTCCGTTCTTTGGCGTACCTTGTCCCCCCTCAAGAATTGTTCGCGGCCGGTTCACCATGGCTAGGGATCGTCCTTGCCGTCATACGTTGGGAAGGGCGGCTTGTGCGGGAGCGAGGTGCGAGGCCGGGAAGTGCTCGGCCGGAGGAGGGGCGGCGCGCATGCGCCGCCCGGTGCGGCACGCCCCTCTGGCGGCGGGCGCAGCTTCGAGAGATTAGCGGCATCTTCTCGGATCACCGGGCTTTGTGGATCCCAGGTCGTTCGTGGGCGTCTTGCCTCCGTCCGTCCTTGACTTGATGAAAGCGGCGGCGGTTTCCTCCATGCTCGTCTTCATGGCCATCTCGGCCTCCTTCCGGCAACTTGGTTCGTCTCGCCTCTGCGGATCGATGGTACCGAGGAGGACAGCAACCTGATCGGCCCGAGCCGAGGCGAACGGTGAAGGTGGAGAATTGTTTCCCCGGCTCGGTCGGCATCTTCTTCGCCTCGGTGTGCATGGTGGTGGGTGGATCGTAGTGGCCTCCGGATACCAGTTGTCACAAACCAGATCGATCCGGCGTGACCGCGTGGCTGGCGCCCCCGGCGCTTGGGGGGGGGGGGGTGGCACGGCACGCGGGAGGGGCCGGCGGTGAAGGCCGGTGGCGGTGGTGGCGGCGGTGGTGGCGGCTGGGCGGCGTGTCCGGCGGCGTCGCGAGAGGCGAGCGAGAGAGGGATAAAATTTCTTTATTGCTTGTTACCCTGAAAAGATTACAGACCCTTTTTACTTTTATAGCCCGGCTAGTGGGACTTGTAACGCAAGCAATCTCTCTAAAAGGTTTCCTTATAGATTGGAATACCTTTTACAAGCAATCCTATTTATTTTCCTAAGAAGGGTCTTCCTTATAGATAGAATATCCCCTTGCACACCAAAAAGGCAAAGATAATCCTAATAAATTTCCTTCTTTATTCTCTAATTAATTTCCAAGAATCCGCGGAAGGGAGGCGGAGGCGGCGGCGGCGCCGTGCCCGTCCCCCCCGGACCTCGTGGGCCTATCATTCGGGCCCTATTTCTTGGCACATGACAGCTTTGGTCAACTTTTTGCTTTTCCAGCACCATTTGAAAGCCTGATGCACTAATGAATGCCCCACAAGAAGCCTATAAGCTTTGGCAGAAGAATAAGAACCTAAGCACCAACAATATTGCCACCTATCAAGATGTTCATTGAGTTCAATAGAGTTTATTAGCTGTTGAACAGACTGCATTTGATCAAATGCAATCTGGGAAAGGGGGAGCTGAAAATGATTTGTGAAGTCATCTTGTCTAAGACATTTTTCTACTGTGATCATTTTATTCTTGACATAGGAGAACAGTTCAGGGAACTCTTGGGCCAAAATCTGATTAGACCATATGCCGGAAGACAGAAGATTTGCCATCACCTATCTGTGGTCTTGATAACATTTTTAAATCAGGGAGTAATTTGAGATTATCCCTCCACCAAAAAGAGCCTTTCATTGTGTGGTTTGGGAGTTTGCCATTCTTGTAACGCTTTTCCCACACAAGATTAACCCGAGGGACGTCAATTCTGTTGAAGAATTTATGGAGATTTTTTTGCCAACAAAGCTTTGTTTTGCTTCTCTAACTCAATAACACCAAGACCACCTTCTATCTTGGGCACACAAACCAAATTCATTTATTTACAAGAGAAAGAAAGTCATTGACTCTAGATCTCTAAATGCTTAGAGGCAGCCCCAAATATGTAAAAGGCAGACTACCCTTAGCACAACCAAAGGTACTAGCAAGAGTGGTTAGTTTTCGTCTGAGACATTGATTGGCACCATCATGGGCTTGCTGAGGTTAATTTTGAGACCAGTAAACATGGAGAAGATGTCTTAGGAGAGACTTAAGGAAAAACCTCTCATTCCACAATAACCAGAGTATCATCAGCATATTGAACAATTAAAAAATCATTAGATGATGAGGGGATTGGCAGGTTTAACAGCCCCATGTCTTCTGCTTTATTAATCATTGACTGAAGGAAGTCAGCTGCCAAGATAAAAAGGAGAGGGGAAAGAAGATAATCTTGCTGGACCCCTCTTCTGCAATGAAAAGTTTGTCCATGAACACCATTTAATAACACCGCTGAAGTGCTAGATGAGAAAATTGTCGCATCCAATTTATTCATTTTTGCCCAAGTCCCTTGGTCTGTCATAATTTTTAGCACGGCCTGATGTTCTATCTTATCGAAGACCTTCTCAAAGTCAAGTTTGATGATGACAATCTTCATTTTTGAGTGGTGGCATAAATGGAGATATTCAAAAGACCAGGCTAGACAATCTTGAATAGTCCTAGTCTTAATGAACCCATAGTGATTATTGTGCACCAATTTGGTGATGATAGGCTATAATGTGTTTGTAAGAAGCTTGGTGACCAATTTTACGAAAGAGTTGAGCGCGAGAGATTGGCCTAAAGTCCGAGGTTCTCCTAGCATTATCAACTTTTGGCACCAAAGTAATATAAGAGGAGTTTATGTTTTTTAGACAAAATGAGTTGTTGAAGAAATCGTCACACCTGCACCCCCAAGATTATGGAAGGCCCTACGCTGCGAGGGATCGAGCGAAACAAATGGCCCCGATGAGCCAGCCTTCATTGAAAGTTGTGACTGGAATATAATGGCTGCCACCCCCCCCCGCGTCGTCTCCGTCTGGCGACTCGGCCCCCCGCCACGGAGACCTCTCACCCCGGCCACTCTCCGGCCGCCGCCGCCTCTTCCCCACTAGCGGTGGCGGCGGCCATGGAGGCGCCCAACAAGGCTAACCTCTGCGGCAGCTCCCCCATCTCGCTCCCCCCCTACCCTCCCTCTCCCCCATCTAACTCGGGAGCCGGGGTAGAAGGGCCGGCCGACGTCGGATCCGCGGCCTCACAGGGCGGATCCGGCGAACTCCGCCCCGATCTGGGGGCCTAGGGCGCGATACTGTTGTGCGGCGCGAGGCGGCGTGCAAGGTGACGGTGGTGCTGGACCAGGCGACAAAGTGGCGGCGGCGGGGGGATTGCCAAGGGGTGCGGATCGGCGTCCCACAGGCGGATCCGGTAGCCCCTTATGCGGATCAGGGCGCCTCAAGCGGTTACACGCCACACGGGCGCTGGGCGGTGCTGGAGGCCATACCGGGCGCGACGGGCGCCGAAGGAGGTGCTGCGCACCGCCGGGGCGCCCTCACCGGCGTCGCCTCCGGCCCCAAGCGGGCACGACGGGCCAACACCTCTCGTGGGGCAGGCCCCACGTGTGCTTGACGACGGCTGCGGGTACCAACGCTCGTCCCGAGCTCGCTACTTCCGGCGGTTGCACGACACTGGTTCCGGTGTGCGCTTGGCGGTGTATGCCGCCGCCGGAGCTGCTGCCGGTGGGGCCGGGCCGGCGCACTCTCAAGACTGCTACGCCAACCGCTGGTGGTCTTCGCCTGCCTCGCCACGACGGAAGACGTTCGGCTCCACCTTCAGGCGGGTCTCGGGGGCGAAGCCATTCCGAGCTTGGTGCTCCGGCTATCGATGGTGGCGCTGGGGTATCACTCCCCTTGTTGAAGGCATTGATACAAGCACACCTGCTCCCCCCTCCATGCTCGGGCGCTTCCGCCCTTTCTCCTCTCTTACTCTTCCTTTTCCTTGTTCTGGTTTGACTACCCTTCTACCTATTTGAGCTCTTGCACACATTACTCCCTAAAGGGTGCTCGCTCTCAACGTCCCGCTACGCCATCATCTAGATTAGCCGAGTAATGTTCTGCCTCATCATATGCTGGGTTACGGGACCTTGATCTCCTTCTTTGGATCTCCCCGTTCTTCTTTTGGCTGTCCTCCCCCCTTGGGGCTTCCTTCCCCCAAGCGGCGTAGGTGGCCTGTCAGTTGGAGCCTGGATGCGCTCATAGGCGGTGTTGTTCACGGCTGTCGCCTGTGGCTCCAACTCTTTGCTTCACAGCTTCCTGGCTGTCGTATGTTGGACGCTACTCAATACCTTACAGCTGCGTGTGGTCGGGAGCTCGTCGGAAATGGTCTTTGGTCGTGGCACAAGTTAGGAAATACTGTGTGCACTTGCTCCGGTTGGTAGGTCAAGCGAGTGGTCGAATCCTGCTGTTTTCCTTGATGTTGGTGTGGTCGTTACCGTTGTTTTGTTGTGTCGTCGTTGATGTGTTAAGTGTTGTAATTTGTTCTCTCTCCCTCTCATGTACTCTCTGACCTCAAGGGTCACCTTGTACTAGCTTCGGGGAGCTTGACACCCCGGACCACCCACCGGGCTCTGCCCGGAATCTGTGGCAATGGAAAAGGTGGGGACTATTCGTCCCCCCCGATTAACTCAAAAAAAGAATATAATGGCTATGGCAAAGCAGAGCAGAAGCAAAGCTGAGCAGGGCACCTCGACCGCTTGTGATTTCCGTGTGGCATGCAATTCTACTAGCGAATGCACTTGCCAGTTGTCAAAGCAGACAGGAAAGGAGAGACCTGCTTGGTGCGTGCAGGCTGAAGCTTCGACTTCGATTGAAGATGTATTGAATCCGTCCAAAGTGCAACTTGGTATCCGACTACGTTATCAACAAATAAGTAAGCTGTGGGCTTACTTCGATTGGCTTCATCGAGTCGATTACACACGACACGACGACGAGAACCATGGCACTATGGTCCTATTGAATCAGCTAAGTCTCTGGCCTCCAAGTTAGCAGAAAAGTCAGGGCTGCTACTCGATGCAACAGTCTAGCACAAGTCGGTCACGCTGCAACCAGCTACGACGCTGGTGGCAACAATGCTCAAGTATGCCCACGACGGGCACAACAGCTCAAGCCACGTTTTAACCTGGTAGCAAGACTGGGGGCGGTCCAAACATGGGCTGGCAGCCCAGTCAAGCCCATTAATCGATCGATTCACAGGGGCACTGGCGCCGGTTAATTTGATAAACAAATATTCTTTTACAGTATGTGCCTCGTGTCAACTCCGGTCTACATTTGCTCGTAGGAGAGAAAAGCTCTCCCTTCTCAAATCAGAGGAAATAAAACATGTGGTGTTTTCACGTATGGCCGAGGAAAAGACATAAGAAGCTACATGCTTTATATATTGGAGCTATCTTCACATGCGCAACAAATTGGTGCCAGCACTGGTTTCACGTATGGTTTATATAACATGCTAAAACAGATGTCCCGCCCCCTTTGGAGGTTCGACCCACGGATACCCTCGAACTCATTTAGCCCAAACGGATCAGCGGGGAAGCTTTAGGTGCGCTCCCGCTCCGCCCCATTTGCAGCTTTAGACAAAAAAAACAGGTAAAGTGCGCGAAACAGTCTTTCCTCAAAGCCTTGGTGTTCAGGTAATGAAGCTCACAGTTTTCCACTAACCCAAAGAAACAAGATAGCATATCAGCACAAATGGAACGTTGATAAACTCAATTGGACACAACATATGCATTTTATTGTGCAGCCACAATGGCCATTCTTGAAGAACAAATGTATTCTACTACCGGAAGCAACAGAGGAATATGAGTAATCACTACACATTTTTGGTCACTAAAAACAGTCACTCAATGAGTCACGGTACAGTACAAATGAACCAACTGGACAAAATATTAAACACTACCATAGTGATAGTTGGCTATCTTTACTATATCACTTTACTCACGAACAACTTACAACCCACGAGATCGAATTAGTTTGAGAAGACGCTCCGCTACCTCTGACATTGTTGGTCTTAGTTCCACATCAAGGCTAAGGCATTCCACAGCCATCTCCGCCAGACTGTCAAGAAGCTCTAAATTTCCTGTTTCTGCAATTTCGTTGTCAAAGTATTCAGTTACTTTCTTCTCTTTCTTGTGAGCTTCAAGAAAATTATGTACCAGACTGTTATTGTCAGAATGTGTTGCCTTCTTTCTACTAATAAGCTCCAAGATCACAACTCCAAAACTGTAGACATCACTTTTTTTTCAGTTAGTAGGCCTGTCTGTAGGTATACTGGATCCATGTAACTTCTGTCACCAATTACTGATAGGGTGTGTTGTTTATCTCTCTGAATCAACCTTGATATGCCAAAGTCTGAGATCTTGGGCGTAAATTTGTCATCCAAGAGTATATTTGCTGGCTTAACATCGCCATGTAGGATTTTTAGTGGTGGTTTTGAATGCATGTAAGCTAGGCCATCTGCTGACTCTGCAGCTATTCTCAAACGTAGGTCCAAGTTGATAGGCACTTTGCTGTTACTGTGAAGAATGTCTTCCAGACTACCTTTAGAGAGAAACTCATACACTAGCATTGGGTTTTGAACTTCTAGGCAGCAACCTATAAGCCTAACAATATTCTTGTGAATGACTTGAGACTGGATGATGACTTCATTTGCAAATTGTTCAATCTCAAGTACACTACCACTGATCGGTTTCTTTACTGCAACCAGTTCATTACCAAGAAGGCCCCTGTAAACTTCACCGAAGCCACCTTTCCGATAAAGTTGCCACTCTTTAAAATTGGCTTGAGCTCTTCCTTTTTGATAAGTTTTATAATTTTTGCCTTCTCTAGTATGGGCCCACCATTCTTTCTGTAAAACTCTTTCGTCTTCCTTTTCTCTTTTCGAAGAATAATTAGAAATGATATAACCATGAGAAGAATAAAACCTAGTGCACCTGCATGGAGAAGACATAAACTTATTTTATACCATTAAAATTTACTGCATGAACTAATTTAGTAACCAAAGATAGTGAAATGACTTTTTTGATCAATAACACGTACTATAAGTAGCAACAAAAAATAAGCATCAAGATTGCTGAGGGACTATAGAACTCCCATGTCAAGTATAAATTATTACAAAATCACAAAGGTTTAGATATGAATATACTTTGTAACTATAAAAATGACTGTATTAAGCCTCGTGGGTAGTTTGGATCTCAAACAACCCTTTTAGATAGAGATATAAACTAATTCTATCCTACAATAATTACCGGATCCTTGCCATCTACTCTAACAGGGTGCACATAGGCTAAAGTTAATTATAATTTTGCCTAGTGGCTCATTTTTGCACTAGACGCCTCAGATTGATTTAGATAGTTAATTCACCTTCGTTGACATACATAATTAATACACAATTTATGACACGGTTAACCCACTACTGAACCATGGATTGCGCAATTTTTACAAGTGTTACTGCATTTGCATGTAACTCGCAAGTAGGGCTGGACAAAAAAGACTCATAGCTTTTTAGCTCGCTCATGTCATGGTTCAGACAAGCACGGCCTTTTTAGACAAGCAAGGCTGGCCTGAGGCCCGATTCAGCAAGGGAAGGGGAAGACCAAAAGAGGTCGTTGCCGTGCGCTTGACAGGAGATCGGAGGAGGGTGCCGCTGTGTGAGATCGGGTGGAGGCCGCCGCGGCTCCTTGGCACCAGGCGTGGACACCGGCGTTGTCGTCGCCGGCCTCGGGAGCGGCAGCGCCCGAGCCAGGCTCGCCGGGCTCCGCCACCGATGGCGTCCCGGCCTTGTCCCTGCTTTCGGCTGTCGGCTGGGGAGCTTGGCCTCTTGGGGGCGACGGGGCCTCGACACTTCCTGGGAGGACGGGTGCTCGGTGTTCGAGGTGGGGGCGGCGGCGAGGGGGTCATGGTGCTGTGGGAGTTGCGGGGCGCGGTGGGAGGCCTGGAGGGTAGGGAGTGCGGCGGTGTGATGGGGTGAGAGTGAGAGGGAGGTTAGAAGTTAGGGTCAGTCTTTTTACTAGGCCTTGCCGTGCCGCCAGCGGGCCGCCAGGTGGCAGGCCAGGCACGGCCTGGAGCGAGGGCTTCGGCCGGCCCAAGCACAAATTCCACTGGGCCGTGCTGTGCTTAGGCTGGGCCGAATCTCCGTGCCTCGCGCCGTGCCTCCAGGCCTCGTCTCTTTTGCTCAGATATATAAACACCCTGGCCCAACTACTCGAGCCCTAGAGACACACCCTGGCCCGGCGGTACCGCACTCCTTGTCGTGTAGCACCGCGTCTTCCCAACGTTTGTCTCCTTTCCACTCGTGCGCTGCCACCTACAGCTGCGGTCGGCTTGGAACTGACACCACCGGCAAGTGGCAGCGGCCATAGGAATGGTGCCCACGTCCAGCTCATGAGCCAAAATGAACTGGCCAGCTATTATCAAGCTGAACCAAGCTGGCTCAACCTTTATCCCTACCCTATCCCTATCCCTACTCGCAAGAGCAGGTGGAACCGTGGAGGGTACATACCAATTCTTTGTTATAGTTTTTTTTCTAATCGATATGTGTGTTTTGCCCAATAAAATATACTAGAATGCAACATATGCATATGAAATAAAACATTTAAATGCAAGTACTCCCTCAGTTTCAAATTACTTGTCATTTTAGCTTTATTCTATGTAAACCATTTCTATCTGTGACCATTAATTCCTAAAAGTTTATGTAGTTTAACAACATATGAATTATTATGTAGTTTAACAACATATGAATTATATATTATAGAAGTGTTTCTCATGGTACAAACATAAATCTTATGGTGCTAATCTATACGAACTTCTAGAAATTGATGGCCAAAAGTGTAAATGTTTAACTTAGAATAAACTTAGAATGAAAAGTAATTAGAAACGGGAAGGAATAGGTAACAAAAAAATAACATGAATTTAATTAATGGTATCATGCTTACCAACAATCACTCTAGCAACTAGGGGAAAATCTCTTTGCAGGTTCCTAATATACCGTCGCCCCTCATTCCACGCTTGCACGGACAGTCGTAGCCTTCAAGTCGGTTTTGGCAGACCCCATTACTCGAGCAGGGATACAAATCAGGTCTCTTGCATTCATCGATGTCTGGAAAAAGGGAAAGGTTAAAGACAGTACATGAGTAGCAATGGCCGACGACGACGCAATCTTATTTAGTTCGTAAACTAAACCAATAATTTTTATATATAAATAAATGTCGACTGCGTACCTTGGCATCCATTGGTGATGTAGGGGTTGCCCTCGTAATGCTCCATGCACTCACAGACATAGCTATAGCTATAGCTATTATCAGTCGTGCTTGTGTTGGTACAAAAGCTGTTGTCGGCGGCGCACGCATAGTTCGGAGGTGGTTGCTGGCCTTTCGCCGGACATGAACCGTTCTGGCCGGCCATTATGGCGAAATCGATCACGAAGGGGACGCCTCTCTGGAGTTTTTTCGACAACACCTCGTACCCATACAAGTCCGGCGTAGAGAAGTTGTACCATGAACTCTCCACCACGATTCCGTACGAGCATGGTTGTTCTTGCCAGTAGGTTGACCCCGTTTCGTTGTCGGGCTTGAACGACACCGCAAACCTGGGGATGTAGGGGGAAGTTATTATGTCCACCTCCGGCGAAGGGGACCTGACAACAGCCAACCCCGAGCATGACCCATTTACTGGCGACTTGAAACCTCCAACTATGGCGACTGAAGTGCAGGATGTCATGAGCCATGAATCAGAGCTTGGCAAGTCCATGTACATGTGAGTTGCCAACCTAGCTTCGACTTGCATGCCAACACCGACGAGAGCGTTGCGCTTCATCGACACGGTGAGCGGCCACAAGGTCTTGGAGGGCCCCACAGTAGTAAGTTGAAGCTTGAGAACCTGCTCGGCAGCGGATTTGCTGCAGTAGGATGACACCGCGCCGTAAGCCCGTACCTCGTTCTTGTCGACTGATATGTCAACAAGCTCGATCGGCGACGGCGATATGGCCGTCTCGTTGAACACATAAAGAGCACTGGAATTGGATAGGCTGGCCTCGCCCATTTTCTGGTATGTGTCGCTGGTGGAGACAAGGAAGGCTCGAGCGGGGCTGCTGGAGTCGTTGCAGTAGACCTGGAATTGCTGCGCGAGGAAGCAGCCGGGCCCAATGCCGAAGGGGAACGGGACGCTGATGTTGCCGCACTTGTCGCGGCAATTCGGACGTGCGATGGGCGGCGGCGGCTGTTCTTCAGCAGCGGCTGCCAGGGTAGCCGCGGCAAGGAGGAATAGGATTGTGGGCAGTGGCAGCAGTCGGGAATGGAATAGTTTCAAGCAAGGCGCGGCCAAGGTGGTGTTCTATGGATGAGTATGACAAAGTTTGGGTTGGGTTGGGGGTTGCACACCATCCGTCCATCCTTATATATATAGAAACCCGTTGGGTTGGGGTCTCTACATTAAAAAAATAGCTCAGGGATTATATGGTAATTTGCATTCTTCCTCTAGCTCTACATAAAAATAACTCTACATAAAAAAAAAATGGCCTGCACAGAACTTTTTGGAACGACTTACCAGTCTACCTGATCAAAAATGTTTTTTTAGGATATGAACATGCAAAAAAACTCTTAATTTTCAGTCTTAGATCTCTCCACTTGCTAATTGGTGCACCAGAGGTTTAAAGCTTCTTAATCAATGTTAACTAATACTAATCTGCCACATGACACCTCTATCGCTTCCAAGTAATTCTAATTTTGCTTTTTCCATCGGCCCTTAATCGATATTTGATTAATACTGATCCGCCATGTGGCACCTCTGCAGCTTCAAGTCATTTTAATTTTGCTAATTCCATCATTCCTATCACTAGCTGCTTTCACAAGACTTTTATTGTATATAAACTAGGAGGATTCCCGCATGTTGCCGCGGGTATGAGGAAGGAATATAAATGGGTTAGGATGTTAATCACTAAGAATTAGGAGATGTATATGTATGCAGGAACATAATATTATATAGTGCACTGCTTAGTTGGACAACTTGTATGTTGAGATATTAGCTAGTGAGACTTTGGTGGGTAGATATTAATTATATATGATAGTGCATTGTCTAAGTGGATAGCTTGCATGTTGATAGAAATAGCTAAGTGGTTATCAATTATTTATGATAGTGCATTACCTAGGTGGACTGCTTGCATGTTGAGAGAAATAGTTTAGTAGGGTTTGTTTTTATAGGAGTAGTAGATATCAGCAGTCAAATTATAACACACTAGTATAGACAAGGATTTTAGGGGCGGCTTTAGATGCTTTATAGGGGCGGTTTTCGGAGCCCCTAAGCCCCTACTTAGAAATGGAGGCTCTATAGGGGCGGTTTTCCAGCCGCCCTGCTAATCTATTTGTAGGGGCGGCTAGTGATCTGGTCAGCCACCGGTCATCTCTAGCCACGGTCTTTTTTTAGTGAGTTTTTGCAAACATCCCGGCTACAGGGGCTTCGAGCCAAATGACCTCTCCCTCGTGCAAACTATCATTGCACTACACCATCACTTGTGTCTAGATTCTGTTTCGGTTCCCCAAATATTGTACAAAACCGAGTGTTAATTGATTATTTGAGGCACTAAATGAATTCAAATAAAAAACTTGTGAACTACAAAGTTTCATAACTTTTCAAGATCTACAAATTTCATTTAGAAAATTTCTTCATCCGAGGTCGTTTGAAAAATTTAAATTTCATTTTCAGATATTCAAATATAGTTTTTTGCAGGATAAGATGATTTCAAATCAAAAAATTGTCAACTAGAAACTTTCATAACTTTTTTGAGATATACAATGTTTATTTTGGTTGTTTCTCCATCCAAGGTTATTTGAAAAATTTGAATTTTAAATTTTAAAAACTCAAACCCCACATTTTGAAGCATTAAATGAATTCAAATGGATAAGTAACGCATAAACAAAGATTCATAACTTTTCAAGACCTACAATGTTTATTTTGATCATTTCTCCATCCAAGGTCGTTTTGAAAAATTCAATTTTAGTAGTTCATTTAAAATAGTCGGTGTCTATTTGTCGGGCGCTCAATATTGAGCCACCCTTACAGATCGATTTGTAGGGTGCGGATAGATATTGAGCCGCTCTTACAAATAGACGCCATTTGTAAGGGCAGCTTAAATCACCAACCGCCATTACAAATCGATTTATAAGGGCGGCTCGTTTGAGAACCATTTGTAAGGGCGGCTCAATATATAGAGCCGCCCTAAAAAAATGGTTGAGCCGCCTAAAAAAAAATGGTGACATTGCTACAAATCGTTTTGTAGTTGTGATAGTTTTGTAAATATTTTTTATATTAGATTATAATTTTTCTTTGACATTATATAGGTACTTCATAGTCTACTAGATATATGACCGTGCATTGCACTGGGTTTACAATTTTTGAATTGAATCTCATGAGTCTGACTAGACGCGTGAGGTTCGAGGACTTGTATTATAACCGGCAGGTAGGATACAGAATGGTGACCTCCGGGTGGAGTGTAATTCGTATAGGACGCGGACTCATGAGCAAGGATGGTGACTTTAGAATCCTTGTAGACATTGCAGAGATATCAAAACATCAGAAATTTACTAATTACTTTTTTTTTTTTTTTTTTTTTTTGGTCGCGCACTATTGACTACATTCGCTGAAGATAAAGATTAATTGCTGCCCGGCCATATCAGATATAAATCGATCAGGTAGGTAACTAGTACTTATTAGTTTTGGCTCACAAGGCAGTACGTGCACCTACGCGTGCAGGCGTACTACACTTTACGCAATACCGCTTAAGTATGCACTGTATTTTTCAGTCATCTTTGTGCGTTGATCGTGTAGCTAATACATGCATGCAGGGATCCTTACGCAGAGTGAACGGCCTCGCCGCACGACGTTAGGGAGCCTCACGGAGACCAAGTGGCAGGCGTCGTGCAAAGGTGGAGCGTCGCGTAGTCCTCGGCCCTGGCTACCGTGGGAACGGCACAGGCGGTGCCGGTCTTCGGCATCGACCGTCGCGATCATGGCACAGAGAGCTGCACCGTGCTGGGTTGAGCAGAGGAGGAGGTCCACCGGAAATGGGGAAGCGAAAAAGGAGGGAGCGCTACTGGATCCAGGCTCGAGCCGGAGGGAGAAACAACCCCAACAGAAATTTGGTGGCCGAGTAAGTAGCTAGTCCAGCAGTTCACGCGACGACGCTGGCCATAAAACCCCATTATTACCAATCTCTCCAGCTCTCTCTTAACTGTAAAGGCACATGGATCGTTCACAACGTGGACGACTGAAATTAAGCAGGAGGCCGGGACGAGATGCAAAGCCAGCCAGCCAGATACCCCTGCACGGACTCATCAAGCAATAGGAAGCACGGCCGTACGCCGACGACTGACTCGCACTCACGGGTCATCGTCGTCTCGTCTGAGCTCTCTCTCCCCCTGCCACCGGCCAGCCTCTGCCTCAGCACTAACACCGCCACGCATGTTCTTCAGTCCTTCCTCTGACTCGCTCATTGAGCTGGCCCCATCATGTGTTGGTGCCCATTATCAATTTAGGGGGAGGCTGCACTGCACACAGTGCACAGCAGTGTCAACAAGACAGTCGATGCTAAAGGACAGTCCATGAGCAATGCTGTGCCAGTCGGCCAGCTACCCCTGCACAGATTCATCAAGCAAGACGCGCCAAGGCCGTAGGCCGACGACTGACTTGGCGATCAAAGGTCGTCGTCTCCTTTGAGTTCTCTCGCACCTCTGCCCCGGTGCCACCACCAGCCCCTCTGCTTGAGCACTAACACCGCCAGGCCGACTACTGCTAGTGTTGGGGGCGGATAAGATATATATCACCCCCTACATTCTGTCCCAGTCCACCAAGAGACGAATGACTCGCTCCGGGCGGATAAGACATGCATCACCCACTGCATTCGGTCCCATTCCACTAAGAGGCGTATGACTCGCTCCGAAGGCGAGACCTTCGGTCGCCACGAAACCGAAGGTCCCGCATTCGGTGGAGAAAGGAAGTTCGCGAGTCAATGCGAAGTCTTTGTCTTCGGGGCATGTTCTCCAGATCGGATGTCTTCGCGGATGTTCGACCGAATGGTACGATTTGTGTGTTTTCCTTTATTCGTTGTTTTTGTTCCTGAATGCCAGGTACCGAATGGCGGCCGCTCTCTAAGGTGGCCCGCACGGGAGATGGTCCCCGCAGGAGTGGTTGAGAGCAGCAACAGACAATGACCAGAAGGCCCTTGCCCAGAAGGGAATATCCTTAGGAATCGGAGCAGGTAGGAGGGCATTTTGGTCTTGTAAAAGCCTACGGGCATGTATAAATAGCGCCCTGGAGGGCATTGTAAAGGGGGGATGGAGGATTAAAACAACAAGTGTTGATTGTTCATTCGGTTTCTGGTATTGTCTTTCATTTCGTGTGGCTAGTTCGGCAACCCGGGGTACTATAGTTTAGGTCGCTGACCAACATTGGCGCCAACCGTGGTTGTGCGAGCTATCCATGCCGAGAGGAAGACCGAAAGCAACGGCACCGGCCCGACCAACCGAACCTATCCGGCAGGACCCGGTCATCGAGGCTGTTGAACCCCAAGCCAACAATCGACGCGGCCCAAGATGAAGCGGCCAATCCCGGGTGCGGCAGGACTGAACGGACTGGCCGGACAGGAAGACAGCGTTCTAGAGAACTATCAACAAGATGATGATGATGACGAAGAGCTTGGACGCACGAACTTGTCAACCGGAGGGAGATTGCTCAAGCGGTTAAACGATCGGCGACTGAATCGCGGAATCTTAGAGCTCAACGAGATGCTTTGTTTCAGCAAGCAGCTGCGAAGCAAAGGGACGAAATGGCCTGGGAGCAAATCAGGCTGGCAGAAATCGAAAAAGCAAGACTCATCTTCGAAATCAATCAGTTCCAAGAGCATGCCAGAAACCAGGTGGCAGGTGGTGAAATCAAAAAACAGAGGGGGGCAGCGGCCGAACCCCAAGAGAATCACCTAGGCGACGAGGCTAAAGGAATCGACCCTACATCCCCATTGCCGCCAGAGCTGCACCGCCACCCCTGGCCAGCAGGATACAAACCAAGATTACCCACATTCAGTGGCAAGACAGACCCGAAGAAGTTCATCGCCAGCTATGAGGCGGCACATTCGGCCGAGGAAATTCGCCGTCTCAAGCAATCACTGATCATGTCAGTGGGAGACATCGATCATGAATGGTATGTGGGCATTCGGCCATTGTCCATCAAGAATTGGAAACAACTCAAGGAGGAATTAATTGTGACTTTCGAGGGTTTCAAGTTAAGGAAAAAAACTACCAGAGACTTCCTCAAGTTAAAGCAAGAAGAAGGCGAGTCGCTCAGTCAGTATCTGGACATGATAATTCAGCTCCGAGCTCAGACATCGAATGTTTCTGATGATGTCATCATTGCTTCGGCAATCGACGGCATGGACATCGGTCAATGCGCCTCGGCGTTATCTAGAGAGGAGCCCAAAACAGTGAAAGAATTATTTGAAGAAATCAGAAAATTTGCGAAGGCCGAAGAGGATTTAAAAAGAAGAAAAGCAGCTAAGGAAACCTCGAAGCAACTATCGCCTAATCCCATCAACCCGAACAATCAGAAGGGAGGCAAGACTTTTCGCCACCAATAGCGCACAAGAAGATTCAGCGCAATCAGTAGAACCGCACAAGACACCGAAGATGCAAAATCAGCCCAACCCGAAATTCCCCCCAGAGCAGAGGAGGTCGTGGACCGAGGGGAGAGGACGTGGAAGGGGAAGAGGTCCCAGAGTACCCTATTGCTTCATTTGTGGCGAAAACTCGGGCCACTACAGCAGGGAATGCAAATATGGCCAGATTGCAAAGGAACAAAAGCTGAAAGATGAGAGTGCGCAGAGCAGCCAGGCTTCGAAACATGTCTTCCATAACACCAGAGAAGCGTCAGCGAGTCAAGGGAATCCATATTTCGCACCTTATCCATCCCACCAAGTATGGCTATTTGCGACCTCTTCACCGCGGCCCGGTGCCCCCGGCAAAGATCCAGATACTATGCACTCCCTCGGCAATCACAGAGTCGTGGTCAATCGATTCATGATATCTTCTCCAAAGAAACCTAGAGTATCAACTGACGAACGTCCAAACCAAATTCGAAGGTAATCAGGAAAACAAGACTGTGAATTCGGTACTCCCGAGCAACAGCCACATCTATGCAATTACCGGTGGCTCCAATTTGGAGCACGAAAGCAAAAAGAGCCAGAAGAGAATATGAAAGGAGAGTACATACAGTGTCTCCGAGATTACTGTTGAACAGACCGACATGGTCATTAGTTCCCATCACTTTCGACGAGAGTGACTTTCAGGTCAGGGATTATCCTCACAGCGATGCGTTTGTAGCTACGACAAATGTAGCCGGTTACACAATGCACAACATCTTAGTAGATAATGGAAGTTCAGCGGACATCTTGTTTATCAAGGCCTTTGAGAGTATGGGCATGGACAAAGCGAACCCATCAACCGGGCAGAAACTCACTGTTCGGCTTCGGGGGAAAAAGGATAGATGCAATTGGCAAGAAGGATATCATGGTAGCTTTCGGTGAAGATGGAAAAGTCCAAACCGAAAACATCACCTTCGATATAGTAAACATAGACTACCCATACACAACAATCTTTGGAAGGGGAATGATCAGCAGGTTTGATGCAGTCATTAAACGGAGTTATCTATGCATGAAGATCCCCTCTCCTTTCGGCGTCATAATCATTCGGGGCTATCAGGAGGCGGCACGCCAAATAGAAGGAAAGCCCATTCCAGGTTACAGCATGGTCAACGAAGTAACGACAACCGGCAGAGAGAAAAATGATGAGGAGAATGAAACTGAAAAGTCCCAAGAACCGAGAGTGGACACCGCCAAAGCTACAAGCAAAATGCCACTATCCGAGGCATGTCCTCAAAGGTCTGTAATAGTGGGAGCAGAGTTGGAAACACAAGAAAAAACAAGTCTCATATCTTTCCTCAATGAAAACAAGGATGTGTTCGCTTGGTCTACATAAGATTTGAAGGGAGTCAGCAGAGATTTGGCACAACATAGCTTGCATGTGGAAAAAGTAGCAAGGCCGAAGAAAGCAGCCGTGGAAAGCCGTCGGATGAGCGGCCGGCAAGCAGCAAGCAGAAGTTCAGAGGCTATCTGATGCCGGAGTCATCAGGCTAGTTGAATACCCAGAGTGGAAAGCGAACGTAGTCATGGTACAAAAGAAGACAAGCACAAACAACATCAAGAAAAGGCAAATGTGTGTTGATTTCACTGACCTAAACAAAGCTTGTCCGAAGGACCTTATCCTCTCCCAAGGATTGACACGTTGATCAATATCGCAGCAGGTAGCGAAAGGATGAGTCTACTCGATTGTTTCTCCGGATATCACCAGATTTGGATGAATCCAGAAGACGAAGAAAAAACGAGCTTCATCACACCAGGGGGGACCTATTGCTTCAAGAGGATGCCCGAAGCCTTACGAAATGCGGGTCCTACTTTCTCGAGAATGTCAGATGAGGTATTCAGAGAGCAAAAGAAGAAAAAGAACATCATCACCTACGTGGATGACATCATTGTGATTAGCAGCAGGAAAGAAACACACATTGACGACCTAAGGGAAACTTTTGCGAACTTGAGAGGAAGCGGACTTAGGTTAAATCCAAAAAATGCATATTCGGCATCACAAAAGTAAAGATGTTAGGATGTCTAGTTTCAAAGAAGAGGAATAGAGGCGAATCCAGACAAGATTGCAGCAATCTTGAAAATGAAGCGTCCCAACAACCGAAAAGCGAGTGCGGGGACTAACAGGGGTGTTTAGCCGCACTCAGCAGGTTTATCTCAAGGTCAGACGAAAAGGGCCTTCCATTTTTCAAGGTGCTTAAGGAGAGTTCAGAATTCGAATGGGGAACCGAGCAGCAAAAAGCTTTCGAGGATCTCAAAGACTACCTGACTAAACTAACGACCATGTCCAAACCTTCATCGAAGGCTATTCTCTTGTTATACCTAGCAGCTTAAGCCGGTTGCCATGAGTGCGGTTCTAGTAGAAGAGAAAGAACACGAGAACAAGCTCATCTTTGTTTCCGGTTTATTATGTGTCTGAAGCCCTCTCAGGCGTGAAGCTGAACTATTCAGAGCTTGAAAAATCGCATACACAGTACTCATGGCATCGCGAAAGCTAAAGCACTATTTCCAGGCACACAAAATTCGAGTTGTTTCGGCGTAGCCCTTGGAGTCTTTGTTCAGAAATAGTGAAGCCATCGGCCGAATAGGAAAATGGGCAGCCGAATTAAATGAATTTGTCATAGATTTCGAGCACGGATCAGCCATCAAGTCCCAAGCAATCGCAGACTTCATAGCTGATTGGACCAAAGTGGATAGTCCATTGTGATGGAGCCCGGTGTGCAAAAGGAGCAGGAATATCGGCAGTTTTGACACCCCCGGGACATTCGATTCGCTATGCGGCAAGGTTGCAGTTCGCCACAACAAACAACACGGCCGAATATGAGGCAGTATTACTGGCACTTGGAAAACTGAGAGCTTTGAGGGTAAAAAGATTCATCATCTACACAGATTCCTTAGTAATCAAAGGGCAGATTGAGAAAGAGTAGTACACGATGAAAGAGCCTGAACTAGCAAAATACCTACAAGCTGTAAGACGAATGGAAAAACATTTTTCTGATTCATAGTGAAACACATTCCCTGGAGTGATAATAGAGAAGCCGACGAATTAGCAAACGCGGCAGCACAAGAGATCCCAACTCCAGCGGACATTTTTTTCGGCTCTTGTCGATAAAAAGCGATAAAAAGACGATGAAGACATGCCGAGAGCAGTCCATGCAATAGCAAGTCAAGATTGGAGAGCTCCCATATTCGCATTCCTTGCAGGCACCTATGAGCCTGAAAGTAAGCATGAACAGAAAAGAATGGTTTCAAGAACCAAGCATTATTCGATCATTCGAGGGGATTTGTACAAAGATGGCATCGTTGCACCTAAGCTCAAATGCATTAGTAGAGAAGAAGGCCTAAAACTTCTCACGGAAATACATGGAGGCATGTGCGGAGCACATAGGGGACCGCACGAAATAGTACATAGAGCGATGTGGCAGGGGGTTCTATTGGCCTACAGCAGCCGAGGACGCCAAGTAGGCTGTAAAAACTTGTGAGAATCGCGGATGTTCGCAAAGAAGCAAAATGCCCCAAATAAACCCTACTAAACCCATAATCCCAACCTGGCCACTTCAGCGATGTGGTGTGGACATCATCGGTCCATTGCCAATGGCTCTGGAAATTTGAGGTTTGCCGCAGTAGCCCTCACATACTTCACCAAATGGATCGAAGCCAAACCCTTGGCGAAGATCACTTTAGGAACATTAATCAGTTTCGTCTGGCTGCAGATTGTGTGTCGTTTCGGAGTCCCAGCTTACATAACCTTGGACAACGAAAAGCAATTTGATTCAACCGAATTCAGGAATTTCTGCAATGAACTAAGCATAAAGCTAGCTTTCGCTTCAGTAAATCACCCACAGATCAACCGAGCAGTCGAGAAGGCAAATGGTCTCATATTTTCAGCAGTATCAAAGGCCCTCTGGAACGCAAAAAGGAAGATGGCCAAGCCTCATTGCTGTTTGGGGCCACAATATCTCACAATTGAGAACAATCGGATTCACTCCATTTCGGTTGCTCTAGGGCAAAGAAGCTGTAACTCCAGGAAGAGCTGAAGTTCGGATCCTTCCGCACAGAAATCACAGCAACGACTACAATGCAGAGATACGTCGAAGTCAAAACAGCCGAACTCAGAAAAAATGCAAGCAGCCAAAAACTTCGACAAATACCATAGCGAAACAAAAGCTGGCAGGACAAAGCAGTTCTGTGGAAGAACATCTATGCCGGGGACATGGTCCTAATTTGGTATCCTGAAAAGCAAGGCAAATTGCAATCTCAATGGTATGGTCCATTCATCGTCTCAAGCGTGGTAAAAGCCAGGTGTATTTCGACTGAAAACCGAAGATGGCAAAGAAATGACTCACACATGGAATGCGGACAATCTCCGCAGATTCTATCCTTAAGCTTTCGCTCTCAAACAAGAGAGGGGTAATTTTCCTTTTTTGTTCCTTTTTTAAAGTTTAAATTCGAACAACGCTAGGGACTCGCGCTCTTTTTCCTCACAAGGGAAGCGCTTTCGGGGTGTGAGGTTTTTTAACAGGGTGGTCCTCTGTAACATTTTTCCTAAGTTTAGCTTAACATTTTTTCCCCCATATTGTCATGTGTTGGTAGATCCATCGAAAACAAGGTGCGGCTAAGCAACACCTTGGATATTCGAGCCATATTCTATCAGAATAAAAAGTTTGTAGAAGAGATCTACAAACACGGCCAGAATGCCGAACAAAATGGCGAAGATGCCTAAGATGTGAAAGAACGCATCAATTTCGAGCGGAATAAAAAGAATTTCCCCGATCTATAACAGGCGAAAATGCCTCAAGTTCGTGTAGGATAAAAAGAATCCTACCGAATCAAAATTACCCAGCACTCTTCAAAACAAGACAGTGCAGGAAAGCTATAAAACAGGGTAAAAATCACTCTTTATCCCAGTATAAATAGCACGGGAATATCTAACTCATTTACGGAAAAGCTACACATTAATAAAGAAGATATCAGGAGATTGCTGATAGTACGTCATTATCGAACGCTTTAAAAGGAGGGTAATAAATACTCCCAACTCCCACCTAATAATAACTGTACTAATACAGTACAACTTTTCATATATAAAAGGAACCCCAGGGCAACCCTCAACCTTCAGAAAACAAAAAGGCAGAGCCTCAGGCCACATACAACAAATAGCCTCCAGAGAGGACTCCACTGAGGATTTCGGTCCAGTAGAAATGGGAGGTTTCGGGAAGAATAGTGGCAAATTTGCGCTTAGGGAGAGCCGAAAGACAGTTCTACCAAGTAGAACTTCTCAGTCCTTTCGTCGGACAACGATTCTATGGAGTAGACCACAATGATCATCTCGGCGAAGGACAATCTTATCAAGCCGAAGGCCTGCCCAAACAAGCAAACTTGGCCAAAGGCTTCGCAAATGGTCAAGGACATGATGCAGCGAAGTCAAGGCAGATTGCAAAGAAATACAAGCTGGAAGTACAACAACATAATCACACGGATCTTCGACAGAAGCACCGTGTGAATCAAACCGCCGGATATCCTACATCCTTGCCTTTAGATGTGAAGTACTCTTAGCAGCACGAGCAAAATGACCTCGACACTGTCGAACGTCAAAGAAATCCTGTAGCGAGTTCAAGGCACATAGCCGAACAAAGCAGGCCGAAAGGACGGCACCAAAAGCTCAAAGCCGCGCCACCGAATACAATTGGTCACGGCACAATCCCTATGTCAAGAATGTAAAAATAAAAAGAAATTCAATTGTGCTCAAGTGTTAACATTTTGTGACTACCGAAAGTGTTTATAACCACCGAACAACGTTTGTGATTTCCGGTTCATTTCGTCAAGTAAAACTTATCGGCGCAAACATTCGTCGATCATGAGTAGGGGAGGGTGTTTCTTAAAAAAAAAATAGAACTCAGATCACCGAAAGGGTGCCCCTTCAACCAAAACCTAAGTCGTAGCGAATTAGACAAGAAAAAATTAAGAAATTTTCTTTTATTGCAAATAGTCCGTATTACAATAGCGGTACCGAGGAACACCGAGTTCCTCAGAAATATCTTCGGGTTCTTCTTTCGGTTCTAAGAGCACCCCCTTCAATAGATTGTTCTATCTCTCTGAGGGGGTGAACGAAGCCCAGAAGTCTTGACAAAGTCTCACAGTCTGGGTAATCTTCCTACACCGCGAATTAGAAAATCTCTCCATCCGATCGGAAGGAAAGTGCGTATGAAAATTGTGCCATGAGGCACCACTAACACCGAAGCCATTACATTCGGCTTTCAGCGGAAATTCGTCAACCGGATGCGCAGGCCCCTCCTCAGGAACCTGCGCAATGATACATTAATAACTTAAATGTTAACATTGTCTTACAACTGTTCAGCCACCAAACAAACATCATAAAAAAGACCTAATCAGTCTACTCTAGCTTCCTCTCCATGTTGAGAAGGTGAAGCCCGAGCTGATGGCGATCCTTCGGTTCCTGGTTGAGGGGCTGCCGAACCCAAACCTTCGGGGCCTTTGGCATCCCAGGCCGCAAGATAGGCTTTCACCTTAGATTTAATTTCCTCCTTCTGCTCCAAGGTCTGAAAGATGAAATAACATAAAGAGCTACCAATTTAAGCAAGGTTCACTTAATATAACAAGAATAAGAACATATGCATATGCACTTTCAAACAAAAGCAAACCTCTCCATGGGTCGGCGTAGCCCTAAGCATGGCAAGGTCCCGCCGCCTTTGTACCGAAGTTGTCATAAAACCGAGCAAAGGCGAAGTGGCTTCCTCCAAAGTTTTCGGTACAAAGTGGCATCTATCTTCGGGATGACCTTGCCAAAATGCTCACACCTGTTGTCCTTCGGGGCTTCGGAGAAAGCACTGTAGAGATTCAAGAGAGGCGTATGCCCGAACGGTGTCCACATGCCCCTCTCGAACTTCGAATCTCGCCAACCAGCTGAGACAAGACTTGGTTTGAAGGTAGGTCAGCTGGAGGCGAAGACTCAAAACCGAAAGAGGTGAGCAAGCGCTGATATGCCTGAACTCCAAAGATGAGCAATCAAGACGCCTCTTCGGTGGACTTCTGCACTCGCTCCCTTTCGGACTTAGCAACGCCTCGAGCTCCTTGATGCGTGTCTCCACGGCGACAGACTTGGCGAAAGCGACCTCAAAGAAATTTTTGGTCAGCCTCCTCGCAAAGGGAAATTTCTTTCCCAATGCTCTTCGAGCGCCCGAACCTTAGCATCCCGGGTCTTTACTTCCTTGGAGCAGGAAGTTTGCAGGGCCTGGAATTGCTTCTCCAGAGATCGTCCGAAGAAGCATTTTCTAATTAAAAAAAACGAACAACTTACACTAGCACCGAAGACATTGAGAGACTCCAAGAGTTTCTCGTGAGGGACCCCAAGAGTTTCTCGTGAGGGACCCCAAGAGTTTCTCGTGAGGGACCTTCAGGAGATCCCTCTCCACCTTAGTGACATTGAAAGATGAGAGAGAGAGCAAGTGGAGGGGACAGAGGGATGGGGAGCTCGGACACGCACCGGGACACACTTTAACTTGGTTGGTTGGGCGATTTCGGTGGAGGATGTCGACATTGGGTGGCGGAGGCGTCCCACGCTTGCGCGACCACCGGGAAGCAGGGCGGTGGCCTGTCGGCCATGAGCCTGCCGATAGGGGTACGCCCCTATTTCCCCGACATTGCTTGCTGTTTTTTTATCCGTACCTCGAAAACCGTGCAAAATTTGCAAAAAAACTTTCTATACACGATTTGCTCAAAATTTCATAAGCTACATTTCATTCCACTATGACATCTTCAAATTCGGCTTGGATTTTGAACTATAGGCACCCAAAGAGAACTAACATGAAAATGACTTAAAAGAAATTCAAATTCAAACAAACCCTAATTCCACCAAACTGTTGGGGCAGATTTGAACCTTTTGCAAGCACTTTCATGAAAAGTCATCCATACAACTTTTTGATCTACATAAAAAGTACTTCAAAACCTATTTGCTGCACTTTTGCTAAAAACCACTTTTGATGCACTTTTGAAAACCTTTCCGAAATCAATTCAAATAGTCAAACTAAGTTGACCAGCCCTAATACAACCTAATTAGGTGACATGGCCAACACAAACATTGCTCCAAAACATCATCTAAACATGTCTAAGCATAATTAAGGGTCAAACAACCAACCATGCAACCATTTCAAACACAAACATGGCCTAACAAGGCATTCAAGCAAAAACAAGCATACATGTGACACCTATCATTGCATGTGCATGAATGCTTATGATCAAATGATGCTTATGACCATGAAATGCATATGATGATGACTTGCTTAACACCTGGGGTGTTACATATGACTCGCTCCGAAGGCGAGACCTTCGGTCGCCACGAAACCAAAGGTCCCGCATTCGGTGGAGAAAGGAAATTCACGGAGTCCAATGCCAAAGTCTTTGTCTTCAGGGCACGTTCTCCAGATCGGATGTCTTCGCGGATGTTCGCCGATTGGTATGACTTGGGTTTCGCGTGTTTTCCTTTATTCATTTTTTTTTGTTCCTGAATGCCAGGTACCGAATGGCGGCTGCTCTCTAAGGTGGCCCGCACAGGAGATGGTCGACGCAGGAGTGGTTGAGAGCAGCAACGGACAATGACCAGAAGGCCCTTGCCCAGAAGGAAATATCCTTAGGAATAGGAGCAGGTATGAGGGCATTTTGGTCTTGTAAAAGCCTACGGGCATGTATAAATAGCGCCCTGGAGGGCATTGTAAAGGGGGGATGGAGGATTAAAACAGCAAGTGTTGAATGTTTATTCGGTTTATGGTATTGTCTTTCATTTCGTGTGGCTTGTTCGGCAACCCGGGGTACTATACTTTAGGTCGCTGACCAACAGCTAGCATATGTCAACGTTGCTTCAATTCAGCAAAGAGCAGCACCCGTCCATCCGATCCTTGGGGAAATAGGCAGTGGAAGCTGTATGTCCTGGTTATGTATAAACATAGAAAACAAATCAAAAAATGCATTTCCATGGATTAAGAAGTCCTTTTAAAAACCAAAATTATCACATCTATAGAGCATCTATGTGTATACTCATATAAGAAAGGTGGCACGAAAAATTGCCTCTCAAAATTCATATGAAAAATGATACTTCCCTCCGTTCCAAATTATAAGTCGCTTTGATTTTTTTAGTTTATCCATTTTGCTAGGTATCTAGATATATTCTTATATGCAGATACATAACAAAATGAATGTACCAATAAAGTCAAAGCGACATACAATTTGGAATAGAGAGAGTAAATTTTATGTGCATGTGCACTAAAGACAAAATCACCATTGTGTTATCAATTTTTTGACATTGATTTTGCGTCCCAGGTTTCGCATGCGAGCACACACGTCAGTGATGGATACCGGCTGCTTCATTCAATCCATCCAACAGCAAACGCTCATCAAATGGGCTGGCCCTACGTATATCCATAGGTGCACGTACTCTATTAGACAGTATGATCGATCGAGTAGATGTATGTACGAGTACTTGAGCTTCACCATCTCAATGACGTGAAAACCCTGAGAGGTCCCCAAAGTAACCGGATGAGTATATGGACACAGCATGCAATACAGAGTGGCTCATCAAGAGCATTATGTTTTTCCTAAACATACAGTACTCTGCGGATGCAGAGTGGCTCATCAAGAGTACTGTATTTAAGTTTGGCACGTACTAACACGGAGTATTGTTGTGCCGCCATGCATGGCGTCACGGATGGACGAGTAGTGCTCATAGCTACAGTGAGTGCTCATCACTGCTTTGCTGCTAGCTGGTGCAGCTTGACGAGATACACGTCTGCCCGGGCCACCACGGACGACCCATCCTTTTGTCGGCACATGGCCAATTATTGCTCGTACGAGTACACTGGAACGACGCATGATCGGTCGATCGTCCTCTGTGCGTCTGCCGGTGACAACGCACGATCTGAACGTCGTCTGAACACATCAGTTGTACTAGTACGTAGATATCTACCAACACAACATGTGGGCATTTCTGCTGGCCATACGTATACGTCTGCCTGTGTTCTCTGACGCCCATCCTTTCTCATTTCCCATTGGCGATGACATACATCATCAACTAGCATATACTCCTACAAAGCAGAGCTGGTGATGTATATGCGAGAGCAGGCCTCTGGTGCAATTAAATTCCTTGGTAAAGGGTGTGTTTAGTTCTCCAACTTTTCTCCAAAATTTCCAAAAATTCCCATCACATCGAAGCATTAAATGTACCAAAACACGCATGCCCGTAGTATGAAATGTAGGTAAACAAAATAACTAATTGCACAGTTTAGATGTACATTGCGAGATGATTCTTTTGAGCCTAGTTACCCCATGGTAGGATAATATTTACCACAAACAAACAAAAAGTACTACAAAGTTTTCCAGTTAAGCTACGGTGCCGATTTTTTCAGGATCTAAACACACCCAAAATTTGTCATTGATGAGGTTCGCTCAGATTGCACCATGCGGTCAATGGGTAGATGTGCAACGATGGTGCACTGCCACCCTGCTACACCCGAACAATACGGCAAGAGCTTCACCAGTAAAAAACGACGCCTTCTTCTGTTGGTTTTGCTTATAATTGACGTACATATACTTAGTCTTAAACTGGACAAGATAACCAATCAATAATGCACTTTAAAAAGTCACAAACAAACTAATTGGTGAGTCGGATTGGTGTGACCTCTTTGGAGTCTAGCACTAGTATATATCTATTGTACTGGAGATTCACGCAGGTGAAAATTTCACATTATATTATCGCCTACCAATAAGAGCCAGCGGCAGGAACAAATTAAATTTCTCAATGATGAATATCTGATTTCAAATGGATCTAATAGTCACCGCTCACAGATATGATGAACCTCTATCTACCAACCCTTTATATTTTTTTATCACCAGCTTTTTCTTCAAGGAGAGAACCAACGATCTTCCAGCTGGTAGACTCGAGAAATGGATTGGTGTGACCTCTTTGGATTTTACGACGAGTACATATTTTAGAGCTTATTAAGAAATAAGAAATAATGGCCGAGTTATTTATTTCGCAGATTTGGTGCGTACAATCAATAATTGTTATTTTATGTTGTACTAAAGAAGGACAAAGAAAAGGGCTGCAACTTTGTCGTATTATAAAGGGGATTGTTTTTTTATTTTTTCTCCACCTGCTACACCCAAACAATACGGCAAGAGCTTCACCAGTACAATAACAAAAGTATTCTTCTGTTGGTTTGCATTATAATTGACCCACACATACCTAGTCTTAAGCTGGACGAGATGACCGAACAATAATGCACTTCTAAAAGTCACAAAGAAACTAATTGCTGTGTCGGATTGGTGTGACCTCTTTGGAGTTTAGCACTAATATATATCTAATGTACTGGTGATTAAGAAATCGGTCGAGTTTTTAAGTAGATTAGGTTTGTACATTAATTGTTGTTTGATTTTGTACTGTATATGGGACAATGAAAGGGCTGCAAGTTGGTACATTAATTAGTCTTAAGCTCCCTGATGACAAGAAGAATGTTAAGTCTCCTCAACAAAAGACTACTGATGACAAGGTTGCTGCCTTGAAGAAATTTAGAAGATCTAAAGGATTGTGCTTCAAATGTGGGGAAAAATGGAACCCACAACACAAATGTTCTGTCAATATTTCATTGAATGCAATGGAAGAACTGTGGCACTGTTTTGCTGATCAAGAAGAACCTATTATTTCCTATGAAGAAGAAACTGCTTCTGATTCTACAAAAGATCTTATGGCTATCACTAGTCATGCAATGGATGGTACTAAAATATTTGAGACCATCAGATTAAGGGGACATATGGGAGATCAAGAAGTTTTTATGCTGATTGATTCAGGCAGTTCACATAGTTTCATCAATGATCGGGTTGGCTCTCAAGTTTTCACCCTGGAAGAAATTACCACAATCTGTTCAAGTACAAGTTGCAAATGGTGATAAATTAGCTTGCACTCATGAACTACTTAATCAGTTGTGGGGTATTTAGAATTACACTTTCTTTACCACTTTCAAAATCCTACCTGCGGGTAGTTATGATGTAATCTTAGGTATGGATTGGCTAAGAAAACACAGTCCTATGAATGTTGATTGGAATGAAAGGTGGTTAAAAATACAGAATTGTGGTTCCACAATTATGTTGTTGGGTGTTAAGTAGTCAGCTCAGTTGGGACCTCCTATTTCTTCAGACCAACTACTTGCCATGACAAAAACTGATGCTATTCTTTATGCTGTACAAGTCAAACAAGAACAAGGCCCTAAATATCAACAGTCTGAAATTCCTTCTGACTTGCAGGTTATTTTAGATGAATACCGTGATATTTTTTGCTCCTCCATCCGAGTTACCAACTTCAAGACACGGAGATCATCGAGATACCTTTATTACCGTGCTCTCAACCATTTCATTTGAGGCCTTATAGATATAACCCCACGACGAAGGATGAGATAGAATCTCAGATCAAAGACATGTTGGAAAAAGGGTGGATCAACCAAGTCCTTTTTCTTCACCAGCTTTACTTGTAAGAAAGAAAACTAGTGATTTGGAGGCTTTGTGTTGATTTTAGAAGACTAAATGCTCAAACTATCAAAAACAAATATCCACTTCCCCGTGATAGAAGAGTTACTAGATGAATTACAAGGGGCTTGTTGGTTTACAACATTGGATCTTTGCTCTGGTTTTCATCAAATTAGAATGGCTAAGGGTGAAGAACACAAGACAACTTTTCAAACACACCATGGTCATTTTGAGTACAGAGTTATGCCTTATGGTGTAATAGGTGGGCCAGCAACTTTTCAGACATAATGAATGTCATCTTATCATCATTACTCGAGTTTGTCTTTGGTTTTTATTGATGATATCCTCATCTATAGTAGGACTTGGGAAGAGCATTTACCACATATTGCTACAGTCCTGTCTATATTGCAAAAGCACAAATTTCATGTGAAGCTTAGTAAATGTTCATTTGCAAAGTAGCGTATACATTATTTGGGACATACCATTAGATTTGATGGTGTTTCTACTGATCCTACAAAAGTAGATTTGTTAAGAATTGGCCTCCACCTCAAAATGTCAAAGAACTACGCAGCTTTCTTGGCTTTGGCTGGTTACTATAGGAGATTTGTGGCAAATTATGGTATTATAAGCAAACCATTAACAAATCTGCTCAAGAAAGATACATCTTATGTCCGGACTTCAGAATCAACATCATCTTTTCATGCTTTGAAGCAAGCTCTAATCACTGCTGTAGTCTTAGCAATGCCTAACTTTGCTATTCAGTTTGTAGTTGAAACAGATGCCTCAAGAAAAGGGATTGGTGCAAAGTGTTACAACAACAAGGTCACCCTATAGCTTTTGCTAGCAAGGCCTTGGGTAAGAAAGCTCAGTGTTTATCAACTTATGAAAGAGAATGCTTAGCTATTCTTATGGTTGTCGAGCATTGGAGACATTACTTGCAGTCTGCTCCATTCCTGATTCTTACAGACCAAAAAAATCTGACTCACCTTGATGATCAGAGGCTATCAACACCCTGGCAATGCAAAGCATTAACAAAACTTATGGGTCTTCAGTACAAAATTGTTTATAAGAAAGGTTGTGATAATAGAGTGGCTGATGCTCTTTCAAGATTGCCTCAATCTCCACAATATGACATTTCTGCTTTGCCTCTGTCTTAAAAGCTAGTATGGTTACAAGAAATCCAAGAAGCATATGCTCAGGGATCCACTAGCTCGAAACTGATTGCTGAATTTGCAATTCAATCAACTCGAGGATTTTTCACTTTTAAAGATGGTTTAATCAAATACAAAGGAAGATTATGGGTTGGAAATACAGTTTCTTTTCAAACTAAAATTCTTCAGTCCTTACACTCTAGTGCTGTTGGGGGACATTCTGGTGTAGAGGTTACCTATAAAAGGATTAAAACACTCTTTGCATGGCCTAAGATGAAAAAGACAGTTCAAGAATGTCAATCATTGTAGTATTTGTCAACAGGCCAAAAATGAAAGAGTTGCTTATCCAGGCCTTCTTCAACCTCTACCAATAGTAGATGGAGCTTGGCAAATGGTAACACTTGACTTCATAGAAGGTTTACCTAACTCCTCTACATTCAATTGCATCATGGTAGTTGTAGACAAATTTTCCAAGTATGCTCATTTCCTGCCATTAGCACATCCTTTTCTTTGCTTATCAAGTGGTAATGGTATGCATGAACAATGTGTTCAAATTGCATGATTTGCCATCTGTTATGGTGTCCGACAGAGATAAAGTATTTACAATCAACATTTGGCAAGAATTATTCAATCTTCTAGATACTGTGCAGAATCAGCCGGTTGCTTACCACCCTCAAACCGATGGGCAAACAGAGCGTGTGAATCGGTGTCTAGAAACTTATTTGAGATGTTTTGTCAATGCTTGCCCTTCAAAATGGTCTCAGTGGCTTTCTTTGGCAGAATACTAGTACAACACCTCATATCATTCATCATTAGGTAAAAGTCCATTTGTTGTGCTCTATGGCCATGAACCAAGGCACTTTGGCATTGATATCCAAAGTTCTTGTCCAATAACTGATCTAGAAAATTGGCTTGAAGAAAGACAATTGATGCAACAATTGGTGAAGCAACATCTAATTAGAGCACAAAACAAGATGAAAACTCAGGCTGATAAACACAGGACTGACAGAGCATTCAATGTTGGTGATCAGTGTATCTTAAAGCTCAACCTTATGTTCAAACTTCTTTGGCACCAAGATCCTGCAACAAATTGGCATTTAGGTTCTTCGGGCCATTCAAAGTAACTGAATGCATTGGCAAAACTGCTTACAGACTCAAGCTTCCTGATGGTTGTTTAATCCATCCTGTTTTCCATGTATCTCAGTTAAAGAAAG
Organism: Hyparrhenia diplandra; assembly: GCA_015847255.1. Taxonomy (NCBI): domain Eukaryota; kingdom Viridiplantae; phylum Streptophyta; class Magnoliopsida; order Poales; family Poaceae; genus Hyparrhenia; species Hyparrhenia diplandra. The sequence goes on along the minus strand of JADLZK010010753.1, from coordinate 960,187 downwards.
CATTTCCTCCTCTAACACAAGTAAGTCAAACCTTTCCAGACATCTCACATGAATATCAGGTTCCCCTGGAGATTCTTGATAGGCGTCTTCGTCAAGATAAGGACATCATGATTCCTCAAGTCCTTGTTCATTGGTCTCATATGCCTGCTGAACTTGCTACTTGGAAAGATGAGGCTCCGTTGAAGCAAGATTTTACAAGGGCTCCAGCTTGGGGACAAGCTGCCAGTAAAGGCGGGGGTGTATGTCACCGTTGCTCCTGCACCGGTTCAAGCTACAGCTGAAGATGCTAGCAGGCCGAGTCAAGGCGCAGCCCAGAACGACAGCAGGCTGGCAAGGAACATTAAGAAGAACCCGCGTGTCCATGGGCCTGACTGGCACAACTGATTCCGGCCCTGCGTGGCCCGGTTCAGGAGGTTGCCGTTTGGCTCCTTGTATCGCAAGTCGAACAAAGAGGAACCCGAACTCGGTCACGAACCTGAAACTGAGCCCGGCGGGCGGCGGTGACGGCAAGCGCAGTAGGTTGCTAGCGTCTCGAGGATCCTGTTTCCAGTTATCGCAATACATATGCTAGATCGAAGTTAGTAGTGTAACAGACAGCAGTAAGCGGCAGCTTGGTAAGGACTTGGTTTTCCCCTAGTCTACAGTTCCTAAGGTTCAATAAGCCGAAGCCAAGGGCATCATCGCCATGCCCGCTCTGCAGGAATTGTGCATAGTCAAATGCAAGCTGCTCGGGCTGCCCGTGGGTTTCGCTAGCAGCAGGAGGCTTGCTCTGAGGGACCTGTTCCGGCTTGATGCTCCAATGATAGCTGCAGTGGAGAACTTTCCTTCGGTGGTGCGGCTCATATATAGTGCACCGCTGCCCGAGTCTCAAGATCATCCGCGGCTCCTCCAGGTTGCAGATCGTCTTCATCGCATCCTGCCCAGCACTGGAGCTGCTGGCAGCTGGCCCGGCGCTCGACAAGGTGGTGCTGGACGACCCAGAGACGTTACCTGAATACCTAAGAGGTCTGCAGCCAAGGATTCTTGATTTGGATGACTGCCATCAGAGGCTACCTGACCTGTTATTGTTGTCAAGCTCCGAGGACTGTTCCTCTGCTAATGATGAGTACCAGGCTGATATGGACAAGGTGAAGCTTAAGGAAGATGGCAAGTTAGTGGTGGACCTGGTGGTGTAGCAGGAACGACAGGGGATTACTTTATACTGCAGGTATTGGCATCTACAGTCCCGTCCAATGCAATCCTTAATTACTTACTGTGCCATACTAATTACTCGGCTGACACTTGTTTAGTTGATAAAACTTGTGTGCAAGGTTGACTCGTTCGTCGCCTCTGAGCAGTAGCAGGGAAGGGAGTTATTCTCCGCAGCTGTTCAACTTGTGTGCAAAATTGCTTGTGTTTTAGCTGTTCAACAAGTCCCTCCTACAAACAGAAAGAAGCCAGTTATATCTGGAGTTAGCCTCTGTTATAACAAGGTTGTCTATCGTCCCTGTTCCTTTGTACCCTCTCTTGTCGTGCGTGCTTGTCGTTGTGTCAGGGTTTAGAGGTGACCCTTGTAATGTGTTCACTCTCACGTGCGTAATGTCAACTTTATCCAGTTCGTTCTGTCATCTGTTGCTCCCGTGTGCTCGTGCTCATGTTTAAATGCTTTACTTTTGTTTACTAAAACGTCACAGGCCTGGGAAAATTATTCTTGGCTGTCGTCTCCTCTATATAGTACCTACCCGCTAGCTTAGTCATTTGGCCACCCGTCTGCCCTGGAATTTCTTCGTTCATTGCAAGACCCGGGGCTTTGGGTCTTTGAAGAACAATGTCTCTGGCTTGCTTTGCTTGAATTTGACCATTTGTTCGTGGATGCGCCACACACTGACGGAGGTGAACTCATGATTACACATGACGTGCCTACAAATTGCTGTGGACCATATTTTAACTAGTATTTAAAAGCACATGATGCCACGATGCGTGAATCAAGGGTGCAAAGTACGCAAAAGGTCAGGCTAACAAAAAAGAATTGCAATGATACAATAGGGTGGCCGATCAGTAAACAGTAGCCCTGTGCATGGGTTATGAAACCCACCCAACCCACCCGTTCAAGACCCACCCAATCCGTGAAAAGAAATTATATACGGGTTGAGTGGATATGGGTCAGATCCATGAGACCCATGGATCGTTTCTGTCATCTCAATACTTCAGAATCCAGCGCTGATGAACACCTACTGCAATGTATGGGTTCCGTGTCCCAAGGCCATGCTCAACTGTAGGAACTGGGAACAGCTGGACACGAGCGCGACGGCGGCGGAGTTCTGTGGCGGCGTGAGTTCCGACGCTGGCACAGGCTCCTGCTGTAGGTCGTGCTTTGGTCGCCGTTCATGCATAGAAGAGATGACAGAGGACATGTGCCAGCAGATGGAGGAGGTAGTCGATCAGCTTTGCCCACCACCACCACTGGAATCCCTGATTATTAGGAACTTAATCGGGCGCCGGCCACCAGGTTGGATGTGTGTGAAAGCGACTGCGAACTTCAACAGCTTGATTACCATGGAAATTGTGGGCCTTCCTTTCTGCACCCAACTTCCTGATGGTCTATGCCTGCTCCCCAGCTTGGAGACTCTAATGATCGACTATGCTATGGCCATTGGTCGTGTGGGGCCTGAATTCCAGCAACAGACAGCAGCAAGCGGCAGCTTGGTAAGGACTTCGTCTTTCCCTAGCCTGCAATTCCTAAGGTTCAAGGTTCTGCCCGAATGGGAGGAGTGGGAGTGGGAGGAGGATATCGTCGCCATGCCATCTCTGCAGCAGCTGTACATAATCGAATGCAAGCTGCTCCGCCTGCCCGCGGGGCTTGCTAGCAGCAGAAGGGTTGCTTTGAGGGAGCTATTCCTGTATGATGCTACAAGGATAACAGCACTGGAGAACTTCCCTTCGGTGGTGCAGCTCGGAGTGCAGCGCTGCCCGAGTCTCAAGATCATTCGGGGCTTCCGCAGGATGCTGGTCGTCGGCATTGAGTCCTGCCCGGCGTTGGAGGTGCTGGAAGCTGGCCCGGCGCTCGACATCGTGGAGTTGAATGATCCAGACATGGAGACGTTGCCTGAATACATAAGAGGTCTGGAGCCAAGGATTCTTCGGTTGGTCAGCTGCCATCAGAAGCTGCGTGACCTGTTATTGTTGTCAAGCTCCAACGGCTGTTCCTCAGCTGATGATGAATACAAGGCTGAGATGGACAAGGTGAAGCTTAAGCAAGGTGGCAAGTTGGTGGTGCTGTAGCAGGAACGACAAGGGATTACTTTATACTGCAGGTATTGGCATCTACAGTCCCGTCCAATGCAATCCTTAATTACTTGCTGTTATACCATTTACTTATTTTCTTTCCAAAGTTCTACATATTGCAGTACCTACTTGTGGCTGACACTTGCCTTGGTTTGATCAAACTTGTGTGCAAGGTTGTCTATTCGCCTTGGAACAGTAGCATGAAGAGGGAAATAATCTCCGCAGGCAAGCAAGCACTGAACTAATAATCTATTAGCTGAGACATGAGTCTGATTGAGAAAGATTTATAAGAAGAAAGAATGGGTTCAACGAGTCCCTCCTAAAAGCAGAAAGAAGCCAGTTTTATGTCTGTAGTTCGCCTCTGTTATTGTTCCAGCATCTGTTGTGTTTTACCTTGTCTCTCGTCCTTGTTCCTCTCTGTTGTTGTCTGGCTGGTGTGTCAGGGTTTAGAGGTGGCCCTTTTAACTTGTACCCTCTCTTATCGTGTGTCCTTCATGTTGTGTCAGGGTTTAGAGGTGGCCCTTGTAATGTGTTCACTCTCACGTGCGTAATGTCAACATTGTCCGGTTCGTTCTGTCATCCGTTGCTCCCATGTGCTCGTGCTCATGTTTAAATGCTTCACTTTTGTTTACTAGAACGTCAGAGGCCTGGGACAAAGGGAGGGGGGATTATTCTTGGCAAGCAAGCACCAAATTTATAATTTATCATTAGCCGAGCCATTTGGCCACCCGTCTGTCTGCCTCCGGAATTTCTTCATGCATTGCATGCAAGACCCGGGGCTTTAGGCCTTACGTACAGAACAATATCCCTGGCTTGCTTGAATTGACTTGACCATTTGTTCGTGGATGCGCCATGCCGGCCTAGGCCACACTGACGGTGGTGAACTCATGATTACAATTTACCCATGACGTGCCTACAAATTGCTTTGGACCATATCTTAACTTCTTCTTAAAAGCACATGATGCCACGATGCATGAATCAAGGGTGCAAAAGTACGCAAAATGTCAGGCTAACAAAAATCAATTCCAATGATACAATAGGGTGGCGGATCAGTGAACAGACAGCCAAAGAGCCATTACTTGCGATCCATATTTTCTTACGACTTTATTGGGTTCTACGCCACAACTGCTACTTTAAACTTCCTATGTCACGTCTGCCACTCCATGTGATTGATTCGATTTTCTTGCCAATGTTCTAAAAAGATGTGCCAACCATTTTGTCAAGCACTTGTTTTTTTTAAAAACGACAAATTGTTGGATTTAATTGGACACAGCACATATAAAATGCAAGGTCAAATATAAGAGCATTCTTGTCAAGGCCATAAGCAATAGCAGGTGCCATCGGCTCACAGATGATGATGGACGGGTCCGCACAACATTTGGACCAGCGATTACCCCAGCATCCATGGTGGCCTGCCTCTGGGAGCCATTCAAGTAGGCCAGGCTCACAGATATGAAAGAACGTGTGTTGATGAACGGAATGAACACACACAGTCAAAGCATGTTTGTCCTCTGCTTTTCGGATCCCTGCCAACACCTCCTCCTTATCCTCTCTGCAGATGCTCTGCTCTGCTTGCAGGGAAGGAAAACAGAACGGATCAGAGCAGATCACAACCCAAGCTCCGCATCTAGATCCAAAACCCAGTATCAAGTTCCAGAAGCAAGGAATTCCTGGGTTGTGTTGCGGATGGACATGGGAAAAGAACAACTACGAGTAGTACATAGGATATTGTTATAGTTAAGTTATCGTTATAGTTAATTAACAGTGCATTTAACAAACATCAAGCAAGGCATAACTCGAGCTATATACTACGGGTGCCTTTATACAACTATATACCACTCTACTAGTAATGCCTGCTTCCATTCTAAGTCTGGCACTCGATTCTTCACGTGTGTAGCAAGGATTGGATCGTCACCTTTGTTCCTTTTTCCAGCTCGTCCATCTTATATATAAGCTAAGGCTCATGCCTGCCGCTGTGCCTATATCACCTTACATCCTCAAGAGCAGTTAGCCCAACTGAGACGCAAGGCGGCAAGGAGCACCTGCAAATTAAGGTGATTCCATCCTCTATCCTTCAACTATATATGATGAAGTTGCAGTCAAAAAACTATATATGATGAAGTGACAATTTTTAAGTTCATTTCTGTAATGTCTTCTTACTTGCTTGGTTGCATTGTTCGTGCATCCTTTTCCCAGAGATTCTCTAAACGTCAACTATATCTGTATCCAGAGAGAACCATCCCATAAATATTCCCTACATATATCTTTAGTTTTTATTGTGTATACTTTAATACCTTACCAAATTTTTCTCTTGTGTGAAAAATTCATGAGAGAGCTAGTGTATCCTGAATTTAGAGAGCTGTGTAGCCTCTCTATTGATGGAAAGCAAGAAGGGTGATTGCAAAAGAGATGATGGAGCTTGGTTTATATAGTCTATAAGAGCCTGGCTTGTTGCTTTGTTTTCTAAATTTTATGATAAAGTGGTCCTCTTGTAGATGCTCTTTGTTTGTTGTCCTAGCTAGCTATACATGCATGTATGTTTTGTTCAGATTAAAAGCGGGATCATGCCTGTATAATGTATCTGTAGCGAATCTAAATGTTAACTGCAAGTTCTGTCCTTCTGAAAAAGGAAAAAGGAATGATCAAAATAGGTAGCTAGAGCGAGGCTGCTTCTATTCAAGCGTTAGTTTTAAAACTCCCTGCTGCTCGCCTTTTGGTGTAAGTTAGCATAATAAACGCCTTGATCTTTGAACTCCCTGCTGCTCGGCTTTTGGTGTAAGTAATCATCCTAAACGTCTTGATCCATGAACAACATCATTTTCATATCCTAATTCATTTTAAAACAATAGATCTAGTTTGAAAAAAGAATGATCGATCGTGATCCAAATAATGAAGGTCTAGTATAAGGTGATTTAGTGCAAGTGGCACAAAAGAATAAATGATCCTGTGGTTGTTCTCATGAAACAAGTGTATGATTCTGATGTACTTACATATGTATAGGAGAGATGTCTGGTCGAGCCATGGCCGCAATCTTGGATGCTATGGGACCTTATGTGGTGCAGCTGGTAGCCGACATGGCAACAGAAGAGGTGAAGATGTTGCTGGGCATATCTGGTGAGATCGAGAAGCTTGAGAACAACATGAAAAGCCTCAAATGCTCCCTTGCTGATGCTGAGAGGAAGCGCATCACTAAATTGAGTGTGCAAATATGGGTGCAGAAGCTCAAGAATGCCATGTATGATGCCACTGACATCCTAGACCTATGTCAACTCAAAGCTGACAAGCAGAGGGAATCGAAAGGTAGCGGCATGGTTGAAAAGGCTCCGGGTTGCTGCCGGCCATTTCTCTCCTGCCTAAGGAATCCTGTGTTTGCACACAAGATAGGCAGCCGCATTAAGGAGCTCAACCAGAGGCTGGACAACATATACAAAGAGGCACACCAGTTCAATTTCATCAATCTAGAATCCCACCAAGAACAGAGGATGTCCACTAGAGAGAAGGTGACATCTGAGTTTGTTGAGTCAGTTATTGTTGGTGAGAAGACTGAGAGGGAGACAAGGGAGCTTGCTCAGCTGCTAACCATCAATGGACACCACGACATCAAAGTGGTGGCCATTGTGGGCACAGGTGGCATGGGCAAGACCACCTTGGCCCAGAAGATCTTCAATGAGACCACCATCCAAGAGCACTTCAAAGTGAAGATATGGCTAAGTATCACCCAACACTTTGACGAGATTGAGCTTCTCAGGACAGCAATCAAGCATGCTGGGGGAGTCCATGGTGGGTTGGAAGACAAGACCCTCCTCTCACGGAAGCTCACCAACACCTTGTCCATGGGCAGGTTTCTCCTGGTCTTGGATGATGTGTGGAGTAATGTAGCATGGAGCAATGTGCTTAGTGTTCCAGTCAGAAATGCCAGTAAAAATCAATTGGGCAATTCTGTGCTAATCACTACAAGATTAGAGGACCTGGCTCTACAGATGGGACCCGCCTTCTACCAACATCATGTCAGCCCACTCAACGATGACGATGGTTGGTTGTTGCTCAACAAACAGTTGCCGCCAACACCTGGTCAAGTTAGTGAACACATGCCATTTTTTTTTGGCAGTTTAATGCACATTATTCCTTTAATACCATCTATTTAGGGCCTATTTTTACATTGTAGGTTTAGAAAACTATGGTATCACAAACTAGTTGTTTTATAAGAAAGGATGCATATTATTATCCTCATTTGTTGTTATGATAAATAACTCCAAGTAAAGCCACAAATATGCATCAAAATTACCAAGCTTTGTTGCTGAATCTAAAGTAACTCATAATTATGCGTCTAAATTATCCACACTACAATGTTGAAAGTGCTCCTGTACAGCCTTGAACCTTTGAGATATGAGTCTTAGAAGTTTGTGGAAATTTTTAGTACCTACAACTAATCAAATTGCTTCTTTCTATGCCCTTTCCCTCTCTTTTTATTTTTTTGTACACAATACCCATTTAGATACTCTGTTGCCATTATCTAGGTGTGATAGTAATCTATATGGTTTTCATCAATATTCACAGTTTATTCCTGTTTGCATCACAAATCTATGGGTCTGCAATGTGTTGTTGTCCGTGAGCAGCGATGTGATGGACCTAGATACTAGCCTTCATATTTTATCCTATTAGTTGAAACTTCTTATGCATATATCTTAAGTTGAAACACTCTAGATGTATATTCAACTATTAAGAAAAAAACAGACATTGCAAGGAAGGAGACACCTTGCAACAACGCATAAAAAAGCTTAAGAGCTCCTAGACACAACATCCATAGTGATAAGCTAAACAACACATATTTGAGAATGATTTCCAAGTTACATCCCCCAAAAGTGCCAGAAGGTTTTGATAATACCTCATTGGAAACATGGTGAACACTGTCACTGGATAATGGCACCAAAAAACATCCCAGTGACGCCCTTGATATTGTATTAGTTATTGTCTCTTCCATTCAAAAATAACTCTCATTTTTTATTTTATTTAAAACAAACTTCACGCTACAACGCACATGTATGTTTCTTAGTAACTACCTAAAGCAAACTCCTATAAATTCAAATTATCCACCTCCATTATGAAAAAGTTGCAAAAGTAACTCCTATATATGCGATCACATATTGTGAAGCACACAATCACGATGTTCAATGAACTAGTAGACAGATTTTCGGCTTGAGAAGAAAACAAAGGAATTGCACCATCTTCCTAGAGAATGCATTCCCTGCTGGACAATTGTGCACACAGAAGCCAGGAGTTTGACATTGTCATGGAGAAAAATGACAAAACAGACACAAGAAGGGCATTAACCTGGTTAGAATTCACTCAGTGAAATAGCAGGCAACACAAACCGCCAAGCCATTTAAAACCAGGGAAATCACACAGGAATGAATAAGAATTTAATAAGATGAAATAAGCATGCAGAGAAGCTACAATTAACTAGCCCATCATATCAATTTAGACAGGATATGTCCTAGACATCTGCAACAGATTTAGCTTAAAGCCATCAAAGACAGCGCTATCTTAAGGGTAGCACAACAATCCAAGAATTAACCACTAGCATAACAAGAGACATCCAAGAATGAACCACTAGCATAACAAAAGACATAATGCAGGCTACCTGAAAACACCAATAATTGTTCTTCACACTTAGTCAACCTCCTCAGTCATGGGGCCAGCGCCACTACCTCCAGATGGTGCATCCTCGTCCAAACCACAGACCATGTCAACACCAGCACCCTAGTACATCTTGGCGATGATATGGTTGCAGATGCCCTCGAGCTCCTTCATCTTGTCCTCAAACTCGTCAGCCTCAGCAAGTTGGTTGCCATCAAGCCACTGGATGGCGCCATCTACTGCATCCTCAACCTTCTTCTTGTCAGCTGTGTCAAGCTTGGAGGAGATCTTCTAATCCTTAATGGTGTTAGCGATGTTGTAAGCATTGACGCATAGTTCTCCAGAGCGCTCTTGGACTCGACCTTCCTCTTGTGCTCCTCATCTTCAGACTTGTACTTCTCAGCATCATGGACCATCTTCTCAATCTCCTGGCTCAGTCTGCCCTTGTCGTTTGTGATAGTGATATTGTTCTTCTAGCCAGTCGTCTTGTCCTCAGCAGAGATGTTCAAGATACAATCGCATCAATGTCAAAACAAACTGTGATCTGAGGAACACCCCTGGGTGCGGGAGGGATGCCAGAGAGCTCAAACTTGCCGAGCAAGTTGTTGTCCCAGGTCCTGTCCTCTCACCCTCATACACCTGGATAAGGGCACCAGGTTGATTGTCTGAATAGGTGGAGAATACCTGACCCTTCTTGCTGGGGATGGTAGTGTACCTCGGGATCAGAAAGGCCATGACAGCTCCAGCCATGTCCAGACCAAGAGATAGTGGAGTAACATTCAAGTATTCAACAGCAGGAGGTCCAGAATCTTCTCATTGCCCTCACCACCAAGGTGAGTGTCACCAGCTGGGGCCTTGACCTCAACGATACCCTCCTCAATGGTGAGAAGAGAGACATGAAAAGTACCACCTCCAAGGTCAAATATAAGAACATTCTTCTCACCAACGCTGGTAGCCTTCTTGTCAAGACCATATGCAATAGCAGCAGCGGTCAGCTCTTTGATAAAATGCATAACATTTATATCAGCAATTACCCCAGCATCCTTGGTAGCGTGCCTCAGGTAGTCATTGAAGTAGCAGGAACGGTGACAACTGCGTTCTTGATAGTGTTAGCAAGGTAAGCTTCAGCAATCTCCATCATCTTGATGAGAAGTTGAGAACCATAGAGGAGATATCTCTTCAGCAGCGAACTGCTTCTCCTCGCAATTGTACTGAACAACAATCATGGGTTTGTCACCAGGCCCCTAAGTAACCTTGAAGGGCCAGAGCTTAAAGTCGCTCTGTAGTCTGTACAGAAGCATCCGTGAAATCTCCTACCATTCAGACGCTTGGCATCTGCAGAAAGGATATTATGTGTCAGTAATTGCAGTATATTTTTTGTACACATAAATGATATGTTTCTAATCTAATAAAGAAAATCACCAATACAAATCAGTATAGGCATCCTACAGGGAAGTAAAATCACATTTAATGCTAATACAAGGACTAGTAACTGTCTATTACAAGTATAATACATTCAGCAGTGGATAACTATTCTACAAATGGTAGGGGTAACATTCATTTAAATCATGTGGACTACAAACTTGTCATTCAAGAACTAATGATAATATTAAGCTCACAACTGAAGGCAATAGCTAGAACGGCACACCCTTGAATGAGCATTCAGCAGGCCAATGATTAGATCAACTGAACATCGCTGATGTATGGTTATTCCAGTCTAGAACCAACAAAATATAGCACCAGGATAGGTTTACACAAAACTAAAAGGAGAATGTTGGCATGTAAACTGCTATACTGTAGGCTAATTAAGGAGCAACCAATGTCACAAGATCCGTTCCTCCTGGCTATTTGCCATATTTCACGCCGCATATAGCTCAAACAAAAGCCATGTGTCAGATACCAAACGGCATTGCAAGAGTCCTTAATGCTTCATCACGTATTAAAACAATGCATTAAGTAAAAGCACGCAACCTCAGCAAAAAGATGGTCATTGTGTTTTGAATTGAATAATAATAATAGTCACTAATTCTCAGCCAATGGGTACATTTACATCACAGGTTGCACAATAAACACTGCAAGGAAACAAACTCTCAAAAGGGGAAATCATTGAAATTTAGTTAACTGTTGGATAGGTTCATCTCCTTTTGATGAAAAAAAAGAAAACATACAAAAAGGAGAATTTTTTTGTTAAGGAAGATCAGATGGTAGTGCATGATGTACTTGGATCATTATCCGCGATGCAGACTCGTGTTATGGATATAGCATCCTCAATTTCCCCCTTCAATAAAAAAAGATGTTTTCTGGCTCACACACAACAGCCTAATGACAGGGCACGTGCAGGCAAATTGTGTGGCAATCGAAGTATAATAGAACAATTATATCCTTTCTGTTACCAATTAAGTTGACACACAAGAGTAAACATGAAGTCAACCATCCCAACAGCAGTCAACTGAGCTAAGCAGGCGCGCAGAACCAGTAGCTCTGAGCGAAATAACTCGCAACCAGCAACAGATCCATCCAAGGTACTCAAAGTGATAAACGACATGCGCAGGGATTCCTCGAGACATTAAGAACTTTGCAAAAATCAATACAGGCTGAGCTAGAACGGGAGCCAAAATCACCAGATCTAATCTAACCCAGCAAGCAGCAGAGCAGGGACCATCAGGAGTTCAGTACAACGAAGGGGGCGGGAGATGGGGTCTGGTCTGGGTCAGCTCACCAAAGACGATGTTGATGGGGTTCATGGCGGCATCCCTGATGAGGCGCTCGAAGTCGGTGAAGGCGGCGTAGGACGGGGTGGTGCGCTCGATGCGGTTGTGCTGCCAGGCAGCGCCGACAGACGAGTAGGTGGTGTACCCAGGTCGATTCCGATGGCGGGGCCCTTGGCCTTGCCGGCCATCCCTGCTTGCTATACCTGACGAGAGGATGGGCGGACGGCGATACTGAGCGGCGGCGACAGCGGCGGGTTGGAGGAGCGACAACAGGGGAGGGGAGAGCAAGGAGGTTGCGAGAGACGGTTGGAAATGCTGGTCAAACCATGTCTCAAAAAAGGAGACTTTTGTATTTTTATTAAATGATTAAAGTACTTGAAGAAAAAAAAATCATCTATGTAAGGACTTCTGAAGAAAACTTCATATTTGTTCGTTCTGTGAAGTACTATAAGCTTCATCCTAAAACTAATAGCAGAAATACCTTACTTTTCAGAAATCAAACTCTTTTAAGTTTAATTAGCTTTATAGAAACATTATTAATATTCATATCTACTAATGTATTTGTTAAGAAGATATATATTGCATTATTAATGTACTGATATTCATTACGCAACATAAATATTTGCATATTTTTATATATTTAGTCAAACTGAAAAGATTTAATTATTTAAAAAGTCAGCGCTTATTTTAGAATAGATGGAGTAGGAGAATCCCTCTTAAAACACCTCCGATAGTTCAAAAAGTAATTGGTAAACCAATAAGTTTTATAAATGCCTAAAAGAATAGAAGCATATTTATTCGTTTCTCTAACAGTTTCCAAAATCTCGCAACTATAAAATATTAAAGGCAATTTTTGTATAAAGAATATCACACTATTTCTAAATCCGTCCCAGCCAATTTTATACTTTCTTTCTCTCTTGTGCATATGTATTGGGAACCCTGTCCTACTCCTTACTCTACCCCCACATCCTTCCACGTCCAGATTGGTCGATCGATTTGCGCACGTATATTTCTGCATGATTGAATTGGTTTTCCCATGTGCGGAAAGATCAGGAGATGTGATTGGGAGTTGTTGGAGAGCTGTTTTTTCAATCTTGCCAAAAATCAGGATCAGGAGTCAGTTTTGGAAACTAATGAAGATGCTCCATAGTACTATCTCGTTGATAATATATGCTACAAACGAAAAAAAACTATATTTTAACGGGCTCACGTGACCCATTCGGTTTTTATCAAATCAAATGGAAAAAAGACCCTTCAATAGATTTGTTAAACAACTCTTAAGTGTTTGTTCAGTTAATCCCCAATCTGAGAGGGTTGATGAGAATTTTGTTCAGTCAAAATTTCCCTCTCAAATTTCCCTCCAATCCTCTCGGATTAGGGATTAACCAAACAAGGCCCAAAGATAAGAATTTGGTAAATCTCCCTCTCAACTTTTTTTTTTTGAGACTCAGTTACAAACGCAGACGCGCACATACACGAGCACACACTCACCCCTATAAACATATGCACGCACACTTACCCTTATAAGCACATCTAAAGAACTGAGTTGGACCGGCAAATCTAGAGATTGACGAAGTCACACAGACAGCCTCGCTGTTGATGGGCATGTCGTCTACGACTGAAAGAATAGCGCCGTTAAATTCCGAAGTAAATCTAGAAAAATACGAGCACCCATGTCAACTCGAGGACTTAAAATTGGGTGGGCAGGTTCAATTCACAATCTCCCTCTCAACTTTTAGAAATGTGTATGCATTATGCGTTGGCTATCCCCATGAACTCTCTCTCTCTCTCTCTCTCTCTCTCTCTCTCTCGGGGTTTTCACATGACCATATGCCAGTACACGTTTTGTATTCCCTCACACTCAGTTTCTAAGTTTTAACTATTGTGACTACTAAAAACAAAACTAAAACAGAACTCCCTATTCATTTTTATTCACTTACATAATCATTTTTTTACAATTGACTTTTAATGAGCTCCTGGATATGCTCTTTTTTTCTCAACGAAAATTATGGCGACAAAAATATCCAGTCTGGTTTTCTTGTTCGCGTCTTCCATGCACACGCACAGAAAGGGAGAAAATAGCAGGCTAACGTGAAATGGAGGCGGATAGATTACGTGCAACAGCTGGAGGTGGAATCTGACAAGCTCGACTCCAACGGGCAAGATTAAAGTAGCTTCTCAAGACAAAATGATGCAGCTATCTACTGCACTTTTTGATATCGCAAATAACATGCTCTAGTCTTACCAGCTCTTGACAGAGATCCACAGTTTCTGCTTCCTTGCCTTCAGAGAATCAGAGCTGAGCCACAGATTCCAACGCAGAGCAAAGGAGAGTCTCCGTTCCAACATGGCAAGTTGGCAACATGCTCGTCACAGCCCTCAGATACTCCCTCCATTTCAAATTATATAGGTCTCTTTGACTTTTTTGGATACATCAAATTTTCTATGTACTCGTCACAGCTTTAGCCGTCCCGTGAGACTGCTGACCATGAGCGTCAACGCGTCAAGGAGTGTCTCGATAGCCAACATGATCTGCTTGAACAGGGCGGCACGCTGTGGAGGATCTTCTCCACCACCTTGGTCTCCTCCACGACCTATAGCCAACAGCTGCCAGCGTGGCCACCATGCGATTCAGGTGCATGGAGTAGTCCTCCACGCTTTCTCCTTCCTTGAGCATCGCTGAGTCCAATCGGCGACACGGCTGCTGCGCTGTCGACTTTTTCACACAGTTTTCGCCAACCTGCATGATCGTGATAGCGTCCCACACTATGATGATCAAGGCCGGATATGGTGGATTGTAGGGTGAATCGGGTGAGCTTTATCGCCAAACTGTCGTACTCAGTTTTAAGGAACAGAACCAAGTATAGAATTACATATGTGCCCAGAGATGAATCACACATATGCAAGACAAATTACAAAAGTACCTAGCTCAAAGCTTTATTACATAGTGTTTAATAATCCATTACAGGAATATCAAAATCTTAGCAAAAGCAAATAAGATAACTAAGCACTCCGTTGCTTCTCCATAAGCCACAGGGACATCGACTGGTTGACCTCAAGCCTAAAAGTCCTCAGGAAACTCCGAATACACACCTTTATCTGTTACCCATCCAGGATTTTCCTAAGATTAATATAAAGCAAGCGTAAGTACATGTCATACTCAACAAATATAACATGGGGTTATATAAGGCTCAAAAGGTTGACACGGGTTAGACTGCATTAGCTTTTAGTGAATCACAGTTTTAAGCAATTGAGTAGCATCAAGATTATCATAAGCCCATAAACACATGATCAGGTAAACACGAATAATGAATAGCATAAACAATTAATCATCAATGTGCATCTACATCATTAGTATCATCATTGTTCTTCATCTATTCCGTAAGGAGTCAAAGGCCGCTCGTGTTCATGACCACGGCTGATATACCAGTTTTTAACACTCTGCAGAGGTTGTACATCTTTACCCATGAGTCATGTTGCCCAAACGTCCGGGTTTATAACTCCCAAAACTCTTCCAAGGAGAGCAGGCAGGGGTACACTACGAAGTCTTTCAAAGGTTCGTCTAACTAGTTAGGGCTGCTAGATTTCCAATTGACAAGCAGATGTAGGAACCCCCCTTCTGAATGGCACAATTCCCTCATGGCTATACACAAAGGGACAGAGGCTGTCCTATACCCGACTCGGCAAGCCCATTTTGCGGCACAAAGGTAACCTCTAACAAGCTAGAAAAGGCCCTCATACTTGACTAAAGCCAGAGTCATGTAGCCTCTCACGGTTGTACTGTAAGTCCCGGATGATCACTTACAGATAAGTCCTTACGGAGAGGAATCCAAAGTATTTGGAAATTAGCCAAACACTCCAGCCCCCCTTCGTTGCCATGTTGCTATAAAGTCCTCTTTTCGGTGTTTATTGCATATTCCATTAGTTAAGTTACATGATCATGGTTTTAGTGGAGTGCTAGCAAAAATACTACCCAATGCAATAACCCAAAGGCGTCAAGGTACAAGTTATCAACAACTAGGGAATCCTTAAAGGTAATCAAGGAGAACACATGCAAATGAATTAAAGTGATTAAGGTGTATAGGAAACAAGGATGATCCCATGCAATACTTGCATTTCTCAAAGAACCCCCGAGGATCCCGGTCGTCGAAGAATTCCTGGTCGCCCATGAACTGGCGATTGTCTATACTCGATCAACACACAACAACATACAAGCATCCACGCATTCATACACGAGGCAACAAAGAGAGATGATTAGAACAGTACACCAACAGAGATAAGATAGATTTAAAGTTCATAAAACCAATCTATGCATCTCTACGATCACACGAGCGTGAAAATCACCAAAAGCGGATCTAGGATGAAGTTATGAATTAAATAAGATTTTCTTTAGTAAAATAATAGATTAAAATTAATCTTGGATTCCAAAAGTTGAAAATATATTTAATAGTAGCATTAACATGTAGATTATGCAATTATGAATCTAACGCAACTTGAACGGATCAAATCGAGTTAAAATAGAGATTTTATAAGCAAAACAAGATCAGTGGCAAAACTATAAATAAGGAAAAATGTATTTTGAATGTAATAGAGGAAAACTACGCTTTAAAAAGAGAAAACGTACTCAAATTATGTGCTATGGACTATGGGCATAAATATTAAGAAAGAAAGGGGCTTTTAAGAAAATAGCCATGGCGAAGGGTATGTTTGGATCTAGATCGTTAGATCTGGATTTAGCGGCTCGGATTAGATGAGAGGGAGAGAGAGAGAGTAAATAGCCGATGGGAACAAGAGTCGCCGCGACGGTCGACCATGGCCGATGGTGAGGAGCTTGCCGAGCACGCAATTAAGGCCCTAGAGACCATGAAACAAATCGAAAAAGCTTTGGGAGAACGAGGAGGCGTAGAGTCGGGATCTCCTTTTGAATATGTTTCATCATCCAAGAACATCAAGGCTTGTAGTTGATGCAGCTCCAATGTTTTCGAGCATCATATGCCCCTTTGTTCTCTTGTTCTTGACCGAAATGGTTAGCGACAAGAATACCCCAAGGTGCATACTAACTTGACAACATGCCCTTGCTTTTAATTGAAAGAAAAGTTTATTTATTTATTTATTAAAAAGTAATAGGGGTTATTATTATCATTATTATTATAATAGTAAGACCTTTTTTAAGATAATTTGGGGTATCTCCCCGCGGTGCATAAGTTATGGTCTCAAGCTTGACCGTGGAAACTTCATCTTGCAACTATTGGTGGTAAAGTCCCCGCTTCAAAGACTAAGAAATTAACGTTATGCTCAAGCTACAAGGTTAGCGCCATCGCGCTACTACGAGATCTGCAATGTTTGTGGTAAACAAAAGCATCCACAACCATCCTATTAAAAAGTTTGTGAACAAGGATCAAGAGGTGGTTGTGATCCTCATAGAAGCGCGTGGTCAGAAGCGAAATGAACCCTGGAGACCCCAAAAGTGAGGATGAAACATGAGCAGTCTCAAAAGAAAAGTTAACATGCTCGTTAGCAGACTCCTGCTTGGTCTCCGGAGTTGTTTCTTCACACATGTCCATGGCATGGGAATTTTCGTGAAGGATCAACATTGATTCTCGCCCCTTATTGAGAACAATGTTTCGATGGCTAGAGGGACATGGCTTTTGTTCGAGCGAGGGTAATGGTGCACATTCTATTTCACAAAGCAAGCTTAGGTGAAACGAATGAAGATATGCATTTCACCGCCTTGAACGGGTAAAGGTTGGGAAGAAGATCGCCATTGGGGTTTCTAGTTCAGTGACGGAGGCAAATTTTCCCAACTTATCATCAACATTCCCAGGGGAAGGTTTTTCTTGAAAAAGTTTTTTGAATGGGTAGCCTATAAGAAGATCAAACTAATGGATGGCAAAGATGTGGAAATCTAAGGAAACCTCAGTTTCGTCAATTTCTAATGGCACGCCCTAGCGATCCCACAACACTCAAAGATAAGCCCCGATGAACTTTTGAAGAGCTTGTTGGTCGAGACTAGAGGTATATTGCCCAAAAGGGTCTCCACTAAGAATTGTGACATGATATTCGTCTCGACTGTGGGGTTGTGAAGGGCTTCTATGGAATTTCCTCGTAACGAACAAGACATATTCGTGGAAGGTGAAAGAATTTGGATTGCTTCAGAAGAACGTTTCACCTCCATTAAAGCTCAACAGTCAAATCTAAAGACAAAGAAGGGTAAGGATTCGGTGATGAGGGCTCCTCAAAGCTTGACATGCCCTTCTTTTGGAGGTGTTTTGGTTTTACGACGGGAGAAGCGTGCTTCTCTAGGATGTGATCAAGGATTTTCCTTTGTTCCACCATAGTTTTAAGTATGAATGACCCTCTGACGGTCATGTCAAGGCATAGGGCAGCTTCTATGTCAAGACCTGAACAGAAAAGATGCAAAAGCACACTATCGAGTAATGACAAGTCTGTGTTGGCATGTGTTGACATTGCAAACCTAGCCTAGGCTGCACCTATTGACTCCTTTCTGCTCGAAATTGAGGATTGCCCTTGGTAGAGAGGTGATACAAGAATTAGGGAGGAATGCAAGACAAAACTTGTCTTTGAGTTCATCCCAGTCTCCATTCGTACACCTTACGGCATTAGCGTACCATTGTTTCACCTGCCCTGCAAGGGGAATGGAAACAACTTCCACTTAAGAATTACTTGTGTCATGCCCGGGACGCTTTAGGCATGAACACATTTCCTTGAATTCTTGCAGGTGGTTGTTGGTATTTGTTAACTACTCACAATAAAGATAAGATATCCGCAGCGCACATATAGAAATATGGTTGTAGCACTTCACCAAAAAGATGAACTCCCGGTTTTAATATTGAACCTAAAGGAACAATAGATGAATATAACTAAGATCTAACTTAACCTAATTTTATGATAATAACAATGATAAAGATAAACTAAAATAACTATGATAATGGTATTCCGTAGAGGCAGAGATATAGAGACTCATCTAATGTAGTAAAGACAATCATAACTACTCTTGAGTAAAAGGCTTCTAAATAACTACTAATCATTAAGTCAAAGTATAGCAGGTAAAATATTCTCATCTATAGCACAGCCAAATCATAATTATGTAGCATAAGGAACATCAACTAAGGAGGATTTATAATGAGATAAACTAGCCTCCGTCGCGACCACGTCCCTACCATTCACTATATGCGGGGGAGGATTATAGAAGACTCAATCGGTGTCACTCTCACGAACTACCCCACCTACCCGGCATATAGCGGGCATCCGCAAATAACTCACATCTAAGCACCACGCTTACATATGACTTACGACTTAACTCCCTATAGATTAAAGCTAAGTCGTCCACGATCTCATGCATATAATCATCATCAACTAGAGCTATATCAAATATCAAACTAGAATATACCGAGAACATAATAACGAGTAATATAATGAAATAAAGCAAAGTCATAATGAGAAATCAAGTAAAATGTATTACCGAATCTCCAAGAATGACAGATCTGAAGTCTTGAGCAATGCTCGAACTCTTACTTGAGTCTCTAATAGAATGTCTAAACTATATATCTTGAAGAACTAGCGCTCTCTAATCTCTAATCTCTAATCTAGAGCTAATCTATTACATTGAAGAGTCTAACCCTAGATCTACATTGAAGAGAGAGTTCCTTACATTGGGACCCCTCTCTAATCAATGAGATGAGAAGAATAATGAATTAAGGTTTCGGGGGAGCTCTACCCTTGCTTATATAGGCGGTGGGATGAATATCGGCCCTTAGATCAAACCGACTTGATTGGACGGCTTAGATTGGATCTCAAGGTCGGTGGTGGGAAGCTTCCAGAAGCAGGACACGTGGCGCCTAGGTGACAGGCCGCCCGGCCCCACCCCTAGGCTGCCCGGCCCCACCTGTCAGTAGGTGGGCCCCGCCTATCTTGCCGTCTTCTTTATCCATTTAGGTCCCTGGAATTTATACTAATCACCTGGTTTTGGTCCTTTTCTCCCGTTTCTCTATTTCTTCCTCTTTTCTCTCTTTTCTCGGCGTTTTTTTCGAGATTGTCCTGCAAAACTGAGTGTACACCAAAACTCGTGGAATTGATTAGTAAAAACCCTATCTTCTAGTGTTCTTGTTCCCAAATGTTCTATTATTTCATAATAAAAAGTTGACGTTAACGACCGTCAACAAGCTCCCCCAAGCTTACCTTTTGCTAGTCTCTTAGCAAAACCCATATACTATAAGACAAACTTGGATTAGGAGTTGCTACAATGCCTTCATTCTTATAGAGTACACATGCTTTCAAAAAAGAAACTCTACTCCAGATCGGATAAAAAAATATTCTAACTTCAAACTCACCCATATTACCTTAAACCATGGAGCTTTTACTCTCACTTGGGTCTTGAGCAATTGAAAGACAGAACAATCAAGTCAAGCACTATGTCTCAAGTCTTTGATCAACTAATATTCCGGAGTTTTCATAAATTTTCAAAATAAAACTCAAAGCTCTGAATTGAATGGCACTCTCAATCTCTCAATGTGTGGTATTTATGGATCCTCACTAGGCATTAATAGTGTCATGCCCTCTCTCTTGAATATGTAATATTTTGTGGAACAAGGCTGAATATATTAAGCCTTCTCTCATCTCTCTTTTTTTACTTGCTCTCTCAATATGGCTTATGTGGAGCTCATAGGAGTGGCACTCTTAAATAATATAGCATACTTGCAAAGAATATATTGCAGTTCAAACAATGGATCCATAGTGAGTTCAGCTAATCAAAGACAAGGATTGCATGTGTAGAGAATATGGTGGATAGGTGTATATTTGGTGGCTAGAACTAATTATACTTTTACTCCTTTAAAGAATATACATCTCTCTTGAAACTTGGAAACTTGAGAGAATTTGGGCTACATATTTTTTTTTTTTTTCTTCTTTTTTTTTTTTTTTTTCAGGCGGGCATCTAGGTACCCATTGTTTTATTGTGGACACTTGTCCTTTTTTACTCTCTCTCTTTTTTTAGCGGCAACCCAAATCTCTTTCTCTTGATAAACTTTTGAGAGATAACAACAAAGATATTTGGAGTAAATAAAAATGGGCTTCCTATAGTTTTATGGATTGTTTATTCCCGGTGTAGGAATGAAACATTTGTAAGTGGATAAAGATAGAAAAAAGAATGGTATTGCGATCATTCTCGTTGTAGGAACAATGCATATGAATATATGTGGAAGGTATGTGGATAAAACTTGTCTTTTTATGACTGAACTCTCACAGTAAACGGCAAAGCTTGAACTACTCAATCCAAAGCGAATAGCATATGTAACTAGAAAGTTTTCCTATTCTAAATATCATAAATATGGCTTTGGTAGGAATTTAACACTCGCCAAGCAAGAGCTCATCATGAAAGATTTTTAATTTTCAAAAAAATAAATCTCTAGATATAGTTTCACTAAGGACAAGATAAATAGCAACTCGGACTTTCTCATATCATATCTCTCAATTACCTAGACTTAGATCAAGCATATGCTACCCACAAGTTCAGGTGTAGAGCAAATCCAAGATTAGAGCAAATATATCCAAAACATCGGAGGAATTTCAAATTAAAAACAAGGTACTAAAAAGGATTTAGAGCGAGCAACTATTCATATAGGCCGGTTTCGGGGGAGCTCTACTCTTGCTTAATTATATAGGCCGGTGGGATGATTCTCAGCCCTTGGATCAAACCGACTTGATTGGACGGCTTAGATTGGATCTCAAGGTCGGTGGTGGGAAGCTTCCGAAAGCGGGACACATGGCACCTAGGTGGCAGCTGCCCGACCCCACACCCCAAAGCCGCCCGGCCCCACCTCGATGGGTGGGCCCCGCCTTTGTGCAAGCTGTCTTCTTTATCCATTTAGGTCCCTAGAATTTATACTAATCTCCTGGTTTTGGTCCTTTTCTCCCGTTTCTCTATTTCTTCCTCTTTTCTCTGTTTTTCGGTGTTTTTCGAGAGATTGTCCCGCAAAACGGAGTGTACTCCAAAACTCATGGAATTGATTAGTAAAACCCCTATCTTCTAGTGTTCTTGTTCCCAAATGTTCTATTATTTCATAATAAAAAGTTGACGTTAATGACCGTCAACAGTGGTTAAAAGGATCTTTGTTAACAAACCCTGAGAAGGGTTGTGCCCGAACCATGGCTTTTAAACTTGGGTGGAGTTCATAGCTAGATGAAAATTTTAATTTTGAAAACGATGATGGCTCGAGAACTCCCCTTTGAAGCAGAAGGATATGAATTTGGAATTGGCTTCACGGTGTAAAAAGGAAAAAAAGGAACAACTATTTTGTTTTTATAAAAATAAAGGATACGAGATACAAGGCGAACTAGATTTGAAGAAGATAACAACCGTTCCCCGGCAACAGCGTCAGAAAGCTTGTTCGTATTTCTTAACGAAAGCAGAAGAATCTGCAAGCGTATGGAATTACTGTTGTATCCTTCACCCAGAAGTATTTAGGGTATCGTATTTCCAGAGGGAATGGAGATATTTTATGCTAGCTAATTCGCCCAAGGAAAAGACAAGGGTAGAGATGGAAAGGGGGTAGAGATGGATTCCTATAGCCCTCAGATCTTAAGGATAGCGATACTCTCAAGCTGCCCCTTACTTCGGGCACCCGGATCACACCAGTCTCCGCGGGTGATATGGGCCTCCAAAATTACTCAGTGGCCCGAACAAGGGGGAGTGCGAGGGATGGACAGGGCAGTCACCACTTGCCGCCTACCCTACTACCGTGGACTACAAGGCAAACAAAGGTAGCCTCTATCCTAGACAGCATGTCCATGCTATCGACTACTACTCTAGTGTTGATCAGGGTTATCCTGTCTCTATCAGGGGCCCTCTACTAGAGCATCTGCCATGGGGACGGACAACGAACCTACGAATGTGTATAGATAAAGCTCAACTAAACAACAGACATAAAAGACTATAAGAACCATGAACACTTACTTAGCCAACCACATGCCCGTAGAGGTACAAGCTTAGGGAGACACCGACAAGCCTAGCACTTCCCCACTCTACCACTCACATCTCGCTTTCTCACTCTAGCTAGCTACTAGGGCATAGCCCTTGGAGATGAAGCTCAAACTCTAGAAGTGGTGCTCTTGATCCCTTGAGTGTTGTTGTGAATGAGGGGGGAGAGCACCTCTTTTTATAGGTGGTGAAGAGGGGGCTCTTTGGAAGATGCCTCATATCCCTACATGGAAAGGGCCAAACCGACCTTCTATAGGCAGTTTGCATAGAATATTCGAAGAGAGTACCACCAGCACTGTCATAAGCATGGCGGCATGCATCAACCGACCAAAGCTCAGGCTGATTGGGCCAGGTGGCAGTGCGCCCACACCAGTGGTGTGGCCACACCCAGGTTAGCTCCATTGGGCCTCATCTTTTGTGGGCTGTAGATCTTTTCGTTAGCTTTCTAATGATGTATAGGTCGTGCAAAATGGAGTCCGGATATGCCCGTTATGACCAATTTACTCGGGCTTGCTCCTACAGCCCAAGATAGACTCGAACTCGATTTGGACCTCCACTTCTTGGGCTCATGTTTGGGTGCTTGTATCCATGTTTGGGGCCCATACACTTTGGTAATTGGGCCTTGTACATGTTTTGCTTGAATACGCCTTCCGAAAAGCGCCTTTTAGTGTATTTTCAGGTATTGTTTTACAAAACATGTAATCTACCAAAACTCATGGAAATGTAAGTTACGAGGTCCTATCTAAGAGTTTGGTAGTCATATTTGTTGTATTTTTGTCGAAATGTTGGCGGTAAAATTATACGCTAAGGACCACCAACAAAGAGGCGCCTGCATTAGAGCATGAAGAGAAGGGGCATCAGATCCTAGTCTTGGTTCGGAACGCCATTCAGCATATTGAATGGGATGACCTGCTCCGGCTGATAATTGGAGGATTGATGCTGAATCTCTGTCAAAAGGATAAGTGTCAGTAGAGTTGCAAGAGAGAAATCATAAGAATTTAAATGAATTATCTTACTGCCGATTTCAGTATCCTCCTCTAGCTGCAGGCAGTGGAACTTAGTCGGCTTGTGGAATAAGTGGGAGCTCCATTCATGCCACCAAGCCTCAAATAAGTATGAAGAGAGGGAGGTGTTGATAATCCTAACGTCGCTACTAGGAGTGGAGTTAATCTCATTCATAGCAACAGCGCCAGAAGTGCTATTACTTTGCGTCACTACCAAGAGTGGAGTTAATCTCACCCTTGATATGCACCAAGCTTCACAACATTCCATAGCATCACCTCAATACTGGGTTGTCATCCCTAGTAGCAATGCAAGAATTGTGTGTATGGTATTTGTAATATGCCACTTGGATCCTTGAGATAATAATATGAAGAGGATATCGGCAAGCACACAGATAGAAAAACCATTGTAGCATTTCACCGGGGAGTAATCCGGTATCATTATTTATATTTTACCACACGGAAGGGGTAGCTATGGATAATTGATGTCTCAAAGGCATTTTAAGTAATGAAGAGTAAACCATATCAAATCTAACTAGTCTCAACAGGGATATGTCATATGATAAAGATATGTAAATGATAAATGCCAAGTCATAGATCATGGTGTATCACTCACGAGTGTTCCATAAAGATAGTGTTTAGCATGGTATAGGTAGAATAGAGAAATATTCCTAAGTTATCCCTAATCATATGTCAATGCATACTAAGATTAGTGCAAGTACACTTAGTAATCATGGCAAGACAGCATCATATCTACACATAGTGAACATTACTAAGGAAGATCAAGAATAGAGCAAGTGTACCATAGTAATATAGCTCAACTTCCCCCATATTCGAGGACTGACCACAAAGGACTCAACGGGAGTATCACATCCACGATCTACCACATGGCCTAGAATATAGGGTGCAATCGCAGGCAAACAAAGTACAAGCACCACACTTACACGCTGTTGACCACTCACCCAAGGTACCGTTGAATGAGCGCTATATGATTCTATGCTTGAATATAAAGACAATCTAGCTATACTAAGTATATAATCATAATAGACATTAAACCATATACCTATGAATATAAATATTGAATAGATCAAAGTCATAACAAATGTAGCTAACAAAATACTTATAGATAGATACAAGAGAGAAGCTATAGGAAGCTCCTGCCTTTACAACTTCTAGACGATTAGGAATTCAAGACAAGCATGCATTCCTCTAGAATTAGCCTAGATAGCTATGCCCTAATTTTGGTGGAACTCGAGGATTGGGATCTGATGACTTGATGGCTTGAATGAATAATGAATTAAGATCCGAGCCCTGGGGTAGGGGATCCAGGTAATATAGTGGCCTAGGATGCACCGGGCCGTCGATCAAACCGACCTTGATCAATGGTTGAGATGCATCCTTAGAGGTGGTTGGGAACCGACATTGGAAGATGGAGGTCGACAGGTGGGCCAGGAGCTCGGCCAAGCTTGGGTAAGGCTTGGCCAAGTCCTGCCTATGACAGGTGGGCCTCTCCCATCGTGGCTTGGTTTTACGATGTCTTCTAGATCCTTCTTTTGTCGGTTCGGTTGGATTACGTTAGGGACACATTTCTTTTGGATATTCCTTCCTCTTTTCCTCTTTTATCCCCGAAACAATACAGATTCACCAAAAACTCGTGGAACTCTATCAATTTAACCCCTAAGTCTATGTTGATATTCATTTTATGCCCTTTTCTATGTTTGGTTGATGGTTTAGATTGGTTGTTAACTACCGTCAACAACTCCCCCCTGCTTACCCTTTGCTAGACCCTTAGCAAAGCTAAACTTAATGATGGATCGGGAGTTGCTACTACGCTTTCATGCCTCAAAAGTGCACATGCCTTTGAACAAAAATTTTCCTCCTGGATTAGAGTAGACTATTCCAACCTTCAACTCACCCATATTACCTTTAACCATGGAGCTTGTAACCTTTTCTTGGCTCTTGAGTAATTGAAAGATAGAATAGTCAAGTCAAGCACTATGTCTCAAGCTCTTCGATCAACTATTATTCCATAGTTTTTGTAGATTTTCAAAATAAAACTCGAGTTCACCTGTTTGACCCTCTCAAGTCTCTCATATGTGGTATTTTTGGATCCTCACCAAGGCAATAATGGTGTTATGCCTTCTCTCTCTAGAATATATGGTATTTTTTGAACAAGGCAGTAGTACACTGTGCCTTCTCTCTCACCCTGTAACTAAGGCTTATGTGGAGCTCATAGGTGTGGAGACAGCTCATACATACTTACTAAGCATATATTGTAAAGTCAAACAATGAATCTAGAGAAATGAGTCATACAATCAAATCAAGATGTGCATGTGTATGGACATGTATGGTGGAATGAATATGGTGGTAGTGGTTATATGTGGTGTATCTGGTGGTATGTGGGGTGAAAGCCTAATTCTACTTTTTCTCCTTGAAACAATCTCCCTTTTGGAACTTGGAAATATTGGGAAAACCTAGGTTGTATACTCTCTTCTTTTTTTCTCTTTCTCTCTTCTTTTTACATCTTGGACACTTGTCCATCTTTTTTCTTTTTTCTTCTTTAATACAGCCCAAGCCTCTTCTATGATAAACATTTGAAGAGATAATAACAAGAACAATGGAGCTTTATCGGAATGATGGAGTGTTTGGCTGGGTGAATGACTATAGGGAATATTTTTGGTGTTCACTCCCAGTGTAGGAGTGAAACATGTTTGGGTAGATTTGAATAGAATGGTGTTGCGTAGTTCCAGTGTAGAAGCAACATATATAAGTGGAATGGAGTGGAGTGTATGTGATCTTGATTTTAATAGCATGACATGTCTCTAAGGGTCAACAAAGCTTGGCAACACTCAATGCAAAGTAAGCAGCATATATGTATATCAAAGGTTTCCTAATCTAAGTAGCATGTATATATGGTCGTGGTAGGAATTCAAGCTCACATACAGAACTCATCATGTAGAATTTTTAATTTCCTAAAGATAAATCTCCGTAACTCTAGTATCACTAGGAACAAGATAAATAGCATCTCAAACCTTCATTCATATCCGTCAATTTCCTATACTTAGATCAAGCATTTGCTACCCACAGATTTCAGGTTCGAGAGCAAATCTTAAGTCAAATAGTTTTATCCAAAGCTCGGGAGAATTCAAATTTGAAAACTAGGTACCTGAAAAGAAATTACAACGGATCAACTATTCATCATCTCCATACATAAGGCTCATCTTTTAGAGTTCATTTTAATTAGATAGAAAAGCAAACTGGTGTACACTCTCTCTTGTTTATTGATTTCACACTTAAAAATCACACTCTAATATTACTATATAAGACTATACTTTTTATTTGGTTTCTATTGTTATGCATCTTTTCATTTCTTTTCACTAAAGCAATCATATACAACTAATAATAATTAAGACATAGTAAAGAATACTTATTTCGATAACAGGGGGTTGCTCTCCCCAAGTTGGATGTTGACATAGTCTCTTGATAATGTTGAAGTGAGGTAGATAGTGGTGATGGTGTTGACCTTCCTTGGCGGAGCATTGATGGTGGCGACTATTGAGATGGCGCCAAAAGATGCTTATCGAGTGGTTGCACGCCTTCACTCTGTCATACTCCTTCTGGTCTTTTAATTCATGCTGAACTCAAATAGACAACAAAGCTAGTGAAACTAGTTAAGCGTTAGGGTTGGCCACTTTGGCTTTAATTGCTTACGATTCTCTAGATTGGTTATGATTGTTCTCCTTAGGTGGAATTTCAGCAGAGTTAATATTTTTTTAGATTTTTATATTTTGTATGCATGCAAAAAATATGATGTAGTAGAATTATACTAGATGAATGCATCTTTATTTTTATGCCACCACAAGTAAATATTCCTATAGGTGTCCACAGGATTATTCACATGGGGCTTAAATTTTTCTTATGCCATGCATAAAACATTTTTTCTTTTCTAATGCAAGAAATATGCTAAAAGGAAAATTACTAATGCAATGAGTAAATATGCAATGCAGTAATTAAGTATCGGTAACTATTACCTTTCGGCGAGGGTTTTGCGATTAAAGTCCTCCGAACAGGACTCCCTATCTTGTTCATACATCCCATGGTACATTAGATGGCACGAATGGTGGCACTGATGGTTCTGGTTGCACTTCTTCTGATGGTGGACTAGGTGATGACTTTTTCTTCCTCCATACTTGCTTTGATGATGAACTTGATTCTGGTGTGGAAGATTCCTCCTTTTTAATTTCTATTTCTATACTTTCCTCTTTGGTCTCTTTATCTTCTTCCTCGGTCTTTGGGAGTTGCTTCTTCTTAGATGGGCGGCGCCTCCTTGACCTATTCTTCTTTGGCTGTTCATAAGTTGTATAACTATTGAAATAACAAATACCTTCTCGAGATGAGAACTGAAAGTGGATCTCTCCTGCTCTGATGTACACGTGTGGTGTTCAGGAACTGTCTTTCAAGTACGATTGGTGGATCGCACTCTTCTTCTCCCATGTCTAGGACTAAGAAGTCGGTGGGGACATTGTGATCATGGATCTTGACTGGTACATCTCTTGCTATCCCCTCCGGGAATCAGAATGATTGGTCCGCCATCTCGCAATCAGATATATGTTGGGTACAAAGGCATATTACTACCATATAAATATTCATAAGTTACCTTTTCCATTAAGTTGATGCCCGATCCGGTGTTGCAAAGGTGTTCTGAAAGATTCTCTGATTGATTGTGCATGCTATTGTTGGGATGCTTGGATCTTCTAGTTTGGGCAGGAGTGGTGATTTGATAAGGTGCTCGTATTCTGTATGGACTGGGTTGATCATTCTTACACCGCAAATCAGAATCGTCTATTTCTATTTCTTCTTCTTCTATTGCTCTGGTTTTCTGCTATTTTGTCTTTGTAGGCCCTCTAGGGGTGAGCTGGAGATTCTAGTATCTTATTCTTGAAAGTGAACCTCTCCTTTCTCCCATTGATGTTGAAACAGATCTTCGCTACTATCGGCATAGATGATGGCCTTAGCGGTACTCAAAAAATGGTTGGCCCAATATGATTCTCCTCCTGTTTCAATTACTACAAAGTCTACAAGTACATATGAGCTTCCTACTTGTACACAAATGTCTTCTAGGATGCCTTTAGCATAGCAGAGTGACTGATCTGCAAGCTGCAAGCACATGGTTGTTTACAATAAAGGATCACCATGAATTTTCTCATATATTACCTTAGGAATGATGTTGATACTCGATCCGAAGTCACATAGAGTTGCCTCAAAGGTATGTGGTCCAATGGTGATGTGGATAACTGGCCTCCCTAGATCTCCTTTCTTGGTAGGAAGTGAGTCGTCCTTCCATCCTCCAGATGAGAACTCTTTAAAGTAGTAACCTGCATTGAATATGTCAACAAGATTTGCAGATTCTAATTTTTCGGCTGGCCCAGAATCTTACCTTGGTGGTTACCTGAGTAGTTTAGCCTTTGCTGATTCCATCCTTGATTCTGTTGAGGACAATAGTTGTTGTTATTGTTGATGTAGTTCACATCCTCTTCAATCTCTAGGCAGTTGTTGCCTGTATGCCCAGTGTTACCACACTCTTCACATGTCATGCGAGAATCGAGAATTTGCATGATCTCCTTCTTGTTCGTGGCTCTCTCATCGAGCCTCTTCATTATTAAGCTGGTGCATTCCTCTTTCTCTCTTGCGGGGTTGATGCTCTTCACTCCAACCTTGGTTGGAAGCCATCTTCTCCACAAGATCAGTGGCTTGAGTAAGTGTATGTGATAAGAAAGCACCTCCAACAGATCCATAGTCTCACGGGTGTTGTTAGTGATCGTGTGGTAGAAAGTCTACATGAGTAACCAACTCTCCATCACATGATGTGGATATTCTGAAATATAGTCTTGGAAGCGCTCCCACGCTTCAGGGACAGATTCATCGTGCTATTGCTAAAAACTTGATATCTTCCCTCGTAAAGCATTTGTCTTGCCTACAGGAAAGAACTTCGCTAGGAAGGTAGTGGAGCAGAGTGACCAGGTAGTTCTTCTCCTTGTTAGCATAGAACCACTGCTTCACCTTCCCCAAGAGTGAGAATAGGAAGAGGCGGAGTAGTATGGCGTCTCTTGGTACTCCTTTGATGGTGAATGTGCTGCAGATCTCCAGGAAGTGTTGGAGATGAGCACTGGCATCCTCATGTGCCTTTCCACAGAACTGGCTAGGTTGTACCATGTTAATCAAAGCAGGCTTGAGGTCAAAAGTTTTGTCTCCAATGTCAATTATCAGCCCAAGACGGATGTTGGTTGTAATTGGCACGTAGAACTCACGGAGTGTCTTGTTGGCCATGGCTTCAAACTCGGTGTTAAGCTTTGCCTAATTTGATGATCTTCCGCGATAGAAGGTGGTTGTACTTTTTCGAGTCCGGATTTTGCCTATCTAAATAATAATTACGGAATGTCAATGAAGTTTTTCAGAAGATTCGCACAATTCATACATTACCCTGCATAAGATAAAGACAAGTAGACAAAACAAGGGTAAACCTATTCGAGTAGTCATAAATGGGTCCTCAATCCATTATGTGATGCAAGTGATATCAATTATCCATGTGTGTGTGCCTAGCTCCCTTCCCGTGCAACGGTGCCCGAAATGCTTGTTGATAATCCTAATGTCGCTACTAGGACCTGGAGTTAATCTCATTCTTAGCAATGGCACCGTAAGTGCTATTACTTAGCGTCACTACCAAGAGTGGAGTTAATCTCACCCTTGATATGCACCAAGCTTCATAGCATTCCATAGCATCACCTTAATACTAGGTTGTCATCCCTAGCAGCAATGCTAGAAATGTGTGTATGGTATTTGTAGTATGCCACTTGGATCCTTGAGATAATAATATGAAGATGATATTCGCAAGCGCACAGATAGAAATACCATTGTAGCATTTCACCAGGAGTAATCCAGGTCTCATTATTTATATTTTACCACACGGAAGGGGTAGCTATGGATAATTGTTGTCTCACTTGCATGTTTAGTAATGAAGAGTAAACCATATCAAATCTAACTACTCTCAATAGGGATAAGTCATATGATAAAGATATGTAAATGATAAATGCCAAGTCATAGATCATGGTGTCCATAAAGGTAGTGTCTAGCATGGTATAGGTAGAATAGAGAAATATTCCTAAGTTATCCCAAATCATATGTCAATGCATACTCAGATTAGTGCAAGTACACTTAGTAATCATGTCAAGAGAGGTATCATATCTACACATAGTGAACATTACTAAGATGAAGAACGGAGCAATTCTACCATAGTAATATAGCTCAACTTCCCCTATATTCAAGGAGTGGACTACAAAGGACTCAACAGGAGTATCACATCTGCGATCTACCACGTGGCCCAGAATATAGGGTGCAATCGTAGGCAAACAAAGTATAAGCACCATGCTTACACCCACCCAAGGTAACGTTGAATGAGCGCTATACGATTCTATGCTTGAATATAAAGACAGTCTAGCTATACTAAGTATATAATCATAATAGACATTAAACCATATAACTATGAATATAAATATTGAATAGATCAAAGTGATAACAAATGTAGCTAACAAAATACTTATAGATAGATACAAGAGAGAAGCTACAGGAAGCTCTTGCCTCTGCAACTTCTAGACAATTAGGAATTCAAGACAAGCTTGCCTTCCTCTAGAACTAACCTAGATAGCTATGCCCTAATTATGATGGAACTCTGAGGATTGGGATCTGATGACTTGAATGAATAATGAATTGAGATCTGAGACTAGGGGTAGGGTTCCTGGTTATATAGTGGCCTAGGATGCACCAGAGCCCTCGGATCAAACCGACCTTGATCAATGGTTGAGATGCATCCTTAGATGCGGTTGGGAACCGACCTTGGAAGATGGAAGCTGACAGGTGGGCCAAGAGCTCACCCAAGCTTGGGTAGGACTCGGCCAAGTCCTGCCTATGACAGGTGGGCCTCTCCCTTCGTGGCATGGTTTTACGGTGTCTTCTAGATCCTTCTTTTGTCGGAGTTCGGTTGGATTATGTTAGGGACACGTATCTTCTGGATATTCCTTTTGCTTTTCCTCTTTAATCCCTGAGACAATACAGATTCACCAAAACCCATGGAACTCTATCAGTTTGACCCCTAAGTCTATGTTGATATTCATTTTATGCCCTTTTCTATGTTTGGTTGACGGTTTAGAATGGTTGTTAACTACCGTCAACTGGAGGTCCGCTTCTATTCTGGTAAAGCTAAAGAGGGAAGGCTGGTTTCTATCGACACATTACTGGTTTTGTTCCCTCCCATCTATGTGTTCTCTTGGCTTTAATTTATCAGCAAAAAAAAGAGTTGAGGGGGTAATTGCCCGGCCAAATTGACGAGCAGCGAAGCATGGGTTATAAAACTCATAAGTAGGCATAACCCCTCGACCGTGATGGAAGTCAACCGGCAAGATGGCAGCCTTGATCATGCAGTTGAAGATCGCTGAAGAAGTTGCATCTGTGCAAAGGGTGTCAAACCTAAAACCACATGGTAGATCGAAATATTCATCTTCGTCATCATCATAAGGGAACCAAGTGATCACTTGTCCGAAAGGCCTTTATAAAAACATTGGAAGAGATAGCCAATGTCAAGATCAAATGAGATGATGGATGCAGCTTCGCCATAAGATAAATAGAATCGGCTTTCATTTTCCTCAGCATCAGTGCGTGGCAGAGTTGGAAATCTTAATCCCCAAAGGTCAAGTATGACTAGTCTGTGGAAATAAAGGTTCAGCCACATTTGGACAAACCACCAAGGTCCCCCTTTCTTCTGGAGGTGGACTGACACCTGATGTATCAGGGAATAAACTGATCCCAGGAGATATTTGCCAAGTGGGATGTCGTCACCTGCTATTAGTCGCTTGGCTAGATGAAGATGATTGATTGTTGGACCTACAAAAGAGCCACAAAAGGCAATTTCTAGCCACATTTTCATGAAGGCAATGTATTCCTTCAGACCAATTTCAGAATCTGAGGCCATGTATTTTCCAATGTAGGACGGCCAACCTCGATTGTCCCTCAAGTTTCCTAGTTTCTCAGATCCTTTGGAGGTGAAGGTATAAGGGGACATTGAACCTATGATTTTGAGGCCGGTCAGCATATAGATATCTGCTAAGGTGGGCATCATTGGGCCATGGCCAAAGAGAAAAGCATTCACCGCATCAGACCAAAAATAAGAAGCAAAAATCAAGAGAGATTCATTATTTTCATTGGGGATAAGGAAAAAGCAGAATGCATTGACTGACGTTCTTTGATTCCTAGTCTACAAGCTTCTGATTCATTAAGCGGCAAAGCCAGTCTTTCCATCCTGGGACCATGTGAGGCCAAGCTCTAAAGCTTTTTCCCAAACGGACATATTCACTAGAGGTTGTTTGAAAGGGAGACGCAGAGTTTCCAGATTAACAAAATTAGTGGGGTCTGGATTGGCTATAGGACCAAGGAAGAATGCATTAGGAACTATGTTGATCGGGATCAGGATGTCATTTTGTAGTTCCTAGTAATTAAGCGGCACATTAAAATGGAGGATTGAAAGCGAAAAAGAAAAGCGATCACAGTAGTGGGATAAAGAATCGAGACGTACCTCTGGGATGTGATCAAGGGATGCCATCGAGAGGGCTGATGGGAAACTCCTATCAGATGAAGATGGTCGGCGGCGGATTTGCGTGCTCTGGTTCTAGTGTTAAATCTGCGGTTTGGAATGTTACTATTGAAGTCGGCCATAAGAAGTGAGTGGTGCATTTATCTCGGACTCTCTGTTAGGTGAAGAGGAATTTTGGAATAAATTAATTTATCCTAAAATTGGGGGCATATGTTTGCACCAAAAAATCGACAAGTGTCCTAGGGCCTGGAGACGTGAAGGATGATGAGAATTGGATGCAGGATTTAGCCGATTCGAATCAGTGTAGGAATCGGCTCTTGTTGATAAATGACGTTGGCAGAATTTGGAATGTCAAGGGAAGGCAAGACATGTCGGACTCTATAGAAGGGGAAGGATTAGGGTCTAAGTTATCGTTTATTTTAGGAAAAATTTTGTAATCAGTCATGATTGAGTCGTACTCCTGATATATTTTAGGGTATAAACAAGACCCCGGATATTGTAATTGGACACGAACAGATATCAAAACAAACCTTTGGCTCACGCCATACCCTAGGAGTAG
This sequence comes from Hyparrhenia diplandra, assembly GCA_015847255.1. Lineage (NCBI taxonomy): Eukaryota > Viridiplantae > Streptophyta > Magnoliopsida > Poales > Poaceae > Hyparrhenia > Hyparrhenia diplandra. The sequence goes on along the minus strand of JADLZK010010753.1, from coordinate 926,379 downwards.
GAGTACTGTAGATCTTGATGAGTTCTTTGACAAACAAGGCTGCATCGGTTGATCGACCTCTTGCTTGCTTGTAAGTACCGTCACGGCTTATATCATTAATTGTAAGGCTGCATCAGCTGGTTGCCCTCTTGCAGTTAGCTTTATAAGCTAGTTATCGATTTGTATCATCGTTTGTAAGGTTGCATCATCCGATTAATCTCTTGTAAGCACTGATATTACTCATAGTTATCAATCTCGCGTTAAATAATTTCTTGTTTGATGCATGATTACTAGTTATCAAATCTATCGTGTTTAGTGAGTGGTACTTATTCATTGCGATTGGTTCATCAGTTATCGATTTTATTATAATTAATTATTCAGTTAATTTTAACATCATCACAATTTCCTCAATTGAGATTGGGATAAATCGCATCATATCATATTGTTTGGGCGTCTTTGCGATATCATTCAGATTTTTCTTTGATGGCTAAACCTGTTGAATCGGCTGTTTTATCCCTATCTCAATAGTACATAGTACGCATTCAGAGGAACATTTAGATCTTGAATAGATTCATTAGTTAATAAGATCCAATCTGATGACACTACTAAAGCTGCATTCGATCCTGTCGAACTTAACTGGTAAGAATTCAGATCGGAAATTATTGATTGACGGTTCTGTTTATAATCAACGCGTGCACCCTGTTTGTTTGTTATGCCCGAATCGGCTCTTTAGCCGATATCGATAGTCCTTCATATATATGATTTATGCTCATGAGATTGTCAAAATAGATATGGATTTGAATGTTTCCTCAGATTTAGTATGTTATTGTTATCATAGCTGCATCAACTGAACCTCACTGATGATAATAATGGATTAGATCTGGTTAGCTTTTGAACTTATATTTGTTAAGATGATTAAGTGAGTACAAGCCATAATTCTTTTCGATATGTTAGAATAGACTCTTTTGATTAATGATGGATTCTTTAAAGTAACAGGTGGATTCATCTTTGTATTTGATTGGGTGTATTGTGCTTTCCTTAAAAAGATTAATTCATGAATGATAATCATCGTTAATCCTTGTTTATGAAATTCATGTCATCCACATTTAGCCGATTTCTAGTTCTTTGTACGCATATGCATTGGATATCGATTGTTTAGTCGGTAACCATTTATTCTGGCCTCAAGGGCCATACATTACCAGAACTATCCGCAAAACCGGCATGTTCCGCCTTACATTACTGATCGATTTTTTTCCCTTGTCAATTGCAGGCCAAATTGACTGACACCCACTGGTTCATCAACCGCCTGACCTCGTGTTGAAGCTAAGCGGATCTCCAGGGACTGTTCCTTTCTGATCTCACAGATTGCTAGCATGCTTAGACAGATCGACACATTTTGGCATCAACAATTCTAAAACATCTTCATTTGCTATTTTATGATTTTTCTGCAATTTACTATGAATTAAACAAGATTCAGCCGATTTTACACATAAACAGAAAAAGAAAAGGAAAATATATTTGCATCAGGAACCCTAAGGGTTTCACCAATCAACTAAGCCCACATATGTAAACTACTCTCTAGGCATTTTGCATCTAGAAGCAAGAAAGAGTTTCTATTTCTATTTTACTCCGTTTTCTTCTTCCTCTTGACATAGGGAGAGAGCAGAGCACCGGTGGGGACTGACTTGTCGCCGGGTGGGCTGGCGGCCGGAAACGGCTAGGGAGGGGGCCATGTGGGCCGGAGGCATCCACGCCGCACCCTCGGGTCTTGCGGTGCCTCGGCTAGGCTGCCCGTGGCGGCTCGGCCACGGCGGCAGCCGGGGGTGGCGGGCGCCATGCTAGCAACGGCAAACAAAGAAGCGTTGCGAAAGAGACAAAGGCGGATGGAGGATGGTGAGGTGGGGATGCTGGTGGTGCTAGCAAGGGGTGCGGGAGACCGAGAGGCAAGAACAAATGGGTAGGGAGAAGTTTTTGCTCGTCGGCAATGGCGGCCATGGCGACCATCCGCATGAGGGTGAGCGCCAGTGAGAGCCGAGGAAGTGGAGAGAGGCGAGTGTGAGTGCGACAACAGCCGAGGGGAGCTCGGGCATCTCCCCTTGTGAGTGAAGAGGCAGGGGGGGGTGTGGAGGAGGGGGTGCGCGGTTTGGGACATATGTCTTGAAGCAAAGTTGGAGCCCACATAACGCTCTTCGAACTCTATTAAGGGTGCATGGCCATTGGAGCTCTCCATTAGCAGCTAATTAAGTCCCAAGTTGACACCACGGCGACTTAGCGAGGTTTAAGCCTTGCTCGCTTAAGTTGGAATTACTTGGTACAAACATGGTCAATCAAACTTGACCCAACTTCTTTCCGGACGTTCTCTATAGAATTAAATCCAACTTTTATTTTTTTTGAGTCAACTCTAGTTACATAGCAAAACACGCGAGCGTGACACATCAACCATCATTGCCACCGAAATCTTAGAATATTTTTAAGGGCTAAAAATAGCAGCAGATTCAATCTTTGAACCTACAGTTGAGCTACTTAGAAATTCATTTGGCTCTTGGTCCGAAAACAAATTTTGTAGCACACAAACTAAACTACAACTTTTATTTAAGGTTATACCTTAGGGACTGGTATAGAAGCTGTTATTTTACCATGGTCAATGCAGCAACATGATTAACTCTTAAACTAGGGTTTTAGGCTGATTGAGACATTTTGTTGGCATTTCTCAACATAAACCTTTCATAACTTTTGTTCATGAGTTTAATTGGAGCTATTTGAGCAAGGTTGCAAGGTTTGGTCGACATCACATGTTTCCATTCACCTGATGAAGCAATTCAAGAAAGGTTACAACTTATCATTTCATGTAACTTCTTGGTTCCAAACTTCATGGAAATATTCCAAAGTTGTTGTGAACCAAGTTCATGATCATCATTAGGCACCCCTACTTGAGTCCAAACCCACTTTGTCTAGCTAGTGGCTAACACCTAGGGCGCTCTGTTTGCCCTTCGGCATTTATCGGGAAGAAAGAGACTGGTCTTCCTGCGGCCTTCGCCGTATGGTCCTTCCCGCTTTTGGCTGAAGCTTCACCGTGGTGGCAGCATTTGGCTTTCTTCTTAGCACTACGTCTCCATCTTTTATACGTTTTCGACCACTTGGCTATTTCTCCATTTCCCCGGTTTGTTCTTGGTATTTGTTGATATTCCGTACCACCTATAGCCTCGTGCCTTCGATTGTTTCCTTAGAGTATTCTTCATCTTGTGCTAGCGTGTGTTTTAACATGTGGAGGCTCTCATGCTTAGCTTCTTCTGGTAGCACGTATAAGAGCTTAAAGGGCATGAAGCCCGTTGCTCTAGATACTGTGGTGTTATGAGACCAGACAACCTTTGGTAGCTCGTCTACCCATTTGCCTTTATGATGGTTGAATACTGTTTTAGCGATTGCTGAGAGGAACACCCTGTTCGCTCTTTCAATGGTCCCATTGGACTCTGGGTGATAAACTGACACGAAGGATATTATTGTTCCCATGCTTTTGTAAAAGTCTCCGAAATTGTCTGAGTCAAGCTGCTTTTTGTTGTCTACAGTGAGTATTCTCAGCACTCCAAATCTATAAATTATGTTCTACCAGAAAAACTTTTTCACTGATTTTGAAGTGATGGTTGCTAGTGGTTTTGCCTCAATCCATCTTGTGAAGTACTCAATTGTGACAACTATGAACTTGTCCCCCCCTGCGAAGGTGGCAATGGCCCTGCAAGGTCCATGCCCCATCTTTGCAGTGGCCAAGTGGGCAGGATAAGCTGCACTACTGCCAAAGGCTTTGCCTGATGCGGGGAGGTGCTCTAACATGCTTCACATGTCTTGACAATTTCTTCTGTGTCTCTAATATGGGTGGGCCAGTAAAATCCTTGCCTAATGCCTTCGCAGATAATGTTCTTGGGCCTATCTGAAACCCGCATATCCCTAAGTGTATCTCCAGAAGGAGTTCTTTGCCTTCGCTCTGAGCGATGCACTTGCTTCATCTTCTGAATGATGTGCGTCATTTATCCGGTCAATGATCAACTTCCTCTAGTCTTTGGACTCGGTGACCAATGATTGTTGACACCAAATTTTGGGCCTCAAGGAGCTTGGGAGGCGGCCCATCATAGCCCAATACGTTCTTCGATCGAAGCGGGAGCAAGGATTGGCATTCGGCAAAGCTGATGTCATCAAATTGGGATTCGGTGATTTGTCAAGACGAGTGTTGAGGCTGCAGAGGAATCGGAGAGAACGTAGAAGCTAACGTCATCCATTTTTGGTGGTGACCTATTGTGAAGCATAGGGACCGTTGAAGGGAGCTAATCGACCTCGGATCGAGAGAACCAAAGATTTGGTGCATGCCACGCCGGACAAGGAAGCAATGCGGGCTCCAAGTAAGAAAGGAAAGATTGGGGTCCAAGTTATCTTTGGTTTAGGGATATTCCTTATTGTTTTTGAGTCGTATTCGATTAGAACTCATGTCAAGCCTTGGGTATAAATATGAGACCCCAAATATTGTAAAAGGATATTCAACAATCAATACAATCAACCCGCTCCGCCAAAATCGAGTCCAAATCATGTCGCCGAAGTCCGCGAGGGGGCCAATTGATCCGTTGACCTCCGTAGTACCGCAACCCTTGTCTATCTATCTAGTATCATGCGGTGGATTTAGATCGATGGAAAGTAGTCTTGCTTTACCTTGCTTAGTGTCATGCGGTGGATTTAGGCTTGGTAGCAGGCAGTCTTAGTTTTTACTTTGTATCATGCGGTGGATTGAAGTAAAAGCAAGATAGTTATCGGCTCTGTTGGATTTGGCTAATCTAATAGATTCATTAAGTTATCACGTGTTGTTCACGATCTTTTATGATTATTTATCATTACAACACTTTTTGCCCGATCTAGATTGATAAGCTTTGGCCTTAGATCTTTATAGATTTAATTGTCTTCAATGCTTGATTCATACTGATGTTGTTTAGATGATTAGATCTCTTGCTTACATTGGCCAAAGAATTATCAATCTTGATCATCACATGTTGTGGGTTCAAGCTTGTTGGGCACAATTAGATGCTTGATGTGACGGGTATCGTGTGGCGAATCTTGCGCTTGGGTTGGTTTAGAGCTAGTCATCCGCGGACTAGAATTCGGATCAATCGATTGGTTTGTTTGTGTTTGGCTCGTTTGTTCCTTCTTCATGGACCCTAAATCGGTTAATCAGCCGGTTTGGTTAAGCTTTCATGAGTAGCAAGTATTTATGTATCTGTTTAAGTAATGAAGTGCTTTTAGCTCTTTGCTTCTAGATTGTATCGTGCGGTGGATTAGTCTAGTTGTGATGAGTGGCATAAACCCGAGAGAGTGGTATCATGCGATGGATTAGCTTAATCGGGTTTATGCTAGACGGGTCTAGGAAGGTTAGTCGTGCGGCGGACTAGTTGGATTAGATCTATGCATCTTGTAATTTAGATTAGATGTGTTCATATGAGTTACCCTTTAAATGTCATGGATTGGCTTACTAGCGCAATCTAGTGGTTAAGCTTCATGAGTAATGTGTGCATGTGGATTCGTCTGGCATTAGTCTCTAGCTTCTGTTGATCGTCATGCGGTGGACGGTGACTTAGGTGAAAAGGGTTTAGGGAGATGTAGTCTTGCGGTGGACTAGTTGATCTAGATCTCTGTTGCTAATGTTTGGATTAGATTTATATGTACATGTTACTTCTTTGTCAATATTGAGTAAGCTTGATGCTTCGTATGCTTGAATCGCATATTTGCATGGCTTATTTAATTGTATTGACTACCACATGCTAAGAATCGGTGTTATGCGTTAATTTGTTTACATTGTGAAGAACTACCGATTTCTTTGCTTTACCGATCGACATGCAGCTTCCTAGCTGTTTAATGTCCTATTTGGCTCGATGAGCCACATATTTGGAACTGTTTGGCAACACCCAGCATGTTCCACCTGATATTACTGATCACTTTCTTTCCTTATCAATTTCAGGTCAAATTGACTGGCACGCTTGGATTTCAACCGATCGGGCTTGGTTGAGTGAAGCTAGCTTCTTCCGGCTTGCCGTGTGTGAGGCGCAGTGTCACATTTTGCGTCAACACACTTTTTGGCACGCCCGGTGGGACCATGAGACGTCATGGCAAACAACATCAACAACGAAGCTATCCTGGATATCAAGCTTGATGAGTTGTCTGATGATCTTCAGACCTTGATCAATGATGCAGTTGAGCAAAGACAAGAACAAGTGTTTGTTGTCTTTCTCCAAGAATAAGAGCAATAAGATCATTCAAAAGTTTGATCTGCCACAAGTCCTTTTGGTGGGGCAAATCGATATGACCACAGAGGAAGAAAAGAAAGCCACAGCTGAGATCGTCTACAAAACTATGGGGAAAGTCATGACAAAGCATAATGAAGCCTTTCTGAAGACTTTCTACAACATCATGGCTAGAATGTAGGGTCAAGATCTTATTCAAGAGTTTGGAGAACATACTATTCACGTATATTCCACCAAAGACCGATGCCAAAACTTCAAACACCGAGAATGGTGGTGCAGCGCCGCTGGTGCCGCTCTTGGTGCAATACTTGCTCGCTGGTTCTAGAGGATCCGGTGGAAGTATTGGAGCAACAAGACCGTTGGCACTAAAACAAAGACAAACGGTGGAGGACCTATTCCTCCCGTTTTGAAGATTCAGTGGTCCTAGAATGGCAAAGATCCAATGATGCAATAGTCGAATCCATTTTATTTTGGTACATCTAGAAATATCCCAAATTCGGCTCAAAAAATAGCTTCTTCAAAGATCAAGGATCGGGAGAAATGAAGATTTTCCACAAGGATATCATGAGGTCTTTGACTTCAAGAATTACAATGCTTCACCACATCCCGGGTGATGGAGTTACCCATAGCCTTCAGGGAGGACAACCACAATCCAATATGGATGCAATGTTGCAGAGGCTAACTGAGATGATGCAGAACCAGTTTGGCTTGAGGTCTAGAAACCAACCTTACCACTATAGGCGCCCGTATCCTGAGTGGCATGATAGGGTTGTTTTGCCAACTGGGATAAAGATTCCCGACTTCACCAAGTTTTCTAGACAAGGCAATACTGGCGCCATTGAACATATTAGCCGGTATTTGGCACGGGTTAAGCGATGCATCGGCAGAAGAGGCGTTCAGGGTTCGGTACTTCCCATCTTCATTGTCTAGACTAGCATTTACTTGGTGGACGTCGCTGCCACCTGATTCTATTCTGAACTGGGCTGAATTGGAGAAGAAGTTTCATTCTTACTTCTTCACGGTACTACTAAGAAGACATTGGTGGACCTTACAAGCATGAGGCGTAAGCCCGGGGAATCGACTAGATTATCTTCGGAGGTTTAGAGAGGCAGGGAACTTGTGCTTTTCATTCATCCTTCCTGATGATCAATTGGCTGGTTTGGCTCTTTTCTCGATGTTGCCGGTATCAAGGAAAAGCTTTTCGGACAACAATTTGAAGATCTTGGGCAATTGGCCCAGAGGCTCAGGGCAATTAGCAGTCAGTTCTAGTACATGAGAAGGGAACCTTGATTCCAGAAGGATAGTAACTTCACAGAGATGTATGAGCGGTTCTTGGCTGCTAGCAGTCAGGGAGAAGGTGATCTTGATAAAGAGGAAGTTGCTATTGCCTTACCAATCAACTGGGGCAAGAAGGGTCTCGATATCCCCAACACTTGGAAGAAAGAAGATAATGATAGCTATGACTTTGATGTCTCCAAGTCTGAGCAATTGTTCAAGATGCTGGTTAGAGAGGGCTACATCAGATTGCCTCAAAATCATTCTATGCTGGCCCCTGGAGGCGTGTGTTGGCATTTGTTAAGTGCTAAAAGAATATGAAGGATTCTGCAAGCGCACAGAACACCTACCATTGTAGCTTTTCCCTAGGATGAGTATTCTAGAGTATCGTATCCACAGGGGAAGCTTTAGCTAGAGATTCTAATAAGTCACGTATCATGCATCCACTAACTTAGCAAACCACTAGACTATAGTGAGAGGGTAAATGTTAGAGGATAAGTAATGTAAAACAATAATAAACTACCTAAGATGCTAAGGAATAACTAAACTAATCAAGAGGTCAAAGAGAGTTCAAAGTTCCTATGTTCTTCTCTATTACTAAGGTTCTATGATAGCAATTACACTATTACACTTTGGAGCAAAGAAGTCCGTCCCAACTCTCGAAGAAGACTGGGAAGAAAGTAGTTGGGAGAAGGTTGCCAAAAGCTCTACGAAAACACCAACCCGAACGTGGTGGATTACACAGGCCTTACAGAGCTGTCACCCCTGGGGCTACCACAACTAACCGTGGGATTGGGCGCAATCTTAGGTAACCAATAGCCTAGATACCAAGTCTATTCTATTGATTACAAATCTAGCTACCGCGAATAACTAGAGCCCTCAATACGAGCCGGAGATCCCATGCAATAACATAACAACTATACTTAACCATATAAAGAAAGTATATAGTAATAGAAAAAGATAAATATATATAAATCACAAGTCATCTAAAGATAAGATATGAAACATACCAAACTCTCGTAGACATCTCCGTAACCAAAGTGTAGTTCAACTCTCCTTTAGTCTTGATTAGATCTAAGTTAGATCTAATCTACTTCTAATTACATGTCTAATCTACTTCTAGTTACATTGCTAATCTTCTTCTAATCTACATCTAATTCACTAATCCCGAGAGAGGTTATCCTTACATGGGACACCTCTACAACCGAAAAGACTAATGATTAGAATGAGAATAGAATGAGTTAGGGTTCCACCCCGGGGTCGGGGTCTTCTTATATAGGCCTTGGCGATGAACGATGACCATTGGATCAAACCCACCTTGGCAACGGTGTCTCAATGTCGGTGGTAAACCGACATACAAAGCCGAGCCCCGATTGGCTATCAGAGCCCCGGGCGGCCGCTAGACCGCTTTTAGGCCGCCGCCAGGCCCCCTCGTGGCCTCTGCCTCCCGCTTTGTTCTCGTGTCTTCGGTACCTTCTAGAGTGTTTTAGTCCACTTTTCGGGTTGATTTACTTCACGGCCAAGTCTTGTCATCGCTTGGGATGTTTATTCCGAACTTTCTCCATTCTTCTCTCGCATTTATCCGCTAAGTCCCCGAAAAGATATAAATCACCAAAGCTCGTGGAATTATGTTAGTAAAGCCCCTAATCTATGTTGATATTCATTTTACGCCTTATTTCATATTTAGTTGACTATTAATATTATGCTATAATAGGTGTCAACAAGTTCCCCAAAAGCTTACCCTTTGCTAGTCCCTAGCAAAGCTAAACTTAGCAATGGATCGGGAGTTGCTACAACGCTTTCACACCTCAAAAGTACACATGCTTTCAAACAATTTCTCTCGGATAAATAAACTTTTCAAATCTTCAATTTACTCATATACCTCTTATCTTTTGGAGCTTATAACTTTTTTCTTCAATCATGAGCAATTGAAAGATAGAACAATCAAGTCGAACACTATATTTCAAACTCTTTTGATCAACTGTCCTTCGGAGTTTTTGCTGATTTTCAAATAAAACTCAAAGTCCTCGATGTGTGACACTCTCTAGTCTCTCATTTGTGGTATTTGTGGATCCTCTCTTAGGTAATAAAGTAATGTTACCTCGTCTCTCATAAGATGTAATATTTTTGACTTAGGCAATAGCACTCTATACTTTCTTTTCTCTCATCCTATATCTAAAGCTTATATATGGAGTTCATAGGTAGGAGAAAACTAAACTTACTTACTAAACATATATTGTAAATTCAAGCAATGGATCTAGAGTTACAAATCACACCGATCAAGTGGTGCATGTGTATGGTGGATAGAATATAGAGAATATAATAGAGTAGAATAGATGAGGAATATCTTACTTATGCTCCTTAAGGAATTATCTCTCTTTTTGAATTTTTGTAGAGAATCTGGCTGTAGCTTTTACTTTATTTTAGAGAGGTGGACTCTGGCGGTCCTAGACTTTTGTCTCATTATTTCCTCTCTATAAAGATGTGGGTTCTACTCACCCTCGGACACTTGTCCATTTTTCATCTTTATTTTAGAGATGTGGGCTCTACTAAGCCCTCGAACACTTGTTCATTTTTCATCTCTATTTTCTCTTTTTTTTTTTCTTTTCTTTTCTTAGGGAGGTAGGCTCTACTACCCGTAGGACTTTTGTCCATTTTTCATCTCCCCTCTTTTTTTTTATAAAGAATAGTCTACAACCCAAATCTCTTTTTGCAATATTTGTGAGAGATAAATAAATGCAATGGAGCTTTTGTAAGATATTAGCTAGCAATGAATGGGTAGGAAATATTTTTAGTTGCTCTCTCCGGAATAGAAATAGAACATTTTTGTTGGCTAGAGTGAAGTGATAGTGATATATATATGGTGGATAAGTAGAGTGGATATAGCGGAATAAAGTGGAGTGTACATGATCAAGATGATAAGTTTCTAAGGGTCAACAAAGATTGAACAAACTCAATGCAAAAAGCAAGCGACCTATATATGTCAAAAGGTTTTCTTAATTTAGGGAGCATGCATATATGGCTGTGGTAGGAGGTTCACACTCTTGTCACACAGGAACTTATCATGTGCACTTTTTAAATTTTCAAAATAAATCTCCGTAAATCTAGTATCACTAGGAGTAAGATAAATAGCAAAATGGACTCTCATATATCATATCCGTCAATTACCTAGACCTTAGAGCAAGCAATTTGCAACCCATAGGTTTCAGGTTCAAGGTAAATTAAGCTTGAAAGCTAGGTAATCGAAAAGGAATTACGGCAGAGCAACTATTCATCATCTCCATGCATGAAATTTATCTTCGTGAGATTATTTTATGTTGATAGAAAAGAAAAACTTGTACACTCTTATTTATTTATTTATTTATATTCACACTTTAAAAGATCACACTCTACTAAAAACTCTTTAAACGATTTTATGAACTATACTCTTAGCAAACTAAGCAAACCAAAATATTAGCTAATAATAATAATAATATAAATATAGTAGTAGAGATACTTATCGTGATAACCGGGGTGCTCTCCCCAAGCTGGATTGGAGTGTCGGGTTTGTGGAAGTTGAGGTAGATAGTGACGATGAAGTCGGCCTATCATGTCTTTTCTCCCTTTAAATCCTCGCTGAACTCAAATAGACAACAAAGCTAGTGGAACTTGATTAAGCGTTAGTGGTTTGCCACATAAGCTTTATATGTCTAAAGATTTTCAAGATGAATCATGATTATTCCAAATAGAACTTCAGCAAGATTTTTCTTCTAATTATTTTTTGAAGTTTTATAATTTTGTATGTATGCAAAGAACTATGATGCAAATGCAACTAGATGAATGCATAAATATTTTTTGTGCCACCACGGTGAATATCCTTATGGGTTGCATACGCCATAAGATTATTCACATGGGGCTTGAGAATTTTTCAATGCAATGCTAATGCAAAAATTTAAATATGCTAAAGAAAAATGATTATGCAATGTAAGGAAATAAATATGCTAATGCAAGATGCAAAAAGATAAAAATGATATGTAATTTAAGATGCAATGCTAATAATTAAATATGGATAACTACCGAGGTTACCTTTCGGCGAGGGTTCAAAGTTTTAGGTCCTCCGAACAAGACTTCTTACCTTGTTGTTTCCTTGAGCGAATCACCGATCTTGACGGTTGTGCTCCATGAAATGGTGAAGGACAACGTCACCCATGTTCATTGCCTTATGAGTTGAAGTGAAACATTAATGTAGGCAACGTCTTGTTTAGTGTGCATGCTTGTAAGACATTCACTTGTTGAATTTTGGAGAGACCGATAGGCTACTCCACCTTTTTGCTTAAAGTGTGTCCTCGCTTGCAAAATCATAGTAGAGATCAAGTGCATGGGCTCTATTGGTGGGAAAACACCAACAGAACCAAAACTTAATTCATTCTTCTCTAACCATAGGCACATCAAACAAGATAGAGTTGATTTATTATACACTTTTCTTAAACCTAACTTGGGTGACAAGATCGAGAAGATTGAGCATGATTATTTGTGGTTAAAAACTTTCATCGTAACAAAACAAGCTTAATGACTCTGGAGGGGTTTTCTTATCTAAACACCAAAAGCATGATTATGATTATGTTCTTTCAAAACAAGGTAAGCAAAATTCGGCTTATAAGACGAGGACTAAGAGATCAAGAAAGTGGTGATAGGAACAACTAAAGAAACAAAACATGCTCAGCTAATAAAGCTAAATCAAGCAAGGTTGTTATTCCAACATGTTTAGTTCTTTATTTATGAACAAGGCATAATTAAGATAAAGCTTAATTTAATGACAACTTACCTCAAATGTTACCTTATTATTGAAATGTGACAGTAACACCTTGTGGTGGTCCTTTTCTTCTGCTCAAAGCTTTCCTTCTTTGGCCTCTTGTATATCCTGTTCTTCACTTATCTTCTTTTATTGCATCGTCCCTTCTTTCTTGTCATTATATTGTGCTTAGTCCTTTTTGCTCCTCTCATGATTTTATTCCTGTAATATTAGTTGACAACAAATACCCGAAGGAATACAAGTAATTGTAAACAAGGGTAGAACTGTCATGGAGCTTAAGATTGCTTTTATGCCAAAAAAGAAGTTTTGATTGGATATTTTATATGCTCACTATATCTTTCTCCCCTAGCTGGAAATTTTATGAAATCTTAAGTTTGATTCTTATGCATGTCATTAATAACCAATCAAACTTAGAGAGATAAAGTAATTGTGAGTAAAGGGATTGCAAACCAAAGATGTCGAGTGACGACGGGGCTTGAGTAGGGAAGGAGTGATGTTGGATGATCTTTAGAGGAGTCGATCTTCTTCCCCCATGCTTGAGCCTTCCTGTCACTTAGCACTTCTAGTGTGAATCTTTGAACCGTCCCCTAATCATGTGTTGCAATCACCATGTCCTTAGACATTGTTCATCCTTTGTTTCTGCAAGGTTAGTGACCAAAAATACCCGAAGGAACTTGTCCTAGGAACATGTTATTGTTGTTTTCTTTAGCATGAGCTTTCATCTGCTTTCAGATTTTTTATTTTTATTTTTATTTTAAAAGAGAACATAAGACAAACTATATACAAGTATGAGATTTATATTCACTTACCTGTCTTTGATGTTCTTATGACCCTGTTGCTTTGTCCATCCACTTCTTTTGAGTGAGAGCTTTTTCTTTTTATATCATGTTGTGTGACACTCTTCTTCATTGAATAGACATAGCATAGATTCTTTCCTGCAAAATATTAGTGGACACATACCCGAGGGAAAATACAACATGATTGAAGCGGGGGGTTATTGTCCAAGGTTTATATGATTTTATCTATGCTAATGAAAAGGTAGTTCTTTGCTTACTCTTAGCATAGATTTTATTTATTATGTCTTATAACCAATTTTTGTTTATGGCTGCACTCTAGCATGTGGATCAAAGCAAAGATGACTTGTAGCAAAAAGATAGAGTGAATGATATTTGATACTTACAATTATTCCATGAATGCGCCATGTCTTTTGCACAAGGTTGGAGTTACATATGCCTTGCTTCATCCCTAAGTTCCTCTCTTGACTTTACCCAAATTGGATTTGAAAGTTTTCGCAAGGGTTAGTCCAACAAAATATCCAATGTCTACACAAGCAATTCTTAGTTCAATAACCAAACTAGACTCCATGTCAAATCTAATTAAGGAAGGCATTTTAACCTAAGCACCACGCTTAATTTAAAAAGCCTTTGGAAGTACCCAATTGAAGCACTTCCAAACCAAAGCATACTATAGCAAACAAGGGTAGCATGAAAACACTCTAGAGATTTACTCATTTAGAGACAAAGAAGCATGATCATGGTGAGAGATTTTTTTTTTTTAGATGCAAACTACATGAATGTATGCAAGGAATTAAACATGCAATGGATCTACTTATGAGAAAACATAGACTAAGCGGAGTGAATGCATGAGTTGATCAAGTAAACATGCAATGCAAGAAATTGAATGATAACTACTTAGTTAATTTATAGTCAAGATTATCTCACCTTTTAATCATACTTACCATGGTGTGCAGCTTCTATGTACGTCACTTGAGATGTATGCATCGAATTCTTGTGACGGCGACTTCTTCTTCAATCTATACATGGTTTAGAATAATATATATAAATACGCACCTTTGAGATGGCGGGGTTCCAACGGTGATGAATCTTGAATGTTCGAGCACCACAGGTTCTTCAATCTTTCTCTCATGTGGAATCTTGTCGGAAGGTCGCAACGATATCTTTTTGTCCCCGTCTATTCTACAACTCAACGAGAACAAGGATAATCCTACTAAAGCTAGTGATAAACTAAATTAGCAGACATCATGATCATTACTAGAATCTTTAGGCCAATTGCTTCCCTCAACAATCCAAAGCCAAAAAGCTTGTTGGCATTTGTTAAGTGCTAAAAGAATATGAAGGATTACGCAGCGCACGTAACACCTACCATTGTAGCTTTTCCCTAGGATGAGTATTCTAGAGTATCGTATCCACGGGGAAGCTTTAGCTAGAGATTCTAATAAGTCACAAATCATGCATCCACTAACTTAGCAAACCACTAGACTATAGTGAGAGGGTAAATGTTAGAGGATAAGTAATGTAAAACAATAATAAACTACCTAAGATGCTAAGGAATAACTAAACTAATCAAGAGGTCAAAGAGAGTTCAAAGTTCCTATGTTCTTCTCTATTACTAAGGTTCTATGATAGCAATTACACTATTACACTTTAGCAAACAAGTCCGTCCCAACTCTCGAAGAAGACCGGGAAGAAAGTAGTTGGGAGAAGGTTGCCAAAAAGCTCTACGAAAAACACCAACCCGAACGTGGTGGATTACACGTGCCTTACAGAGCTGTCACCCCCAGGGGCTACCACAACTAACCGTGGGATTGAGGCAATCTTAGGTAACCAATAGCCTAGATACCAAGTCTATTCTATTGATTACAAATCTAGCTACCGCGAATAACTAGAGCCCTCAATACGGCGGAGATCCCATGCAATAACATAACAACTATACTTAACCATATAAAGAAAGTATATAGTAATAGAAAAGATAAATATATATAAATCACAAGTCATCTAAAGATAAGATATGAAACATACCAAACTCTCAGAGACATCTCCGAAACCAAAGTGTAGTTCAACTCTCCTTTTAGTCTTGATTAGATCTAAGTTAGATCTAATCTACTTCTAATTACATGTCTAATCTACTTCTAGTTACATTGCTAATCTTCTTCTAATCTACATCTAATTCACTAATCCCAGAGAGAGGTTATCCTTACATGGGACACCTCTACAACTGAAAGACTAATGATTAGAATGAGAATAGAATGAGTTAGGGTTCCACCCTGGGGTCAGGGGGTCTTCTTATATAGGCCTTGGCGATGAACGATGACCATTGGATCAAACCGACCTTGGCAACGGTGTAGATACAACCTCAATGTCGGTGGTAAACCGACATACAAAGTTGAGCCTGATTGGCTCTTGAGCGGCGGCCGCGGATCAGTTTAGGCCGCCGCCCGAGCCCCGCGGGCCTCGGTCTCCCCGCTCGCTTACGGTGTCTTACGGTACCTTCTAGAGTGTTTTAGTCCACTTTTTCGGGTTGATTTACTTCACGGCCAAGTCTTGTCATCGTTTGGGATGTTTATTCCGGAACTTTCTCCATTCTTCTCTGCATTTTATCTGTTAAGTCCCTAAAAAGATATAAATCACCAAAGCTCGTGGAATTATGTTAGTAAAGCCCCTAATCTATGTTGATATTCATTTTACGCCCTTATTTCATATTTAGTTGACTATTAATATTATGCTATAATAGGTGTCAACAGCGTGAAAAGACAAGAAGTATTGCGGGATGCACGATTCCAAAACTCTTTCCCGGGCGAGTGTCGTGTGTTCAAGCAGATGGTGCGAGAAGGCCATCAAAGTTTGGCCACCGAAGTTTGACAATGGGAAAATGAAGATTGACAATGAGCCTTTCCCTATTCAGAATATGGTGTCTCTTTGCTTTCTGGTATGAATATGGTTGCTGCTAGTCTCCCGAAAGGAAAAGGCAAGATGAAGGTTCTTACCTCCAAAAGGGCAAAGGAAGCTAGCGCGGTGGATCCGGCGAGTCAAGTGACAGTTGAAGAACTCAAACGGAAGCGCTTGTTCCAGAATAGTCAACATGAAAAGGGAGAATCTTCTGCTGCTCCAAAGCTGAGAGTTACCTCTCGTATCCTTCTGAATAAGTGGCAAAGACAACAAGAGAGGGATCGGCAATGGGATTATGAGCAGGAGATGCATTACCAGAGAGAACGCTATGAGTGGGAACAAGAGTAGGAAGAGCAACGTCGTTATGAACAAGAGAAATGTGCTAGAGAGCAAGAAGAGGCTCATTGCGGATGTTCGTTCTTCAGACACTGCTGGAATGAAGGTTTGAAGCTGCTATCCAGGAACAATTATCCCGATAGTGAGCAATATCGAATATCGGCGATCTCAGATCAACCACCGTCTTGTGCATGATAGGCTGGGCCATCACTATCGTGGCATAGATCGGCGCTTAAAAGTAACTAATGACAGATATGGTAAAAGGACCGCTGAACAAGCTCAGGCAAGTGATGAGAGTCATGTTCAGTATGAAGAGGAGGAAAGTTCTTATGTTTGGCAAAAGGGACAGTGGTGCCCTCCTGGCCTAAGGAAAAGCTAGAAGAGGCGTGTGCAACGTCTAAGAGCTAAGGAACTTGAAGAGAAGAAGGGGAAGGTCTGGCGTGCTAAGCAAATAGCCGAAGGAAGCAAATCGGTGATGTAGGTGTGGTTCTCATTTTCTCGCAGTTTAGAGCTCCACATCGAGGGAAATACCGATCGGGAAATATATTCGACTTTGAAGAAGCTAAACTAGAGAAGGTGCTGGCCAGATTGGTGTTGACCCAGCGGGTAGTCTTTGATAAGCGACAAGTACAGGCATTTGAAAGCTTTATATCTTAATGGCTTCGTCAATGGGAGACCCATGGGAAGGATGCTGGTCGATGGAGGTGCAGCGATCAACATGATGCCATATACCACCTTCAGGAAATTAGGCAAAACTGAGGAAGACCTGCTGATCACCGATTTGAGATTGAGGATTTCGGTGGTAATGTTTTACGAGACCCGGGGGGCAATAAACGTTGAACTGACGATTGGAAGTAAGACCTTGCTCACAACTTTCTTCATCGTGGATGGCAAAGGTCCATATCGCTTGCTCCTTGGAAGAGATTGGATTCATGCCACTGCTGTGTTCCTTCCACTATGCATCAAGTCTTGATACAATGGCATGGAGACAAGGTGGAGATAGTCCCAGCTGATACTTCTGTGACAGTAGCTTCTGCTGATCCTACATACTGGGACATGGATGATAACGAGTGCTTCTCTGGAAGAGAATGGAGTGAAGATCCTATCAAGATTAATAAAGGGGGCGGCCCGCCCGATCCGGGCGGTCGGCTTTGAGTAATTTTAATGGGTAATCCAAATATGGCAACAAGGGAAGCTAGGACATGGTTTTATGTCGGCCAATAAATTAGAAGAAGTTGATATTGGTTCTAGAGATAAACCAAGGCCGACGTAAATCAGTCTTGGTTTGGACCCCAATGATAGGCTTGAGTTGATTAAATTGCTGAAGGAATATGTGGATTGCTTTGCATGGGACTATTCAGAGATGCCTGGATTGGATAGGAGTGTTGTTGAGCATCGACTACCGATCAAGTCCGGTTACAAACCATACAAGCAACCCCCAAGGAAGATTTATAAAGCTCAAGTCCTTGATGATGTTAAAAAGGAAATTGCAAGATTATTGGAAGCTAACTTCATCGCCATGCCCGTTATCTTGACCGGGATATCCAATATAGTCCCTGTATATAAGAAGAATGGAAAGATGAGAGTATGCCTTGATTTCAGGGACTTAAACAAAGCTACGCCAATGGATGGGTACCCAATGCCGATTGCTGATTTGTTGGTTGATGCAGCAGCTGGACACAAGGTGATAAGTTTCATGGATGGAAACGGTGGCTACAACCAAATTTTCATGGCAACAGAAGACATACCAAAGACAGCATTCAGGTGTCCTAATCCTATTGATTTATTCAAGTGGATCGTAATGACATTTGGTTTAAAGAATGCCGGTGCGACTTATCAGAGAGCTATGAATTATATCTTTCATAAGTTGATCGGCAGGATTGTGGAAGTTTACATCGATGATGTAGTGATTAAGTCCAAAAGCTATGAAGAACATTTGGCCGATCTAAGGGAAACCTTGGAGTGCACCGGGAAGCATGGCTTGAAGATGAATCCAAATAAGTGCACTTTCGGTTGTATCGGCCGGTGAATTTCTAGGTTTCTTGGTTCACGATGGAGGGATCGAGGCTGGTCAAAAGAGTATGAAGGCTATAGATGATGTAGTTCCACCGACCGATCTCAAGGAGTTGCAGTCCTTGCTTGGTAAGATCAATTTCGTGAGAAGATTTATCTCTAATTTGTCAGAAAGGATCTTGCCGTTCTATCCATTGCTGAAACTAACGAAGGATCAAGTATTCAAGTGGGGTAACGAACAACAAAAGGATTTTGATGAAATCAAGGAGTACATGAAGGCGCCACCAGTTTTGGTACCACCTCAATTAGGAAAGCCTTTTTAAGTTGTACATAGTGGCCGATAGCCTAACTATTGGATCGGCTCTTATGCAAGAATATGAAGGAAAGGAACGTGTGATATGTTATCTTAGCCGAAAGCTTTTAGATCCGGAAACAAGATATTCTCCTATTGAGAAGCTTTGTTTATGTGTATGTTATTCATGCACTAAACTTCGGCATTATTTGTTATCTTCTGAATGTGTTATTGTGTCACGCGATCGATGTGATCAAGCATATGTTGACAATGCCGCTTTTAAATGGTAGAATCGGTAAATGGATTTTAGCATTATCGGAGTTTGATTTGAGGTATGAATCGGTAAAAGCGGTTAAAGGTCGTAATCGCCGATTTTGTTACACATCGTAATCAAAAGTTAATGTTGTATCATATCTTGGGTTTTGTTCTTTGATGGATCTTCATGCAAGAATGGTGGAGGAGCTGGTATACTTTTTAGTCTCCCTCGGGGGCAATTTTTGAGTTTGCTGTGCCACTTGCAAACAAGGTAACAAACAATCAAGAAGAATATGAAACAATCCTTAGCGGACTTAGACTTCTTTGGGAAGTGAAGGCCGACGCAATTGAAGTTTTTGGAGATTCTGATTTAGTGATCAGTCAGTTGATCGGCCAATATGAGTGTAAAGACGAGATATTGAAAGGATACTATGAAGAGCGCAAGGAGCTTTTGAGGAATTTCAGACAGGTGTCTTTGCAGTATATTCCCAGAGCACAAAATCAAGAGGCAAATCGTCTGGCTCAAAGTGCATCGAGATATTGGAAAAATCCAGGAAATTTCCAATAATGATCAAGTTGAAGCTACCAATGATTGGAGAACTAAGATTACCGGTTATTTGAAGAATCCATCACAGAAGGTCTCCAGAAAGTTAAGGTACAAAGCGATCAAGTATGTTTTGCTAGATGATCGGTTGTATCATAAAACCGTGGATGGAGTTTTGCTCAAGTGTTTGGGTCCCAAGGAGGCAAAGGAGTTGATGAGCGAGGTGCATGAAGGCTCATGTGGTGCACATCAATCAGCTCACAAGATGAAGTGGATAATTAGAAGGACCAGATACTTTTGGCCGACAATGCTAGAGGATTGCTTTGAATATTACAAAGGATGTCAAGATTGTCGAAGTTCGGTAATATTCATAGAGCACCAGCTTCGGCGATGAACCCAATTGTAAAACCTTGGCCGTTTAGAGGATGGGGCATGGATTTGATTGGACAGATTTATCCATCCTTGAATTTGTGGGTGGAAGCTAAGTGGGTGGAAGCTATTCCATTGAAGAAGGTTACCTCTGAAAATATGATCGAATTTGTGAAGGAACATATAATTCACCGATTCGGTATTCCCCAAACTATCACTACCGATCAGGGTTCAATGTTTACCTCTGCAGAATTCTGTGATTTCACAGAAAGCATGGGGATTAGGTTGCTAAATTCATCTCCTTACTATGCTCAAGCTAATGGTCAAGCCGAAGCATCAAACAAGACTATGACCAAGCTTATCAAGAAGAAGATTAATGAAAAGCCAAAGAAGTGGCATTCTACTCTTAATGAGGCATTATGGGCTTACCAAATGGATTGTCATGGGTCAACTAAGGCCACATCCTACGAGTTAGTGTATGGTCATCAAGCTGTCATGCAGGGAGTTGCAATCTGAGTCGAGAAGAGTAAAGTTGCAAAAAGACTTAACAGCCGATGAATACCAGAATCTTATGATTGATGAGTTGGAAGATTTACCTCAAGTTCGGCTGAAAGCTCTGGAAAACATTGAAAAGAATAAGGCTCGGGTTGCTATACACTATGACAAGAAGGTTAGAGTCAAGGAATTCTCAGAAGGAGATTTGGTGTGGAAAGTGATTCTACCGATTGGAATTAAAGATCAAAAATTTGGCAAATGGTCACCTAATTGGGAAGGTCCGTTCTACATTCAAAGGCGTGTACCTGGTAATGCTTATATTCTGAAGACTCCAGAAGGGGAAGAATTTACCAGCGCTATCAATGGAAAATTTCTCAAATGATACTATCCTAGTGTTGAAGTTGGAACATAGCTGATTCGTTGCAATCTGGCTTCTTGAATAGCCGACATTGTTAGTGTCGCCTTTAGCACAAAAATATTCCCGACATAGCGAAAATAGCCGATACATTATGTGTCGCCTTTAGAACAAAACATGAAAGAAACAAAACTGGAAACTCGATATGTTTGAGGAAACTGTTTATATTATAAATAGCATTGTCCATTCAGAACACAACCATACAGCAAAAGATTTCAAGCTAGCCTATTACAGAGTCTAGTTCTTCGGAGACTTCCTCCTAGAAAGATGCTCCATGATGTTGAATGCCCTCTGGAGATGCACCATGGAGTTAGGACCCTGGGAATTAGCCCGTTGTATCAGATTATCGGCAGCGGCCTTCAGTTGCTCTAGCTCCGAAGTTAGGGCTGAAAAGAGAAAAGATTCAAGTTGGGTAATGATCAGAGTGGAAGTCAAAGATGAGACTCGCTTCTGGAAAAGAGGCTTACCTGCAACTCTGGATTCAGTGATTATGCACTGCTCCTGTTCGTGGTGATAGCACAGTTCTAAAAGCTCTGATTCTTTCTCAGCCTTCTTGAGCTTTTTCTCCATTTCCCTACATGACTGGTGGGTCAGACGGCTATCAGCAATGAAGTAGGAGTCACCGGAATGAGAGGAAGAATCGGAAGTGTCTGACGAGACTGGGATTGGAATCCCATCGGTGCCATAGATGTCGCCACCCCCATATTGCGCGGTGATGCTACAGGAAAAGTCAAGAAGAGAGATGAATGATGAATGTAGCGAAAGATTTGAAAAATGAATCAGGCTCAGATGTTTTACCTGATATCACAAAGCTGACAACGCGTTATGCGGTTCGTCCTTGCTGCAGCTTCTACTGCCGGATTTTTGCCACGGTTGTCATTCGCCAAGGATTTCTTTGAAGCTCTTAGAAGAGGGTTTTTCGAGAAAGGTGGAGACAAGAAGGCAGAAAGTCTGATAGCTTGTGGACGGAGTAAACCAAGAAGATGGATTGATGCTACCTTTAAAGTGATGAGACGGGGTGGTAGATATCTCGAGAAGCATGAAGGCCACTGGTATTTAATTGGAATACTGAACGGTGCCTATCTAAATATCTACTAGTTAAATTTTGATAGCCGTAAAATATCTTGATCGGCTAAATGATCGGTATCCTAGTAAAATCGGAAGTATCGGTTGTAGTGCTTCCGACGAGAACTGTTCCGATTGCCCGTGTGAGGAATCGGTAAAAGTGATGTCATGCAATTTCGGTGGTTCATCTGCTCAGAGAACAGAGTCTTTTCTAAGGAAGGACATGGTGTTGCGCAAAAACACAAGGCACAGGATTCCTGATCATGACAAAAGTCAAACAGATACAGGTGCAACAACAAGAAATTTTATTAAAGTTCATCCACCCTAGATACAAACTAATCCTCAAAGACCTTATCAATGATGGTCTGAGGATGGGTGGAGTCGACGATGGCATCGGCGTGGGCTTGGAACAGTCCCTCCAACTCCGCCTGCTCATCTCTGCCTAGGCCTCCATGGAAGCCAGGGGCATAGATGGAGAGGTCGGTGCCTGTTCTGCTCGCCAGCACCGCCAACCCGGTGGTAACGCCGAAGCGGACGCCATGGAGAGCAATCTCTCTCCAACCATGGCTTCTGCAGCCACCAGGCGTTGCGCCCGACCGCACCTTTGGCGCCAATATTGGTGCAGAATTGGAGAATGTTTGCCTCCAGTATGTCGGCGCGGGCATCCGACGCCGCTGCGCAGGCCTCTGCTGCCGCCACGCTGGACATCGCTGCCGCCGCACGAGCATGAGCCGCTGCAAAATGGTGACAGTTACAGGATGGATTTTAAAGGCGATGATTGACATTGAAAGATGAGTACTTACCATCGATGGCCTCGATGAACTGGGCCCTCTCATGCTCACGGTCAAGGCGTTTGGAGCTGAGCTCCCTTGTCGCCACCGAGTAGAGCTCTGTCTTCTCTTGTAACTCACGGTGGTAACGGCAGGCGTAATAGCCGTTGTAGTCATCGGGATCCGACGTGGATCCGTAAGATGCTGAGGAGGCAGATGGCGGAGAAGCAGGCGCCGGAAGGGCAGGCGCCGGGGCAGGCATCGGAATGGATGCCAGAAGAGCAGGTGCCGGCAGTGCAGGCGCTGGTGCGGATGCCTCGCCAGAGTGGTTGGCAAAGCGAAAGAGTTCCTTGGTAGGATCAAGATTAGCAAAGAAATTCAAGAAGATGAACAGTGCAATTTCGAGATGAACGGTACAAGAATAACTAGAGAGATCGATCTTACCCCATCCGCGTCGTTCGGTGGTGAGGACCGCCGCCATGAGAACTCCCTTCTCCGAGGGCACGTTTGCCGTGCGCATTGCAATCGGCCATTGGAGGTGGTGGTTTTTGGATCTCGTGGTCGCCTAGGAGATGAAAATGGAGAAGACGAGAAGAAAAAGGAAGGCAACTGCTAGATTGAAAGGTCGTGGTGCCCCAGGTTGGTATTTGTAGCAAAAACAGCCATGACAGATATCTCGAGAACTGCAACAGGCCGCCTACTCTGATTGGAGGAATTAACCGGACGGTTTCACACACAAGGAAATAAATAAGGAATATGGAGCGGTTAACTCCTCGGATAATATAAGAAAGAAGGATCGGGAGAATATGCGTGCTATGGAAAATCGGAGGTTTGCAGAAAATACAAAAAAACCGAGGATTGCAGGCAATAGAGGTTACCGATCCGAATACAAGGTGAAACAAGAAGAAGGATATTATGATACAAAAGATTGCCACAGGATCTCATTACATTGCAAACTAATCTGAGAACATCCTATTGATGATAATCTGAGGGGGAGTTCCATTAGCAATGGCAGCGGCATGACTTTGGTACCTATATTCTACATCGCCGCCTAACTCATATGGAAGTCTGCCATCACGAAAGTCGCATATACGAGTGGAGTAGTCCGCGCTGGTTTGAGTAGACATGGCTACCAATCCTGCGGTGGTGCCAAGACGAATCCCTTGAGAAGCGATTTCCTCGACACACAAGTCGGTATGTCCCGAAGGTGTTGCGGGGAGAGTTTCACCTCGTGCACCGATGGCGTCGGCGGCATTGATTGCTGCCTTCTCTAGTTGGGCGAGACGTGCGGAGAGTTCTCGCAAGCGAAGTTGCTATTATAATGGAGCCTTGTAAAGGGAATTAATCGTAACATCACGAGGCTTACTTGTCATTAGCCATGAGGAGCGGATGCATATCTTCTTCATGGTGGGTTTCTTTGGCGCCCAATTTCTTGATGGCTCTAGAATACAGATCATGTATCCCTTGCAACTGTTGTTTAAGGCGATGGACATCATTGACTGTTGGATTGGAAGAACTATCGACAGGAAACCTTGGCAAAACCGGAAAGAAAAGTGTCAGAGATACAATACCATCGAAGCTATAGATGCCATGGCGAAAAAATATTCCAAGATAAAAATCAAGCTAGAAGACAGTCTAAAAATAGAAACTTACGTGTGTTCGCGCATACGCTGTTGATCCGACGGCCTCCCACTGAAAATAATCTCCTCCTCTGGATATTCACCTTGGTCGATGTGGCTCACCATGAGGGGTTTTCTCTCTCAAGGAAGGGTTTTTCTTCGAGCGTTCAGAATGGGGAGGAAGGAGAAGTTTGATGATGCACCGTGTGGTTGCAGGTTTATTTTATATAAGGAGGCATGGCCGTATCGATTACTCCGAAAAAATAGGGAACGGTTTGGAAACCACATACAATTGCTAAAGACGTCTGGTATTCGGATCAACAGAGTAGAGATATTAATCGATGAAAAGAATACCCGTTGACTCGGGAGGCAGGCCACAAAATAAAAGGAATAAGAAAGTAGCTCGATGGAAGATAAAGATGATTGGTGAAAGCAAATGACGGTGGTTCCAAGAGATAATTTTGGAATAAAATCAATTTTATCCCAAAATTGGGGGCATGTGTTGACACCAAATTCGGGCCTCAAGGAGCTTGGGAGGTGGCCCGGTCAAGGCCCGACACGTTGCTGATCGAAGCGGGAGCAGGGATCGGCATTCTGCAAAGCTGACGTCATCAAATCGGGATTCGGTGATTTGTCAAGACGAGTGTTGAGGCTGTAGAGGAATCGGAGATCGGAGAAGCTAACATCATCCATTTTCAATGGTGACCTGTTGTGAAGCATAGGGGCCGTTGAAGGGAGCCAACCGACCTCGGATCGGAGAGAACCAAAGATTTGGTGCATGCCACGTCGGACAAGGAAGCAATGCGGGCTCCATGTAAGAAAGGAAAGATTGGGGTCCAAGTTATCTTCGGTTTAGGGATATTCCTTATTGTTTTTGAGTCGTGATTCGATTAGAACTCATGTCAAGCCTTGGGTATAAATATGAGACCCCAGCTATTGTAAAAGGATATTCAACAATCAATACAATCAACCCGGCTCCGGCCAAAATCGAGTCCTGTCGTGTCGTCGAGTCTGCGAGGGGGCCAATCGATCCATCGACCTCCGTAAGTACCGGCAACCATGTCTATCTATCTAGTATCATGCGGTGGATTTAGATCGATGTCAAGTAGTCTTGCTTTACCTTGCTTAGTATCATGTGGTGGATGTAGGCTTGGTAGCGAGGAAGTCCTAGTTTTTACTTTGTATCATGCGGTGGATTGAAGTAAAAGTAAGATAGTTATCGGCTCTATTGGATTTGGCTAATCTAATAGATTCATTAAGTTATCACGTGTTGTTCATGATCTTTTATGATTATTTATCATTACAACACTTTTTGCCCGATCTAGATTGATAAGCTTTGGCCTTAGATCTTTATAGATTTAAGTTTAGATGATTAGATCTCTTGCTTACATTGGCCAAAGAATTATCAATCTTGATCGTCACATGTTGTGGGTTCAAGCTTGTTGGGCACAAGTAGATGCTTGATGTGGTGGGTATCGTCTGCGCGGATGCGTGCTTGGGTTGGTTTAGAGCTAGTCGTCCGGTGGACTAGAATTCGGATCAATCTGATTGGTTTGTTTGTGTTTGGCTCGTTTGTTCCTCTTTCATGGACCCTAAATTGGTTAATCAGCCCGGTTTGGTTAAGCTTTCACGAGTAGCAAGTATTTATGTATCTGTTTAAGTAGTGAAGTGCTTTTAGCTCTTTGCTTCTAGATTGTATCGTGCGGCGGATTAGTCTAGTTGTGATGAGTGGCATAAACCCGAGAGAGTGGTATCATGCGGTGGATTAGCTTAATCGGGTTTATGCTGGACGGGTCTAGGAAGGTTAGTCGTGCGGCGGACTAGTTGGATTAGATCTATGCATCTTGTTATTTAGATTAGATGTGTTCATATGAGTTACCCTTTAAATGTCATGGATTGGCTTACTAGTGCAATCTAGTGGTTAAGCTTCATGAGTAATGTGTGCATGTGGATTTGTTTGGCATTAGTCTCTAGCTTCTGTTGATCGTCATGCGGTGGACGGTGACTTAGGTGAAAAGGGTTTAGGGAGATGTAGTCATGCGGTGGACTAGTTGATCTAGATCTCTGTTGCTAATGTTTGGATTAGATTTATATGTACATGTTGCTTCTTTGTCAATATTGAGTAAGCTTGATGCTTCAGATGCTTGAATCACATATTTGCGTGGCTTATTTAATTGTATTGACTACCACATGCTAAGAATCGGTGTTATGCGTTAATTTGCTTACATTGTGAAGAACTACCGATTTCTTTGCTTTACCGATCAACATGCAGCTTCCTAGCTGTTCAATGTCCTATTTGGCTCGAAGAGCCACATATTTGGAACTGTCTGGCAACACCCGGCATGTTCCACCTGAAATTACCGATCACTTTCATTCCTTGTCAATTTCAGGTCAAATTAACTGGCACGCTTGGATTTCAACCGATCGGGCTTGGTTGAGTGAAGCCAGCTTCTTCCCGCTTGCGGTGTGTGAGGCGCGGTGTCACATTTTGCGTCAACAAGTACTTCCTTGAATGCTTTTATTGTTAGTTTTGTTGCTGGAGCTTGCAATTCTTGGTAGAATGTTCCTTCTAGCATGGTTAATTTGTTTGCTGTTGCCTTTGCCAATTCGTCTACCTCTGCATTCTCTGCTCTTGGTATGTATTTCAAAGTGAATCCTTGGAACCTTCGCTCCAGTGCTCTTACTATTGCCAAGTATTTTACCAATTTTGACTCCCATGCTGAGTACTTTTTTTCTACCTGGCCTGCCACTATCTACGAGTCTGTTTTTGCTAGGATTGTTCTTGCACCAAGTGCTTTTTCCTTGTTTAGGCCTAGTATGAGGCCTTCGTATTCTGCTATGTTGTTTGTGGCCTTGAATGTTAGCCTAGCCGCGTATTTTAAGTGGTGGCCTGATGGTGATATTAACACAGCGGAGGCTCCTGCTCCTGCTCCTAGATGTCCCCAAGTCCTGTCTGAGTAAAGCATCCATAGTTGATTTTGCATTTGTGGACTATGATGCACCGAAGGTGTGCAATCAACCATAAACTCTGCTAATGCCTGCGATTTTATTGTAGTTCTTGCAATGTAGTTTAAGTTGAACAGGGACAATTCTGTTTCCCACTTTCCAATTCTACCTGAAGCTTCTTTATTGCTGAATATGTCATTGAGTGGTTGGGCGAAGGCACAGGGATCTCGTGTGCTTGGAAGTAATGCTTTAATTTTCTTGATGCTGTTAGGACGACGCAAAGCTATTTTTTCAATCTCTGAATAGTTAAGTTTTTCTTTGTGCTCAAACTTCGCCCTAGTGTTTTCATATTCTTTTTGCTCGCATATTTGTAAATGAATCCAGGTTCCGTCTTGGATTGTTATAATGAAGGAACATGTTTTTTTTTCGTGATCGGGCCATTCACCCGTTTTTCATTAAGAGGAGGAAAACCAAATCCAAATACAAACTAAGCCGGGATACCGAAATGGACATCGCCTGCGAAAGAGAGAAACGAAAACAAAACAAAACACAACAACACAACAGAAAGCAAGCAACCTAATTCTGGATGCAACTCGCAAGCTGATTACAAGATAACCAGATGTCGCGACTAGAACATGTGGTGATGCATGAAACGTTCTGGAATCAAGGTTGTCCTCTGCTTTTCCGATGCCTGCAAGAACTGTATGTTAATCCTCTGCTTTGTAGCCTGCACCAATATATATGCATATACACATCAAATGCTTTGAAAGGAAGGAAAACATAACAGAGCATGGCAGAAAGCCAACACCTGCAACTCTGCTACTTTTGGGCCATGATAGTGTTCTCCGTCCATAGTTGTAACAGAGCAGTTCACAATCCAGCACCAGCAATTAAATCCGCAAAGTGTTAACAGCAGTGAGGTTCCCTAGAGACGAAGGACGCCACCATATGGAGACACTTCCGAAATATGTGGCAGGAGTAAGCCAAGGTATCTCATGTTTAACATATCGCTCCTGGAATCATTGGTGTGGATAAGCATGCCCAATCAGTGAAAAATCATATGGAATATGGTGGTGTAAAGAAAAAGATATTAGCATTTGAAGTTTGATAAATCAAAGGAATAGAACTACATGCAAACAATGAAAAAGCATTGCTCATAGACCTGTGACCAAAGACGTACTACTGTACTAGTGTACGGCGCACCTCAAAAAATAAAAAATCCTGCAAAATTGATGCTCGATCCACATCCGAGCTCATGGTGATCAGTGATGACTGATGAAGACCGACCAACTAACCTGGAATTATTGAGCTATCATCGCTGTGCCATCCTTTCTATAAGACTATAAGTACTCCAGTACCTAGCTTCTAGCTAGTACTACAATCAAGTATATTGGCTGTGTAAAATGTTTGCACAGGCGGTTAAGCTTAGGCTTGCCGCCTGTGTAGAACCGTTAACTTAGTCTTTCCGCCAGTGTACATCCATTTTCCACTGGACAATCTATAATTTCACCGACCTTCCATACTGGCTTTCCAATGAAAATCGAAAAAGTCTCGCTACTAGAAACGTTTTCTTATATAAGAAAAACAATGTCTACAATATTGAGCACTCATCTGAAAAAAAAAATTGTTCAGCCACTGAAAAAGTGAAATATAGGATCAGGATGCGTGTAGAAGTAATTGGAGTAGACCAGCTAGGTCCCTACTACAGAGTTGGCCCTCATTTTTAATTGCTAGTCCTGAAAAAAAATTATGTGCCAGCATAAAACTTGGTAGCGTTTCGCTCGCCTCACCCTTGCCCGGTTGCTCCTCCCATTTAATTTCCCCTGTTAGTACTACTTAATTTCCATCTCGATCGCTGACTGATAAGAGCACATACAGACCTGGCATGATGTGAAGAGATATGCAAACAAATATATATGCATTGGAATCAAGAAAAGAGAAAAAACATATACAAACAAACATTTTGGCGCCGTTGGTGCGCAAAATCAAAAGCGTGTCTTATACGTTAAATGAACAGTATCCCAAGTTTAAACCCCACAAGGCCCAAGGGCTTCTCCGCCAGAAGCACCCTCCACGTCGCCCCGAATGTTTTTGACCGTCCGATCTCGCAACGTATGGTCCAGATTTCTTGGAGCCGCTTTGATTACAATCCGCTTCTACCAGCTGATCGTCGCTTTCGGTTGAATCTGCCAGCTTCTGCTGCTTCTGATTCGAAATCCGCCCAGCCAAATTTATATAAACACCCGCTTCCGATTCTCCTTCCAGCTCCTTAAAAAAATTCCTCCCGTCGCTCTCTCCCCCTCGTCATCCCGACGCGAGTAGATGCGACGGCAATGGCGCCGGGCGCGCGCCATGCGGTGGCCACAGCGACGGCCCTCCTCCTCATTGTCCTCCACCACCTCCTCCTCCTTCTCCTTCTCCTCCTCCTCCTCCTCCTCCTTTACCCCTTCCGAGGCGGCGGCTCCGGCATCACCGCCGGGCGCCGGCCCGGCGGACGCCGGCACGGGTGGGGCTCAGCAGCGCCCTTCGTTTCTCCATGCTCGACGCCAGCGCCCTCGATGCCTCTGGGATGAATTGTGTGAGCTCTCCTCTGGGTGACAAAACCCTAGGGTCTCGGCCGTATGGGCACATTTTTTTTTAGATAATGGATTAAAAAATCCGCCTCTACATCCGGGATGTACACAGCCAAAAAAATACAAAAGAGACAGAAAAACAACAAGAGAAAAGCCATAGTCTTATAAATCGACCAGGACAATACAACAAACTAAATGCTTCGACCCTCTATTTGATTAACGAGAGGCCGTATGGGCACATGGCGTTCAGTCGCCACGCCACCTTCGCCAAGCGTCCCCGTTCTTCCCGCGGCGTGCCTCCGCGACATCCTGTTCTTCGCCGCTCCCTTTCGCCGGCAACGAGTCACAGGTATGCCGCCCCCTTCGCTCCCTTTCCTGCTGTACTTTTGGCTGACCCAAAGGTTCTTTGGAAGATGTCTCAATTAGTATTGCATATGCTACGAATTCGTCAGTATATATGGTTAGCACAGGCTATAGGAAATTTATGCATGATTCTGAGGAGTAATCTGATCTAACCTTTAGTTTTCTCCTAGCAGAGGTCATGCTGTTATATGATTGCTTTGTCAAAAAATGTGCAGCTCTGTGCAGTTGAATTTTTATCTGCTGGATGAGGGTGAGTCACATACTAATTTTCCCTGATACTAATTTGGTATAGTTTTTTGATTTACCCACTGCTCGGATTATCTGGTATTGTGTAAGCTTTTTTCACATGCTTCTTCGCCATCTGCTTTATTCTTGCTAAGGAAGTTAGCCTCATGCCTTGTTGCCTTTTATGCTTCTCGAACAAAGATTTACAGATTACTTGATGGAGGAGCTTATTAGTGTTAACTGAATGTCAGTTAGTGAAGATTTATTCCAATGCTTTCCAGTCCTCAGCTTTTCGCTGCTATGAATAAATGTGATTTGCTAAGTTATTATTCTAGGCATGTGTAATAATGAAAAAAAAACAACCTCTGCATGCACGGCCTCGGGTTCCATGTTGTTCTCTGAGATAGAACCACATTCCTAATCTTACTATTTTGATTAAAAAACACGGTTGCACGTTTAGTTCTCATAATTTAACTTTTCATGTCATCCTATAATTGCCTTTCATGCTTAGGTGTTTTTTGTTTTTCCCCATTGCTTTGCATCTATGCGATCCAAGCCTCTTATTAGCCATGCTAATCTCATATGTGCCAAGCTGTAATTTCAACAACATAGCTCTGCGTTCATTTTATTTCGGGTTGTTTTTTCTTAAATCTCATTATTCCTTTGCTTTCATGCCCTACTTATCCTGCCCTTCGTAACTTTACTTTGCAGTGTGCGCCCATGAGAAAATGAAATACCTTCTCCTCTAAAGTTTGGACATTAGGTGCACTTTTAGGACAGTGTTGTTTAGATCACACCATCACGGCCTTAGCATATTGCCAGGTCTATTGTCCTAAGTATCAATGTATCATTACTTGCCTATTTTAGATATTTTTTTGGTAAATTGCTTTGCTCCACGATTGGTACACTATAGTTCCCAGACTCTATTACTATCCTCCTACTGCTTGATGGCCTATGCATTCAAGACTTCGTTTCCATGCTTGGCACTACACGCACTGTATCATTTCTAACTTTTACAGTGTCTTACCTGTGCTCTCCATGTAGCTCCTTTCCCATACATTTACACACGCTCCTTCAGATATTTTAAATCTCATTTGTTCTTTGTGGATACCTTTATCAGAGATGGAAAAGAAGCAATAGATTTAGGCTCCTCCTCCCAATGTGGTAAGTATGTTGTCTCCTGCTACTGCAATTTTCTTAGCCAACTCATTGGTATACCTGAGCTTGGGGGGTGTTGGTCACAAGCTGACCAACTACAGGAACGATTTCTATGTGTATAGAGTCTTGTTTTATCGAAATCTTGAGCAACAATTCCTGATTCAACAACCTGTTGACCTTTTTTCCCTTGTTAGGTGAAGGAGGTTCAGATAAGCCTGCAGAATGGAGAAATCACATCTGCCTGTATATAGCTGTGATTCTATGTTTGTTCCCTTGGGCATGTTTTTTTTTCTAATAATCACGTCCTACTCTTTGTGTTTTCAGTAGTCAAGATACTAATTGATTTCAATAACTATCTTTCTCTAAAGGTTTTACTGGGTCTGCTGCTATACTAAGCAAGCTCTTTTGGTTCATTGTTAGCTGAAAATATGCCTTGGCTCGAAGAGTTATGGCAGTGTTTAATTTCTGAGACTACTATTGTCCATGAATCTGTCAAACAACTACCACTAATGTAATTCCCTATTCTTAAAAAGAAAAACGGTTTGCGCATATATTGATGCGTTAAATGATCCACTATTGCATTGAGAATTGGATATGAAGTGGATAAGTTTCCAGTATATATTTTTTTCAAGTTTAAAACTATGATCTTGGCCATGCGATGCTAATTCTTAGCTTTTCAAGATCAAGATACGTAAATTCAGCTATGTTCCTATGTGCAGTTTACTGAAAAGGCTCATTGTACATACATATATTACATGTTGAGAATATTTTTCATGCCTGTGGTATGTAACTTCTCTGAAAAAAAGTAATATGTCTATCATCTTTACATAGATGAAAATATTTGCCCGTCTCGAAAGGTCCCTTGTGGTTTTTGGTAATTGAGTGTCAACATTAGGTGAACTAATATGTGTGATTGAGATTATACACGTGAGATTAGTTCACACATGATGATGCAATGAAGGAGCTTATTGCATATGAGACATGACATGGAGTCATGTGACCAAGGTGGTGAAGATCAAGACGAGGCTTGGCTTGAAGGACCGGTTGCAAGTGTGAAGGGCAAGTCACTGGACTTGGCGCCGATGGACCGATGCAATAGCGGTGAAGAGCAAGTGAGGTCAAGATCGATGGACCAAGAAGGTCATGTGATGATATGAAGTGGATCATATCATTCTTGATCGTGTTGGTGCATTAGTTGCATTGGCACTTGGAGATGGAGCGGAATGGAAATGCGCAAGGCAAAGGTATAACCTATAGGGCATTTCATTTCGCCGGTCATTGGAGCTTAGAGAAGTTTATGACCGGGTTTAGGATAGATGGCCGTACTATCAAGAGGGGCAAACTTGTTTGCATATCGGTCATCTAGTGCCACTTGAGCGATCTAACTTTTGCGTGTGTTAGGATCGAGTGGCGTGGTAAGAGCTAACCGGGCCTTTGAAATGATTGTGAAAATGCTAACACACATGCACATGGTGATGTACACTTGGTGGTGTTGGCACATTTGCAAAGGCGGCGGTGATTGCAGGGGTTGAGTTGGGTTTGGGAACCGCTCATCCTCCCGCCGAGCTTGCGAGGCGGATTCGGCGCTTTGAGAAAATGAGATGCTTATTTTCTATTGTGCCGAATGCAAGTTGGAGT
Source organism: Hyparrhenia diplandra (assembly GCA_015847255.1). Classification (NCBI taxonomy): domain Eukaryota; kingdom Viridiplantae; phylum Streptophyta; class Magnoliopsida; order Poales; family Poaceae; genus Hyparrhenia; species Hyparrhenia diplandra. The sequence goes on along the minus strand of JADLZK010010753.1, from coordinate 893,296 downwards.
TGAAAACATGCTAGCCCCGTGCTCAAGTTGGTTTACTTGTTGGGTAGCATGTCGGAGCAAAGGCGACGGAGTTTCGCAAAGAAAAAGGGCCACCGGACGCAGCACCGAAGCAGAGGCGCACCGACGCGCGCACGGGACGCACCCCGGTGTGTGAGTCCGTGGGTCTTTCCAAAGAAGCATGTTTTTGGGGCGTCTCGCCGGGACGACCGGACGCACCCACCGGACGCATCCGGTGCTCACCGGAAGCATGCACCGGACGCCGGGTTACCGTTGGTTGTGGGCCGTGAAGCGTGTTGGTAGCGACCGGACGCAGGCACCGGACCCTGCACCGACTCGCCGGTGAGTCCGGTGAGTGCGTCCGGTGCGGCTGTTTTCAGCGTGTTTTCCCTCCCAACGGCTAGTTTCTTGGTTGGGGCTATTTATACACGTTTTGCCGGCCATGGCTGGTAGTTCAGCACCTTGGGGACTTTGTGTCCATGCTAGAGAGTGCTTGAGAGCCCTCCCACTCACATATGCTTGATATCGTTCATCCGATTGAGTGAGAGATCGATTCCTAGTGCGTTAAGCGTTGAGAGATCGCATCGTGTGGCACTAGGTGTTCGTGTTGCAAGCCGGTGGGCTTGTTTCTCTTGAGGTTGCCACCCTAGACGCGGCTCGGTGGCAAGAGGCTTCGTGAAGCACGCAAAGAAGATTGTGCGGTGCTCGAAGAAGAGATTGTGAGAGGTTCGTGCTCACCTCGCGGGGATCGTGAAGAGCAACTCTAGTGGAGCGTGTCATTGAGCTACCACACTTGTGTGTGGGTTCACACGGTACCCTCTCGAGGGATTGGCTAGAGAACTCACACCGTGTGAGTGTCTCGACGAGCTCCCACCGTGGGATTTGGCACCGGCCATTAAGCTTGAGAATCATCACCGGGTGATTCGCCAAAACCGTGGAACCACTAAAGTGTTGGTCGACACAACGAGGAGTAGGGGGAAGTTGGCAAGCTTCCCGAGACCTCGGTAAAAAATCACCGGTGTCATCTTGTGTCCACACTTCGCGGTGGTTTGCATTCTCTCGATCACAAGCTTTGTTCTTACTTTCATATATATTGTGCTTGTGCTTGAGTAGAGTAGTTGTAACTATCTAGCTTGTGTAGCTTGTTTAGTTACTTTGCTTAGCTTGTGTAGCTAGGTAATTTGAGCCTTTGGGTTAGGCGTGTGTTGCCTTGTCCATTGTGCATCTAGTGAGCTTAGGGGCTTTGTGCTTGCGCTTACTAGAATTGTGTAGGAGCTCTCATGTGCTTAAAGTACTAGTGCTTAGGTTTGTGTGACCTTGCATTAGAATTGATTAGGAGCTCAAGCTAGGCTTGTCACCTCACTCTTCTTGTGTAGGATCTTTTGTGAGGTGATTTAGAGTCTTAGTTAGAGGGGTGAAGTCTTGGCTAGACCCGATAAGTTTATTTCCGCATTTGTTTCGGTTAGCCGGTGCGATTAGTTTTTAAAAGGGACTATTCACCCCCTCTAGTCCCCATCTCGACCCTTCACTGTCATCTTAGACTTTTGTTTCATATTGAGCCTCATCAAATTGTAAGGTAGTAACATAGGCTTTTCTTTCAATAAAATCAGTATGTTTGACAGAAAAAATATTTATTGAAAGAAAAATGTGAGGTCGAAGAGCTTCAAGTTTCATTTGTCAGGTTACAGGTGATGATGAGGACAAATATCTCATACCTACATCAGAGCAGCCATTATGTGCTTATCACCTAGGTGATTGAATCTACCCTGCTGAACTTCCAATTAAGTCAGTAATTTTTATCTTCAGTTTCTTTATCTTTTTGTGACGTACACTATTAAATTTAATCACAAATAAATTACATACGTATAGACATGTTGGGTACTCTACATGCTTCCGGAAGGAAGCTGATTCTCATGGAAGGGACACACTGGCATCTATGTATCCTTGAAGGTTGCTTCTCGATTCCTCTAAACATTTTGTTAATGTCCATCTTGCAGATTGGACTACCATACCAAGTTGTTTCTATTGTCTCTGGTGCTCTTAATAATGCTGCTGCTAAGAAATATGATTTGGAAGCTCGGTTCCCCGCATCAAAGACCTTCCGAGAGTTAGTATCCTGTTCAAACTGCACTGACTTTCAGTCAAGGGGACTTGGAATTGGTTATTGCCAGAAAAAGGTAAAGGTTCTGTGCCACTTCAATTATTGTAGATGTGTGATTGCTCTCTGCACCCTTATCCAGAATGCGTCAAAATCTTACCAGTTACTAACTCTTAACATTTCCTATGCATGACAAATCACAGAATGATGAGCAGTCCAAGCAGTTCATAGGCTGAACTCCGAAGGCACTACTTGTATGGGTGGAGTAGAGGTCCTTTCAAGCAACCTTTGGATATCGAACAAACTGCTGACTCCAAATCAATGGTTTTTTTTTTCTTGCCTCTGCTGCCCCCTTCACAAAAATATCATTTCAATCCATATTTTTGGTATAATCAGATTTGCGATCAGCCTTCAAAATATTTATTTTCCTCTTATTCCTTTGCTTTTTAAAACCAGGAAAAGAAGCAAGAGCACAACAACCACATTGGCTACTGCCGATTATCCACCGCTTAATCAGTCATGGCACAAAAAAACCATAGCTTAGAGCTACTTGAGTCAGCTGTAGTTCCTGTAAATTTGTTAAGTGTGCCTCTTCTGTGTATATATTTATATATATATCGACTTTGGCACTGCCCATCTACATTGCCCGTCTTAATGTACACAACAATGGCGCTACAGAACTGTGTCTTTATTTGTGTATTACCAAGACCCAGCCACATCTGTTGCTAGAGTACGACCTAAATTTATCCAAGTACTTCTATAAATGTGTGATAATGCTTTACCTTAAGCCTGTGTCTTTTTCCTATTAATTAAACTTCCTCATATATCTATTACAAACATAGTAGTCCATTCCACTCAAATTTGGTACTGCACGGGCGCGCGAAAGCGCGCGCCTGGCCACTAGTTATATACGGTACAGATGAGCACATGTACACACGGTGATTTATTACTGACTGCATTGTCTACTGGATTAATGGGGACGAATAAGACTGATAGATAAAGTCTCCGTCTATCCGATGGATCAATCAATTTCTAGTACTACTCTGTAGCTGGTAGGTGACATGGATGGATAGCGGGCACTGGCGTGCACCGGAATTTCTACGTATTGGACATATTTAAACGGAGATTTATTACTGATTGCATTGTCTACTGGATTAATGGGGATGAGCAAGACTCATAGACAAAGTCTCCGTCTATCCGATGGATCAATCAATTTCTAGTACTACTATGTAGCTGGTAGGTGACATGGACGGATAGCTGGCACTGGCATGCGCCCGAATTTCTACGTATTGGACATATTTAGATGGAGATTTATTACTGATTGCATTGGCTACTACAGTAGTGGGGACCAACAAGACTGATAGACAAAGTCTCCGTCTATCCGATAGATCAATCAATTTCTAGTACTACTAGGTAGCTGGTAGGTGACATGGACGAATAGCTGGCACTGGCATGCGCCCGAATTTCTACCTATTGGACATATTTAGACGGAGATTTAGGCCCTGTTTAGATGGCTAAAATTTTGCTCCGTATGTCACATCGTACACTGTAGCACGTTTCGTTTGTTAATGGTAAATATTATCCCACCATGGAGTAACTAGGCTCAAAAGAATCGCCTCAAGAATGTACATCTAAACTGTGTAATTAGTTATTTTTTAACCTACATTTTATACTCCAAATATATGTCTTTTGGTGTATTTAATGTGATGTGATGGAGAGAAAGTTGGAAAAAAGTTAGAAACTTTAGCCATCTAAACAAGGCCTTATTACTGATTGCATTGGCTACTATAGTAGTGGGGACCAACAAGACTGATAGACAAAGTCTCCGTCTATCCGATAGATCAATCAATTTCTAGTACTACTATGTAGCTGGTAGGTGACATGGACGACGGATAGCTGGCACGGGCATGCAGCGGAGTTTCTACGTATTGGACATATTTAGACTGAGATTTATTACTGATTGCATTGTCTACTACAGTAGTGGGGATGAACAAGACTATTAGACAAAGTCTCTGTCTATCTGATAGATCAATCCATTTCTAGTACTACTATGTTGCTGGTAGGTGACATGGACGGATAGCTGGCACTGGCATGCACCGGAATTTCTATGTATTGGACATATTTAGACGGAGATTTATTACTGATTGCATTGACTACTACAGTAGTGGGGACGAACAAGACTGATAGACAAAGTCTCCGTCTATCCGATAGATCAATCAATTTCTAGTACTGCTATGTAGCTGGTAAGTGACATGGACGGATAGCTGGCACAGGCATGCACCGGAATTTCTACGTATTGGACATATTTAGATGGAGATTTATTACTGATTGCATTGTCTACTACAGTAGTGGGGACGAACAAGACTACTAGACAAAGTCTCCGTCTATCTAATGGATCAATCCATTTCTAGTACTGCTCTGCAGCTGGTAGGTGACATGACGGCCAGAAAGCTGGCACTGGCATGCACCAGAATTTTTACGTACGGGACCATCTAGTGGCAATGGATCTGACGGGCGAGGAGTGACAATTGTAGCATTAGCTAATGTACGCATATGCATGCACCCTGGTGCAATTGCGCCTCCATCTAGTACACTATGCGCTATGCTATCCTGACATGGGAGAACTAACACATATTAACTCCATTTCAAATTATAAGGCGTTTGACTTTTTTTGACTTTAAGTTTGACCTCTCGTCTTTTTAAAAATTTGTGTAGAATACCACATCTTTTGTTGTGGCTTGCCTTATTAATAAAATTTTTTCAAGAATGACTTAAATTTGACTACGTTTGCAAATTTTTTTTGAATAAGGCGAGTGGTCAAACTTGGGGTCAAAAAAAAAGTCAAACGTCTTATAATTTGGGATGGTGGGAGTATTATTTAGCGAAAGTCTTCGCTTTTGCTCCCTCCATCCCACCGAGGATGAATCATAAATGTTGCATTGCTATTATTTTCAATACTACTTTCTGTTAAATTTAAGATAGTTTGACTACGAAAATGGTGAAGTTTTCCTAATGTACTAAGGTGCTGTTTGGTTGGAGCTTTTTGTCGCGTTATCCATTCACGCTGCTATCAACTAGCGTTGCTTCTCATTTGGTTGAGGCGGGCCGGTGTCCGTTCCCATGTAAATAGATACAGGCCTTCGTAAATGAATTGCCGCTCCTCCCTTGGTGTAAATCAATTCCATTCACGCAGCACCTGTTCTGTGACGCCAGCAAGGCAGCAACCAAACAAGTTACGTTATTGATTACTTTGCAATAGGTAGCAGCATGACTCAATTCCATTGCTGTCCCCGTGCGTTCTGATGAACCAAACAACACCTACTCCCTCCGTCCCCAAATTAAGTGTCGTTTTGGGTGTTCGTCTTTACAAGTTTGACTCAGTTTATAAAAATACGCACAAAATTTGTATCTCCAAATAAATTTATTAAAAAACTAGATTAAATGATCTTTTCGATAATACTAATTTTGTAACATAAATATTAACACATTTTAATATATATTTAGTTAAAGTTATTTCTCGGGAAGCGAGAACCACAGATTATTTTGGGACGGAGGGAGTAAGTAGTAATAAGAACAGTTCTACCAGTCCTAGCACATCAGAATCCTCCCTACAAGATATTTTAGGGAAAAGCTCATACTAAATGTTGAATGCTAAACACAAAAAGAACCCCACATCACTAGGAGAAGCTACAGATTCTGGTTGTATCTAGTCCAGAGGCATTAGTATGGATAAATAATGAGCTCTCCATAGTCTGGTCTAGCAAATTATTCAGACACCATACTTGCTAAAGGCTTCTTCTAGTCTGGTTGTAAAAAGGTGGAGTTGCTCGACCCCTTGAAAGTCTTTGCACTTATATGAATGAAGCAGGGATTTCTTTTTATCCTGCAAATGTGAGCATTACATCAGTCTTACCAATTTTGTTCTTGCAGCATTTGGAGCTGAAACAAGTCCTAATTAAAAGAAACATCGAGGTAAACTACACACTACACAGATACAACTGCGGATGTTGGTGCAGATTCCTCGCAGGCTGCCCAGTTGACTGTAGCATCTGAACTAAAGGAACTGAAGGCAGGAGTTCCTCTACTCCAAGTTCCAGGAAGGCAGGTGGCCCAATGGAACATTCTTAAACATCTTAGACTATTAATACACTATATCTTTCATTGTTCTTTTTGCTCTTTTACTATTTGCCTACACTGGCTGGAATTGTCAGGACGCAGTGCAGAATACTAGGATATCATAGATATCCTTTTAGGAGTGATGGAGGAATGCTATGATTCTTGTGGTTTATGTAGTGCTTCATTGGCCTCATCGGATCTCCATGTCCCTGATTAGTTCATGTTTTTTTATTTGCTTATATGTAGTCAGGAGCATAGGGGATTTGATGACCGGTGATGGCCATGCATAGATGGCTACAAGGACACTGGAGGAAATGGTTCACAAGCAATGTTTGGGTGTCGATAAATATGTGAAGGAACCATTCTAGAAGATGTGGCTTTCCCCCATGGATATTTTGCACTGATTTGCGTTCTTCTTTCCCACCTTTAATGCCTTTCGGTCTTTAAAGCTTGGATGGCATGGTATGTCAGAACCAGCTTTAGCTTTTTAATTCTGGTGCATGTAACGTGGATGCAAGGTTTATAAATTCAGAATTCACGATGATGTTGAAGGGCTCAGCTTTAGTCACGCTGAACCAAAAGGTTGAAGCTGATTCTAAAATGCTATGATAATTTTCTCTTATTTGCACATATGCTCAGTTAGTTACTTGTGTGACAGTTTCTCTTTGATTTTCGGGTGCAAATTGACTATAACTATTGGTTTGATATGCTTGATCTTGCACTTGATATCTTTGTGTTACCATATCGAATTATGAAGTCATGTTTGTTGAGAATAGACATAGCTTGTGTTCTTCAAGCCATTGTAGGGCGCCCGAAGGGCGCCTGATGTTCTAGTGTGTAGAAAGAGAGGGAGGCGAAGGCAACTTCTGGAGGCATCTAGCAGCTTGGCCGTGTAGCACGGCCACGTTGGCGCTGGGAGAGGAGATGGCGCCGTTGTTGGCTAGAAATAGAGGAGAAGAAGGGAGAAGAAGGAAAGAGGTGACGCTGACATGTGGGCCTCAGTGCATGCGTTTATGACTTTTTTGAGGATATTCGTGGGCTGATATTTTGGGGTTGAATTGAGTTATTTATGTTGCTCCAAAATTCGAGCAAAAAATCTGAAGCTATAGAAGGGAGGACAAAGAATCCATTCCAGTTGCAGTTGGATATGCTAGTTGAAATTCAAAATAATTTGAATTCCAGAATCTTGAAAAGAGGCAATTTTCAAGCTTGAATGAATTTTTGGGCAATTAAATCTTTAATAAAAATTCAGTAAAAATATGATAAATCATAATTTTTTATCTAGTTTGATGACAAAATTGGCATATTCTTTGTCCAAGTTTGCCTGGAGCCTCAATTTTGTCCCTCAACTTTCAAAGTGTCCGCTCTAGTTCTTATAGTTTCGTACTTAGTCCAATCTAGTCCTTGATCCGATGTCAAGCCACGTTGGCATATCCAGTCAGCCAAAGGGTGTATTCACTGCCTAATACCACAAAGAATGTGTATTTTGTCCTTATTCTCCTCCATAGTCATTGGTCCGCACTACTACATAAGCCTACTATGAGAACGCCTCCCTTTTTCAATAGAGGCGGTTTTTGTTTTGAGCCGCCCCTACTGTGATATGAGCCGCCACTACTGTGGACATGTTACGAGCCGCCCCTATAGTGACCACAGTAGGGGCGGTTTTTGTTACGAGCCGCCCTATTAATAGTAGGGGCGGTTCAATCACTGGCTGCCCTAGTAGGGGCGCTCTATATTGAGGCGCCCCTACAAAGGTGGGTTCGAATTTTAAAATGAGGCACTAAAAATTAAATTTTTGTAAATGACCTCGGACGGAAAAACTTCCTATATATGAAATGTAGATCTCGAAAAGTTATGAAACTTCGTAGTTGACCACTTTTTAGTTTCAAATCATCTAGTCATGCAAAAGGTGTGTTGAAATGTCTCAAATTTGAAATTCAAATTTTGTAAACGACCACGGACGGAAAAAAACTTCCTACATATGAAATGTAGATCTCGAAAAGTTATGAAACTTTGTAGTTGACCACTTTTTAGTTTCAATTCATCTAGTCATGCAAAAGGTGTGTTGAAATGTCTCAAATTTAAAATTTAAATTTCGTAAACGACCTCGGACGGAAAAACTTCCTACATATGAAATATAGATCTCGAAAAGTTATGAAACTTTGTAGTTGACCACTTTTTCGATTGAATCCGTTTAGAGCCTCAAATAGTCAATTTACATTCAGATTTGTATAATATGTGGGAATCCCGAATGGAATATAGACACAAAGACATGTATAGTGCGGTGGTGGGGACTCTCACAAGACGAAGCGAGAGGTCTTGGGTTCGAAACCCCATAACTGCAACAATTGCGAAAAACTCTGAAAAAAGATGGAGACATGGGATGGTGTGTGGCTGACCGGTGGGGGCCTCCCCCGATTAAATAAAAATGTTTTAGTATTTTTTTTTTGAATTTTGAAAACGCGATTTCCTGAAATTCACTGTAGGGGCGGCTCATACAAGTAGGGGCGGTTGTATCACGAGCCGCCCCTACTGTGATTCCACTGTAGGAACGGGAAGTTAGGGGCGGCTGGCAAAACCGCCCCTAGAGAGCATCACCAGCTGCCCCTAAAGAAGCCTTATGTACTAGTGCCGATGCGTCATGTACGCCGACTTCTATGTCACCTCGGGCAGCATGTTGCATGCAGGAGAAGGGGGCAGTGGGAGGTGTCATTCCTGGCGGGGGATGCTGATGTGAGTTTGCCTGAGCACCTACGTGATCGCATGGCTGCAGTGCGCACAAGGCCAGAGGCCTTGAGCTAGAGGGCCAAGCCAGGCTCTTCTGAGGCGCCTCTGGCAAGCCGATGCATGTGGATGCGGCCTTGTGCCACAATTGGTGTCGCACAGGCAGACAATGTGTACCGTGTTCACTATGCTTCGCTGCCTCTGTTGGCAGTGAATGGAGATGAGTTGGTGCTGTCGAACCTGGTGCTGATGAAAGGCTATGCGGAGGGCATTTTGCAGGACAATTACTTGCAGGCCCTAGATGCTTTGGGCTAACTGGGCATGCCAACGTGGCATGACGCAACATACCAAGAACTAAATTGGACCAAACATGAAACTTTAGGCACAAAGATGGACGCTTTGAAAGTTGGGAGGACGAAAATGAGCCGCCAAGCAAATTGGAGGACGGATTTGGTTGTTTTGCTTAGTTTAACAACAATTTTTTGGTTCTCATAGGTTTTATAGAAAATTTTTGAACTTCTTCACAAAGTTCAAATTTGAAGCAAATTTGATTGAGTTTCTCAAAATTTTGAAACGCAGCATAACTTGCACACATGCTTGTACATGATGCATATAAGACTAAGACATCAATGACATGATATCACGAAATTTATGCATATAAGACACGAATGGTATCACGAAATTTAAGTGCACACTTTATATAAAACAATTTTCAAATTGCACCATAAAAGTAAAATTGAAACAAATTTTGAATAAATTCTTATATCTTTCAAACATCACCAATTTCATTGCAATTTTTTTTTTGTGAAAACTTTGCTCATGAAGATATCATGTCCTGTACATTGAAATTGGGGGTGTGACAGCGACCCATGCTACTGTCAAATGAGCCGAGTATGGCCAAGCTTTTGCAGTGGACTGTCAGCTGCAAGATCCAGGACCAGCTGCTGCAAACTCAGGACACAATGCACGCTCAGCCTGACCAGAAGAGTCGTGACATGGCGTGGCTTCATCTTCATCACTGTTTGGCATCCACAATTATGGATTCTTCTCCATCCGAGCTCGAGCCGATGTATTACCGCCTCCATTTGCCGGCCAAGGCATGCATCCATGGCGTCTTTCATGTTTGATTGCTCAACAAGTTTGAAGCCATGGCGTTAGAAGAAGTTTGAAGCCATGGCGCCAGCCTCCTGGGTTCCTTTGCTGCCCTTGGTTCATGGTTGGGTAGTTCCAATTCCTACAGCTAAGATCAAGGCCCCTCTCAACCGTGGCTCATGGGAGGTGCTTGTTCAGTGTGTGGGTCGCCCAGCTGCTGCTGTTCCCCAAGCATCATGATCATATAATGACACTTTATCTATGCATACCAGCAAACTAGGTTAGTCCTTTTGATTATATCGCCATAAATCATAAATATCCAAGTCCTATATATAAATATGGACTAAATACTTACTAGGTTATATATCCACGCCTCACCCCTCATCCCAAGCTTCTTAAATGCATGTGCGGCAGCTCCAAAGGTCTTGTGATGGAATCTTCAAACCGCACAATTGATTGCTCCATCTTTGTCATCACGACATCTATAACCAATAAAAAAAGGCAGCGCTAATGGTGTAGATTCTAGACAGGTTATCACGAACAGCAATAGCTTATAAATTAAGAGCATCTCAAACCATAGGGTCTTTGATGAGAACAAGCAATGCATATTGTGACTTATTGTCGGTTACCCATTGTCTGGGCCTATTTAACTGATGGGACATCGCATATCACACATTCTTTTTTCTAACTAGTACTCCCTCTGTTCCAAAACTCTTGCAATTCCCGCTTCCCGAGAATAATGTACCGGCAATTATATATTAAAATATATAAATATTTATACTAAGTAATTAGTATCATCAGAAAGATCTTTAAGTCTAGTTTTTTAACAAATTTATTTACAGATATAAATGTTGTAATGTATTTTCTAAAAAAATCTAGTCAAAGTTGATGGCACGCGTTTCCCACACTTGCAAGAGTTTTGGAACGGAGGGAGTAGTTGAGAGGGTGCTTTCAATTGATTGATTGATTGATTATTAGAAATTGCAGGCCGCCAACACAAGAATTAAGACCTGAAAGACCCAACCAAATGCTAAGGTCAAGTCGTGTTTAACAGGTCATGATCATAAATTAAATACTACAAGCCCTTCTGTGTCGATGTGCAATTGGCCGATGGAAGTGCACGTCAATTCCATCTCACCACCGGTTTGCCCAGCTCAGCTGATACTTAGATCTCATCCCCAGGAATAAAATGTGTTTCAACTTTCAAGTATTTTGGATGGGCAACCTTCAGTGCAGAACTGGATTTCCTTGTGTTGTGCAGTGGCAATCTTTGATGCAGCAGTGGAGATTAAAGGCCCTTTGGAAGGTTAGAATTTTATAGGAATTAATTCAACACTCACAGGATTCAGAGAACTCCCACATTCCCAAGGAGGCCTAAATAGTTATGGAACCTGTCAAATATCCAACTATAGGGTATGTGCGAATAAGGAATATATTTGATAATTATAATATATGACATACAGATGTTTAGCAAGTCCGGATAGCGTGGACCCAAATCAATGGGGTACGGTGCACATAGATTCTACGACCAGATATACTAGGAAAGCCTTGATACGATGCCTGCTACATGGTATACCCAAATCGAGCACAAATAGTATCCTAGATTGACTCAACTGCTATGCCTTGAGTGGCACGAAGACAGACCCCTTGTCGACGGCCTCGCAATGGGGAAGTTGGGTCAAAGACATGTCAAGTCCAGTGCATCCCGGCGAGTTCATCTTCATCGAGCTCCCAAATCCTAGATTAGCCACAGCCCACAGCCTAGGTCCAATCTACATTGTACTAGGGCTAGACATGATACTCTGTAGTATACAGATATCATACAGGACATAGGGTATTACTCCATTCAGAGGGCCCAAACCTATCCACATAGTTTGCTGCGTACTACTGCTTGTTGGGTCTCATCCCTGGTCTCAAATGTAACCCATGCATATATAAGAGTATTATCGAGCACTAATCTTCACCGGTTGGCATGCCAGATAGGGCCTTCAGCTGCTTTTCAGGATCAAATGTCTCAAATGCATGCTCGATCAGGTCGGATTCTCTGATGAAAGCTTCTATGACAACTCTGGATCTGCACACATCGCCGGCAGATCGATCTAACTAGAAGATCGTCTTCGGAACCTGGCTTTCAGATGGGTCATTGAAGGTGCTCTAATCTTCTTCTGCGATCGGAGCATAGCTCGGCGATCGTCTTTGGAATGGAATGAGTACTAATTGGGTAGTTGCAAATCTGTCGCGATTGCATAGCTAGCTAAGACCCATCGGTATCATGTGTTAGTCAAATGGAGCAAATTATAGAACTCGAAGGGGCACACAGCTATTTTATGCGTGCAACATAAATCAGCATGTATCATGTCATGATATAAAAAATATAGATCTAACTCATAAAATTAATGAAACAAAGTGTACTAGTATGCACTGAATACTCCATCTATTTCATAATATTATGTTATCTATTTGTTGTCATCATATCACAATACAAGTCCAGTGAGGAAAACAAAGGAAAAATATTCAGTGCAAACTAACCACTCGATGGAATCATGAAAACCCTAAAAACATGCTTAAAAGTTTCAAAAATTCTGGAAAACTCGTATATATAAAGGATGTGGTTATATACAAATATATAAAAAATTTCAAGGTCTAACATATCACCATTTGTGATATATAAAAATGAAAAAATCCCAATAAAGTACAAAGAAAAAAAGACAAAAATAGTGTTTGTGTGTTGTCTTTTTTTTTAGCTGTTTGTTAATTTTATATCTCACAAGGTAAGCTGAATTGGAGCTAAATTTATACATGCTGGTAGGGGTGTAATCGGATCGGATATGGATGGATATCAACTAATCCTGTATCCTATCTCATGACTTTTGTATATGCTATGATTTTTTTAACCATGTCATATATTCAAATATTGACACTATTAGCGGCATAATAAGCAAACATTGTGATAATTCATGACATTGAATATGCCAAATAATATTATCATATTACTACGCTTGCAACGGAAATGTTTTATTGTGGCTCTTTGTAACATGTCATTTATGTATATATTAATACTGTTGTCCATAGATGAACTATAAATTCATGATGAAAAGAGTTATCTTGGACGAAAAATTAAAGGAGTTACATTTTCATATTATATTGATTATAATTAAATAATTATAAACTTTAACTACTTTAAATGAAAAAACATTTAACAACAAAGAGTTGCAGATCTCGCCGAGAGCTACAATTTTCATATATAAGTCGCCTCTATCTGACTCCATTTGAAAAGTTACGTGCTCTAAAAAAAGATAGTTTCAGGTACATATTTGGGTATTTATCCAGATATATCCGATCTTATTTTCAGATATCCGATATCCGACAAGTATCCCAATCCGATTATGATATTAAACAAAAATCTGGATATTCGAATCCGACCTAGGCAAAAAGTATCCAACCGGATTCGGGCACTCGGAACTCTGACAATATCCAATCCGTTTGCATCCCTACGTGCTCCTATATCAATGTCTCCTCTACATGTGTGTTTTTTTTTCCAGAATTCTTTGAAACTTTCAATCTTGGTGTTTAAGAGGGTTTTAACGATTTCATTATAGTTAGGTGTTTGCGGGAGAGGTTAGGTGGTTTTCTTCACCTTAGTATCCCATTGGTCTGTGCGGTGACTTATTGTGTACTGGAGGCAGAGGGTGTTGGGAATGTCTATATAAGGACTCTGCAGCTTAACTAAGCTGGGCATGCATCCACATAAATAATTACTAAACATTTGGCATCCCACATATACATGACAGCAAGTTCACTCCCTGCGGCCTGCGGAAGCTCCGCTTCATTGGAACCGGAGGCCACGGCCAGACCTACCCCTGCTTCCATGAATCCCCTGCTGCTAGCATCAGTATGCCGTGGTTCTTGGCGGGCACTGAGCTTTCTTATTAACAAGGAAGGGAAGCAGTCATATGCGGCCCGAACCCAATCATTCCTTGACTTGCTTGACGATGATGCCGTTGGCAGTGGCACCGAATCAAGCTCGGCGACGCAGCCAGCTTTTGATTCTGAAAAAGGTCCTGATGAGGTCCCATGGCCTGATGCAGCAACACTTCTGGAGGGCACAACCACTGGGGGACACCGCATTACACGTGTTGGCGACCGGTGGAGAAGGTGATAAATTCTTCAAGAGTGCCGACATAGTCTATCACAACGCCAAACACCTCTTGATTAAACAAAACAGGAAGGGCGACACACCCTTGCACTGTGCTGCCAGAGCTGGGAGATCTGATATGATCTCGTACCTCATTTCTCTAGCCATCGGTGAGGATAGCAGTGCAGAGAGGCTCAAGGAAGTAGTAAGAATTCAGAACGGGCTTAATGAGACGGCCTTGCACGAGGCTGTCCGTGTTGGTAGCAAACATATAGCTGAGCTTCTGCTGGTGGCTGATTCAGAATTGGCTAATTTTCCTAAAGAAGGCATGTCGCCATTGTATCTAGCTATTTTGCTAGAACATGTTGACATTGCGAAATCACTACATCATAAGAGTGGTGGAAATCTATCGTATTCTGGACCAAATGGACAAAACGCATTGCATGCTGCTGTTCTTCGAGGCCAAGGTACAAACTGATAAGATATCGATGCATTTCTTTGTTATTTGTATGTATTGGATTGGTAGATACGTATTATTTTGAAAATATCATCCGACTCTTCAATATTTCAAAACAGGTAACCACAGAATTGTTTATATTGTCCATTGTATTAGTCGGATAGGTTCAGATAGATCTATCTATACTCATTTCATAATCTTTTATACTCCCCAGGCCCAAAACAATACAGCAAGCCGTGTAGTTATACTCTATTAAATATCAGTGATTAAATGTTAAAAATATGATATCATGCATATAAAGTGGCATTTTTGGGACTATAGTAATATATATTAACATAATAATTAATAATTAAAATTTTAAGGCAGAGAATGACGGAGGGAGAACATCACTCTTTGGTACCTGGCGCACCTAGGTTTTACACTAAAAGCAAAAAGGCCTGTCTATTCAATTAGTGTTTCAAATTTTACTAGATCTCAATCATTTTCCTCATTCCTTGCATGAGGACCCAACCACTTTGCTTGTCCTCATCCTAATTCTTTTTCCCTTTTTTTTTTTTGTAAGAATCGGATGTATTTGCTTGTTGTGTGTATTTCATCCTATCACCATGCCTGTTGGAACCAGTGTGGAACATCACGGAAAAAAAAGTTGTTTATATGTGGGCGCCATATGATAAGGCAAACATGTCATTCGACAAGCTAGTTAAAGAGTGACTGCCGGAAAGTAGACAACAATATAATGGCATGAACAATACAAAAAAATATGAATGGTGGCACATATGGGATTATGTTGCTTTCAGTGACATATTAGAGAACGGGCAACTTTTCAATGGCACGTAAGGTATTGACCCTAATATTTTTTTACTTATAAATTAAAGATTGGTGTAAACTAGTACTTTACCCACGGTAGGTAGTAAAACTTTCATGTTACTAATGAATTTGATCATAGCATATTGCGCGGCGATGCTAACAGTGGTGGATAATGGCAATATGTGACTTTGATCGAAGTGATTTATTTCTTAACAAAATTACAAAAACCTACAATATATCAGAGTTTTGATTTTTCCTGCAACTATTTTTGTGGCACTTTGCCCCCATTACTAGAAGGTTGCTAGGAAATCCCGTCGATGCCTTTGTTTTGTGTGACCTCCAAACCACCTTAGGTTTTTTTTTTTTTTTGGGGGGGGGGGCAGCGGCGGTTGGGGACTACTTGAAGAGAGAAAAAAATCCTGTCCCAGTCCAGGGAGAAAAAGAAAATAAAGTCATAGACCCTCAAAGAAAATGCAGGCCTCGCTAAGAACTCTTATATTCTTTTTTTTTTCTGAGAAAGAAAGTGCACTCTTATATTCCTACCGGCATGACTCGTCCACTTTATAAAAAATAACATGAGAATGGACTGTAGGGATTTTTCTCAAAAACAACCATTACTAGTGGGGCACCATTTCCCAAAAAAGAATAGTTTCAGGGATGTACTTCTACTCTTTTTTTTTTTTTTTTTTTTTTTTTTTTTTTGCATTGTGCATGGAAGATGGTTATGGCAATTTAATAAGGTAGTAACAAAATATTATATTGTTCTAACATTGGTACAGATTTTCCTAAAGAATCATTATTCTAGATATAGCTAGGACTACAGAAGTATTTAGACTCGTCCAAAGCTGCCTATGAATCTGTCAAGTTCAGAATCCCGAGGCAAATACATTTCCCCATTAATAAAGAAGGAACTTATATCTGATATTTAGAATTACTCTTATAGTATCTATTTAAATTGACTTTCAACACTAGTTTGCATGGTTACATATTAAAATATTAAAATGCCTTTTTAAAATGAGATTAAGACTGTTAACATAAAGTATATATAACTTTCAGAGATGACAAAGATGGTACTGGAATGGAATATTGGTCTTGCCACGCAAATGGATCAAAATGGAAGCACGCCCCTTCACTTCGTTACATCTGTGCTACGCCCAAAAGGTGTCCATTTCTGGATCTTCCGGCATTGGTTTCCATGGAATCATCGAGCTTGCCACTCAAGCATACTATTCAAGCAAGTGCTGCAAGCCAATCTAGCTCCAATGTATCAGCCAGATAATAATGGGTTGTTCCCTATACACATCGCTACCAACATAGGAGCGAAGGAGGCCGTCGTCAAATTTCTGGAGAAATGCCTCAATATTGCTGGTTTACGTGACAGTAAGGGAAGAACTTTCCTTCATGCTGCTGTGGAAAAGAAGCAGTGGAATATAGTTGCGCATGCTTGCCGAACTCCGTCATTGTCATGGACTTGGAACCTGCGAGACTCTGATGGAAACACTGCACTACACTTAGCTGTAAAAGTTGCTGATAAAAACATATTTTCTTTACTCTTGGAGAACCGGGATGTGTGCTTAAATCTAACAAATAACAATGGGGAAACTCCTCTAGACCTATCGGAGAGTATGATTCGTACTGGGTCTTTAAGTGGATGGGTAATAAAAACCTCAATAGCGATTCATATGACTAAATGCCCATGTCTTCTTTTACAGAACCCCAGATTCATGATAGATGCTGCATTAAAGTATTGTGAAGCTAAGCATGGCAATCGTCGGTTGGACCACTTTGAAGAACTGTACGTTCAAGTACTAGATGAAAAAAAAAAAAACAATCAGAGAATCTGGCAACTTCCACTCAGACTCTGGGCGTTGGCGCTGTGCTAATGGCAACTGCAGCGTTTACTGCTAGTTTCACTCTTCCAGGAGGTTACAAAGATGATGGCACACCGGCACTTTCTGGGAGGTACGTTTTTGACGCATTCATCGCGGCCAACTCATTAGCGTTTGGTTGCGCTGGTTTGGCTACCGTCAATCTCATGTACTCTGGAACAGCTTTTCTTGACATGTCATTGCGAAGACGGCACCTTCAGCTAGCCTTATACATCACGTTTAGTTCAGTCACAAGTTTGGCTACAGCCTTCGTGCTAGGCATGTATTTAATGCTGGCTTCAGTCGCTCGTTTGACAGCAACTGTAATGTGTGTGGTGGCATCTATTTGCTCTCTTTTTAGCGTACGTGGACACCATCCGAGGCCTTGCTGTTGCAAAAGCAGTGTATGCTAGAATGGGGATTCAGTCATTGGTGATCTTTGCACGTATTCTCATCCTCCGGACAGCGGCATTTTTTGGCCCTTGATAGCAAGCTTCATTTGGGCGGAAATTTCAACTAAAGATCGTCATAAATGACTTGAAGATCTAGATGGTGCCTTATGAGAGATGGTAGAACAACGAAATGGGTAAGAATATTCATAATATCTCTGAATGTTCTTGTACCTCGTCAGTGTATGGTGTGCTGATTTCTACTATATCTGGGCAAAGGCTAAACAATTGTGAAATGCATGTATGTGATTGTGAAGAACCTGTCGATATATAAATTATTTTAATCAACATTTATACATATGCCACAATACTAACCATTTCACATGGTTATTTTCTCGCTTTTTCGACAACAAGCTAGGTGGGCTCCTATAATTTAATAGAACAACATTATATTTACAAGTCTTCAACCAGTGCATGGGCAAAGCCTAAATATTTAACTTAAATTTGTCAATGAAAGAACACAAGCTTTTGTGAATTCCAGAGGGATTATTTTACTCTAAGAGTTGCTAGTTTTACCAAACATGGAAATTTTAATATATAATTGTGGTTACATGTTTTAATAAAGAATGACATATTTCTTTTCAAATGCCTCAAGTTTAATTTTAGATTTTATATGTGTTATGAAGCAAAATTGAATCTGGAGTTGCCAGTTCCATTTCATGTTTTATATGCCTTACCCAACCTATTTTTAAAAAAATATAAGACTACTTATTGTGTGATTTCACTACTTATTGTGTGATTTCACCGAGGGATGCCCACAATCTGATATAGGGAGCGATAGCACCATGCGACTCCACAACACCTGGGATGCTAGCTATCCTACACAACATATAGCTGAATTCTACAGAAAGCTCAGCAGCATCTCCCCTATAAAAAAACATCGCAGAAGCAACCACACACATATATGAGTGAGATATAAAAATACCACAATAACATATTAAATCATGTCAATAGGAATAAACTAAAACCTTAATGTTGAACATTGCTATCACAATATAACCGTCTTATGCATGGCTCTAAGGATTGAAAGTTCTATGTACAACTTGTAAGTGTTGGTGAAAGCATGAAGTGCAAAAGTGCTTCTAATCCCTTCCCTCGATGCTAGTTTCAAGAAGATAACCTGGGGTGGGGAAAAGCAAGGGTGAGATTCAAAATCCAAGCAAGCAAACCACTTTAACAAACTATTTAAACCATAGTAGATTAAACAAAAAGTTTAATATCGTAACATGTATAGCAGACATCAAGATAACCTCATTCATAGCATCTTGATTCTACAATAGTTTTAAAATTTGCATTCTCATGATAAACAGTTCAGAATGGAGGATCCATAAGAAATGATAGTTAACAGCCCATATAATTCGTCAACATAAATATCCCCAAAGAACTATAAATCAAGATAATGGACAAGTTCCTCAAAGGACTCACCATAACCATAAGAAAGGGAAGTAACTTCTGATACACAATTGATTTGCAAGTGAATACAATGCAAAATTGTATTTCACATCTTCATAAACTCATAAGACAAGCATATCACCACTATGAAATTTCACTTCTCGTAGTTACTTCAAAGGCACTTCAACATATCCATCTTTCACTTCTATACATCAATGCATTCGAATGTTCATGGATGCAACCACGGGAATGATTATAGGATCACAACACAAATTCCAATGCATATGCAAATGCAAATGCAACTGCACATGCTTTGCTGCACTACTCCACAAACGAGGTCTATCCTCGGATGCAAAATACACTACGATTCTGATTCTCAACGAGAACCGGGGATAAAGCTTCATTTCTCCAGGTTCACACCAACAACCGGGACTAAAGGTCCGTGGGCGACGCGCCCCAAGACACTCAACCAGGACTAAAGGTCTCCAACAGTGGACTAAAGCCATTACTCCCGGTTATTGAGTAGAACTGGGAGTAATAGTTTCGTGTTTCTGCAGGTTACATCTTACGGCCAGGGACTAAAAGTTTTTTTTTTTGTGCATACTAGCAACGTCCTTTTTTTCACATAAGACCCCAGAGTTTCTCCTTCTTCCCACCTGCGTCCTTAGCATGACATGTAGGAAAGCGTATATAAGGAAATATGTTTTCCCTTAATTACATATTTGCCATTCCGATTATAATGCTTATAACTATTGTGTTTTAAATCCGATTCGATTCGTTCTAGTTCTATTAGCTTCATGTTTAACTTTAATACACGCTCGTGTCATTCTTTAAACTAATTATAAGTCTTAAAATTTGAGTTTGATTTAATAAATTTATAATTAACTAATAATATTTGTCGCACGCGGTACGTAGAAAAATACAAGTAATTCCAAAAATGACTAAAAAACCTAGGATTTTATGTGGGGCCATATTTTGGGTGTAAATGAGCACAAAAAAAATTTGAGAAAGTTTGGACATAGGCGGAGCGCAGACGTGCTTCACAAAGTGGTATATGGAACACTTAGGTTTCTCATGGTTGTGTGGCCCGCACACTTTGTAGTGTGCTATCGGCCTCAAACTTTTTTGGGGTGTCTACATGGCATGTATGAAGGCACCGCCAAGTTTGAGAATTTTCTAGAATTGTTTGGTACTTTTCTCTAATTATTTTAATTACCGCGCGACTTCTCCCGGTAATTATACGTTGAACTGCGACCACCCCCGAAAAGACCTGAAACGGTGCCAAACTTTGCCGCAAGGTCTCTTGTGCCCTAGGAGGCAAAACTTGTGGAGGCCGGTGCGGAATTATTTTGTTTTCAAAGTGTAATTCACCATATTTGGTCGCACGCGGCACGTAGAAAAATACAGTAAATCCAAAAAATAGCTAAAAAACCTAGGATTTTGCGTGGGGCCATATTTTGGGTGTAAATGACCACAAAAAAAATTTGAGAAAGTTTGGACATAGGCGGAGCAGACGTGCTTCACAGTGGTATACTCAACCTTTCACCGAACCCTATCCTTACACTTAGGTTTCTCATGGTTGTGTGGCCCGTGCGCTTTGCAGTGTGCTATCGGCCTCAAACTTTTTCTGAGGCGTCTACATGGCATGTATGAAGGCACCGCCAAGTTTGAGAATTTTCTGGAATTGTTTGGTACTTTTCTCTAATTATTTTAATTACCGCGCGACTTCTCCCGGTAATTATACGTTGAACTGCGACCACCCCCGAAAAGACCTGAAACGGTGCCAAACTTTGCCGCAAGGTCTCTTGTGCCCAGGAGGCAAAACTTGTGGAGGCCGGTGCGGAATTATTTTGTTTTCAAAGTGTAATTCACCATATTTGGTCGCACGTGGCACGTAGAAATTCACCATATTTCATCCCTGACCTTGCAATCCTCATGACGTGGCATGCAGTTCCAACTCTCTCTCGACTTCCACAAGATCTAGGTGAGCTTTCTCTTCTTCCCGCTGTTGGTAGCTCAGGGCATGGCCCGGCTGATGGCACCTCAGATTTTTGGGAGAAGTCCTGTTGGATTCATTAAGAAAGAGGAGGAAATCATGTGATTTTTGGCCGACCAGTTAATTGAATTAGTACTCTAAATGGCAGCCTGCAGGGTACTCCGTATTGAATCCAGAAAAAAGTAAACTCGGTGAACATAAGTGGCACATGTTAGCAATTTTAGTGTCAATTTTAGAGGATTTCTTCGACAAAAATTGATTGTAGCACAACTCCACAAGTGATCAATATATAATTGTGCATTGGCGAAGAGCTTCCTTGCAGTGGTTTGTGTGTGAACTGTGTAGCATTTGCATCTTTGTGGATTCAGGTGGTTATGTACTTTGATATTGCTAGACAACAAAATTTTCAAGTGGATTTAGTGCTTGGTCCTTCTGTTAAAACTTCCTCTGAATGAGTTGGGCGTTGTTCTTAATTTGCTAAGATAATATTTTGGTTTTTTTATTGTTGGTTTAAGATTAAAAAATAATATTTTAATTCATAGAAAATAGTACATGACACACATGTTCTGTCATTGTTCTTTTGAAAGCCATTTGTTACTTTTAAAGCCAACTAATGGTTGTGACCTTCTATAGGTGTTCAACAATTTGAACCGTCATCTATTGCAGAACAGAAAAAAAAAAAAAAAAAAAAAAACAGATTGCTCTACCTAAGGTGAAGATGCCACTTTTTTGTGTAGTTTTACTTATTCCTAGCATTGCGTGATCATGTGTACAAGTCATATATATATATACTAATACTTTTTCTTTAACTCAAATTGAAGATTGAATGGTTGATGCGGAAAACCTTGGAAGAATACAATCTCAAAGCAATGCAAGAGACCATAGCAGGATTTATTAATGACTAGATCTTAGCGCCAAACGGCGAGTTCTAGTATGACCGCACCAAAGTATGGGTGCCAAAGCAGAGTGATCACAACTGAACCTGTAATCGGGACATGAAGAACAATGCAATCTTGTAATATATATGTATATATGTTGTGTACTTTAATTACTTGTTAATTACGGAATACATTTGGTTGTTTTAATTGCGTATACATTGATATTTGTGTATGCATCGATCCATTTGAAACTTCTCGAATCGCGCGTATACATGTCATTGGTATCGCATAATCCGAATTCGAAAACCAATTTAATTTTAAAAAGAAAATGAATCATCAACCAAAAAGAGCAGGAAAAGAAAAAAACCCCTATTGTTTGTCCCGGTTCTAGACAACAACCGGGACAAACTGAGATGACCACGTGGCTGGTAAAATATGCAAAAACCCCTATTTTTGTCCCGGTGGTGTCTAGAACCGGGACTAATGGGCTAACCACGTGGCTACTGAAATGCAAAAGCCCCCCATTGTTGTCCCTGGTTGGTGTCTAGAACCGGGACAAACCCTTAGTTTTATCCCCGGTTCTAGTGCTACAGTGCAACTATTAGTCCCGGGACCGCAACCCCGGTTACGAAACCGGGACAAATGGAGGTGGGGAACCGGGGATAGACCACATTCCTGCACCAGTTATATGAATGAATTAATTACAAATATTACTTTGTATTCTTCCATAAATGTGTGAGGTCCTTATGGAATTTTCGGCCTTCCGAACCGAAGTTACGGTCACGAAAATATCCTTATGGACCTCTTCACATCCAAATCTCAAATTGGACTATCTAAATGGAGTTTCGTACGGAGAAGGCTCGTGAGAGCAAACTCTCATCCAAATTCCAATTCGGGCCATTTGAATTAAGGTTCGTACATGAAAAATTCATATGGCAACTTTTCTCATCCAAACTTCGAGTCGGATCATCCGAATTCCAATTAATAATTCAAAAGCGCAAGGAGAGTCCCAGTGTACAACTATAGTGATCCCCAGGATTAAAATCACTACTTGCATATGGTTTAAAGAACAACCATAGCACAGAACGCAATATACATATAATACATGAGGAGACAAATTCAAGTGCTCAACTAGTTCTTACAAGCTTAGTCATTACAACCATTTCCATAACTAGATTCAAAGTTATTACAAAAGAGGAGATTCACATACATATACATAAATTTACAAGATCTCATAGTTCTAACTTGTATTGCAACGAAAATCGTCATGAAACCCATCCACAAGCAACACTAGGAAGAACAAACTACTCATCACTTCCATCCTGCACATCCACTTCGTAAAAGTAGCCAAACATGCATGGTATTGCTTCGCCTACAAAAGACTCAACAACAACACATGAGTACGAAGGTACTCGCAAGACTTACCCATTAAACATAAACAAGGATTATGATTTGGTATTGGACAAGGGAGGCATTAGGTTAATCTTTAGAAAAACATTTGCATGGGCATTGTATTGGAATAGAAATCAAAACCATTACCTATGAGTTCATTATCATAAACTTAACCCATTAGCTCAAGTCGAACCTCACATCCTTCCACATTTTAATATAAAGATCAAATCCTAAGCCTCAAGCTTAGGCCACAAGTGCTTCACCAAGCATGGTATCACAAGATCATCTATGAGACTCGAGCAGGCCATTTAACCGATGGGTTGGCAATTGCAACAGATTTAAACTCCCAGGAGATGTACCTCTTTACTCACATGATGCCAAGGCCATAGCCCATACAAACCAGTTCGTAAGGTGTAATTCATTGCATCAACAACTCTCACACATGTCCAAGAAATCTAAATGCATCCCCGAGCATTAGCCAAAGGACCATTTCCCCGTGTCGTGGCGAATATGGACCCTTTCCACTAGGATAGCTATCTACTCAAGCTGAGTCGAGGCACAAAATATCTATGACACGTTAAGAAGAAGCTTGCCACTTCTGCGATGGGCTTGTGGTGGTACGATGGTAACACATTGCTTAAGAATCGAAAACATTGAAATGGTACTTAATCCGACCAAATGAGATCCAGGAAAAGAAGGGCAAATCCAACAAAGACCGGTACACTTACACCGGTTCAGTCGCACTACTCATTTAATTATCAAGAATTGTTTAGGCTCATGCCACTGCAAAATTGCGGTTTCGGCTTGTGCCATTGCTTTTGAATCTTTACTCTCGTGCCACTCCTTCGAAAATGGCCATCTCGCGTGGTTAGGAACCCATGAACCATTTGCTGACCAGGAAGAAATGGGGAGGCGTTAGGGTGTGTAGAAAGACCAAAATGCCCTTCCACTTCCTCTCTATCTCCCTGGGCACAACTATCCACCCCTCCCTCTCGTGCATCTCCTTCACCCCCTCCTGCGCCTGTCGACTCACGGACGGGCTGGGGGCGGAGCGGAAGCTGGCGCTTAAAGAAATTCGCATATCTATGATGAAAGAGCTGGTGACGAAATCTGTAAACACCATAGAACATATTCCTTTTAGTGATGATTTCTCAGATTTCGTCACTTAATAGTTTCACACTCATGTCTATGATGAATAGACTTATTCGTCATAATATGTTTTATAATTAATGACAGTTTACCTCATTCTTCACAGGATAGGTTATATTTAGTGATGGTATCAATATCTATTGTGACAAAACATAGAAACATAGAACCATATCAGTTTAGGAGAAATTAGAGAGGGAGAAAGAAGGGAGATGGCACACCTGAGGATGAGTAGAGGAGGCGCGTGAATCAGGCAAAGGGCACGAGGGCAATAGTGCACGTGCAGCCGGCTTTGTGGCGGACGGCCGCGGGCAGGGTGGGGAGGCGGCCCTGGGTCCTGCGCGCGCTCCTTGCCTTCTCGCCAGCCTGCTTGCCGGTCCTGGTCGCCGCCGCCGCCGCCATCTCGAAACCCTAAGCGCGCCGGAAGGATGCGGCACAGGTCGGGTGGCGTGGGGATGGGGTGCCGTGGCCTCTGGATCTGCCAAGTCAAGATCCGACGAAGAAGAAGGCTCGGTATCCAAGGCGGAGGAGAGGGCGGCATCGTCGGTGATGGAGAAGAAAGGGAAGACGAGAGAGGGGGGCGACGGGATTGGGAGAGATGGGTCGGGCAGAATAGAGATGGGGGCGCTGGACAGATGTGACCAAATATAACTGCAGTTGATAAAATTTGGGTCTGTCTATATAACAACTGGTTGTTTTGTCCCAAATAAACAACCGGTTGTTTTCAACATCTAAAACAACCAGATTTCCATGCATCCAAAATCTGGATGTTTTGAATCAGAAAAACATACAGATTTTTAAAACAATCAGATAACAATCAAATGGAGGAAAAACCATAGAAGATATGAAAATAGAAAATAAACAGAATATAGATTCATTTTATGGATGGAAAATTTACAAGAAATAAATACAGATGGTCAAATATAAACGATCAGAATATCTATATGGAAGGCAGATTGACAAGAAATTAATGCAGAGTTTAATCAAATTTGGAAAGATCAAGATTACACAACAAATATAAAAACTTACACCACCATCACACTAAAATTACAATGGACACATAACTGTAATTAGTCCTTTAGGTCACTGTAAATGGTATAAAAGCATCCAAGAAACTACCAATATCTAACAATTGGACAGTTTAGAACCTAAAAAATAGAACAAGCAGCACTATACTTGCTACATTACATTTGAATAGCCAAACAACTTAGCATGACCTTGGAACAACTACAAGAGGAAACAACTAATTAACACTTTAACAATCATGTAGCTTACAGCAAATAAAACCACAAAGATGTCCGGTTGTGGATCACATTATCAAGAAACTAACCTAGGGGAAATTCACTAGGACACAAATAACCTAAAATGATACAGCAAGGCACATTGTCATCAGCACTAAAAATTTCACATTAGTCTTTCATAAAAAGGTTATAATTCCAAAACAATTGAACCTTAGTTGTTGGAGTCCTTAAGAAGCTTGCATCACTTTCATAATTTAGCTCTGTTAGTGCCTGCAAAAGCAGGTAATTCTCTCAGAAAAGCTAAAATATCCAAAATACTTAGAGTGTGAACTGTATAAACACACAGGGTTAAAATATAAATGTAACAATTACAAGCACCCAACAACCAAGCGTTTTAAAGTGAGCAAGAGGTGGTAGGTACTGCTGGTTTTGAGCCTCTGATCCACAAGGAGCTACTCTTCACAAAAAATAAATAGATAAATAAAATAAAACACTTAGCTCAGGTGTGTACGTACAAAGTAGTTGGTAGCAGAGATCCCATAAATCTAACAAATGGTAAAATAATCCTAGATTTACCTATCGTTGGCATTACAAGAGAGGTATGCACAAAATAAAAATGGAGTGGCTCGCACCCACCCGTGCAATTTCTACAACTGAAATAGCAGCAGCTGTAAGCAATAGCCCTGGATACCCATATCCCTGCAATTTTCAAAATGCAAAGGCACAACCCAATCGGTACCACTAGCTATATCTAGAGTGCTAAACAAAATAACAGTACCACCGGCTATATCCAGCGAGCTGAAGGCCTGAACATACATATATACACAAATAGACCATCCAACACCTCAGGGTGCAGCCCAGCAAAACAATATATGCGGATGCAGACACTAGAGAATTCTGAAAGAGGCTCGTATTTGCAGATGCAAAGCAGGTAGAAACATATGGAGTGACACAGAGCACCTAAGCTCGAGTGGATGCATCAGGCACCCCAGGCCACCGTCCCTGCCGCAACCAAATCAAAACAACACCTTTCGCAAAAAGAATCCATAGCTAAACCAAAACCCAAGGCCACAACCAACCCCGCTGCCATAGCCCCAACCGCAGCCAAATGGTAGCATTAAACTTGCTAGAAGTTTAACCCCAAAAGGCTAATGGGTAAGATCACACCAAAATACTCCAAAATGGCTTAACTAAGTCTAGAACAACAACCAGCCAAACTTAAAAAATCAAATGATGCAGCATCCGCTTCCTCATAGCACAATGTCTGTTTTTGAGCAAACGGCTAATGGGCAAAGACCAGTTGCTCATAGCAACCAAATTAACATGTAATATTGGTCCCACCTTAAACCAACATAATGATTCAACTCACTAACTCGATAACAGCTAGAAGAGATAGAATTGCAATTTGTTAGGACTAACAGATATATAACAAGGCAATGTACATGGATTAACCACAAATACAGATAAACAAAATTTACATCTATAAAAATATAAATTTACAGTAAACAATGTGTAAGTTTAACAACAAAGCACTGTAATTTGAAGTATATCATACACTAATCAAGCATAATTAAGGCACTGCAACAAGCAAAAATTTCACAGAACTAACAAAGGACACACAACCAAGCAACATACATATCAACCATGTCTCCTGAACCCATAGCCCCATACACGAACACGGTGGCAAAGAGACCGCGATCGGTGTTGGAGCAAAAACACGACAACAAATGCCAAATCAACAAGGCGCACCCCCGAACATAGAAGCACAGCTCCAACATCCCTGGTGGGTCAAAACATCGGCAACAAAGGTTGAATGAATAAGGTGCATCCGCAAAAAACGCTTGAGCAAATCCACAAATGACAAAAACTGAAGCAACTGGTAACATACCTTGAAAATGGCGGCGCAGATCCCACATCCCCGCGCGGATCTTAATCCGGATGAACAAGGCATCCAACCACCGGCCAAATCAAAGATTCAAAACAAATAAATAAAATCCACCACATCCGAGCACTCACCGACTCGAGAACGAACCCTAATAACGAAAGGGCACCATCAAATCAAGGAAGCGAGAAGGAACTAACCTCACCAAACCTTGAAATCGCCGCTCACCGCGGCAGGGAAGGGGTAGCCGAACCACCATCGATCGAACACCTTTGCGCCGGGATGCCGGATCAACCGTCAACTCCCACACGGGTAGACCTCGAGCCGTTGTCGCCTTTGACACGCTGATATGGTCCGCCCGTTGTGTGTCGTGGCATGGGCAGCCGCCCCATCGACGGCGGCATCGACGGCGAAGCTGCATGGGGGCAACTCCGGGGAGATGGAGCGGTCCGAGCGCCAATCCATGGAGTGGGCGGTGGGGAGAAGATGGATTGGACCAGCGGGATTGGGATATGGAGCGGCGGCGCCGGAGAGTGTGGTCAGCTAGGATTCGCTGGGAAGCTAGAGATGTGAGTTCGGCGCCGTGGCTGCGTGCCAAAGCCATAGGCCGACCGCAGCTCCATGGCGAGTCGCCAGGCAGTGCCGTGAGGAAGACGAAGACGATAACAATGAAATGGGGAAAAAGTAGCGCCGACACCTTGAACCCACATCACGCATACACAACGACTGCGGGTGGCGGACAACAATACAATCCAACAACAGAGCACACGCCCGCGAAACTAATCGGATGGTGACAGATCCGGTTGCCCGAAAAAGACAAAATACGGGGTTGTTGTTTAGCATTTCTCTAAAATTTTCGTGCACGGGGTCATTGGCTGGATATAAGCGAACCGTCACGGACAATGGAATTTCATGATGTTTTTTAGAACATCACGGTTAAACCGGTCACGTAAGCCCATATTTCTTGTAGTGAAAAGCCCGAAGCGACTTATAATTTGGAAATCAGAGGGAGTAGTCTATACAAACCGATTTGCCACTACCCACCCTGGCCATTATTTATAACCTCCATCATTATAAAAAGAATATGAAAAGACCCCTAAATATGCATCTTAAATTATCCATGTTTTTCCATTAGCAAAAAATAATCCAAGGCAACCAAAACAATTAGCCACCTGAATTGTTTTAGTAAAATAAATAAACCCATAAATATGCATTTATAGTATTTATATTTGCTAGCATCTAATAACCTAAGTTTACCCGTAAATCTACAAATAAATTACACACTCCTCCCATTAGGAAAGTTGGACCCAAAGTACCTTTTATACAAATGTACCCGCTTGTCATTGCCGTGTGCCGCACCATCTCGCCGTCGGTGGTCGCGGTGTGCCATTGGGATGGCACGTCAACCCCCGCCCTCGCCCGGCGCCGGGCTGGTCGAGCCACCCGGCTATGGGAGCAGGGGTGCCGCTCCCGGCTACAACGGTTGTGGCATCTTGGGCAACAACCCCGCCGCCCGAAACTAGTCGCCCAGCGCAGCGGCACCGTCTTTGTCGTCGGGCGAGGACCAGAGACGCTGTCGGCCCTCTTGCGGCGCCTCCTCGTCCATCTGCTAGAATTAATCATAAAATAACATGCCAACTTATCTACACCTAAAATTTTGGACTAAGATCATAAATTGTTTTTGTCAATGTTCATGCAAGAATTAATGCTTTGGGCGGAAGTTCCTTGGACAGATTTCCCGTGAGGCGGGCCCGAAATGTAAAACTGAACCTTAGCATTCTAGATTCTTCGGGTGGGCAGTATACAATGGAATATATAATTTAATCAGCTAAAGACTTATTATTAAACAAATAAATATTGTAAATTCTATGTTTTACTTGTGGAAATGGTTGCGTGCATACTTGTTTGCTAACAAGTTGTCTTAAAACGCTGGCAGGTACATCAAGGAACTGATCACCCGAAAGATGTCGGGATGAAAATTATCACTAAGTGTGGTGGTTTACCACTTGCCATCAAAGTGATGGGAGGTATGCTAAGTACAAAGTCCCGAAGCGAGGGTGATTGGGAGGTTGTTTTGAACCATGGTGCTTGGTGTGTTGCTAGATTGCCTTAGGAACTAGACAACGCAATCTACTTGAGCTACGAGGACTTGTCTCCCTAGCTGAAGTAGTGCTTCCTGTACTGCTCACTTTTCCCAAAAGGTACAATAATTTTTCAGGGTACAGTTGTTCCAATGTGGATCAGTGAGGGATTTATCCATCCACTAGACAGAAGCAGTTCATATGATGAGGAATCTTCTTGAACCAACTAAAGAATCAGCTCTCACTCGATACTCATGCACCATGCATGACGTTGTGCGATCTTTTGCTGGGTTTATGTCTAAAGAAGAATCATTGGTGGTCCAAGATGAGCAAGATGGAGGTGGTAGCAGCCACAGACTTGTACAACGCTTGTCTATAGGATCAACCAAGTCAGCACTAGAATGGGACATTCTACAGAAGCACAAATTAGTAAGAATATTAATTGTAAATCACAGAATTAGTGTTCAACCTAGTGGCTCATTTGGGAGTCTGTCTACCCTAAGAGTGCTTGTTATAATTGGTACTGATTGTGATAGATTGGTGGACTCTCTATGTCAACTGAGGCACCTGAGATACCTACACTTAGTGCATACAAATATACCGAGGCTACCTGGAGACAATGATAGGATGAAGTTCTTGCACCACATTTTGGTTGATGCGTATCCACATCTAGACCATCCTCCTAGCGGCATTACACAACTTTTGCATCTAAGAACTCTTAGCATGTTTGGTTCCCATGACAATGTTTCAATACCCAAAGGGTTTGGTCAGTTAAAAAAATCTAAGATCTATTTTTGGGTTTCATGTACATTTCGACAAGAACCAGGACAGTGGCTGGTGCAGCTTGGAAGAGATACGGTCTCTGTCCAAGCTTAGGAAGCTTACTTTACATGGTCTAGAAAATGTGCCTCCTAGCTCGTCACCTGGAATGGCCATGATTAGTAGAAAGGAGCACCTTGATTACTTCGAACTACATTGGAGTAGCAGCAGATTCATGGGACTGAGGGATGAAGTCAACAAGCAAGTAGTAGAGGAAGTAATTGAGAAGCTCACCCCTCCATGCAGCATACAACATCTAAGCATTAAAGGATACTTTGGTAGCCGGCTACCAAATTGGATGATGGTACCAGCTACATGGGTCTTTAAGAGCCTGACGATTTTGAGGATGGACAACCTTGGTTGTTGCAACCAACTGCCCAACGGGTTATGCCAGTGTTGACACCTATTATAGCCTAATATTACTAGTCAATTAAACATGAAATAAGGGCTTAGAATGAACATTAACATAGACTAGGGGCTTTACTAACATAATTCCATGAGCTTTGGTGATTTATATCTTTACAGGGACTGAACAGATAAAAGCAGATAAGAACGGTGAGAAACCTAAGAATTTGCATCCCATACGATGACAAGACATGACCGTGAGGCAACTCAACCCAAAAAGTGGACTAAAACATTCTAGAAGACACCCGAAAGACGCCCGAGGAAGGAGATATCGTTGTGGCACGGGGCCCGGCGACGCGGGACCATTCTCGGCGACCGCCAGGTGGGTCTTACCTGTCGGCCTCTCCTTTCTATGGCGGTTTACCACCGACATTGAGGTTGTATCTATACCATTGTTCAAGGTCGGTTTGATCCAAGGGTCCCTGTTCATCGCCAAGGGCTATATAAGCAGACCCCCTGACCCCAGGGTGAAACCCTAATTCATTATCATTCAGTATCAATAGGCTGAGACCCTGAGTCTCCCCCTAGGTCTAGATAGAAATAGATCTAGAAGAGTTAGCATGCAAGAGGAGATTAGATCTAGATAGATCTAGTCTTTAGATCAAGAGAGATAGAGAAAGGGAAGGGACCGGAGAAGGTGCTGGCCTGTCGGCGCCATCTCCACAACTTGTACCTCAGTGGAAGTTAACCTACGCTTAGAATTACTCTGGTAATCTACTTCTTTTTCTAATAAGTACTAGTTCTCATTGTTCTTATTGTTCACAAGTCTTGTTTGAGTACTTTAATCTGTAGGACCCTATAGATTAGAGGAGTAGCTTAGGTTTAGGCATGGTGCTTAGACCGAGGTTGCTTGTGAATGCACCCTACATTCCGGTCGTGTGGGTAGATCGCGGGAGTGATAAATCTGTTGAGTCCTTTGTAGTCCACCCCCCGAATGATAGGCCAAGCAGGACCCTGTTACTGGAGGATTGCATGTTTCGTCCCTGCTTTCCTTTGAGTACGTCCCCCTAAGACGATATCATCATAGCTTATCAGGATAAGAATTAGATATCTTAGTAATCCTCTCTACACTCTCAACCTTCTTAAGTCTTGTGCTACTCCGGGTTAAGATTAGATCGTAGTCTCCCTCACCCATTTCCCCTCGTGGATTCGATATTAAACCCTCTCCCCGTGAAGTGCTCACCGGTATCCGTTAAACTGCGGATTATACAAACTATAAATATTTACGTAGGCTTATCAAATACCAATAAGCATTTAAAGGCGCCAAGGTTTTTTGAAACGATTTCTTGAGTTGACCTCGAATCTACCTTATCCTTGTATCATATTCTTTTATTCTTTTATCTTCTTATCTCTTCTATTCTTTTCTTTTCCTTTTCATTATGGATTCCATGCCTATCTATAAATATCATATACCCACAAGCGAAAAGCTTTAGGCAACCGTAATCTTTAGAGCCTATCCTAGCAAAGTCCTATGAGCTACGCTTTGGGTTATATAAGAATGGTTCGAAATTAGCCTTCTCGGGGAGAAGGCGAGGCCAACCCACACTCACACCTATAAAAGTTTGAGGAAATCATGGGTTGCCTTCGTATGGAAGGCATATCCGATAATACCTTACGCTGGAAGTTCTTTCCGTTTTCTTTGACGGAAAAAGCTAAACAATGGTATTACTTGAACGTAGAGAGGGTGAAAGGAGATTGGGGAACATTAATGTCCAAATTTCATCTATATTTCTTTCCCACCTCCGAGAGTAGCCCGTCTTCGTATAGAACTTCTAACTTTTAAACAAAATAAAGAAGAGTCTCTTCTTGCATCATGGGATCGTTTTAATGACCTCATCAACACCGGCCCAAACCTTGGTATTCCAGACCCAATCCTTCTTCAACATTTTTATCTAGGTCTTAATAAGAAAGATGCAGGGGACCTTAGTGCTGCTTCGGGAGGCACATTTCTTTCTCGACTAATAGAGAAGCAAGAGATGTCCTTAACAGATGTTGTGGATATGCCACCTCCACTAGAACTTTTTTCGAAAAAGGAAGAATCACCCTCGGATCAAGTAGAGGAAACTACGATAGCTAATTCAAGAACAATTCCAATCCCAAGACTTAGCTATCCATCCTGAACCATCAACATCCCAAAACCCCCAAAGGAAGAAGAAATTCCACCTTTGGAAGACCCTTATGATTTCAGCCTTAGTGATTTTGGGAGAATAATAAATTCTCATCCATACAAGAGACCTCTAAGTGACCACAATTCAGATTCTTTTGAGAAGTCTCTTATTGAATGTGCTTATAAGAGATCTCCAAGTGATTATAATTCAGATTCCTTTAAGGAGAAGTCTCTTATTGAATATGCTTATTCTTTCAAAAGACATTGGGAAGAACCCAAGGAAGGCATGTCTGATCATGCCATAGAAGGAGAGCAAAGCTATCTAGAAGACAATCTTATCTTCTCCCCTTCTATGCCTAGACAAGATGATTTATTCAAACCTATCTCTAAACCCATCCTTGTCCCCGATGAATCCACATATGCTTCCTTCTTTGAGACTCATGGTGACCCTAGAAATTTACCACAACAACCTAAGCATAGGAATCATCAAGACCACCAAGAAGACCCACAGCAATGGCTTGAGAGTGTTAATAACATATGTGCCATGGCCATTGATTGGATGGACGACATTTTAGATATTATTAGCCTGAGAGACACCAACCCAAGAGATCCCTTAGACAACCATGATAGATTCACCTTGGAGTTTGGGAAGGAAGACAATATCAGTGAGTATGAGAGCTGCTTCATAGACACTTCATCTAGTCCATGTTCACATGATAACCTTCCTGAATCACCTAGTCTCTCTATCACTATCCCACACGAGATCTTCAACCCCCCTCATTCTCTCTCCTCCTATAGATTTTGAAAGGGTGGTTGTAGATGCATACATCTATAATAAATATTCTAGCTCGTTGGCATAAAATCTTGAGGTAGATTGATGTTGGAAGGGAAACCACTTCATCATCATGAATCATAATTCAATGGTTTCCCAAGGACAAGCTTGTTGTCCTTAAACAAGCACTTCTTGAGAAATAACATGAGTGTTTACTTTATTGCTATAGTACTCTTGTGAAATAAGCATAGAGATATAAATGAGGAAATATTCCTTGGTATTTTTTTGTCGCTAACCATTTCAGGTCTAGAGCAAGAAGAACGAAGGATGACAATTTAAGGTATGCCCAACCAATCATCTATGCAACATGAAATCATATGCATAGAAATATTTCCTTATCATGTTGCTACACTATCTTGGTTGCCTCTACCTTTTGAGACATGTTAAATCTACTAAAAATATTATCATGCTATTCATCTCTCTGTTTGAGTCAATCTCTATAATGCCTTCATGCTACCCTTTTGACTACCATAGTATGCTTTGGTTTGGAAATACTAAAATTGAGTACTTCAAAGGCTTTTAAATTAAGCATGGTGCTTAGATTAGAACGCCTTCCTTAATTGAATTAGACATGGAGTCTAGTTCGGTTATTGAACTAAAATTGCTTGTGTATACATTGGTATACTTTGTTGGACTAATCCTTGCGAGACAAGAAGAAACTCTCAAATAAGCTTGGGGGAGGTCCTAAGATGAACTCACACTGAGAAGAAGCAAGATACAACAAACCTTTCACAAGGAGA
This sequence comes from Hyparrhenia diplandra, assembly GCA_015847255.1. Classification (NCBI taxonomy): domain Eukaryota; kingdom Viridiplantae; phylum Streptophyta; class Magnoliopsida; order Poales; family Poaceae; genus Hyparrhenia; species Hyparrhenia diplandra. The sequence continues at coordinate 858,642 of JADLZK010010753.1, read as the reverse complement.
ACACGCTCGTACACCGCAAGAACCTTATGGAATAAAGAGAAAGAAGACAAGTTAGGAAAAGCTACACAAGAGGCCAAATCAAGAAAGCTTCAAGCAAAAGAAAAGCACCACCACAAGTTGCTACAATTGCCATCATGCTCCAATAATAAGGTAACATCTTGAGGTGAGTTGTCAATAAATAAGCTTTCTCTTAATTATGGCATGTTCATGAATAAAGAACCAAACATGTTAGAGTAACACCACGACTTGATCCAATTTTTTTAGCTCAACATGTTTTGTTTCTTTAGTTGTTCTTAACACCACTTTCTTGATCTCATAGTCCTAATCATTTTAGCAATTGTATTGCAATATTCATGTTCCATCTTCGATCTTATCACCCTTGTTATAGAAAAGGAAACACATAAACATTAACTTTATCTTGTTTGATGTGCCCGAGGTTTTAGAGAAGAATGAACTTTTGGTTCTCGTTGGTGTTTTCCCACCAACAGGCCCATGCACTTGATCTCTACCTTGTCTTTGCACGCAGGACACATTTTGAGCAAAATACGGAGAAGTCTTCACTTCCTTAAAATTCTACAAGTGAATGTCCCGATCCCACCAAGCATGCACACGAAACAAGAAGTCGCCAACCCCCACTATCAAACTTTCACTTCTAAATGTTGGACCAAAGAAAAAGAACATGGGTGACACCATTACCAAGTTCGGATGATACACTCAAGGAGTAACCAAGGTAAGTATCTTGTTCAAAGGACTTAAAACATTGAACCCTCGCCGAAAAGGTAACTTCGGTAAGTTATTCATATTCAATTCCTAGCATTGCATAATCATATTTATCTTTCTGCATCTTGCATCTGCATATTTACTTCTTTGCATAATCATTTTCCTTTAGCATATTTAATTTCTGCATTAACATTGCATTGAAAAATTCTAAGCCCATGTGAATAATCTTGTGGTGTGTAACAACCCATAAGGATATTCACCGTGGTGGCATAAAAAAATAATTATTGATTCATCTAGTTGCATTTGCATCAATACTTCTTTGCGTGCATATAAATTTATAAAAACTCCAAAAATATTTTCCTGCTGAAGTTTTACTTAGAATAATCACGATCCATCTCTAGGCACATGAAGCTAATGTGGCTAACCCCTAATGCTTAATCAAGTTCCACTAGCTTTGTTGTCTATTTGAGTTTAGCAAATGCAAAGGAAGAGAGACATGATAGGTCGACATCATCATCGCCATCTACCTCAACTTTCTCATTATCAATGACCCTACACTTCAATCCAGCTTGGGGGAGAGCACCCCCAGTTATCCCGATAAGTATCTCTATTATAGTATTATTATTATTAGCTAAATATTTAGTTTGCTTGGTTTGCTAGAGAGTTTGCTAGGAGTCTAGTTTTATAAAAGTCTAGTCGTTTAAAGAGTCTTTGCTAGAGTTTGGGAATAAATAAATAGGAGTGTACCGGAGGTTTTCTTTTCCACCTATATAAAATGAACTCTAAAGCTAATTCTCATGCATGGAAATAGTTGTCTCGTCGTAATTCCTTTTCAGTACCTAGCTTTCAAGCTTAATTTCTCTTGAGCCTTAAATGCAAAAAAAACTGCTTTGACTTAAGATTTACTCTGAACCTCAAACCCGTGGGTTGTTGAATTGCTTGCTCTAAAAGTCTAGGTGATTGACGGATATGATATATAAGAGTCTGAGCTGCTATTTATCTTACTCCTAGTGATACAAGATTTCTGGAAATTTATTTTAAAACTTTAAAAGTGCACATGATAAGTTCCTGTGTGACAAAGTGTTGAACCTCCTACCACAGCCATATGTACATGCTCCCTAGATTAGGAAAACCTTTTGACATATATATAGGTCGCTTGCTTTGCATTGAGTTTGTTCAAACTTTATCGACCCTTGGAAACTTGTCATGCTGATCATGTACACTCCATCTCACTCCATCTCATTCTATCTCATTCCACTCTATTGCATTTCTACTCCACTATACTCGACTCCATTCACCTATATGCTATTTCCACCCTGGAAGTACGCATCCACCATATATACCCATTATACATACACCACTATCCATTCACTATAGCCACTAAAAATGTTCTACTCCTATCTTGGGAGAGAGCAACCAAAAATATTCCCTATACCCATCTATACATTTCTAGCCAATGTCTTACGAAGCTCCATTATTTTTGTCTATCTCTCAAAAAGTTATTGCAAAAGAGATTTGGGTTGCTACTAAAAAAAAAAGGGGAGATGAAAAATGGACAAGTGTCCTAAGTAGAGCCTACCTCCCTAAGAAAAAAAGAATAAAGGAGAGTTAAAAAATGGACAAATGTCCATTGAAAACAATGGGTACTTAGATGCTCGCCTCTCCATAAAAAAAAAAAAAAAAAAGAAAGAAAGAAAAGAGATACAACCCAAGTTCTCACAAATATTCTAAATTCCAAAGAGAGATGATTCCTCAAGGAGCAAATGTAGAATTAGGCTTTCCCCTCATCCATGAGATAAACCTCATTGCATTCATTTTATTCCCTACCATCACTTACTACCATATTCATTCCACCATACACATGCATCATTTGATCAAGTATGACTCGTGACTTTGGATCCATTGCTTGAACTTACAATATATGCTTAGTAAGTAGATGTAGTTTTCTCCCACCTATGAGCTCTAGATATAAGCCTTAGATATAGGGTGAGAGAGAAGAAGGCATAGTGTCCTACTTGCCTTAGCCAAAAAATACCACACATTCGAGAGAGAAAGGCAAAACAAACTTGTTGCCTTAGTGAGGATCCACAAATACCGCAAATGAGAGACTTGAGAGAGTCATACCAGAAACTTTGAGTTTTATTTTGAGTACTTACAAAAAACTCGGGAGGACAGTTGAACAAAGAGTTTGAGATATGGTGCTTGACTTGATTGTTCTATCTTTCAATTACCCAAGATCCCAAGAAAAGGCTATAAGCTCTATGGTTAAGGTAATATGGGTAAGTTGAAAGTTGAAAAAAAAATTTATTCTTATCTGGAGAGAAATTTTGTTTGAAAGCATGTGTACTTTGGAGGCGTAAAGGCGTTGCGCAAATCCTGATCCATTGCTAAGTTTGGCTTTGCTAGGGACTAGCAAAGGGTAAGCTTGGGGAGCTTGTTGACAACTATTATAGCCTAATATTACTAGTCAATTAAACATGAAATAAGGGCTTAGAATGAACATTAACATAGACTAGGGCTTTACTAACATAATTCCATGAGCTTTGGTGATTTATATCTTTCTGAGGGACCGAAAGGATAAAAAAAAAGATAAGAACGGTGAGAAACCTAAGAATTTGCATCCCATACGATGACAAGACATGACCGTGAGGCAACTCAACCCAAAAAGTGGACTAAAATATTCTAGAAGACACCAGAAGACCCCAGGAGGAAGGAGATATCGTTGTGGCACAGGGGCCCCGGCGTCGCCAGGCCATTATCGGCGGCCGCCAGTGGGTCTTACCAATCCGGCCTCTCCTTTCTATGGCGGTTTACCACCGACATTGAGGTTGTACCTATACCGTTGTTCAAGGTCGGTTTGATCCAAGGGTCCTCGTTCATCGCCAAGGGCTATATAAAGCGGCCCCCCTGACCCCAGGGTGAAACCCTAATTCATTATCATTCAAGTATCAATAGGGACGAGACCCTGAGTCTCCCCCTAGGTCTAGATAGAAATAGATCTAGAAGAGTTAGCATGCAAGAGGAGATTAGATCTAGATAGATCTAGTCTTTAGATCAAGAGAGATAGAGAGAGGGAAGGGACCGGAGAAGGTGCTGGCCTGTCGGCGCCATCTCCACAACTTGTACCTCAGTGGAAGTTAACCTACGCTTGGAATTACTCTGGTAATCTACTTCTTTTTCTAATAAGTACTAGTTCTTATTGTTCACAACTCTTGTTTGAGTACTTTAATCTGTAGGACCCTATAGATTAGAGGAGTAGCTTAGGTTTAGGCATGGTGCTTAGACCGAGGTTGCTTGTGAATGCACCCTACATTCCGGGTCGTGTGGTAGATCGCGGGAGTGACAGTCCTGTTGAGTCCTTTATAGTCCACCCCCCGAATGATAGGCCAAGAAGGACCCTGTTACTGGAGGATTGCACATTTCGTCCCTGCTTTCCTTTGAGTACGTCCCCCTAAGACGATATCATCATAGCTTATCAGGATAAGAATTAGATATCTTAGTAATCATCTCTACACTCTCAACCTTCTTAAGTCTTGTGCTACTCCAGGTTAAGATTAGATCGTAGTCTCCCTCACCCGTTTCCCTGTGGATTCGATACTAAACCCTCTCCCGGGTGAAGTGCTCACCGGTATCCGTTAAACTATGGATTATACAAACTATAAATATTTCTGTAGGCTTATCAAATACCAACAGCCAGCTTCCTAGTTTGGAGTCGCTGGCCATTATTGACGCACCTGCCATCAAGATTGTTGGGCCAGAATTCCAGTCACCCTCCTCCCTGCCAGTGGGTGGAGGTATGGCCACTGCTGGATCAGTAGCAGGTTTTCCTAATCTAGCAACTCTTCGTATGGCTAGCTTGTGTGAATGGAAGGAATGGGACTGGGAGGAGCAGGGTGAGGATTGTACTGTAGATGCTATGGCTATGCCTGCTCTCGATAGTAATGTGATTTCCAACTATAAGCTGAGCTGCCTTCCAACAGGGCTCGCTAGCATGAAGAGGCTTGCTTTGAGAGAACTGTACCTGTACGAGCTAAGCAACCTGTCGTATGTGGATAATTTCCCTGCAGTTGTGGAACTTGAAGTGTTAGATTGCCCTAAGCTTACAAGGATCCAAAGCCTCCAGGTTGCAGAAGATAAGGATAATCCGGTGCCCGAAGATGGAGGTCCTGGAACGAGTCGCATCACTTGATAGCATGGAGATGGAAGATGCCACCATGGAGACACTTCCAGAATATCTGACAGCAGTAACCCCAAGGTATCTCAAGCTGACTTGCAGCAAGAAGTTGTATGAATCCTTATTATCAGGATGCTCATCTGAGAACGACAAGATCAACCATATCAAGTCACGCATTATCGACTACATCGCTGAAGATGAAGATTAATTGCTGCACTGCCGGATCAAAAATGAAGCAGGTATATGTTTAATTATTTATCCTGGTAGCTACTTTTCTGTCACAAGTAAATGCAGTCGTAGTCCCTTGCGTAATGCTCGCTTAGTACATGTGTTCTGAAGTGAATTTTATTTTATTTTTGACGCAACAAGTGAACTTTATTTATGCAGGTAACGATATGCCAATCCTTTTCTGTGGGAATGGAATGGAATCGAATTAGTGCTAGCTCATCATCACTAGCTCGCAGATTTCAGTTTGGTACCATCTGATTGCCTTAGATGTGGCCAAATTTCATGTCTACTAGTGAGAGACACACATGACTCTGTACACATTAACTTGGTCGGGGCGATGGCAGCCAAATTATATGATGAGAAGCAGAGTGCTGAATATAGGCCTTGTGTTGAAACTTTGGCACTTTTGCTCATGCACTTGTAAAGATAATCGAGGTTGGGACTTGGATTTTATTCATTTTATTTTCCCAGTACCCGCAAAAACCTTCTCTCCTCTGCTTCGTGGGCTTCACAAATGTATACACACGTATAACGTATGTTCCCTCCCTGCTTAATTTAGACTATTGAATGATGACTATGCATCCATGCCGGTAAATCTTGATTTCAATGTCTTTTGTCCAAACAATTCGTGGTGTGGGCTTCACACCTCGATCCACCTGCCGGGCATGGAGTACAAGTGAGAAAAATTCCAAAATCCATGGAGTACATAGTAGGAAAACGAACTATTCATTCCCGAAGCAATAGCATTACTGTGACTGAGAGTGTGTAGCAAGCAATAGCATTCTGTCTTGGTCTGCTTTATTTCCCTTTGCTTTTTCAGCTCCACCTCCCTACAGCTACACTCCACATAAGGACTTTGTTGACAATTAAATTGGTAACACACCAGATAAGGAGCTAGATCGCTCGATGTAGGGCAAACCGAATTTGGGAATCGACGAGCGCTTAGGGATATCCACACTTGGACCTTGTGCCTCCAGCGATGAACGCGATACGCAAGACACGTCGCCGGAGGAGCCTCGCCGAGCGCGCGACGCAAGACACGCCGGCGAAGTCTCTTGAAACCCGAAGCCCCACACGCCCGGGATGGACCCCGCGAGGGCATGCAGCACCTATGGGCTGCTCTAGCCGGCCTGACCGCTCTAGAGCCTTGTTGTCGTCGATCTCCCGTTCATGGTAGCGGCGACGAAGAAGAAGGAGAGGTAGATGATCCACCCAAAAGTCTGTAGTAGATGTATTTGACGATTGGATAGATGGGATCTCAATTGGCCATGATCCTCTCATATTTAAAGAGGGGGGTGGTCTTATCCCAATAGAAAACAACTCCAAATCGTGATCTCCAAGTTCCCTATACGAAAATACGTCCAAAATCCGATAGACTTAGAGTCCTGGTCGTTTTGGAACATACAAACCGGCTTAGCCGGTACTAGACCGGTTGGGCCGATTGTTGCGGGGCTGAACGCAGCCTGGTTAGCTTGACGAGCAGCAAGTCCGGCTTAGCCGGATCCAATCCGTCAGGCCGAATGGGCACAGCACACGGCACAGGGTCAAACGGCCTGGCCGATGGCTGCACTAGCTTAGCCGGTTAGGCAGGAAGCTGTCCAAGGTTTGTCGTAGAACAAAACAGTCTGGTCGGTAGGATATGCTAACCAGCAGCAGTAGATGACAGAGAGGTCAGCAGTCTTGCCATTCAGCTAGGCGTGCAAAGCAGCCAATAAATGACTTGATCGATCCTGCAGCTTGCTTGTTCAGGCAATAGGGAACAGTACAGCTTGCTAACAGCAGTGCAAACCAAGCAAAGCAGCCAGCAGGGACACATGTACGTGCAGCAACCTGCAGCAAGGAGGCCATCCGGTCTTGAGAGTCTGTAGTCCATACGGCAACAAAGGGAACCGGCCTGGCCAGATAGATAATCGGCTAAGCCGATCTATTAGAAGAATGATGTTGATTCTCCTTTCCTTCTCCGTCTATGCAAACTCTGACATTTCAACTGACCACCGGCACTTGGACAATTTTGGGTGTCAACAGACTTGAAACAAATAATACTTGCAAGCACCGGGAAAGCTGGGCATCATGTATATGTGAACAAAGCAAAGAGGAACTAGATCAGAGCAGATCTGTGGCCTTGGAGCCAGGTCGACACCGGGGAAAAAGAAATCTCATGCGCAGCGTATCCCTCTTACCATCATTGATATGGATAAGCAAGCCCAGTCAGTTTTGCCACGCACTGCGCCAGTAAACTAGCACTACTACTGCATCATCAACTCGGCCAGCAGCCTCAGGCGCAATTAAATTTCTTGGTAATATTCATTTGACACTGATCAAGTTTGCTCTGATTGCACCAAGGGGTCATTGGGTATATGCCGAACGCTGGGGCACCATGCTCTGATTTCACTGAAGATGAAGATTATTAATTGCTGCAGCGCCAGATCTGAGATAAAGAAGGTATATATTTAGCCAGGTAGACTCTTTTCTCGCAAGAAATTGCACCTACATGTGCAGTCCCTAGTCACCGAACGCGGGACGACGCGGCGAACCTCGTTCCGCGGAACGACGTCCCGAACGCTGGTCGGGAACGCGCGGGGTCGAGCACGGAACGCCGGGCGAACACGCCCCCGGTCGTCCACCCCGCCGCTGAACTCGACCGCCGCTGCCACCGGAGCTCGACCGCGCCCGCTGCAGGATCTCGACCGAGCAGCCATGGGAACTCGACCGCGTCCCCGCGCCTGGACGGGGAGGCCAAGCGGCGGGTTCCCATCGGGGCAAGATGAGGGAGGTGAAGAGCTTTCCCGCCGGTCAGCCCCCATTAATCAGCATCGTGTTTTTGGTCCAGGAAGGCGGAAAGCCAAGCTGCGGGGCTTTATTAGGTGAGTCCGTCCATCTGCTCTGCTCCTGCACTTCTCCCTTCCCTCCTCCGGTCCTTCCTCTTATCTAATCTCTGGACTGCAATGGCGTTCGGATCGGGGAAGCGTAGGCGGTCCGAGGATGATGAAGACATACACGCTGATGAAGTGTACTTGTGCTGAACTGACAGAACCATGGATTCTTGGTTTTGTTGTCAGGTACGTAGTAGGCTACTGAAAGCAGGGATGCCGTTGATCAGGAGTCATCAGGAATCAATGATGGGAAGGAACTTAAGCTGCAGCAGGACGTCATCAGGAGAGCATCAGGAGGTCACTGAGGAGTGAGGAGTCCATCGATGATCAGTCTATCATGGTCTTATCTGCTATTTTTTTTTTTACCTTTGAGTGTCAGTCAAACAATTAAGTTGAGTGTCAGTCTTTTGAGTATGAGACAATTAAACAATTAAGTTCACTGGATCAGTCAATCATGGTCTCATGGTTCTGCTAGTTTTTTTTCTATCTTTGAGTATGAGACAATTAAGCTATTTGGTTAATTTTCATTTGAAGTTTTGTTTCAAACAGTATCGACCTATATATGCATGGTTCGCGTCCCTCGTTCCCTCCCATCGTTCCGGGAACATCGTCCCGAACTAACTTGGATCACGATCCAAGTTACTTTAGGACGTGCTGAAGCTGTGTACTCATCGTTCCAAATAGTATTGAAGAGCGGCGTACCACGATCCTCGTTCCCGTTCCTCGACCCGGTCGACCCGGGAACGCGGTGACTAGGGTGCAGTCAAAGTCGCTCGTGTAATGCTGGCTTGGTACGTATTCTGAAGTGAACTTCATTTATGCAGGTATCGATATGCCATCTTTAGTACGCAGATTTCAGTTCAGTTTTCAGTGCCATATTATGTTGATGGTTATGGGGCTATTTTCAGATTTTCCTATCTCTGCAGCAGCACCATATCCTGTGCCTTCTAGCATGCACAACGTATAGTAATATTAATATATACAGGCATCTGCTTTCTGACAGAGCAACACTGTCCGTCTGTCGATTCGTTCTATTGCTATGTATGCTTTCGCATGGAATGGGAAAACGGAAGACGACCTGCCTGTCTATGCATATGTATGCTTAATAATACTTCCACGTGTGGGAAAATGCAGAGCAATGAGGAAGTAGTTCAGAGCAGAAACAAAGCAGAGGAAGAGCAGATGCAGGTGGCAACTGGATGACCATCCCCTGCTGGCACATCGTCACTACTATAGTGTAGTAGTGCAGAGGAAGTAATCTTTTCCGATCCCTGCAACAACTGTATGTTAATCATATGCTTTTTACACACACATCCTCTGCTTTCAACGGAAGGAAAACGTAACAGAGCCTAGCAGAAACCCAAAACCTGCAACTCTGCGACTTTGGGCCATGATGGTGTTCTCCTCCGTCGAAAGTTTATCCTTTTGCTCTTCGGTCCATTGCACACATGACACGAACTCCCCTGCTTCTTAGCCTTGTTTGCATGCTATAAAGAAAATGTAATGTGGCAAATCACAAATCAAACACTAGCAAACCGATCTGCAAAACAAAGTGTTAACTGGCCTATGCTGGAAAGCCTGGCACTTGTAGTCTTGGTATGTATATATTTCTTCACATATTTTTATTTTAATGTAATGGGGCTAGGCATATTTGTTCAAGTAATGGACCTGAGGCCCTGGATTTTATAGTGAACCCAACATGTGGTGTCCTCTGCTTTTCCTCATCGACATTCGTGAAATCAGGCAAATAATTCTTTATGTCGATGCCGAAACACTAGAAAGAATAATCTTGTCCTCCCAAGTAAACACGAGACAGAATAATCTTGTTCTCCCTTGAAATCAAGGGTGCGTCATTCTATTCCATCATGTCTCCCAACGAAACAGTATCATTGTTAAACTTGTAGGCCACCCTGCTTCCATCAGAGCGTGAGTGCAACCTCTCGGCACCACAGTATATATGTCGATGAGATTGCTTTGCGTCAGCATTTGAGGTAGTTCCCAGCGTTCGAGGACAAGAATTGCTTTGCCCGTTCGAGGACAAGAATTGCTTTGCCCATCAGTTTAAACTAATGAATCCAAGGAGTTTTGGTGCACACAACCCGGCCTTTTGTCGTTTTTTTATATGGCATCCAACAGAGGCAAAGCATCGTCAAGCAAAGCGTTTCTTCTTCACTTTTTCTATGTCTGTATTGTTCTATTTTCTACTCCAGGGAAAGCAAAGCATTATATTCCTTCTGCATTATATGTATCATACCATTCCAATCCAATCAAGAAGCGAGTGAAGGATCTACGTAAGTATGCATATCTAAACAGCCTGTAACTGATGCCTTCTTGCCTTGCAAAGCATAACTTAACGTGTACGAGTCTGAAGCCTAATTCCTTCCTACTATTATTCAATCCCGAACTCGATCCACCACCCGGCATGGAATGTACAACTCATAAGCACCTCCAACAGTTTGACAAATGGAGTTGGCATTCTTGATTTTTGGCAAAAACACTCAAAAGACCTCTCCAACACAGTTCGGCAAATGACTTGGCAAAATATGGCAACTTGACAAAAACTCTCCCTCGCGGTGCATACATACTCGACGGTGAGGATTGCTCAATGGTGACGCCGCCTTGGGCGAAGTGATTCTCCTTGATCACCTCGGTCAGAGAACATTGCGCGACAGTGACACCGCCTTGGTCATCGACCATCGACTCGACGAGATCAGCTTGGGGAAGTAGCTTCTCAAGTGCCTTCTCGACTCGATCCCCTAGATCAATCACCGCAAGTTCCAACTCATGTACACGGTTGTCAACCTCTAGTTTCCAAACAACTCCGTCTTCACGGAGAAGAAATCGTCTCGCATCTCCTTCATCTCCTTAGTATTCTCGAGTCGCCAGTGTGAGCATCGACCTAGTTGCTCCTCCGGCGCCGCCATGGACATGCACTGGCTAGTGAGGTAAGGATGATTTGCCAGAGTTCGTACCCGGCCAGCAAATTTGGGGATAAATTGGTTGTGGAAATCGGGGAAAAATTTGGTGGATTGAAACAGCGAGCTAATACCAGATGTAACCTTACTACTCCTAGCAACTGTATTAGGTAAATTGGTAGAGCAAGTGTTGAACTAGTGAGTCCAGCAGAGAGTGTGATCTCCACTCAGGCGATGCCCTGAGGGGAGAATGTGGAAAGATGGCTAAGTACAGAACCCAGGGTGAGGAGAAGGCCAAGAGTCACCTTGTATTAATGACCTCACCAACCGTCTTACATGAGGGTCAAGACCCTCTATTTATAGCCATTGATTACAGCAAGGGTTGTATTACAAATTTGCCCACGGCATATTCTTGGGATATTCGCTTGTGGCAGCACCTGGGCGAGGGCATCGCCGTCTCTTCTTCTTGAAAACCGCCTTTGCTCACGGGCCTGAGGCCCAGCCCATCTGCGTGCCGAAGATTGGCGTGTTAGGGTCTGCTTCTGTCCCCTAACCTCCGCTCGCTCATGCGGGTCGCCACTTGAGTCCTTGGACGGAGCCTCACAGGAGCCTCCACTCACCTCCGGAATGTAATCGGAGGCTCCCGTTCTGCTCAGAGGTCATACTGAAACAAAATTCCATGGCCGGAGCTTCAGACCGCCGCCGATCCCTGCACATGCACAACATAGAAAGGCCATTGGGGAGACCTCCGCCATCTGTGGGACCAGGTCCCAACAGTTCCCCCACTTGAGGTTTGAGGTACAAAACGACGGGCCTTCTGACCTCAACTTTCTTGGTAGTGGCGGAGGTATTCTGTATTGCCTCTTCCCCCCTGCGCGTTTTTGAGTTGTGCTCCCGATAACATCTTTCTCGTTTATGAGCTTCACAAGGGACAAGGCGGCTCGTCTTTTTAGGTTGAAATGACCGTTGACTGACCGTTTGTCGATATCATCTGCTTAGAATGCGGACGGTCGCAAGGTGACCTATATAAACCCCTCCTCCCCGCAAATATTGTTTCTACCGTTCCACTTGCTGAGGACATATTGTATTGGTGGGGCTTTCCATAGCGTTGTTTCATTTTTCGCTCATGCTCTCATACATGGTTGGTGTGTTTTTCTCCTTGCCGGAGGTTGAGTAGTTTGCTTCCGGGCTGAGGTTTGCCGAGATGGCTAATCTCACTTATGAGTTTGGGAGGTCGAAGACGACAAAGGAGATGCTTGATGAGCTTGTTAAGCAGGGGTGGCTAATTGCTGACTTTTACGAAGGTCCCCGAGGAAGAGACGGAGCCTATTATTGATGAGGGGTGGGGGTGTTGTTCATGGATTTCTTTTATTATGGTTTCCGTATCCGGCCGTAGGTTAGTTCATGTCGATTATCGAGGCTTTTGGTTGTCGATTCACTATTTTACCCTGCATGCATTTCGACTCTTGCCAAGTTTTGCTGGGCTTGCGAGTCTTACGGCGCTGAGCTGGAGATCAATACATTCTATGAGCTTTATGAGCTTAGTAAGTTGCCAAGGAGGAGGAAGATGGCTGTTGGGTCTGAAAAGTTTTGTCAGTATGGAGGTTGCAGCTTCGCTCCTAAGAGGCTCCAAGGCGGGGAGCATGCAGAGATCGCTTTTTGTCAAAAAGGAAAAATGGAATGCTGGGTGGATGGACTATTGGTTCTACGCCAAGTCTACTATTGTCAAAAAGGAAAATGGAATGCTGGGTGGATGGACTATTGGTTCTCCGCCCCTAACGCTCCTGTCTTCAAAGAAGGCAAAAACTAGCGATGAGATTACCGCGGCTGTGGTTGCGGCTGCCCGTGTTAGAACAGCCAAGGAGGAAGCTTTGAAGAGGGCAAAGCTCGTGGTGGAGACTGCTGTGAAGGTCCCAGCGGAAGCCCTAGCTGCGCGGTCCTCCGCTAGCGATTCCTCTATTGCCGATGTTGAGAGGCCGGAGTGGTTCCTGGAGAGGCGGTTATGGGGGACACAATGGCTGGTTTCACATGTTCGACGACAACGCTAATGATGGTCATGAAAATGTTGTTGTCCTAAGTGACACGGAGGGTGAAGCGGAGGTTGAGCAGGAAGCTCAGCGGTTGGCTACTGGAGCCTCCGATAAAATGGATGGTTTTGTTGTCCCTCGCGACTGCGGTAGTCTTAATGCTAGACAGATGGAAGCATTGTGTGCCGCGCATAAAGCGTGCAAGGGCAAAGGTTAGTGCTGCTATTTATCTTTGTTGGGGGGAGTTGTGGTTGTGTTGGAAGTTTTTTGATTTTCTTTTCCTTGTCTACTCTGTTGTTATGTGAAGATGTGGCTGGGACGTCTGGGGAAGGTGGTGTGGTGATCCGGAGCTCGACGAGTTTGCGGCTCCTATTCACAAGGACATCTTAGAAGGTACCTTCGGTTTTTGGTTTCTCCTATCTGCTGTTTTGAAACGGAGGTTTCATTTTACTAATTATTTCTTGTTTTTGCTTACTGCAGATGAAAGTTTCCTTAGGGTGATGGACAAGGTTTGGTCTCAGAATATGGCGGTTAGTATTCTTCACGGCTTTGTTGCATTTATGCGTGTTCTTTGGCTTGATTTTGTATTGACTTTCTAGTTTCCCTTCTCTTGCATAGTCCCTTGTATCCTTGAAGCCCTTCGCGAGCGTATGTATAAAGAAATATCCTTACATACGGTTCACTTGGAGGAGTTTAAGAAGAGGGCTGTTGTTTCTGAGAATGAGCGCAAGAGGCTTGCGGAGCTTCTGGAGACCGAGCGTCTTGCGCCATGCTGAGGAGGCTAAGAATGCCAAGAAGGTGCAGGAAAATCTCTCCGCCTAGGCTACGAAGGCCACCACTGACCTGGCTAACGCCCAAATGGAATTGGCGGAGGTCAAGGCTGAAGTTGAGCTCCGTGGCAAATGGCTTGAGGACATTCGGGCTGCTGCTACTCCGTTGCCGGTGCTGATACCGAAGCTGTCGGGTCTTGCGGAGCTAGAACCACGTCCCTTCCCGCGGGTAGCACTGTTGAGGGCATCTTCCTATGGTTGTCTTCTAACTTTGGGAAGCTGCCCGGTATTTTGAAGAGTGTTTCCGATTTTGGCGCTAGAGCTGCCATTACAACAGGGGCACAAATCCTAAAATCTGAGGGCTGCGATCATGTTGAGAGTGTCAAAGTTCGCGACGCTCATGAGCCTTCGGCTTCCGGGGGCTTTCAGGGGCCTTAATCGTTTTGTTGGTAGCTTCCTTAGGACCTTTTGGGTGTGACAGGGCTATGCGGAGGTCGCTGGCCCGGCGAAAGCTCAACTTAAGGTTCGCATTTTAGCTTGTTTTTGCACTTCTTCTTTGTTCTTTTTGCTTAGCATATTGTATGTTTTTCTTCAGGCTATGATTGGGGCTCCTAAGCCTATTGGAAGGCCCGTTCCTGTTGTTCCGGAGGTGGCGGCTCCCCCTGCTGCTGAGGAGCATCCTGCGACGGAGCTTCTTCATGATACGGATCAAGGGGTCGCCTCAGTCCTCGGGTGTCTGCGGTACCCTTGCGCTTGAGTGCCGCGCTGATGATGGTGCACCACCAGTCGAGCACGCGCTACCTGATACTAACGCTGGTGAGCCCGGGACTTCCGGAGGTGGCAGAGCCTCCACTGAAGAGGTCTAGCTCTCCTTAGGTTTTTAGGCTAGTGGTTACTTTGTGGTGCTTCACGTGCTTTATGTAAATATTGATTGCTTTGTTAATACTAATGTATCTTATGAATGAAAAAATGTTCCATGCGTAGGTCTCTAAGGACGAGCCTGCGCTGGACGTGACGCCTGTGTGCTTTTATCACGATGGTGTTTACATTGATGGGAGCTATTGGGAGCTGTGGCGCGGCACCTTCGCTAATGCTGAAGTTGATATGTATAGAGATGTGCTAAGTGAGTTAGATGATGAGCGGATGCTCTTTACCAGCTCTATAGCCTGGAGGGGGCCTCCTCCATGTTAGGCTTAGCTAACCACTATTTTTTGGGGTCTTGTAATCGCTTTAGTTGCGATGAACTGGCTAAGTAATATTGGACTTGTAATGAAAGTCGAATGATACACCTTTCGTTGATTTCTTGTGCTGTATTACATTGGTTTCATCAGTTTCTACTTGTTTGTACTGGTTTGGAGATGGTTTGAGCAGCGTTCTTTTCCTTGCTGTCACTTTTGTTTAATGTCATGAAGGTTTTTGCTGCTCTTTTGTTCCGTAGTGTGCGGATCTTCGTCATGTATTAAGCTCCACCATCTTATAGGGCGCTGTTCTCTAGCATCAGCTTCACTCGCTTGCTCAAAGTTTCTCGGAACCCTATTTTGTATTTTGGTCAAGGATGTGCTACTGCTTATTTCAATTGCGGGGGGATGTTACGAATTTTTACGCGGTTTGCCCCCTTGACTGATACAGGCATCCTTGGGTTTATGATTCTTTACATGGTGCCTTTCTGGGTGTGTTGTGACAGGGTTGACGCCTGCTTCCATGGTGGTTTTGCGGCAATAGGATCTCCTAGGGTTGTTGTCTGATCTGACTTGGGTGGGCGGAATGGGTTCCGCTCGGTTTTATACTACCTTGGGTGCTTGGTGCATTTAACTAGCTTTACTCCATGGTAGGTTTGGTGGTTGGTTTTTGGTATTATAAAAAGCACCCAGTTCCCCCCTGGTCATCTAAGATTTGACATGCCAGGTTTTAGTGATGGTGCTATCTTTGTACTTTTTGGAACTGCATATGGGTTCATAGATTGTTCGTGACAGCTCACGGTGGATTGGGCTCAGTGCTATATTTTTTGGCCTTTGCCTATTCCTTTTCATTGGAGTTGATCCATTGATGGCGGCCTTTGACTAAAATAGACACCGCTATGAATTCTTGCCCTTTGTGATCGAGGTCCGTGAAGCTCATTGTGAGTATTGTTGCGACTTCTCGCTATATATGCGTTCGGAGGAGTGATTTGATTGCTAAGGTCCTCATGGTGGCTTAGATTTTCAACAAGTCAATGCCATCATGGAGCCTTACTAGTTGATGGACTCAATTTTCTACGAGAGGATTTCCCTTGCTAAGCGGTGCTTTGTCCGCTAACTTTGCACACCCTGGTGCCGGGACACTCGTTTCTGTAGTTAGCTCACATGCGGAGGTTTCGATGTTGTAATTATAAACTGATGTAAATTTTTGATGATTGAATAAAAGAGTATATATGTTACCCTCTTTTCAGCGGCGGTTTCTAGCCCGGTGCCCGAACCTGTCAGGTCTTTTTTTGATTTTGTTTGTTTACCTCTCACCCTCTGTTGGTGGAGGTTTTTGCCGATGCCCTGTAATAGCGGGACTTTTTTCAGCTTTGTTTTCGCTTATCGTGCCGCTTGCCCTTGATGCCGTGTTTTCGGTCTTTTTCAAGGGGCTTTTCTTGATGTTGCTTTTCTTGTTTTTTAGAGGTCGTCGCTTGGTGAGAGCCTCCGTGCTCTTATCCAAGTGAGGATCTCCGCAAACTATGTGATTACGTCAAATGTCGTGGCTTTGTTGCTAGCCACTTTCGACTCTTTTTCCTTCATGGCGCTTGCCTTTTTTTTTGGGGAAATTTTTCCTCTTTATATTATAGAGGATATTACATGGATTCTGCCTCATTAAAAACTTCACCTCCATGAAGGAGTTTCCCCTATGAGGAAAAGAGTGTAGATCCTTTTACGGAATGTAAAACTTGCGAAAAAGGAAAAGATTAAGTAGTCGACCTCCGCTTACATCATGCGAGAGGTTGACTTTACATGTAGAACTTGCGGAGGTTGTCGACATTCCACGTGTGGTCGGAGGTATTGCCCTCGCTGTCCACAAGTCGGAATGCCTCTAGTGCGCCTGCTGATTTTGCGGTGTATGGACCGTCCCATTTTGCTTGAAGCTTGCCGACTGTTCTTTGCGTTTGGTTTTCTTTTGAGTACAAGATCTCCGTCTTGTATCTCCTTCTTTTGGACTTTCTTTGTCTCTCCACTTTTTGGTTTGTACTTGGTACTTGGTGATGTTATCAACTGCTCAAGTCTTGTTTCTTCAATTGTTTCCTTTGCGTAATCTTTGCTTTCGCTAGTGATTGTTTCATTACACGGAGGCTTTGGTGTTTTATCTCCGCCGAGGATTGCTTCTTCTCCATAAACGAGCTTGAATGGGGTGTATCCCGTTGCCCTTGACACCGTGGTGTTATGGGACCCGATAACCTTGGGCAATTCTTCGACCCATTTGCCCTTGCGGAGGTTGGATAAGGTTTTTGAGATTGCCGAAAGATTATATTGTTGGCTCTTTCCATTGCTCCATTGGATTCTGGATGGTATAACAGGCAAAGGCTATCTTAGTGCCTATGGAGCTGCAAAATTCTTTTAAGTTTTCTGAATCGAATTGCTTTCCATTGTCCATGGTTATCATTTTTGGCACTCCGAATCTGCAGATGATGTTCTGCCAGAAGAATTTTTTCACTGCTTCGGATGTTATATTAGCCGGGGGCTTTGCTTCTATCCATCTTGTGAAGTATTCTATGGCTACTACTGTGAACTTGTTGCTGCCTTGAGCAGTTGGTAGGGGCCCTACAAGGACGATTCCCCATCTTTGCAATGGCCATGTTGGAGGGATTAGTTGAGTTTCTGCTCCTGGTCTTCGCTGGTGTGGTGCGAAGTTCTGGCAAGCTTCGCATGTCTTGACGATGCTTTCTGCGTCTTTGATGTGTGTTGGCCAGTAGAATCCTTGTCTGATTGCCTTAGCGGATAATGCTCTTGGCCCTATATGAGATCCGCAAACTCCTGCATGTATTTCTTGCGGGAGTTCTTTACCTCGCTTTGAGAGATGCACTTGAGCATGGGTTGTACTATCCCTTTTTTTTGTATAAGGTGCCATCCACTATGGCATAGCTTCTTGCTCCGGCTGCGGTGCGTGCTTCCTCTGCTTCCACCTTTTGGGTAGCTTGTATTGTTGAGGTGATCAATGATGGCTTGCCTCCAATCTTTCCCTTCTACAAGCATTACATTTTTGAAAGCCGTTGTTATCAATTCTATTGCTAGTTTTCTAGCGATGCTATAGAATGTTCCTTGAGGTAAGCGGAGGTTGTTGGCTGCGGCTTTTGCTAGCTCGTCTGCCTCCTCGTTTTTCTCTCTGGGAAAGAATTTGACCGTGAACCCTTTGAACCTTCGTTCTAGGGCTCTGACTGTGGCGAGGTAATTTACCAGTTCTAGTTCTCTTGCCATGCATTCCTTCTCTACTTGCCCTGCTATGAGCCGTGAGTCTGTTCTGACTTCTAGGATTTTGGCTCCGTGAGCTTTTGCTTTGGTCAAACCCAGGAGGAGTCCTTCATATTCTGCTATGTTGTTCATTGCCCCAAACTCCGGGCGTGTTGCATATTTTGTTCTTATCCCTGATGGTGACATTAGGACTGCGGAGGCTCCTACCCCATGGCAGCCCCATGCGCCTGTGAATACTATCCATAGTTGAGAGGCTTTGGCAGGGGTTGTCCCCGTGTCTTTGGTGGTGTCCGAGTCTACCATGAAGTCGACTAACGCTTGAGATTTTCTTGCCGACCTATGAACGTAGGTTATCTCATATTGTAAAAGCTCTGCAGCCCACTTTCATATTCTCCCTGATGCTTCTTTGTTTCTGAGGACTTCGCCCAATGGCTGAGAGGTAGGTACTGTTATCTCGTGTGCTTGGAAGTAGTGCTTTAGCTTTCTTGAAGTGAGCATTGCGTAAGCGATTTTCTCAATCTCAGAGTAATTTAGCTTCGCTCCTGCAAGCACTTCTGACACATAGTACACTGGTTGCTGAGTTATTTGACCGTTCTCCGATGTCGCTTGGACTAGAACTACACTAAGCGTGTGGTCCGATCTTTGCTATGTATAGCAAAGAAAGGTGCATCTTGCTTAGGCGTCGTTACCATTAGCTTAGACTCTAGATATTTTTGAGTTGTGAAAAAAGCCTCTCGCTTGCTCTGGTCCCCATTGTACCTTATCTCCCCCTCTTAGGGCCGAAAAATGGCAAACTCCTTTCGCTGATTTTGAAATGAACTTTGTTGAGGGCTGCGATCCTTCCCGTGAGCTGCTGGATTTCCTTCTTTGTGGATGGCTCCACCATGTCTGAGATAGCTTTTGTTTTCTCGGGGTTTGCTTTTAATCCTTCCGCACTGACAATATAACCTAGCATCTTTGCTTTGGTTACACCGAAGACACATTTCTCTAGATTTAACCTTAGGCCTGCCTTTCCCGAGATTGGCGAAGGTTTCTTGTAGGTCGTCCAGGTGGTCTTCCTCTCTTTTGCTCATGACTATGAGGTCGTCAACATAGGCTATTATATTCTTCAGCAATTGACTTGTCAAAACTTTGCTTGTCATTCTGGCGAAGGTTGCGCCAACGTTTTTTAGCCATTCCGCATTCCGACAAAAAACAATATGTGCCAAATGGAGTGGTAAAACTTGTTTTTTCCTCATCACCGTGCCTTAGCCATATTTGGTGATATCCTGAAAAAAACAGTCCAAGAGCGAGAACCTCCGACATCCTGCGGCCTTGTCCACCGAGGTGACTATTCTTGGTAGGGGAAAGGATCTTTTTTGCAAGCTTTGTTGAGGTCCTGTGAAATCGTGCACATTCTCATTTTGCCCGAGGTTTTCTTAGGGACCGGGACCACATTCGCTAACCATTATGGATATTTAACCCTCTAATGACATTAGCATCCATCGCCCTTTGGACTTCCGCTGGAGCGGATCGGACTCTCCTTGACATTTTCCTCCTCCGCCTTTTTTTTTGGCGCATGTTCCGTTAATATCGAGATTGTGCTTGATTATGTCCTTGTCCACTCCGTGGAGGTCCGATCTTGGACCGGCGAAGATGCTCTTGTTTTTTATCAAGACCTCCGTTAGACTTTTTTCTTCCTTTGGTGATAGGTTTTTACTGATGATTACCTTGTGTTCTGGGTCTTCGTCTATTCTTATCAACTTGGTTTGCTCTTGGTTTTTTATGCTTGTTTTTCCTCTTGGCATGTCTGGTGTCGGTGGTTCCTTTTCTGAGCCCGTGACTTGAGTTTATGTTTCGTGCGCCTTGTGAATGGCCTTTTCTATATTTCTAGCTTCTTTCTGGCTTCCATAAACCGTGATGATCCCTCTCAAAAGCTAGGATTTTCATACACAGATAGCCAATGTGAATTGCTACATTGAACTTGTTTGTGAACCGTCTCCCCAATATTGCATTGTACGAGAGTAGATATCCACTACATCGAATGTCTTTGTACTCGGTCCTTGCATTTTCCGAATGATACTGGTAAAGATATTTTTCCTAATGCTTGCACTTGTTTTCCTCCGAACCCTATCAATGGTGACTCCGAAGGTTCCAGGAGGGCCCTGCTAAAGTTCATTTGGTCAAAGGTGTTTGAGAATATTATGTGTGCGGAGCTTCCGTTGTCTAGTAGAATTCTGCTTATACCCCAAGTGACTATGTTTGCCTTGACAACCAAAGCGTCCATGTGCGGGTAGCTTTCTAGTTTGAGGTCCTCTTTTGAGAAAGTGATGGGTGTCTTGGACCATTCGTAGTGCTTGACTTGTCCCTATACATCTATATTATTAACCAATCGAGGTGGTCCCTTTTCTACTTCTTGCTCTGAAATTCTAATGCTGAGCCTCCGATGATTGGCAGGATCATTCCGATGGTTGGTAATGGTGTATGGGGGTTGAGCTGGTTTTCCAAGTTTGGCTCGTTTTTGGGAGGGGCCAAGGGCGGAGGTCCTAGGGGTAGTGGTATGTAGCTGCTGGATGGTTGTTGTATGTTTAGGAGTTGCTTGGGTTGGTTTGTTTCTATGTATGTCATGTGCTGCTGTCTTGGGCTTGGATAAGACATGCTTGACTCTGCTGAGTAGTTTGGTGAGGGTATCTGGCTGGGCGAAGGTCGCCACGCTGGCAAGAAGCTTGGATATTACGCATTTGCTATTGTGGAAGGGTGTATTTGAGTAGAGTTGAGTGATGGGTATATTGGGCAATATTGCTAATGCGGTGGTTGGATAGGCAGGGTTTCCAGGCGCGGGAAGGAATAGGCGTTGTTAACTTCCCGGTTTGGCTGGTTGATAGTCGGAGGTTTGGTTCCCTCTCCACGGAGAGTTTTCTCTTTTTCTTGCTGGATTGTAGGGCAATCTCAAGTGAAATGACCTTTTTCTTCTTCGTGGATGGCGCAGCACTATTTTCTCATTCCCTTACCCCAGTTCTTTCTGTTGCTTTTCCCTTTAACGGAGGTTTTTGTTGCGAGTTTTGGGGCCTAGATCTCGAAGGTGCTTGTCCTTGGCCGGCCTCCGGCGCCTGGTTTAAGGTGAGTACTTGCTGAGCCTGATTTTGCCTGGGCGAAGCTCCTTGAGATTGGTTTCCTCTCTGATTGCCTTTCGCTCCCTGCCGCCTTTCTTGATTGATTTCTTCTAGCCTTTTCCTGAAATCGTAATCGGAGAGTGTCCACAGGTCGAATTGCTCACATAACTCTTACATGTTTGCTGGTTTCTTTCTTGCCATTTCTCCTGCGAATGGTCCCATCCGGAGGCCTCTTATTGCAGCATCTATGGCTACCTCATTTGGAACATTTGGTGCCTTGGCTTTGATTTGGAGGAACCTTTGGAAGTATTCTTTGAGTAGTTCGCTCTAGCCCCGCTTGCACCGGAACAGTGCAGTGGAGTCGCCGATCGGATCTTGTGCCTTCAAGTTTGCTAGGATTTTATCGCTTAGATTTTCCCATGAATAGATGGTGCTTGGCTTCAGGATTGAGTACCAAGGCAAGGCGTCTCCTTCTACTATGATGATGAAAGATCTGGCCAACACCGCTTCATCTCCACTAGCGGAGGCTATGGCTATTTCGTAGCTCATAATGAATTGATGAGGGTCTGACCTCCCATTGAATTGGGGTAGCTGCGAAGGTTTGTACTTCAAAGGCCACGGAGCTCATTGAATCTGTTTTTGATAGTGGAGATTTGGGGTCAAATGTTCTGCGTGTGAGTAGCACTGGGGCTTGTGCTTGCTCGTATCCCGGTGATGACCGGTCCCGTGAGTATTGTAGCGTGAGGCGATGCTTGCTCGAGTGGTGCTCGCGCCTTAGAGTGGCGACAGGTTGATTGCATGTGCAATATTGACGGAGGCCGCATGCTCTGAATTTCAGCCCTAGTAGCGCCATTTGCGGCCTAATCTCCGCTGCCTTGACAGAGGCATGCTGTAGTCTTTGTGATTCGGTATACGCCGCCGCCACTGTCTCTCTTTCCTCCCCGAGGCTCTGAAGTTGGGCATGTAGCCGGAGGAGATCCTGTTGCTGATTTATCGGCGGAGGTGTCAAGGCTCCCCGTGGTTGCTACTGCCGCTTGCTCGGTGATGCTTTCCCTTTGAGTTGCCTCGGGCTGGCCTAAGTTTCTTGCTCCTTCGGATGCATCCCTGGGTCATATCCTCTTCCTCTTCCTGGGGCAAGTTTTCCCGCGCCGTGGAGTAGGTACTCCTTGTGTTGCGTTTAGGTCTAGCCTTAGCTGCCGTTGCTGCTTTCGACGGAGCTTTTCTCTTTTGTGGTGCCATGGTTTAGTGATCTGGCCAACCACGGTGGGCGCCAATGTTGAACTAGTGAGTCCAGCCGAGTGTGATCTCCACTCGGGCGATTCTCCGAGGGGAGAACGTGGAAAGATGGCTAAGTATAGAACCCGGGGTGAGGGAGAATGCCATGAGTCACCTTGTATTAATGACCTCACCAACCGTCTTACATGGGGATCAATATCCTCTATTTTATAGCCCTTGATTACAGCAAGGGTTGTATTACAAATTTGCCCACGGCATATTCTTGGGATATTCGCTTGTGGCAGCACCTGGGCAAGGGCATCGCCATCTCTTCTTTTTGCAAACCGCCTTTGCTCACGGGCCCGAGGCCCGGCCCATCCGCGTGCGGGAGATTGGCGTGTTAGGGTCTACTTCCCCCGACCTCCGCTCGCTCATGCGGTCGCCCGCTGAGTCCTGGGCGGAGCCTCTCAGGAGCCTCCGCTCACCTCCGGAATGTAATTGGAGGCTCCTGTTCTGCTCAGAGGTCATCCTGCAACAAAACCCCATGGCCGGAGCTTCGGACCTCCGCCGATCCCTGCACATGCACAACATAGAAAGGCCGTTGTAAGCTGTTTTTAAGAGGCTGGGGAGACCTCTGCCATCTGCGGGACCAGGTCCCAACAGCAAGGTCTCGAGTTGGCGGCACCGCCGCACTTGCCGCCGCCGTCAGCTACAGGTGTGGTTTCAGGTAATGACCGAGTTCGAGTTTCTCTCTCTCTCTCTCTCTCTCTCTCTCTCTCTCTCTCTCTCTCTCTTGGCAGTTACATGGGGTGGCTGAACGGGCCGCCTCCGGAGATTGGGCCACGCAGGGGGCCTGCTGGGCTACAGCTTCTAGTCTGGGCCATAGATACGCAAATTGGGCTTCTTACTTCGAATGGGCCGATCCAATGCTGCCGGCATGGAGACGCTCCCTCCTGAGCTGCCATCATTTGCTTCAGGTATCTCTCCATCAGGATCAGAGACGGGGTCAGTGACACTCCCCCCTTTAGAACCTACTTGACCCCTAGCAGGTGCTCTAGGGAAGTGTTGGCAAAGTGGGATCTCATCTTCCCAGTTGTTGAGCTCATCAGGTAGAGAAGACCAGCATATCAAGACTTGTGGAATCACAGCCTCGCGGTCTCGGCGTGGCGACGATCTAGAACTTGCAATGATACCTGAAACTCATCAGATGGATCTGGTAAAGATGTACTTACAGCTGTTGTTGGAGGAACAAATTTCTTGAGTTGGGTAACATGAAAGATTAGATGAATAAGACAGTTGTGCAATTTCAGTCTGTAAGCAGCTGAACCAATCTGTTCCAATACTGGAAATGGACCAAAAAACTTAAAAGCCAGTTTGTTTGATGATCTCGGTGCCAGAGATGTGTGCAGATATGGCGTCAATGAGATTGCTTCGCGTCAGCATTCGAGGTCAAGAATTGCTTTACCCATCAGTTTATACTAATAAATCCAAAGCGTTTTGGCGTGTACAACCCGGCCATTTGTTGGTTTTCATATTATATGGCATCCCGACAGAAGCGAAGGAATCTCAACCTTTGGCTCCGTCAAGCAAAGCGTTTCTTCTTCACTTTTTCTTTGTCTGTATTTTTCTATTTTCTACTCCTACGAAAGCAAAGCATTATATTCCTTCTGCATTATATGTAACATACCATCAGAGCCCGATCGCCGTCTCGACTCGGAGGCGGTGAAGAGTCGCCTCATCCTCGGTGATCTCCGGCCTCCCGTGGTGAAGCCGCGGCCGTCCGGTAAATTCTGGGATGACTCCGATTCTGAGTCCGACGTGAATTTCCTTGATTCCTTGACAAACTCTGTCAACGGGCTGGCCTCGAGTTCCTTGGCAGCAGTTGGCTCCACGCTGAGTACTTCTGCTAGAACTCAGCGGTTGCCGGTGGTGGATCGGACACGTCGCGTGAGGTCCAAGGCGGTGGCTCCTCGGCCGGTGAGACCTCCTTGAAATCACTTTGGAAGGGACCCCTCCCACCACCTAGAATCTCTCCGCCCGTAACGATCGGCGACATCCTTCCAGCGTCGTTGAGATCGAAGAAGCGCTCCTCGAGATCCTGTTTCATCGGGTGCTCGAATTTCGAACACTTTGGATTCAAAGTCGGGGCCACATAACTCGGTCAGGGGTTGAACCGGACCAGTTCCCCGTTTGGGTTCGACCGTGATCAGGCCTCGACTCTTTAAGGGAGACCGACTCAGGCTAAGTCGAAAACAAAGTATCTCACCGGAAACCCTAAGCGCCGCCTCGTCGGACCTGCTGCGCCAAGGCCGGGAAATCTTGTCCTACCGTGCCGTCCTTATGGCAGGTGGGCAGGGTCGCCCGATTTCGTCGTCGGAGCCAGTCGTCACTGGTCATGGGGGCCGGTGGGTGAGGATGCGGCACCGAGCACGCCCCACTTGATCGCGGTGATGCGGCTGCTGCTCGTGGTCGCGGGGTTGAACGCGTGTCGCGGCGGCGCTGACCGTGGTCGCGGGCGCCGCAGATCGTGGGTCGTGATGTTGATCGCGGTCGGGTGGCGCCTCGATCGCGATCGTGGAGCTGCTGACCGTGGGCGTGCTGATGGTGGCAGCGGCTCCGCGGATCATGGTGCTATCGGTGGCGCCCAGCTGCCTCGGCTGGCGTCCTTGATGCTGCAACCGCCAAGGTACAAGTGATTCCAATGCTAGCATGGCTGTTGATCTATCCGAGAAGACTTGGGCAGGAAGAAGAGGAAGAAACCAGGAAATTTGGAATGTGTTATCTGTTTGTAGGATCACTACGCAAACAAATGCCCTTTGTTGCGTGGCCCAAAACCATCGGTTGCATATTGCGGTGCTGCTGAAGATGGAATGGGATTTTTCCAAATACAAGCGGCAAATTTCAATGACATTGTCTCATTTTCTGAGAAGTCAGTAGCTGCCCAAATTTCGGTGGAGTCGGGTGAGGTCCCTCCTAGTTTATTGTTATCCGAGCTGTCTAGGATCATCCCTGCCCGCGGCATTGGGAGGTGCAGGAGAGGAGAGGGCATACTTACATAGTCCTTTTCCGAGCAAGGAGGAGTTGGATCGGATGGTTGAGATTCATACGATCACGACGAAGAACAAGGAAGGTACCCTCCTTTTTAAAGAATACATCGATGATGTTAAGCCTTTCAAAGTGCTAGAAAAGGTTTGGGTGACAGTCACAAATGTTCCTCGTCCTCTTCGGTCTTTCCTTCAGTTGTGGGCTGTTGGCACTATGATTGGTTCAACCCAAAAGGTGGATATGTATCACCTTAAGCGGCAGCGGGAGATATCCGAATTTTGATGGCGGTTGTTGATTTGAAAAAAAATCCCACCGTTTGGTGATGTTTGTGTCAAGGGAGAACTCTTTCGCCTTTATTTCACACCTGATGAAGAAGAACCTCTAATTAATCCGGATGATGACGATCTCCTGGGAGATGATGATAAGGATCCTGATGGTGATCGGGAGATGGGAGAAGCAGATGATGAAGACGCGCCTAACTTTCCAGAAAAGGGCAGTTCCTCTTCAGCTACCGGTGGCACTTTCCCTTCACTGTCGGGTGGTGGGACCTCCAATCAAGCTACCATGGATGCAGACACCTTTTTCGAAGAAATAAGCAATTTTTTGGCTGATGAGGGGCTGGGAAATCAGTTGTGGATGACCCCAGACTTGTCTTCTCCTTTAGTGGGGTGTGCACGTTTGCTCTCCTATGATGGTGAGCCGACTGGAGCTGGTGATTTACTTGAGTTGGAGGAGGTTGAGCAGGCCACTGCGATGGAGACTAGTGGTGGAGCTGGTGTTGGTTTCACTGAACCCGACGTGGAGGTACCAGGAGATGTCGAGGCACCTGCTAACGGTGGCGACCTGGTGGTTCCTGCTGCCCTCGATGATGCTACTGCCGTTGAGAAACTAACAGTGACAGTTGCTGTGACCGGTGTTGATGTCCACGGTGAACAGGGGCTGCTTGTGCCGACCGGTGCAGCTCCCATGCAGCAAGTTGGTGGTGCAGTCCACGGTGAACAGGGGCTTCTTCAGCCGACCGGTGCTGCTCCCATGCAGCACGCTGTTGGTGCTGTCCACGGCGAACAGGTGCTCCAAGTTTTGACGTCTGTTGCTGTGCAAGATGGCGAACACGTTCTGGCGTCGGCTTTTGTACAAGCTGGCGATCAGGACCGGACTCCTGATGATGTGCTGGATGTCATGCCTGCCTGGGCTGGGGACACATCTACTGTCCTTGCTGACGGACAGGAGGTGGTGTCGTTGGCGTTTTCTCCGGCAGCTGCTGTCAATGCCCTGGATGAACAGGAAGTGGCGTCGATGGACGCACCGACAAATGCTGCTGGCCTACACGCATCCTCTACTCCTCGCCTGCTTGGCACGAGGCGCGCTAGCGATCCACCTCGGCCGGTCCTAGTGACGTTGTCAAGGGATGCAGTTATCCGCGCCCTCTGCCCTCCCGGATGGGACTGGTGGTGGCTCGGAGCCCTTGATGGTTAAGGAGGCTGCCATCGTAAAGCAGCCCACCACGGCAGGGAAGGAGCCAAGTGCTGGAGCCGACCTTGACTTTCTCCAGCACGCGGTTCCCTCAGTGATGGTGGGGGCGGTGGCCCCTACAACACACCTCCGACGGAGCCGGAGGAACGAACGAAGGCGGACGAGCATACCCTATGCAAGACGGAACGGATGGCGAAGAAAAGAATCTTGAACCGCCGGTAACTCTTTTATTAGCTTTTCCGATTCCGCTATTATTTCAAAAACTTGATAGGGTAGGCATCGACCTTAATTCCTGTGATGTTGTTGCTATTAAAAATCTAGAGGTTGATAAATTAGTTCTTTCTCGCTAATTCTAAGAAATCAAAAACTAGATTTTCTAATTTTAATAGCGATGATGAAGAAGATGAGCGCCTTGATTCTGTTCTCGACCACATTTGTGGGATTTCAATTGAGAACTCTCTCGATGTCAGAGAATGATCATATTTTAGATCTGTCCCCAATCAGGCGTAGAAAAAAATATAACAAGACCAAGTCTCCGAAAAAAAGCCAAAAACTCCTTCCAAAGTTTTAAAATGAAAGGAGTTTTTTTGAATAGCAGAGGTCTTGCGCACTTGGCTAAACACCGTTTCAAGCGCAATAGTTAGAGAGGAGCAGATTAATTTTATTGCCCTCTCTCGAGACCGGTCGTGACGATTTCCCGAGATCATGTCCTCAAAAATTTTAGTGGAGGGCGTGACTTCCTTTGGCAGTGCTATGGCTCCTCATGGTAGGTCCGGGGGTATTTTACTCGGAGCTGACCTGTCTATTTTTTGACATCGAGCCATTGACGAAGGAGATTTTTATGTCAAATTCACTTTGCGATATAAATCTAATGATTTCAAATTTGTCCTCTATTCTATTTATGGACCAGCACAACATCATAACAAGAGTGCTTTTTCTAGCCGAATTGGCTAACACTTGCTCCAAAGAAAGTCTCCCTTATATTATAGGTGGGGATTTTAATATAATGCGGAGTCCTCGACGATAAAAGTAGTGGGGACTTTGACCCTAAATGGCCGAATCTTTTTAATGCGGTCATTGATTCTCTGGATCTCGAGAAATTACTATGTCGTCGCCAATATACTTGGGCCGACCCTGGAGATAACCCAACTTTTGAAAAACTTGATCGAGTCTTAGTTAGTACGGATTGGGAGCTTCAATTTCCTCTAACCGTAGTTGATCCGATCCGAGATCGGAATATCTCGAGATCACACTCCTCTGTTTGGCAATCCGAAACTTCGGATCCAACCCTTTAGAGCCGGCAAGCTAAAATCCACAAACTAAGACAAAGATCTTAGAGGGTGGGCTGCAAATACTGCAGAACTTATAAAAAGAAAAGAAGACCCTTTTAGAACTTTTAAACTGTTTTTAGATAAAAAGGCCGAGACTAATGGTCTTTTCGATCAAGAGATCAATCTCAAGCAATACTTAAAAAGGGCGCTTAGTTTCTCTTTTGAGGGAAGAGGAACTTAAATGGTATGAGAGAGCCAAGGTGAAATCCTTATTAGAGGGTGATGCTAACACTTGGTTCTTCCACTTAGTGGCCAATGGGAAGCATCGAAAACAACATATTTTAGACTTGAAGATAATCAAGGTGTTGTTATCGGTGATGACCGCCTTAAAAAGCCACATTACAAACTATTATAAAAAATCTGTTCGGGTCCACCGAGCAAAAACCCAAATTACTTTGATGGAAGATCATTTTATAGATATTCCACAAGTGACCCAGGAGGAAAATGATATTCTTATAGCTGACTTCACTGAATCTGAGGTGAGGGAGGCCATTTTCCAAAATGGAACATAACAAAGCTCCCGGACTGACGGTTTTCCTGCCGAATTTTACCGGGTTTTTGGGGGTGATCAAGGGCGATCTTATGTCCATCTTTCGGGAATTCCATAATGAGAGTCTAGATCTTTTTAGTCTCAATTTTGGAATTATCTCCCTAATCCCCAAAACCCGGAACGCTACTACAAATTCAGCAATATCGACCTATTTGTGTCCTTAATGTTAGTTTCAAAATTTTCACAAAAAGTTGGAACTAACAGTTGAATAAAGTAGCTAACACCGTAGTTAGTCCGACACAGACGACATTTACGCCGGGCGAAAATATCATGGAAGGAGTAGTTATTTTACACCTAAACTATCCATGAGCTACATACTAAGAAAAGGAATGGCATCATTCTCAAAATTGATTTTGAAAAGGCATATGACAAAGTTAAATGGTCCTTCCTACAACAAACTCTACGCATGAAGGGGTTCTGTCCCCAAAAGGTGTAGATGGGTTCAAAATATGGTCACGGGAGGTAGTGTGGGGATTAAAGTCAATGATGACATAGGTCCCTACTTTCGGACCAAACGTGGCCTTAGACAAGGGGATCCTATGTCACCTATTTTGTTTAACATCGTTCTTTTATATGCTTGCTCTTCTCATCATCAACAGAGCAAAAGCCGATGGACAAATAGGAGGGATTATCCCACACCTAATTGATGATGGTTTATCTATTTTACAATATGCTGATGATACCATTATCTTTTTAGATCACAATCCGAGCAAGCAAAAAAAAATCTGAAACTTTTGCTTACCGTTTTTTGAACAATTGTCCTGGACTAAAGATTAACTTCCACAAGAGTGAAATCTTACGTTATGGTGCAGCCAAAGAGATGGAACTTTATTATACTACACTCTTTGGTTGTAATACTGAGGGTATATCCTTTCGGATACTTAGGTATCCCCATGCACCATAGACAACTCCTTAATTCTGAATGGAGGAAAATAGAAGAACGTTTTGAACAAAAACTCTCTTGTTGGAAAGCAAAATACCTATCCTATGGGGGAAGACTTGTGTTGTTAAACTCTGTCTTGAGTAGTCTCCCTATGTTTATGATGTCCTTTTTTGAGATCCCCAAAGGAGTCCTCAAAAATCTTGACAAATTCAGGCCAAGGTTCTTCCGGCAAGGGTCTACAGGAAATCATAAATATAGACTAACTAAGTGGGACATCCTATATCGCCCTAAGGATCAAGGTGGTCTTGGAATTATAGATTTATACCTGCATAACAAATGTCTACTAGCCAAATGGATCGTTAATCTTATAAACACTGATGGTATATGGCAATCCTTGTTAAGGAATAAATATTTAAATTCCAAGACCCTAACCCAAGTGTCGACCAAACCTAATGACTCTCACTTACGGAGAGGCCTCATGCATATTAAAGATGAAGTGCTTGATAGAGGTTGTTTTCTAATTAAAGATGGAAATAATACAAGGTTACGGGAAGACACTTGGTTAGGTGATCAGCCCCTCAAGCTTAGATACCCGAACTTATTTAATATAGCAAGGGATCGACATGCTACGGTTTTCGAAAGTTTTATCCTCTAACCCTCTAATATTTTATTTAGGAGATCATTGGTGAATAATAATCTTTCCGAGTGGCTTATTCTCGTAGCCCAAGTTTCGAATGTGGCTCGGTGCATGGTAAAAGACTATTTTAGATGGTCTTTATCTAGGTCCGAATTTTCTCCGTTCGATCTATGTATCTTGATGCTATAAATACAAATCCACCTTTCCGGCATAAACGAATGCGAAATGGAAAATACCTCAAGATTAAAATTTTTCCTCCGGTTTGTCCAAAGAGGTGTCATCTTGACAAAGGATAACCTTGCTAGGAAAAAAATTGGAAAGGGAGTCGAGAAATGTGAGTGTTGTAATATGAATGAGTCTATCCAACACCTCTTTTTTGATTGCCCTTTTGCCGGGATGATCTGGAGGATTATTTTCTATGCTACTAATCTTACCCAACCTATTTCTATTAATCATATGTTTGGTAGTTGGCTTCATAATCAACATAAACAATCCAAGCCTTTGATTTGGGTTGGGGTGGCAGCTTTATTCTGGGCCATCTGGAGATGTCGTAACGACACAATTTTTAAAATATTGAAATCTAACTCTATTATGCAGGTTATCTTCAGGGGTGCTTATTGGATGCGCTTCTGGGCCCAGTTGCAGTGTGCTGAGCAAGCAAAGGACACCCTCGTTACTCTGAGCAAGCAATTGGAGATCATTGCTCTAGAAATTTCCAATAGAGGGTGGAAGCATTTTTTCCGTTTAGTTTAGTATCAATGTATATGTTACAGACATTTGGCTTGCTCCTGTGTTTTTGTCCTCCAAACTTTGTAATAATGGGCTGTGTACATCCTTGGATGTAGAGGCCGGATTTTATTATCCATTATCTAAAAAAAAAATGTAACATACCATTCCAATCCAATCTAGAAGCAAGCCAAGGATCTATGTCTGTATGCATATTTAAACAGCCTGTAACTGATGCCTTGCAAAGCATAACTTGCCGTGTATGAGTCTGACGCCTAATTCCTTCCTACTAGTATTCAATCCGGAACTTGATCGATCCTCCTGCCCGGCATGGAATACACAGCTCATAATGAATTCCAAAATAAAGCCATGGAGTACGTAGTAGGAAATGCACTGCCCATTCCAGAAGCAAGGAATATCTGCATCCTTGCCAAGTTTACATGGTCACTCGATCCTTAGAGTGTCTCCCTTTATCTTTCGCCGTTGCTAATGCTAGCTATATACACATAAGGCCGGGGCCAGACCATACGTATCACACCTTGCCTGTGTCACATTCTCAAGAAGCAGAGCAGCCAAGCCCAAGCCCCGCGCCTGCAAATTGAGGTGACTACTCAATCCTCTCCCGTTGCTACAAAAATCTACTTCTTTTAATCTCATGTTACATTCAAATGTATCTTGCTACTTGCTAGCATCGTTTCCTGGGTCAACGTTTATATACACTACATGCCATGGATGAGACCTTGCTGATCACAAATTGGTTAACATTTTAGATCTGAGTAACACCTTGCCTGTGTCACCGACAATCACATCGTCAAGAGGCAGAACAGCCAAGCAGCTGGTAGCAGCCCAAGCCAAGATCGCCTGCAAATTGAGGTGATTACTCCATCCTTTCCCGTTTGCTACAGAAATCTACTTATTTTAATTTCATTTATTTTCCAATGTGTCCATCGTTTCCTCTTTCATGTTTGAATGGCTTGGAAGTCTATTTTTGTTTTCATTCTCTAGCTACCCAATCTGCAAGCACATTTTCCCGGATCAACATTTATATATGCTCCATATCATGGATGCGACCTTGCTGATCACAAATTGGTTAACATTTTAGATCTTAGTCACATGTTAATCTTTAACTAGGAAATATGCCAGTGCGTTGTCACGGGATATAAAGTCCTATCATTACGCCATGCAGCTTGGGGATTTATTCAATCAATAATTATTCTTCATCTTAAAAACGAAACTCTTTAACATGTGTACCTATGGGTTGTAATGGGAGAAAACAGTTAACAACCATTAATGAGAGATGAGGACAAGAGTATTGCATTGCTATTTGCATTTTGCACGGCGCTTGAACATCGTCAAGTACCTGCAAAAACAATTACTAAATTATTATTGGAAAGATCTAGCACATAGGAAATAGTGATGATATGAGGTTGTGGTTCTTGATGGCAGATGCAGGAAATCTATACTAAAATAAAACAAATCCGGTGCTAGATCAAAACTTCATTCTTGTGTCAGCAGACTTTTGCAATGCGTGACATGTCCACGGCGATTATATGATTCACCCAAAGTCCTCATTTGGAAAACACAACTTGACACCTTGAATACCATGATGAATAGTAGTAGTACATTTTGGCACATACCCTGTAGCTATTGTACTCCTCCTTCACCTTGAGCAACGCACGCCACCATCACAATGATCACTTGACGTCCAAATTAGCAACCAAATGAATTCAAAGTCAGAGACGCGCAAACTTATAACTTGTGCAGGTGTGCTTGTTGTTGGTTATGCTCATGCCTAGCTGACCAGGACTTAAATTATGCCGTGGACATGTCACGGTTAGCACACTTAAAAACTATGCAGATTGTTTAGTGCTCCTTGGAGACTGGTCGGGCGGTAGCTAATGTTAAGTATTTGTTGGTATGATGAGCAACAAAATGATGGGAGTCGCATGCACACAAACACGTACCTAGAAGTGGGAGAGGTCCGAGCCGGGCGGACGTTCCGAAGAGGCTGAGGACCCGCTGGACGTGGTTGGCCGGGCAGAGCTTCACCGCGAGACCGCCCTCTAGCAACAGAGGCGGCGTCAGCACCGCCGCGCACGCCGCCTCCGACTCCACCTGCATCACATCAAATAATACAGAGTCAAACACAGCACCTTGTCGGGAGGAGCACACGTTATCGCAGGTGACGACGCGTGCGGCCGCACGGAGGGCGCGATGCGGATGGCGAGATCACTGGACCTCTGATCACCATGACGCCGCACGTAGGCATGATGCGGACGGTGAGATGATTGGACCTCAGATCATGGCGACGGCGTCGCGGGACAGGCGCGGCCGCCGTTGAGTGCGGCCCGAGATCCCACGAGAGCCGCGGCAGGAGGCGCGATGAGGATGGCGAGATTGCTTGATCGACGATCGCGGCGACTGCGTCGCGGGCGCCGGAGGCGCGACGCGCGGACAGCGAGGTCGGAGAGGCTACAGGAGCAGTGGCTGGAGGCGGATCACAGCAGGTCGAACGTCCGCATGTCTCGGTGATTGATGATTTATTGATAATGATTGACTCAGATCTGTTTTTTTTTTGCGGTCGTTTTTTCATGCAAGTAGAAGCAAGATGAGGTTGGTTCAGTTGTATCGGCCGTTCCTGATTTTTTTATCGGATGATTTTGTCGGTCGTTCCTGTTTTTCTGGTGACCTGCGGGCGCGGGTGGAGGGGCGACGCATTTAAGGGTTGAAGCCTCTGGGGAAGAATCGAATTATTATTAGTAGAGAATACACGGTTACACATGATATGCAGTTAGAGATGAATACGGGACGGATACAAAACGGGCAGGGCTGGACAACGGTAGGGTGGACGATGGAAATTTCTTCTCTTTATTTGTAGTTATAGATTATATATTCTCATTAAATAAGCCTTCCATCTGGTTTGGATATGAGTAATGTAACAAAAGACTAATTAAATGAGCCTACAGCTATTCCGATGATGAAATTAATGCATGCCGAATTACTTGTTTACGTAGGACATCCCCTGGAGCCATGGCTGCCATCCTGGATGCTATGGCACCCTATGTGATGAAGCTGATAGCCGACATGTCGAGAGAAGAGGTGGACATGTTGCTGGGTGTGTCCGGTGACATCGAGAAGCTCAAAGATAGCATGGAGGGCATCAACTGCTTCCTTGCTGATGTGGAGAGGAGGCGCATCACTGAACAGATTGTGCAGAGATGGGTGAGGAAGCTCAAGGACGCCATGTAGGATGCCACCGACATCCTTGACCTATGCCAACTTGAGGCTGACAAGAGGAAGGAATCAAAATGTGGTAGCATAGAGGAGAGGGCTTCGTGTTGCTTCCAACCATTGCTCTTTTGCCTGTGAAATCCCTTGTTTGCACACAAGATAGGAAGTCTCATCAAGGAGCTCAACAAGTGGCTGGAGGACATCCACAAGGAGGCGGACAAGTACAAGTTCAATATCAGCATGCATCGGTTCCAACCTGGAGCCAAAGAAGCTAACTGCTGCTGAATTATCCAGTTCTAGGACAAGTTCATAGGTCGACGAGTCAGCCATAGTTGGAGAACAGATAGAGAGGGACACAAGGGAACTTGTCCAGGTGCTAACCAAACATGATGATAACCATCACGGCATCAAAGTGGTGTCTATCATTGGTGCAGGCGGCACGGGTAAGACAACACTCGCCCAGAAGATCTTCAACGATACAACCATCCAAGAGTACTTCAAAACAAGGATATGGCTAAGCATCACACAGCATTTTGATGCGGTTGAGCTATTGAGGATAGCAATAGAAAATGCTGGCAGAGACCACGGTGGAAGGCAACACAAGAGCACTCTCACGGACATCCTCATCAACACCCTATCAACTAGATGCAAAGGTTATTGTGATGGACGATGCATGGAGTCATGATGCATGGAACCATGTGCTTAGTATCCCTGTCAGAAGTGCCAGCAAGAAAGTACCTGGAAACAGCTGCAGCCTGAGCAGGTTAGTCATCTCTCCATTTTCATACAGTTAGGATCTAGAAGACATAATACTAAGCATTGGTGCTAGGATCAGCTAGCTATTGCTCCATCCAAAAATTTAGTGCATGGCTAGCACGGTATGAAGTCTACCTATTTGAAATTTTATCATATTTAACAACAAGAAAAATCAACTTCGTTTATAACATCAGTTAACTATCATTACAAGTTATGTACAAAGAAACATAATTGCAGCGTACCTATTTTAATTTATAAATGTTCATTGCTACTGAATTGATTTTTAGAGGTGGCCGTTTTGCATTTATGGTCGCGGGCACGGCGTCTAGAAAAGTCAAAGCAACTTATAATCTGTGGGAGGGATAAATTAGTGTTTGACTATATTGTAGTCTTCCTAAAGCTAGTGCCCCGTAGATGGCCATGTCTTTTTAAGTTACAACAAATTGAACATGTGGAAACTTCTTGCCTTTACAACACAAAGACACCTCAATGTGAACGATGTAAAAATAACCACAAGAAAACGTTGCATACTAGTCCCAGTTTCTAAATGAGAACATTTAAAGTCTGACAGCAATGCATGTATGAACTCCATACATTATTAGTGTTATACGATTTCCACCCATTCATGCAGATTTCATTTTAAATCCGCCCATTGCGAGCAGATGATTGTGTAAGTTCGTATGAAATATGGTGCACCTTTAATACGTTAGCCAATCTAATTGTCATTTTCTTCTAGAAGAAGAAGCGTTGTCAAATAATACTTATAAAACCTGATCGTTGTCATAAATAATAATAAATTTAAAAATTAATTTATTGGCAGGTAGTCGGAATTGACCAACTAAAAACTATCGGGATGGAAATTCTTGAAAATTGTGACGGCTTAGCACTTGCAGTAAAATTGATTGGAGGACTACTGAGCACAAAATACCCAAGTGAGCATGAGTGGAAAGCTATTTTGAACATGCCTGCAGGGTCACTGACCGGACTACCTCCAGAACTAGACAACCGGTTGTACTTGAGCTACGAGGACTTGTCTCCCCAGTTAAAGCAGTGCTTTCTATATTGCTGCCTGTTCCCTAAAGGTGCAACAATTTTACAAGCCATAGTTACTCAAATGCGGATCAGTGAAGGACTTATTCAACCACCAAATGAAAGCAGTACCAGTTCACTTGGGTATGATCTAGAAGACATAGCAACTGAGTATTACCAAGAGTTAATAAAGAGAAATCTTATAGAACCTATACAAGAATATTCTCTCATTGGATATAGGTGCACCATGCACGATGTTATCCGATCCTTTGCTGAATATATGGTAAGAGAGGAATCTGTGGTGATTGTTGGCCAAGAGCAGGCTACTATTGGTGGTGGTGGGATGCTTGTACGACGCTTGACTGTAGGACAAACCATACCAGTGGTTGAATGGGCTATTTTGCAAAGGCACCAGCCACTTAGAACATTAATTATAGGATCTAGAATAAACATTCATCATGGTGATTCGGTAGGTAGTTTCTCAAGGCTACGTGTACTGCACATACTCTCGGCCGAGATCAATACACAAATTTCCTCTCTATCTAAGTTGAAGCACTTAAGATACCTTCACTTACAGGATACTGATATATCTAGGCTACCAGATGACATCTACAAGATGAAGTTTCTGTTGTACATTACACTTGCTAATTGTAAGAAGCTATGCCATGTTCCTAGCAACTTCATAAAACTTGTGCATCTAAGATCTCTTAACATCAAAGGATCAAATATTAGTGTCATTCCTAAGGGGTTCGGTGAGTTAAAAAATCTAAGGTCACTTTATGGCTTCCCAGTACACATAGACATGGATGCAAGCAGTAGCTGGTGCAGTTTGCAAGAGCTGGAGCCTCTCTCTCAGCTTAAGGATCTTACATTATATGGCCTAGAGAAGGCCATGATTAGCAACAAATGCAAACTCCGGTATCTAGAGTTGAACTATAGTGCAAGTGGGCATTCTATAGGGATAGGCGGTGGTGAGGCAAAGCAGCAGCAGCAACAGAGCGTGGCAGAGGAGGTCTTGGAAAAGCTCTGCCCTCCAACCTGCCTAGAGAATCTTACTTTGAAAGGGGGATACAGGGGTCGCCGGCTACCAGATTGGATGTGTGTTCCAGCATCGGTAAACTTTAATAGCCTTAGGTATTTGAGGCTGGCCAATCTGCCTTGCTGCACTGAGCTCCCTGATGGTCTGTGCTGCCTCCCAAGTTTGGAAGGACTAAACATTGTGGACGCACTAGCCATCAAGCGTATTGGGCCCCAATTTCAAGCATCATCGACCTTGGCTGCTGGAGGTTCCACTGTTAGTACATCTGCACCATTTCCTAAAGTGAGACATGTTTTTCTTCATGGGCTATGTGAGTGGGAGGAGTGGGAGTGGAATGACTGTGAGGAGCGTAGTGATGTGGAAACTGCCATAGCCAGGCCTTGTCTTGAGAAACTGCAAATCAGGAACTGCATGCTGAGCTGTCTTCCACCGGGCCTCGCCAGCAGCAAGAGGCATGCTCTTAGAGAACTAAACCTGTACAAGCTCACAAACCTAACACATGTTGAGAACTTCCCTTCAGTTGTGGAAAGACCATGAACAAGCTTCCAGAATACCTGCGTGTTTTAAAACCCAAGGTATCTCGGGTTGTATTGCAACAAGAAGCTGCGCGAATCCTCCTTATCACCAGGTAGCTCTGAATGGAGTAAGATTAGCCATATTGGAAAGCGCATCATCAACTGCATCGAAAATTCAGATATAAGCTCGGATGGATATTCAGGGGAAGACTGAGGCACTGAGGTAATAATAAATAACATTCTTTCACTGTGCCGAAAGTTGCTTTCCAGATTATTAATTAATTAGTTGTTGCTTGTACTCCAATTGCTTGTTACGTAACCACAGTGATTTCCTTGCGTCAATCACAGATACGTCACTTATTTGTGTCATCAGCAGGCAAAGAAAGCTTTCATTCTCAATGTTGAACTGTAACAGGAAGCTACGTGAATCCTTGACACCAGGTGACACAGCGGCGCATCAGAAATAATTGTCTTAGAGCAAAAGAAAAACAGAGTGCTCGTGTTCACCTTTTGCCTCTTCAAGTCTGGCATAAGTAAGGTGCAACTTAGAACCTGTGCAACCTATGCACTATCAATCAAAAGCCACAAGATCTGGATCCAACGTCTGCTATTTTTTCACTTAAACCCCTCCACCTGTAGGATTTAAATATAACTCGTGTGTATCCGTGTGGGAGGGTTTAAGTGAAAAAAACCTCGACGCTGGATCTAGATCATGTGGCCTTAATTGGTGGTTGCATAGGTTGCACACGAAGCTTGGTTGCACGGGATATGTTCCCATGTTTAGTTTATTATTATCATCTCCTCTACAAATTTTGTCTCAGTACCTGTTTTCATGTGTCATTGTGAACTAACCGTGTAACTGATGTATGCAGGGACCCAGGATCCATACGACAGAACCACCTGATGTTGTTAGCATGGAGTGGCAAGTGGGAGTGAGATCTGCTAGGTAGAAGCTCATCTCCATCACGCACTACACATACTCTGCTCGCATGCAGACTGTCGACATGCAGACTGCCAAGTCGTGGTTACCGGCGCCGTCTCGTGTATTGTTGTAGTCCTGACCATGTATATTTGTACACGCCATCTTTATTTATGTGATGGATCTATGTATCTTTATTTGCACAGGTAATGGGCCTGAAGTTGTGGGTCTTGTAATGAACCGAACGTGTGGCGATGAAAGCAGCAGGACGAACATTGTATGTTGTCCTGATTGATGATCATGAAACACAGTATACCAATATTATTGTTGTTCGATTTTACTCGGTCTCCTCGATGTCGTGGCGATAATAGGGGGTCTTCTCTCCTTCCCCGATATCTGTGGCAACACCATATCCTCTGCTTTGTCGCCTGCAGCTCACCATTATATGCAAGACACTCTGCTTTCCAAGGAGGCATATGTCAGTCAAGAGAGGCAGGACAAAGTATAACAGAGCAGAAACAAGTGCTCTCCGTGTGGCATGCATATGCTCTGAGAAGCAAACATCAACCTGCACGAGGAGCCTGACGAAGACTTACCTAAGTTGTGTAGTACGGCTTATTTAAGTTGTGTTTACATGTAACCGACTTTATCTATGCATGGATCCTATTCCCTTATGCTGTGGGTGCGGAGATCATCCATCATCAAGGACATAATTCAAAGCGCAAGGCACAAGAGAAGAAAGAGATGAGGCTGCCCCTGTCGGAGCCGATCTCGAAACCTGGCCACGCCGGGTTCCCAAAATCGGTTAGGCCAAGCCTGCCTGCTTCTCTGTTGCCGGGCCGGCCACAGTGCCTGGCCCTTGAGAAATCGGGCTTAGCTGACTGGGAATTTGGCCAGGCCGACTTTTGCCAAGATTCCAAACCGATTTCTTTTCAAATTGTATGTTTTTCTTTTTTTTTTTTCAACAAAAGATACATGGGCAATGCTCATGTACTTATTTTACCTACTAGAAGGTAATATCTCAAATCGATCTGGACCGTTGATTATTTATAATTTAATTAATTACTAAATAAATTAATATAATTAATATATTCAAGAAAATAGAATTAAAACGCCCGCATCCTATTGACCGGAGGAAATCCCGGATGCATGCGGGTTCAACAAATCTCCTCGCGTGTACCTTCCAAGCCCCCGTCCCCCTATTCACCAGAATTTATCCCGCATGCATGTAGACAACAGATCACGGGAGATTAGAGCCGGAAATCACGGGAGAGTTGAGCCGGATCCCGTCCCTCCTCGCGCGGCGCCGAGTCACGTAAATGCCCAACCACGTATAAAACTAATGTGTCATATACATGCATCTACACACCAGCTAACGTGCATGACACCACATACATGCACAAAATTAAGTCACGTAAATGTCCAACCACGTACAAAACTAACGTGTCATGTACATGCATCTACACACCAGCGGGTGTCATGTACGCTAGTCACACGCTGGTGTCATGTCACGTACAAAACTAAAAGGTAATGAGATTATATCAATTACAAAAAGTAAAATAAAAAGAATAACATATCACTTAAAGATTACGCATGCATGCACAAAATCAACAAATAAGATTTTTTATTTAAAATTATCCTTATTTACCCTATTTGATAAAATAAAATTAAATAAATACTATTACCTCCTAGGAGGTAATAGATGATAAATGACCGCTTTGATCGGAAAAAAATGGACGGTCCACAATCATTTCGAGTACCGTAGCAATCGCCAAGATACATAGTCTTGGAGAGTCAAAACTTCTCAAGTTTGGCCAAATTTATATGACAAGATAATAATTTTCATTATGCCAACTAAGTATCATTATATTCTTTATTAATTATATTTTTCATAATACATCTATTTGATATCACAAATATTTATAGTTGGCTCTACAATTTTGGTCAAACTTGAGATGCTTTGACTCTCCAAGATTTGGAATGACTTACAATTTGGAACGAGATAAATAATAAAATACATTTCTCGAAAAAAAAGTAATAAAATACATATTTTAGCCTGAAAACTCATGCTTGCCTCTTCTTTTTGCAAGACCCACTTACATATATATATAAACACTCACATACACCAGCGCATAGGGGTGGTAAAGGGTTCTCTAATTTAGCCTAGTAGATTTAAGGATCGGGCTGGATTAGAATCGGACCGTAAAACTATATAATTTTGAACTAATAATGAAAAGAGCCAAGTGAGATTGTTATAAGGAAGACAAAAGGGCCGAGTGCACACTCACCCTATGAACGCATACACACCATACCCTATCCCTATCCACGCCTCTGATGAACTGAGTTGGGCCGGTGAAGGAACGACACCCAAGTTACTTAGTGATTAGGACATGGACAGTGATGGCTAATGGGGACGAGCAAAGAAGACTGATAGAGAAAGTCTTCTTGAGGAACGACAACCAAATCAATTTCTGGAAGCTAGTGCAACTGCCAAACATGAAAAGATGGATCGATCGAGATGCATGAAAGAGAAGCTAACCAAGACCTCACGTTCCTCATCTTCACGACGGCAAACGGCAGAATATCCAAGGCGGCCAAGCCTCCGATCTCAATCTCTGGGTAGCACCGTTGACGCACGCTCCGGAGTCCGCGAGATCGGCCAAGTTCCGGCCGCTTCACACAGTGCGTCTCTTGGGTTCCACGCAAAAATCTAGCTAATTTTCCAACATTTTAACCACACAAAATTTAGTGGATGTGATATCATGGAGACCAAGCAGATGCGGGGTTGTCAAGCTTGCCTTGGCTGGTACCCGGCCGATCCACCCAACTGATGTAGGTGTACCTCGGAGTAGTCAACCAGTTGGGTGGACAAAACATAATGACAAAAGTTCTCAAGATAGTAAAAAATATTTGGAATTTAATTTGTGAGGTTCGAATCATCATAAAAAAGTTGATCGCCTCTATCAATTATGAAAAAAAAACATAAAGTAATCCCTAATTTTACGTCTAAATTACCAATCTCTACCATTACCTATTATAATTCGAAATAAACCTCTAAATTTCTATATAAATTAGCCACATCCGTCCTTATGAAATACAATTCAGAATAAGACATAATTTTGCATCTAAATTACATCCGTCCTTGGAGTTTATTTGATTTAAGGTTAGGTAGGTCATCTCAGTTAAATCCTAAGAAAATTACCTGGTTCATTTACACTACACTGAGCATCACGGACAAGCTACAGGTTCTATTCGGGCATGCTTGCTAGTTTAGTCAAACTTCAGATACTTCAAAAAAAAAAAATATATGAGAATGACAGTTTTAAAATGGGCAAAGTGAGTACCTAGATTGCAAGGAGGAAGTGAAACAGGGTAGAGACAAAGGGCCTGCAATGCAAAGTCCTCCACTCGTCGTTTTGGTTTTTTTTTTTTTTTTTTTTTTCGAAAGCGTGCCGTTGCACGTGTTTCGTTAAGTGGAAGTGACAGGTTACAAACTCCAAGGTGGGTTCGGTGAGGAGTCGTTCCCGATCTAGAGGGCACGCATACATGAATCACCAGCTAGTGGTGGGATACAAAGGTCGTACTAAGGAAAGGAACAATGGGGCGATGGTGCAAGAAGGCACCACTCAGGCGATGAGTGCTGTGAGTAGCGCCAGGCTACGGAAGCCAGCAGCAACCCACGCGCCTGCCTCGTCCAAGATGACAGCAAGCATCTCGGCTGGCGTCAACGAACGTCGGTCAAAGGTGCGGCGGTGATTACGATATTTCCATAGGCACCTGCATGCACACCTCTGCACCACTCCTCAGTATACAAGCCTGATTTTCCAATATTTTGACCCCAGGAAATCAATCGATGTGATATTGCGAACACATGGTTGATTTAGATTAAATATGTTTAGTTGTGTGATTGAGTGATTGTCAACAATCAACATTTTACTTCTATTTTTCTTTATTCTTTATGCTTCGCTATGTTCACGGGCACACGTGGAGTGTGTCGAAGATGTATCTCTTGGTTTGTGTTGTACAAGTGTGGAGCCCGAGATGGTAGCTGACGGCGAGGTGAAGGAGCCAAGGAGGACGTCTTAGGGCCGACGGACCGCGGAGGTGAAGGACAGACGTGAGGCTTGGACCGAGGGACCGGATCGCTTGGGTGGCTAGCCATGGTGGCTGACATCCGGGACATCGATGAATGCAAGAGGATGTGGTGGGATGGTGTCAATCGGGTCAAGACGGGCGGACGTGCAAGCGAGCGGGCGGCTCGGATGACTTGGTGGGCTGGGCGGTCAAGACCGGTGGCACACGCCGGAGGTTTGGTGGTTTGGGCCTCAAAACCACCGGTGGCCGGTTTCGTAGTTTGGGCCTCAAAACCAGGGGGGTGCGGGTTTCCTAGGGTTTTCACCTCAAAACCTAGGTGGAGTTCCGTGGATCAAGGACGACGCCGCGTGGCGGCATCGGGGAGGTTGCGTGGATGCAAGGCTACCAATGAGGAGACGCGGCGGCCGCCGATCTAAAATATCTGAAGTCTGAC
The DNA here is from genome assembly GCA_015847255.1 of Hyparrhenia diplandra. NCBI lineage: Eukaryota > Viridiplantae > Streptophyta > Magnoliopsida > Poales > Poaceae > Hyparrhenia > Hyparrhenia diplandra. The sequence goes on along the minus strand of JADLZK010010753.1, from coordinate 815,542 downwards.
CATAATGCCCCTGGCTAAGTGGTTTCGGCAATTGTATCCATAGGGGTAGAGTAGTAATAGAACAGTCACTAGGACTTGGGCTATAAATATCAAGGCAGTCCCTTCCCCAGACTCGCCTCTCTAGTTTGCAGTTTCCATTAGGGTTTACTTCCCAGTAGTCCCCTGCTTTGTGAGAGGTCCAGACACTTTGTGATCTATTGTTCGTAGGAAGCACACCACTTAGTGTGTGCATGCCCTCTGGGCTTTTCGGATCGATGGATCGTGTCTGTGTTGTGATTTGAGTTCTTGTGCTGTGATTTTTGTCACTTTTCTCCCCTCTTCGTTCGTGCTCCAAATCCATCATTTGTGGGTCGTTTTGTTCGATTTTTTTTGCTATCATTTGTTCTACATCGTGAACCTAAGAGACTCACCGAAGGATTTCGGTTGAATCCTCACGAGTTGGTAGATCGAAGCATTTTTGTGTTCGTGCTCGTGTTCTTCAAGTTTTGGGCAAGATCTGAAATTCCTCTTGATTCGCTTGGTAAGGTTCGGATTTTTCTTGGGGGATTCGTCACCTACATGCCATGATTCTATGGCTTAAATCTTGTGACCAAAGATCAAGTGTTGAGGGAGTTCCGATCGGATTTTGACTTGAGGCGTTTTTGAGTTCGAGCAGTTTTTCTGTTTCAGCCCGACAATACCGGACATGTCTGGTATGCAACCCGGACATGTCCGGTATTCCTAAACTTAAAGTTTGGGACTAAAATTTTGTGGAGAGCTTGTCCACGGTACCAAAAGGCTAGGGTTAAAATCTCATGATTTTTCTAGTTCATTTGATGGAGTTTTTGATTTTTCCCGTGAAGTGACTTTGTGCTGATTTCAATACTGGACAAGTCCGGTATTCAACCCAAACATGTCCGTATTTGCTGAATTGTCGCGTCGGTTTTCAACCCGGATAAGTCCGGTATTCAACCCGAACATGTCCGGTATTTGCTGAAGGGTTGTTGTTTTCTCCTTCGTGCAATCGCTTCCGTGGTGTCTCCGGTTGATCCGCTGTGACTCTAGGGCAATCCCTAGGTCATCCACCTTGCAATCAAGGTCGTGATCACATCGTGAGTTGGTTGTTCTCCCTTGAGGGGTTGTGAGAGCCAAGGACGTGAATTTCGAAAGAAATTTTGAGGCTCCTATTCACCCCCCTCTATCGCCTTTTCGTCCTTCGGATATCATGGAGGCATGCTGGTGGAGATTGTTAATGGTGTAAACAGAGATGATCCATGAAGACAACATCTAGAGAAGTCAGTCAATTCCTGTGCTTTCTGCCCGTACCATGCCTTGTGGATCCAGCACGATCGAGCTGTTGACGCCGACTGGTCCACGGCCTACGACAGGACGAGTATAGTGTGGAGGAAGTAAATAAGAGCAGAACGAAGAAGCTGCAGTGTAAATTTGTCACTGTCTCACCGCTTTGTTTTTTTTGAACACAAAAGACCGTAAGGGGAGTTGCCCTTCCGTTGATAAAAAAAACTTTTTATTAAAAAAAGGAAAGCCAAGAACAAGAGATTAGAAGCTACATACAAAGGAGGGAAAGGAGGAGAGGGGGGATTAAACAATACAAACAACAGCATCAGGACTGTAGAAAAGAAAATTACAAGGCATCAAACCATAATAACGCAAGAACTCTATCAGACTCTTTCAGTCGATGAGACTGAATGGCAGCTTCCTCCTTGAAGTTGGCAAGCCATCTGGTGAATCGAGCTTGGACACCATCAAGAACAACACCTGTTTTTGATCTTCTAGAGCTCCCAGGCAGCAATAAGAAATATATTTCCATGGAGAAAGGCAGAACAGCTGAAGGCATACTACGCTCAATCCTCCTGTGAAGATCACCATCATCTGTCCAATCAATCCCCAGCTTATCCCAACATCTCTTAGCAAATTGGCAAAGAACAAATGATCAATAGTTTCTTCTGCATCATCAGTGCAAAGCACACAAAAGCAATTGGGCTAGACGTTGAAGTTTCTTTTTAATATCACGCTCTTTGTATTAAGTCTGTGAAGAAAAATCAACCAAGCAAAGAACTTGACTCTGGAGTCACCTTGGATTTCCAGACCAAACGAAAGACTGCAGGAGATTGAACATTGAGAAAAGCCAGTTTATATAGTTTAGCAGCAGTATACATGCCATTGCCCCAACAGAAGATTCTTTGATCAGACTCTTCAGACATGGTAAAAGCTTTGAGTAAAACCCTCAAGTCATCAAGCTCAAGTGCAGCTGCCTTTGAAATAGGAATGACAAAAAGTTCGTTGAGACTACTAGGCTCACAAACTTCTCTAACTGCCATGTCTGTGTACTTAATAAAATGAGCAAGATTGGGGAACATGTCATCAACACATTCCCCAGCCCAATTATCCTTCCAAAAGAGAACAAAGGATCCATCCCCGAGCTCACACGTCATCATCAAACCATAAAGGTCTTTTAGCCTCAAAACATCATTCCACCAAAACGAACCAGCTTGTATCTCAATGTGAGGCACCCTGTTGCCATAATGCTTGAACCAAACTTGCTGAACCCATGGGATGTCAGCCTCTGCATAAAACTTATGCAGTTGCTTTAAGAGTAGGGCATCATTTTGCTAATGTAAATTTTTAATACCAAGACCGACCCCCCCCCCTCCGGTCTTTGATCTAATTCCCAAGGTACCAGATTACCACCTCTCTTTTTCAGAATTTCCAGGCCATATCCTCACCACTCGCCGCTTTGTTCCTTTAGATTTTTTAGATAACTGTTACCTGCAGATGATGGTCACTTCTATGAAAACGATTTGCATAGTTTTTGTATCCTTTAAACTTTGTCCATATATATATGGCCAGCATAAATTGCTTCTTCAAAAAACTAATTTTCCAATATTTTTCTAACCACGCGAAAATTTGTGGATGTGATATCATGGAGACCTGCAGATGTGTGGAGTCAAGCTTGCCTTCGCTGGTACCCGGGAGATCCACATCATCCAGCCAGCTGGAACTAGCTATGGAAATGACTGACCAAGAACTGGCTTGGGAAGAAGCAAGCGGATGTCGGCTCGCATGGGCATGAGCTTGGCCACGCGTGGGCCTACAGTTGGCCTAGAGAGAAGCCATGCGGGAGGCTGACGATCAGGGTACGTTTGTAAGGGAGAGAGTATGGGAGCAGTTTTTCCAATAGTTTCTACTGGATGCTTTGCTTCATGTGTCCAAAGGAATCCATCCAAAACATATGTACACGTTGACAGTTGCACGCTACTATTGTTTTGGTGCTGGGATGGCCCGGACAATAGGAGTAAAACGTAACTGCATCTGTATGGGTCTCTGCCAAGGAGTACCAAGGAGTACGGTTGCATTGCTCAATGACAATGGACGGCCAGCAATAATGTTGGAGAGAAAATACAGAAATCCATGTGCTCTGTTGAGCCTGATGCAGGGGAGCCGCCAGCAATAACAACAAGCAGTGCAGTCCCCTCCTCTGCCTCTGCCTGCAGTTCAGACTCCACTACACACACGACGTTGGCCCTGCCCCCAAACCAAACCAAGCCCCATTATAATTGCTAGCTAGCGTAGCGCTACCATCACTATACAAACAACCCCTGTCCTCCTCCTCCTCCTCGGCTTATGCATCATTCACCACGAACTTGTTAGTTAGAGCTGCTTGTTAGCAAGAGTTGGATCAGCTTCACCAAGCGAGGTGCGTGCACATCTTTGTTTGATCTGCTCAGATCCTTCTAGCTATCTATAATGATGATAATGAGCTCTATGCATCTTGATATGTTCTCAAAATTGTCCAACATAAGTTAGCAGTTTTTTTGGGTTTAATTTGCCTTCCTCTTCTTGTATATATAGCACGCACGACCCTGTTCTGCTTAACATAAAGCCTTTAGTCCTACAATTAATTTGTCACCTGCAGTACCAATTATTTTCGTTTGACTAAGGGCCGGCGCCCGGCAGATATCCCAGATCCATCTAATGCATGATGATTTACTTGCTTATTGTAGGACTTGCGCTCCAGCAATGGCAGCCATCCTGGATGCCTTAGCGCCCTATGTCAAGAAGCTGATAACAGACACGGCAAAAGAAGAGGTTGTCAAGTTGCTTGGCGTCTCTGAAGAGATCACCAAACTGGATGGCAACATGGAGAGCCTTAGAGCGTTTGTCTCGGACGCTGAGAGGAGGCGCATCACCGACCAAAGCGTGCAAAGATGGGTTAGCAAGCTGAAGAACGCCATGTACGATGCCACCGACATCATGGAGCTGTGTCAGCTGGAGGTGGATGAGTGCAGGGAACTGGAAGAAGGCGGCAGCAGCAGGGAGCGGAATCTGCTAGCTTGTTGCCAGCCACTTCTGATGTGCCTTGACAACCCCATCACCACACACATCACGTGTGGGTACGCAGGGAAGGTGAAAGATTTCTTGCACCAACTTCTCTTCTGCCTGCAGAATCCCGTGTTCGCCCACGAGATAGGCAGTCGCATCAAGGAGCTCAACCAACAGCTGGAAGGCATCCACAAGGAGGCCGACAAGTACAAGTTCAATATTGGCCTCAGTTCTTCAAACTGGGAGCCGAGGAGACTAACCCCTGGAGAGTTATCCACCTACAGGACAATTTCACGTGTTGATGAGTCAGCCATAGTTGGGGAGCGGATAGAGAGGGATACAATGGAGCTAGTTCAGGTGCTAACCACAGACGACAAGAATCACAACCTCAAAGTCGTGTCTATTATTGGCACCGGTGGCATGGGAAAGACTACTCTTGCCCAGAAGATCTTCAACGATGCAACCATACAAGAGCACTTCAAGACGAAGACGATATGGCTAAGCATCACTCAACACTTTGATGAGGTTGAGCTACTGAGGACAGCAATCAAGCATAGTGGAGGCGACCATGGTGCCGAGAAGGACAAAGGCGCTCTAACGGACATCCTAATACAGACGCTGTCCGGTGGAAGGTTTCTGCTGGTGATGGATGATGTGTGGAGCCAGAAAGTGTGGAACGATGTCTTTAGTGTCCCAGTCAGAAATGCAAGCAAGAAACAACCTGGAAGCAGGGTCCTTGTCACCACAAGATTGGCACACCTGCCACAGCAGATGCAAGCCGCGCTGCACCAACACCGTGTGAGGCCTCTTGGGAATGATGATGCCTGGTCCTTGCTCAAGGAACAACTACAGCCTGACCAGGTTACTTTTCTATCCATACTTTATACAACTATAGCATTTGTGCTAGGAACACCAGCTTATGAGAGTAGCACAAGGAGACCAATAAAATTACGATCTTGAAGAAATAATCAAATGTAAGAACAAAACACTAAGACCCAGTTAGTATTATTCACCCCATCGAAAGATTTAGTGCACGGCTAGCTAATGAAATCTAGCAATGTGAAATTTGATGGTATTTGAAATGTAACGTCAATTATAGCGGAAGTAGATAGTGACCAAAATACCCTGACCGTCGTAGTGCAACACTTAATAGTTTTCTCAAAACCTCATACCTTTTGCGTATGAAGTCGTATGAACATATCCCAAAAAAATAATGTCGTATGAACATAAACTTTAAATATAATAAAAATTGTAGAGCTCAATAATATTTATAGCTTTGTAATTGACAAATTATTTGTTTCAAACTATTTAGGTTGTCAAAACATCCTTTGAATTTTCAAATTTTGACAAAATCTATAAATATAAATGATCTCAAAATTTGTAGTTATGAGTATGATCTAGCTTTGGTTGATGATAATTTTTATATAATAAAGTAATACAGAGTCCCAAATATCTATTCCTCGTCCTGAATTTTGAAATTCAAATGACTTTGAACATTGGAATAGACGTTTTAAAAATGTTAAATTCCAAACTTAAAATATAAAATAATAAATTGAATATTCAGCATTCTACTTTGAACTATAAAATTTGGGAATTTAATTTCATAATATAAATAACTTTCAATCAAAAACTTGTCAACAACAAAATTATAGATCTAAATAAGCACTACGATTTTGGTATGAAGTTTGTCTTTATCTGACTTTATAAGCAAGGGTTATGAATTTTTAGATGACTATTTAAGGTTGTATTATAATAATCTTCCGCATTTTGGTCACTTTTAACTGTTCTCTTGAATAGAAATATAATTTTAATAGCTACATTGTCAAAGAACCAATTACCACAATTGTTCGGTAGTGTCCATTGTCAAAGACCACAATTGAAGAGCGTCCTAGAGCTAATCTTTAAAATATGGCTCACTATGTTGGCCAACCTAAGTTTCCTTGTTTTATAAAAAGACGCATTGTCAAATCATGGTTGCATGGAAACGTACATAAGAAACCTGATTGTTGTGAGAAATACTAATTATGAAGCCTTAAATCAATGTATTGGCAGGTAAGCGGAATTGACCAACTGAAAACTATTGGGATGGAAATTCTTGAAAATTGTGATGGCTTACCACTTGCAATTAAAGTGATTGGAGGACTCTTGAGCACAAAATACCCAAGTGAGTTCGAGTGGAAAGCTGTTTTAAAACATGCCTGTCTGGTCACTAACGGGATTGCCCACAGAACTAGACAACCGGCTGTACTTGAGCTATGAGGATTTGTCTCCCGAGTTAAAGCAGTGCTTTCTCTACTGCTCACTTTTCCCCAAAGGTGAAGATATTGTACAATCCATAGTTACTAAAATGTGGATCAGTGAAGGATTTATCAAAATACTAGATGAAAGTAGGACCAGTTCACATGAGTATGGGTTGGAAGACACAGCGACTCAGTATTACAGAGAGTTAATAAAAAGGAATCTTATAGAACCAATAAAATGTTATTCTCTCACTGGATACAAGTGCACCATGCACGATGTGGTCCGATCCTTTGCTGAATATATAGTAAAAGAGGAATCACTTGTGATGGTTAGCCAAGAGCAGGCTACTGCAGGTGGCGGTGGGATGGTTGTACGTCGCATGGCTGTAGGAGAAACCGTATCAATGGTGGAATGGGCTGCTTTGCATAGGCACGAGTCACTTAGAACATTAATTATATCTTCTGGAGTAAGCTTTCAACGTGGTGATTCAGTGGGTAGATTCTCCAGTCTACGTGTACTGTACATGTGGTGTGCCAATTCTGATACATTGGTTCCATCTCTATCTATGTTGAAGCACTTAAGATACCTTCACTTAATGGGAACTGATATATCTAGCCTACCAGATGACATCTACAAGATGAAATTTTTGTTCTACATTTCACTTGTTGATTGTGAGAAGCTATGCTATCTTCCTAGAAGCATCATGAAACTTGTGCATCTAAGATCTCTTAACATAAAAGGATCAAATGTTGGTGTCATTCCTAAGGGGTTCGGTGAGTTAACAAATCTGAGGTCACTTGATGGCTTCCCAGTGCACGTGGACATGGATGCAAGTAGTAGATGGTGTAGTTTACAAGAGGTGGAGCATCTCTCTTTGCTTAGGGAACTCTCATTACATGGCCTAGAGAAGGTGCAGGACAGCCAGATAGCTGAAAAGGCCATGATTAGCAGCAAACGCCACCTTGGGTATCTAGAGTTGAACTATAGTGCAAGTGGACATGGTATAGGGACAGGCGGTGATGAGGCAGAGCAGCAACAACAACAGAGTGTGGCTGAGGAGGTCTTGGAAAAGCTCTGCCCTCCAACCTGCCTAGAGACTCTACTTATGATAGGAGGATACATTGGTCGCCAGCTACCAGACTGGATGTGTGTTCCAGCATCGGTGAACTTTATTAACCTGAGATATCTGGGGCTAGAGAACCTACCTTGCTGCACCCAGCTCCCTGATGGTCTGTGTTGCCTCCCAAGTTTGGAATTGTTGAACATCATAGATGTGCCAGCAATCAAGCGTATTGGTCCCCAATTCCAAGCACCATTCTCTATAGCAGCTGGATCTTCCGCGGCTAGTATATCTGCACCGTTTCCTAAACTGAGACATCTACAATTTAATGGGCTACGTGAGTGGGAGGAGTGGGAATGGAAAGACTGTGAAGAGCATAGTGACGTGGAAGCTACCATAGCCATGCCTTGTCTTGAGGAACTCATAATCAAGAACTGCAAGATGAGCTGTCTTCCACCAGGCTTTGCAAGTAGCAAGAGGCATATTCTAAGAGAACTATACCTGTACGAGCTCACCAACCTGACACATGTGGAGAACTTTCCTTCAGTTGTGAAACTTGACGTGTTTGACTGCCTTGAGCTCAAGAGGATCAGCGGACTCCCCATGCTGCAGAAGATTAGGATCATTCGCTGCACAAAGCTGGAGGTTCTACAAGGCGTCCCAGCACTAGACACCCTCATTCTGAGGGGCACTACCATGGATACGCTTCCAGGTTATCTCCGAGATGTATGCCCAAGGTATCTCGAGTTGAAATGCAACAAGAAGCTATACAAATCCTCCTCGTCTCCAGGTAGCTCCGAATGGGATAAGATTAGCCACATTGTAAAGCACAACATCATCTGCCTCGAAGATTGAGATGCAGACAAGGAATGGTAATTGCGTAGCTACATTCTTTCGCTAGGCTGGAAGTGTGTTTTCATATTATTAATTATTGCTTGTACTCTGATCCGTTGCAGGAAAAGCTTTCATTGGACCACACATGGCCTCGGCGGGGCATCAGAATATATATGCTGATTTAAACAAAGTGCTGACAATCAAGTGTCTTCAAGTCTTGCCAAAGTAAGTTTATTGTCATCTTCTATATTTGTAACTACAATTTTCCTCTCACCTAGTATAATTATTTGGACGCCACTACAGCCTGCACGCGCAGGAAAACCTACTTCCGCCTGCACACCCCATCCCGGCGCTTTTTTATTAGACAGACAACAGACGGCGCTGCGCACAACTCTCCCCTCGCGCCCGCGCGATCTGTCCTCCCAGGCGTGGGCCCCCCTACAATCACGTGCGACGCGGAGACCTACAGGGCTTCTCCGCCGCCGCCAGACACAGATCCAAACAAGATCAGATCCGAACACGTGTTCTTCCCCATCTATGAACAGCAATACTCTCAAATCAATATGATCCGCACAAAAAACATCCATCCAAAGATTGAAGAACATCAATCCGTGCAACAAAAATCGGTATTTCAAGTCAGATTACTACAAGTTAGTTGTAATCCCAATTTGCTTCCTTCTTCTTGCTTTAGATCCTTCCATGAGACAGTGATAGATTGCTACTATACATATCATCGGTATTTGACAGTTACTAGAAGTAACAGGTTGGTAGGTAGTTACGATTGTTAGGTATTATCCACAGATTTTCATGCCTTCATAGCAGGTTGCCTTAACATGAGGAATTCATCAGCCGTCCTTCACATTGCCGGTGCCTTCCCTTTGGCCTTCACATTGCTAGTGCCTTGAGATGGCTATCCAACATGCATGAAAGAAAGAGCATCGGTGCATATTAGAGCTATGATGATTAAAATGAACAAAAAATCTTGTACTATTAACATTCAGGCATATTAGAGCATTACTTGTGATCATTAGCTGGCATCTTTTGTAATCAAAGTGAACAGGCAAACCTGAACCTAAATTGATACTTTGAATCTCTTCTAATATTCAGGTTTCAGTTAGGAATTTGTTATCAAGTTAACATTCTTTCATTGAACCTACCACATTTGTACCAAATTTTCAAGATTGAACATGTAAAATGCTATTAGTTTTGAACCTACCACATTGGATCGATTGAACTAGCATATAAGAATTGGATCACATTTGCCGGGTGACGCCATCAAGCAAGCGGATGACCGAAAAACAATTATGCCATGTAGTGATCTAAAGAAGCTATAGGCCTATGGTCTAAAAAGTCTAAATAATCTACTCATCTGTATTTGACATAGCAATACCAAGTAGCTTGTAATACTTGCTATCTACACAGCTACCGGTTTGGTGCCACTTGCACAATTAGTCGGCCTAGCATTTATTTGGTTATTTGTAAGCGCTTTTATTTTTTTTTCTGAGCATTTATTCAGTTAAACCTAAGCATTTGCTGGTGTTGTGATGTGTTGCTGGTGACTAGGCAATTAACTTATCAATATTATTTGTCGCCCATTTACTTACATGTATTTACACATATCATTTGCTGCTGCCCCCTTTAGATGGCTGTCCAACATGCAGGAAAAAGAAAGAGCTATTAGTTGCAAGAAAGAGCTATTAGTTTCATTTACTTACATGTATTTACACATATCATTTGCTGCTGCCCCTTTAGATGGCTGTCCAACATGCAGGAAAAAAGAAAGAGCTATTAGTTTTCTCGAGTAGTTGCCTAGCATGTTGCAAGAAACCGCTTGGATAATAACATGTAAATGCTTTTTGTAAATTGCGTGTTCTAGCATGGATTTGAATGATGACACTGAAATCCATTCTTTTGTACACAATTACCAACCATTTCAGAGCTGCAACTGTCATTGGAAGACACGCACATCGAGGAAGAATTTGTTGGGGATCAAGGTGTTGGGAATGAAATTGTGGCAGCTCAGGACGAGGATGATGTTGACCTCCAATTCCTAGCAGCAATTTCTTCCCCCGATGAGCCATATGTCGGAAAGCTGTTCGACACAGTTGAAGAGGCGAGGCAAAGGCTATAATGAATATGCTAGAAGAAAGGGCTTCTCTAAGGAAAGGGATATCTAGGAGGCTAGCGAGAACAAAGGAACTTGACAAAGCCTTGTTTGTGTGCAACAAGGAGGGAAGGGTAAAAAGGCCAAGGGTAATGAGCTAGAGATTGTTCAAGACGATGAAAACAAATGGCCAAACTCTCGATCTTGAAGAAGCTAAAGGGAAAAATGCAAAGTGCATTGGCCTGAAAAGGAAAAGAGAGACTATGAAGTACACCTGCTGTAGAGCACGAATGTTGGTCAAGTTCAACGGCTCTAAATGGTTTGTCAAGCAGTTTGTTGCTGACCACAACCACAGCATGGTGGACAAACCATCATTGGCAAAGTTTCTACGGTCCCACGCTGGAATCCCAAAAGAAGAGGTGGATTTTTTGACCCTTCTACATAACTGCAACCTGGAGACCAGTCGAATGATGCAGCTTATGTCCGATCTCTACGGATCTGCACATGCTGTACCTTACCATGTCACTCACGTCAGCAACTTGAGAGCACAGATAAGGTCTCGTGCAACGAAAAGTGACATGGCAGAAACACTTTCATACTTTGATGAGCTGAGAAAGGAGGACCCAGATTTGTTTGTCAGAGTCAAGTTGGATGCTGATGATAAGGTGGAGAACATTTTCTGGGTGGATGGGGCAGCAAGGGCTGCATACAAGCTTTACCATGATTGTATCTCCTTCGACAGCACCTATCTGACCAACATCTACAAAATGCCTTTTGCACCTTTCATTGCAATCAATAGGCATGGTCAATCCATCCAAGTTGGTTGTGGTTTCTTGAAAAATGAATCTGCAGAATCCTATATTTGGTTGTTCAAGGCCTTTGTAGAGGCAATGGATGGGTGGAGCCAATCAACTTGATCACCGACCCAGATTTGGCAATGGCAAATGGCAGCAAGAAGGGTCGTTTTTGTAGCTACCCCAAGCACCGGTGCTGCCATTGGCACATCATTTCCAAGATCGAGACCAGGCTTGCTAGGTACTTTGATACAAAAAAAGGCTTGGAGGGGGAAAAAGGCTTGGAGGAGGAGTACAATGAAGTCGTGAATTTCAGCTTGAGTCCTCAAGAGTTTGAAATGAGATGGCAAGAAATGATCCAAACTCATGGAGCTGCGAGAATGAGATCCTACGCAACCTATGGGAGATCGCATCTTTGGGTTCCAAAATTTTTCATGGACGAGATTCTACCCTTTCTTGCGGTCTACCCAAAGAAGCGAGGATTCAATGCCGTCCTCAAGAAATACGTCAATCCTAACAACTCAATACTGAATTTTGTCCATCAAGACAAGAAAATACAGGACAAAACAGATGTGGTCGAGAACAAACAGATTTCGGGGATGGACCAAAGGCTACCTCCAAAGATGGTCCGCTTATCCTTTGGAGAAGCATGCAATTGAGGTGTACACTAGAAACATTTATTACGGGTTCCGTGCCGAGCTTTAGAGGATAGCACGGTATGTGTCCAGCATGCACCTACCCATATGTGTACCAATTGAGCCCCTCGTTGAAGATTTTGTCGGAGTTTATGGATCTAGGACCTATGAAGTTACTTACAATGAAGAGCTTTGTGTTATCACCATCAATGCCGCAAAAATCGAGAGAGATGGGATTTTTTGTCGCCATGTGCTAGAAGTTTTGACGGACAAGGGGTCAAGAAAATCCTGCACCCTACATTCTCCCCTGTGGACACCACAAGAGAACTCAACCTCAATATCTGCATTGCAAGCCGGTGCTCAAGCAAATGCGATGCCGAGAAAAACAAGAGGGCAGTCCGCTTTTGCAAATCTTGCAAACTTATTTGCAAACATATCTCGAAGAAGCTTGTGTCTCGAAGAGTTCACCGGGATTGCTACTTGCTCATGGGCATGCAATAGAGGCTGAATTTGTTGCTATAAAGAAGGCTAGGAAGGAGAAGAAGAAGGCACAAGCCGCCGCTACCAGCTCAGCGAAGAAGGCAATGCTGTCCCTCCTCCACAGCAAGGCAGTGATGTCCCTGTCCCTCCTCCACAGCAAGCCAGTGCTGTCCCTGTCCCTCCTCCACAGCAAGCGAGTGTTGTCCCTCCTCCACAGCAAGCTAGTGCTGTCCCTGTCCCTCCTCCACAGCAAGGTATTGCTGTCCCTGTCCCTCCTCCACAACAAGTCCCTTCTCCGGCTGAAGCACTTCTGCAGTGGCATCTTTCACAAGAAACTAGTGCAGTACCTATGGTAGTGTTGGACCCAGACATTACTAAGACAAAAGGCCGTCTGAAGGCAAGGAGGAAAAAGTCTTCACTGGAAGTGCATACAAAGAAGCCACGCAAATGCAGTCTTTGTGGCTCTACAGAGCACAATGCAGCAACATGCCAGAAAAAGATGGTTGCTCAAGATAAGTGATGAAGAGGAGTAGAGATTCGAGGGCTTAGATTCTATTTTGTCAAAAAATTGTAATTTCCGAGCTCGGTGTCTTGTACTTAAGTTAATGAGAGATGGTTGCTGAATTTTTTTTCCCTTCTCTCCAAACTAATAGCCAAGGACATAATATTTAAGTTTGGTCACTCTTTGATTTCCTTTTTGGTTATATTTCATAACTGTGACACCTATTGTTCTCTATAAATTGTTCTCAGCCTATGTATTGTCCCTAGTCTGTACTTTTATTTTCTTGTTAGCACAATATACCGGCACTCCACATCAAAAGTGCTTAGTTTTTCCTACATAAATGCCTAGCTTTTGATACTAAATTGCTAGTTTTGTATTCCCACGTACCTTGCTTAGCTTTAGCTTATCCCACCAGTTTTCTTCATTCTTGGGGTGTGTCACCCACTTGTGTGTCAGCAACTTCCGTATATTGGGGATATCTGTCTCCTTGAAGTTGTATATCTAACGGCCATCCCATCGGTCTTTAGCATGCATGATCATGTGAAACCCGCAATCGTGGCTGCAATAGCACAACTCAACTTATTAGAGGCATCCAATGTGTAGAATCTGCATCACAAGAACCGGTTTCAATTTTGAGCTTACTTATTTGATTGTTTTGGCACACCAATGTCCACAGGCTCGTACTCCTGTATGTCTTTTTTTGTTTCTGGGTACCATCTCCTCCATAGAGCTTTAATTCCCTCTATGATTTTGTCGCAGCTTCCTCTTAGCCTTTTGTCTTCCAAACTCCTCATCGAGTCCAATACCTCAAATCTCCCCGCCTTAGGTTCGAACCAAAGCGGTAGTAGTGCCCCCCAAGCTCCTCGATCCATCGCCGCTTCCCAAGTTCTCAAGCACTGGGAACATGACCTGGGTCATTTTTTGTTCACATCTCGTTAGTAACACAACAAACCTGAATTCTGACTTTTAGGTAAAGGTTTCATCTGTCAACTCACCATCTCACGGTGGTCGAGGTGGTTATCATTAGCTTTGAATACACGAGACACCTCAGTCCTATCAAGCTGGCCCGATTGGAGGTATGTCTGCCAAAAAAATGAATAAATGTGTGAACACAGTTACAAAAAAGCTAATGGCCATGTGTAAAAATACTTGACTGAAACAAGAAATGGTAAAGAGAAAAGGGGAAGTCTGACCGCGACTCTTAATGGAAGCACACGCTGCTTGACAGGCTTGCCCTTTAATTTCTCTTTGTCAATTACTTGAATTGCAATCTCTGCAACTGTGTTATGTAGGTGGCCTCCTGCTTTAACTGAATTAGCAAGGTGGTGCAGATGGACAAAGTACTCCCACATAACTATTGCTATCGTTGTCCTGCAGCCACAGAACACAAACGATGTCAAAAAAATGAACTTGGTAGATTGTGATCAGGAAAATGTTTAGCATGAACTGAAAAAATGCTCAGGCAAAATGAAGAAACTGCTAACGAATAACCAAATAAATGCTAAACTGAAGGAGAAGTAGGCCGCTATTGATAAAGCCGGGTAGGTTGTAATCAATAAAGTGCTTAGCTTGAACTGAATAAATGCTAGGAAGGAATACATAAAAACGCTTAGCCATAACTAAATAAATGCTATTGAAATAGACATCTCGAAAAGTGTGAGGTTGTGTGAGAGGCTGCTAACAATGATGTAAACTGGTTGCCAATAATGATGTAAACCGATTATCCCACACACGGAGATAGCACTTGTAATACTAGCGCAAGTGCTACCGTGTTAGGGTGAAACCGAATGTACTTATGCAATTACTGTGTTAGGTCAAAACCGAATGTAATTTAATTCTACAATATTGTTGGTTCTTGGGCATGGTGTCTGCAGTATCGCACCGACTGCACTCATCCTATTCAGTGGGTTGGGTTGAACCTAAGTGTTCCGTGACCGAAAGTCTTTGAACATTTTGATTGATCCGCTAAGTGTTACGAACACACTTAGCTAAGTGTCTGCAGTACTACTACGTATACCCACCCCATTAATTTACACGAACACAAAATGGGGTGGGTATCCACCCATTAGCAGGCCTAGCCTAGCCTAGCTAGTTGCTAGCAGTAGCAGGTACTATTGAATTAATGCTTAGGCTCAATTGAATAAATGCTAGGGAAAAATAGATAAAATGCTTAGACAGGACTAAATAAATGCAGAGAGACAATAGTTTGAAATCAAGAGAGCACGTACTCATCAGATTGCCTCCCACGAGTAGACCTTGCATGTGCACACACTGCATCATAAACCTTAGTAACATCTTTGCTGCAAGTGAAATCCTTCTTTGATGTGTAATCAACAAATGGTGATTCCAAGTTAGCTGGCCTTCGGAGAGTTCGTTTTGGTGCGGCTTGAAAAGTAGGTGTGATCGACTTGTTTGCACCACTTGGCTCTTCAACTGTGCTTTCCTTTTCTTGAAGCAGCCTCCTCTTCTATCCTCTTAAATATTTCTTCCGATACATCTTCAAGTGAGGCTGCAGAACCCGCAGAACCTATTGCATGCTCGGATTGAGAAAAGCCAAGATCGAAGTCCGGAGGAGTGAAGGCCGAGGATGCCTTCTTGATTTGTTTGGTTTGTTGGTTCTTTGCTTGCATTGCTTGCTTCGGTTTCTTTGATGCATCGGCTTGTTCTTCTCTCAACCAAGATCTATAGCATTGTGCACTTTGGCGTGCCTTGGGCAAAAGAAGAATAATACCGCATATAGAATAAAAAAGAAATAAGGAAAGATGGAAGGAAAAAGGAAATAAAATGTAACAAAGACATAGCTTTAACATTACCCAATCTTTTTGTTCAGTTGGATTAATTGGCGTACCGTAGCTTGACTTCTTGTTGTGTGCTTTTCCATCTTTCTTAGAGTTTCCGGGAGGAATCACTTCAATAGGTACAGGGGTTAATAGTTTTCTCAGCTTTTTTCCTATTGGAGGATCAATAGGTGCACTTGAATGCTTGCGAGAGGCTTCATCTTGTTTAGCAGTTCTTCAAAGAAAGCCTATACGGATCTTACTCACCGCAAAATCAAAGGCTCCCCGACCGCCGTGCTCACTATCCGATGTCATGAGTCGAGCCTTCAAAAGGAGGGGGTGAGCTCGCATTTTTTTCAAATCTATCCGATTTTTCACTTGATTCTGCACTTGCTTCATCAGTTTCTTCTTGGTCAGTTTCTCCTTCTTCACTGTCATCTTCATCTTCTTCACTACGAGCTTCTTCTTCTTCTTCTTCACTGGCAGCTTCTTCTTCTTCACTGCCAGCTTCTTCTTCTTCTTCACTGCCAGCCTTTCTTCTTCTTCACTACAAGCTTCTTCTTCTTCTTCTTCACTGCCAGCTTCTTCTTCCTCTTCTTCTTCTTCTTCTTCACCGCCATCATCCTCGGTGGTTGTCTTGCTTGCCTAGACTGGGCTGCCTTTGTCCTCCATGAGAACTGGTTGATGGTTGTTGGATTGTGGATACTTTTTCTAAGAAAGTACCCACAAGTTTGGTGAAACCAAGCACACAAAGTCACTCACAAAGATTAGTGAGTTCCCTTTTTTGCTGCAAGTGAAAAACAAAGACATGTTCTTTAAGCAAATATAAAGAATTAGCAGGAAATCTATATCAAGTGTACATGATGTATAATTGTCTAGCAGAGAACAAAGATAAATGCATAGTAGGAAGAGCATAATTGCTTTGAAAGGGAATATTAAAAGTGCCCAACAAAATAGTTTAGATCAGATTTAGTGGCGGACCTGATTAGATATGTTTGATGACACCTTTGAAGACACAAATCTTTGGACATCATCCAATTGAATAATGATGTTTGTACAAATTGTATGGGCGTAACTTTTGAGCTGAACACGTTGAAACAAAGAGGAATCATTGGGTTATTTATGTGGTAATTAAACAAAAATGCAGATTATACACCTTCAAATTTTCCAAAGGAGCCGCCACGATTGGTGTCCAACTTAATAACTTGATCTACCATACTCCTTGACCATGCTTTGCAGCCCTAGGCATTGTCATTGGGATGCCCAAATTGTCAACCGCCAGAGAGTCTACATATAGGAGCTGCAAAAGAAGAAAACTAGTATAAAATACAAACACAAAGGTAAAAAGGTAGAGAATGCGAGAAGAACAAGAAGAGATAAACTTACAACTAAGAAAAGGACACATCCCTTCACAGATTGTCTCCTTTCTAGTTTGGAACCCATGCTCTTGAGTTGATCAACCACAAACTTGCACCAATTGAGTTCTTTCACTTTAGAAAGGTCGGTGATTGCTTTGGATAGCATCTAGGGTGATTCCCATGCTTTGGTGGGGGGCACAAGAAAGTCGAAATGGCAATCATCATCCAAGACCTTAGGAAATCCTTGTTAGCTTTCTTGTTCTTCCCCAATCTTGTCAACACCGCCTTAATCTTAGGTGTTGTTCCTTGAGCAATTGCATACTTGGACTGAATGAAGTTGATTGCATTGACATCGAGCTCATATTTTACATCACCGCCCCCGTTTGGCAAGTCAAAGTAATCATGCACAGCTTCAGGTGTCACCTTGATCACACCTCTTCCAGGAAGCACAAGTTGCATAGACTCGCAACAAAAACAGTCCACCACTAGCCAATTTGCTAGTCTTGCTTTGGTAGCGTCTCACATTTCAGATTTAGAAGGCCACCGAACCCAGCTTTTAACGATCATATCAAGCCTGAAGGCGCTAGTCAATTTCTTATTCAGCTTAACAAGCGTGGCGGGGGGAAGCACGGTTCCTTTTTCCCCTCAACATTCCTTGTAACCCTGAACAAGACAAGTCAAATGTAAGATGCTTAAGAAAATTTAGAAAAATGGTAAAGGTGACAGATAAAAATGCTAGAAGGGGTAGACATAAATTCCAGAAAAGGCACAACATGCATTCATTATAAAAAAAAAAGAAAGAGCATGGTCATACCGGCTTGAAGAAGGTGCATCTTGACGATTGCCGAGGTCCTCTAGCCATATTTCCTGCATACAATGAAAGAATGTGACAATTGTAGACAAAGTTGAAGGTGCAGTGTCCCACTCGGGCTGTGGACATTGGTGTGCCAAAACAATTAAATAAGTAAGCTCAAAATTGAAACCGGTTCTTGTGATGCAGATTCTACACATTGGATGCCTCTAATAAGTTGAGTTGTGCTATTGCAGCCACGATTGCGGGTTTCACATGATCATGCATGCTAAAGACTGGGATGGCCATCGGTTATACAACTTCAAGGAGATAGATATCCCCAATATACGGAAGTTCTTGACACACAAGTGGGTGACACACCCCAAGAATGAAGAAAAAACGGTGGGATAAGCTAAAGCTAAGCAAGGCACGTGGGAATACAAAACTAGCAATTTAGTATCAAAAGCTAGGCATTTATGTAGGAAAACGAAGCACTTTTTGATGTGGAGTGCCGGTATATTGTGCTAACAAGAAAATAAAGTACAGACTAGGGACAATACATAGGCTGAGAACAATTTATAGTTTATAGAGAACAATAGGTGTCACAGTTATGAAATATAACCAAAAAGGAAATCAAAGAGTGACCAAACTTAAATATTTTGTCCTTGGCTATTAGTTTGGAGAGAAGGGAAAAAAAATTCAGCAACCATCTTAACAAATGGAACAAAGGTGTGTTCACTTAGGCCCGCAAATGGGGATGAACCGGCACCACACCCACCCCTCCCCAAGCAGATTGCTTGTAATCACCCCAGCCCACCCACCACCCCACCCCCATAAGAATGGGTTAACCCATGGCAGCCCATATTACCCAAAACCCACAACCCCTCACACTGCGTTTGAAGGTCCGCGAAGGGCGCCGCGTGGCGGGCGCAGCGCCTTGAGCCAGGTAGTGCCAGATTTGGGCATGCTGGCCAGCAAGATGTCAGGTGGGTTGGACTTGATGCGTGTGCGAGCGGCAGCGATGGCGTTTTGCTAATGCTAATATGCTATCCACCCCCAAAATATGCTAATGCAGTGCATACTAATATGCTAATGCCTACTGATGGGTAGCCAGCACAAAATATATTGAGCAAAAACTACAACGTACAAGTACATGGAGTGAAGCCTAACCTTGATAAAGAGAAGCTGTCGCACCCTTTTATGATGAAGGTATGATGAAGAAATTGCTTCACCAATCCGGTCGTCGCCGAAATGGCAGCTTGCGCCCTATGAACTGAAAAGAAAGCAGAGTCAGCTTCATTAATCAAATGCAAGTACAAGATCAACAATACATTTGTAGTGGCGCAGCGTCCCAAGGCCACAGAGCTAAAATGCCTTACCAAATTAACAAAAATGCTAATACAAACAGGAAAAATGACCTGGCACTGGAAGAATAAATGCTTATGTACAGATTTACATGACGTAAAAAATAGAAGAAATGAGGTTTCGCAAGCCATTGTTAGATGCCGCAAAAAAGAGAGGAAAAGACAGCACCAAAAAGAGAAGCAAGATCAATTCATAAATGCACTAAAATGTTTTATTAGCCATAGGTTGAGTATAGTGTATTACTGTAATTGATTAGTAAAAATAATGGTCCTGTCTGACAGGCAGCAATGCTTATGTAGTGGGTGAGGACAACATTTCAGAACAGTCAGTAGATGACTTGTTAGAATCCATAGAAGCAAGTATACCACAACCTATCATCCTAGAAGGAGCTCCCATTTTAGTAACTAAACGAGAAGAAAAGAGGTTTCTGACCCACTACATACCACAACCCGGAGGAGAAGCATTAGATTGGCAAAAAAAAAGGAGAGCAAAATATAGGAAAGTATACACTTCAAATAGCACGAGCTTCTACCTAGGAAACTAGGAGGGCTAATCAAGAAAGAACAAAACCAAGAAGAAACTAATGTCGATTTCAATATGTAGCACTTCCAGAGGCCAGTGGAGATGAGGGTGATGGAAGCCATCCAGGTGCTGATAGAAGAGGGGAGGAAGAAGAAGAGTAATACACAAAGCATAGTAATGTAAATAGTAAAAAATGACCACTATATGTACTTGCAGACTGATCTTGTTGATGTCATGCTTCAATTAGTACAAATCAAATCAAACAGTAATACACAAGGCAGAGTAATGAAGCTCTGCCACTACAAATGGATATTTACATCTGCTTCACTAATAGTCAGATAAGGTGCCTAACTTGTTGCCTGCCCTAACCCTATCGAACACCGATTTGGATGTACACGTAACACATCGGGCGCCATACCACATAGCAAGTTTTTGGGGCTTCATTCATTGAAATTACAGAATCTAGAGCTCATGCAAAGGATGCAAACAAATGGATCTAGAGCTCATTCAGATTATACGGGCAGAGAAATCGAAAAGAGTACACCCAAATAGGAAGGGCTAGCAGGCGGAATGCGAGATACCTCAAAGAACTTCCTCGCCTGCAGTTGTTGATGCCTACGCAACCAACTGTCGGCGGCAATCTCCTGAAACCTTCGATTGGTCCCCAATCCCAAATTGACAACAACACCGCAGCGAGGAAGGATTTGATTACGTTAGTGATACCTCTGCTGGAGCAGCTCTACTTGCTCGCCTGATTTTGTTGTCGTTGTGCTTCAATTAGTACATAATCAAATCAAACAGAAGAGACAAACAGTTTTTAAAAAGCGAGTAATGAAGCTCTGCCAATAGAACTGGACATTTGCATCTGCTTCACTAATTCTCACATAATGTGCATAACTTGTTGCAGCCCTCACCTACCATCGAACACTAATTTGATGTACACATTGCTGACCACATAGCAAGAATTTGGTGGTACATTCAATCAGATTTCACAACCTAGGGCTCATACAGTGACAGAAACCTATGACTGTAGTACACACGAAGCACATCGACAGCAAACCATACAGGCAGTTCAGTTTGGGATTAGATGTGCACAGAAATGAGGAACAGTACATGATGTACATCCAAATAGCGGGGGATAGCAGGGGAAATGGAAATACCTAACAAATTCCTCGCCTCAACCTCCAAGTAACCTCCCCTGGGCGGCAACCTCCCGCCGGCGGCAACCTCCCGTCTCGGCAAAGAACCACCCGCCTCGGGCAGCAACCTCCCGTCGGCGGCAACCTACCCGTCGGTGACCCTACACGCGTGGATTCGCACCAAATCGACGGTTAGGTCGACTTCGGCAGCAGATCCAAAGACCTCAATACAGGTTTGGTTGGGGAAGTGGTATCTCCGTGAAGCAGCCCCCCGCCCGACGAGCGGCAGCCGTGAATGGGCAACCTCGCCGTGGAAAGCCCGCCGCTGTCGCCGGGAGGGCGAGCGGTCGCCGGAAGACGCCGAGCGGAGGCGCCGGATAGAAGACGACAAGGCGCTGCGGTACCCCGCCGACGACGACCGACGCCGAGGAGGGCTTCAGATCCGGCGACGAGCGCCTCCGCAGCACCTTGAGCGGGAGATGGCCGCCGCAGGCGCGCCGAAGGGCGCACCGCCGAAGCTGAAGTGGCAACGGGCGAGGGCGGGGAAGTGCGCCGCCGCCGCTGGGGAGGAATGCGCCGATGCGGCCGCGGATCGACGCCGTCGCCGGTTTCGCCGGGTTCGGTGAGAGAGGAGAGAGGAGAGACGAGCGGGAGAGGAGAGAGAGGGGCGCGGCTCGGGTCCCCAAATTTCGAACAGTGTAGTGTGTGGGCCCCACCGTCGTCAGGATTTTTTCGCACGCCATCGGACGGCCATCAAAACAAACACCCGATCCGACGGCGCTGAGAGGCGCGCAGGCGATCATTCGCGCGCCTGCACGCGCAAAATCTAGTATTTAGGTAATTATTTACATGTGTTATTATATACTGACCGTGGAACTTAATGTATGCAGGGATCCAGGATCCTTATGGCAGAGAGAGACACATGATATTAGCTTGCAGTGGCATGTGGGATTGACATCTGCTTGGTACAAGCTCGTCTCCAGGACGCGACACACACACGTACTCTGTTCACATGCAGACTGTTGACACACTGCGACGGAATCATTGTAACGGTGGCATCTATTGCACTCTTGTAGTCTTGACCATGTATATTTGTACAGTCGTTGTTTTTTTCTTTTTGGAAGTAATGGAGCTGTATATTTGCACAAGTAGTAATGGGACCGAAGTTGTGGATCTTGTAATGGACCGAATGTCAGGTGATGAAAACACACGGGCAACATGATTGATGATCACGAAATCCGGCATCCCTATCATTATTATCTATTGATCATACTGAGCCTCCTCAAATATGTAGGAGATTATTATCTATTGACCATTTTGTCATCTGCTTTGTCGCCTGCACGTACTGCACCAACATATCCAGAGCCCTCTGCTTTCTGAGGGAGGCTCACAGATGATGCATATCTGCACAACATATGGACCAGCGATTCCCCAGCATCCTTGGTGGCCTCCCTCTGGGACAGAGTCATTGAAGTTGGCCAGGCAATCGAGTACAGTGTCAGCAGCGCTACTGTTCATCATACGACAGCGGAGACTGAACTGAAGAGCTAGCGGGTTCAGAACAGGAAGAGGGAACTGAAGAGTCAGCGTAGTTGAGATCAAAGTCGGCCAGGGCAGCGTGTCTGTTTTGAAAAGTAGCGTGAGCGTGCTGCCGAAGTGAGGGGAGAATGCTTCTAAACTAATTCGAGATTCCGGACATGTTCGCCTAGCTTTTTGCAGTCTGTTCAGATAGAAAACACAAACGACACTCTGTACTGGTTACCAACTTACCATAACCTGGATGACGCTTGGAATTGTGTGGTGAAGACCTTGTGCTCAAACTTTCGCACTAGTGTTTTCAATTTCTTTTGCTCGTTATTTGAAAACTAACCAAGGTTCCGTCTTGTTTTCTTGTTGAGCCCTTCTACAGTAATTGATTTTGTCTGCCCATTGCCTCCCATTGCCTCCCCTAAATTCCTTTTTGTAGTGGAAGGGTAACATAGTCATTGTGTAATCTAACCCCACCCGCACCCCCCCTAACCCGCAGCCGGCCCCCACGATCCCGATTGACACGCCAGGCTCGTCTGCTTCAAAATCGCCAAGCTGCCCCCGTCGCTGTCGCCGGGCCCGCCCTCGCCGCCGACGCTTGCGTCGCCCTCAACCCCGCCGCTCCTCCTCATCCAGCCCCGCCCTCGCAGTCGGCGCCGGTGCCCGCCGCCGCCCACGGCATCTTGTTGCAGCGCTGCCGCAGGCCTGCCTGCGCCGTCAATCGTCGCCTGGCCCGGGCGCGCCGCCCAGATCCGGGGCTTCTCCTCCAAGGGATACATCGACGGGAAGAACGACCGTCGCCTCGACGACTGCATCCGCCACTGCATCGCCAGTGGCAAGAAGGCTCTCGAGGCTGCTGGGATTGCCAACGGCTCCAACGCAGCTCCAACGCCATGGAAAAGGTAAACACACCTCGGATTGCTTTTGTTTTAAATTCTGCACTCTTACTGCAAGTAGAGCTGTCAATTGCCTAGTTACGTACGTTGGGATCTTTTTCGTCAGATATAAACTGTCCTGTCTCCTGTGGTATTGCCCTTTTGATAAATCAGGGGACATTGGTTTGTCCGTTGTGTGATGGTGGCTACAATTTCCTGATCTTTGAATTGAGATGTGATCTCCGGGGATAGTGAGATTCGTGACCTTGATGGCTTAGATGCAGAGGCGCTAAGTAGTTGCAGGATATGCCGTCTTAGCTTGGCCCGAGGAGTAACACTTGTGTTCAGTCTAGACTCTGAGATTAACGATCTTGATGTCACATATAGATATAGCGTGGCAAGAAAATAAAATGTGCTAAAATGTGCTATCCTGGATGATTGATTGTAGCTGGCACGGTTCTTCTGGTTCTTCAACTCTTTGGTGCATACCAGGGGAAGAAGATAAAGCTTTTCTTAGGGATCAGAGTTGGTGAATATTAGTATTGGTTTTTGTAGCGCTAGATACTGAAATAAGGTGTTTTCGCTGTAAAGGGTCTCTGAATTCATTCTTGTCTGTAGCATGGCAACTCCTGAACTGGGGTTCATTGCTTAATCTAAAGAACATTATGTCATACCATTTCTACATGTGTGAAATAGTTGCTGTATGCATATACAAGTGACACTGCTACTTAAGTTTTTTCAGTAAATGGTAGCTTTTGCCAATGAGTAGTAGTCTGAAACATGCTTAGCTATTTCTATCTGTTTATTAAGACATCAAGTTTGCATATACTTGTTGTTTCACTTGTCAGGAAAAAAAATTGAGTAGCTTTTGGTCTGATAAATATACCTGTGATGAACAAATTGTTGCATGCTTGCAGACATGTTTTTTTCTGAACTCAGCTTGCAGACATGTTTTTCAGAAATATAAGCTTTAAATTGTCTTGTTGGATCATACAGAGTACATTTTCAGTGGATCATACAAAGTAATATTTCCCTTGGAATTGTTAGTGGTTTGAGTGAATAAAATTTGGTTGGTCTGTGCCTCCAAGTCTAATTGTGCATGCTAATCTACACTGACTGTTTAAGGCTGAGACTTGAGTACTAAAAGTGGTTCTAACTCTAGCCGTAATGTTAATACATGTGCCTTCTCATTTGGGGTTATTGTTTTGGTAACTAGCAGCCATTTGTTATCCTAAGTATCGGTTTAACTGTTCTAATGGAAGGTTCATATTTTCAGGAGGAAATGTCGGATGATGATTCTTTGCTGGAATACAGTGAAATTGTTGTCAAGATGTTTGGCAGCGAGGATGAAGGATTTGAGTTTTATAACAAGTACGCTTATGAGAAGGGATTTAGTGTGAGAAAGGAATACTGCGAGTGGGACAACGACCGCAATGAGAGGACCCTTCGGAAGTTTGTTTGCAGTTATCAAGGTTTCCGTGCGCAGAAGCACGTGAGGTGGGAGATCAAGCTGCGTAGGCCGTGGAATATCACTCGTTGTGGATGTCCTGCTGAACTTGTCATTGCACCGATCCGAACACGTAGCAGTGGTATGTGAAGAATTTCATCGACGAGCACAACCATCCGATGATAGAACCAGACCTTGCTTGCTTTCTGCGTTCACATAGAAGAATCAGCGATGATCAGAAAGCAGAGATTTTGTAGCTTCTGATTTCTGGGATCCGAAAACATCAGATAATGGATATTATGATACAGCGCTACGGTGGGTATGATAACGTTGGATTTACATCAAAGGATCTCTACAATTTCTGCCAAAACAACAAGGCGGAGGCAATTTCCGGTGGTGATGCTCGAAAAATCATGAGTTACATGACAGAAGGGAAAGAGAGAGATCGTGATTTCTTTTTCCAGACAAGACCGATGGGAGCGAGCACTGACGGAATGCTCGTGTGACTTCCAAAGAGCGGATGGATTACGAGCGTTTGGTGATGTCGTCGTGTTCGATGGCACATACAAAACGAATCGATACAACCTGACCCTTGTTCCATTTGTTGGGGTGAACCACCATAAAAGCACAGTTCTCTTTGCTTGTGGAATTCTTTCTCACGAGGATGTTGAGTCGTATGTGTGGCTGCTAAGGGCATTCTATGATGGCATGGTTCAGAAGCATCCGGTTTTTGTGATCACCGATGGAGACCGTTCGATGCGGAAAGCAATCAGTATCGTGTGGCCGAATGCATCGCATAGGCTATGCGTATGGCATATTGAGGTGTGCATTGCGCGTAACCTCAGCACCGATGCTCTGAAGGAAAAGGTCCGGGGCTTTCTTTATGATCGTTGCTCCATAGCAAAGATTGAGAGGAAATGGATAACATTCTTGGCAAAGGAGAAAGTTACAAATAAGGACTCATGGTTGTACCAGATGTATGAGATGAGGGAACTCTGGTGTGCGGCGTATCATGATGGTAAGTGCTACTTAGGACTAAGAAGCAACCAGCGTAGTGAGAGCCTGCACTCTAGGATTCAGTTTAATCTTGATTGGAAAATGACACTTTTAGAGCTGATACGGCATGTTGACTCTTGTCTTTCAAAGTCTGCATAATAATGAAGCGTATCACGGACTTTCTTGCAAAATCTAAGCCATTGTTACAACCAGATGCTTCAGCTATTGAGATAGAGGCTGCAAATTCGTTCACACAAAGTGTTTATTTTTCTGATGTGCGGTACAGCCTAAGACCCGCTATAAAAAGGGCCATCTCTTCTTCCTCCATAGCCACCAGCCATTGATCACCACGCCACCTCTTCTTCCCTCCATAGCCGCCACCATTGATCACCACGCCATAGCAGCCGGCCATTGATCACCACGCCACCTCTTCTTCCTCCATGAAACCAACATCCGCCACCGATCCGATGGGAAAGCGTCCCCGTGATCTGATCACCTCTTCTTCCTCGATGAAACCAACATCCGCCGCCCGATCCGATGGGAAAGCGTCCCCCGTAATCCAACGAGAAAGTGGTCCGGTGTACCCAAATACATAAAGTTAGGGATCCCGCCTCCCCATGCACTCACGCCGAGGGCGATGCCATCACTATCTGTGCACAAACCGCAAGAACGGTGAGTCTCCGTGTCTCTCTCCGGTCGGTGGCGTCGGCAACCCGCTCACGGTGTGCTGCAACTGCTGGAGCATTCAGCGCGGCATGCAGTGCGTGATGGGGTGTGCGGAATCCGATTCGAGTTGCGACGACGAGTCTGACCCTAAGGTATTTTTGATCTGTTCTCTTGCACATCCGTTCTTTGATGCATATGTTGGCCTGTTCTCATAGATATCACATTCTCTTGCACAGATTAAGAAGGAGGTTAGGTTTCTCAAAACGCAGGTTGAAGGACACAACATCGGCCAATATCAGCAAGCATTGATTGTAGACGGCTTGGCTAATACCGTCGAGGATCTTGACGAAGACTGTCGAGGTTCTTAAAAAGACTGTCGAGGATCTTAAAAAGAAGATTTAATATGTAGTCTTAGTTTTATTGTAGTTTGAATATTGTGTTCTTCAAATATTTCCCAAGTTGTATTTGTTTTCTTGAATAATCAATAAAGTGCCTCAGATTGTGTGTGAATGAAAGTTCTGTTATATGTGAAATCGCTTTGGGAGTTTAAGACTGCATTTATGCTCTCTTTACTTTCAGTCTTTCACGCTTATCAGATTGCTCATATTTTGTGAATCTTATTGTAATAAGACTAGTTTCAGAGTGTTTCGACGAACCAACCCAGCATGTTCATGCAGCCGTTGCCGATAAGATTAGTGCCAAGAATTTCACTCTATTTAGGGCGCCATATTATGGTTGTCTGAAACATTGCCAAGTCATGTCACGATTCATGAGAATAAATATAGGGACCACAGATTTGTTTTGCTGAAAATGTTGGAATTGTTATATCATCCGCAGTTCCACAACTTTATCACCATCAGCAGCATAACAGACAGGAAGTGCGATAGCTTCCGCTGGAACAGGTACCAGTACTGAAACTGTGAAATCCTACATCACCACACGACATCCCACCAGAACATAGCTGGGGTAAAATGTCAGGTTCAAGACATACTAGCATTCTAAACTAGACGGCGGCTCCAGAGCAAGCGGCAAGCAGCAAGCAGAGCTTTCTGTCCAACTGGCACAGATTCCTCAATACACTCCCACCTGCGGGATCGCAGAGTCGTCCCTCGGCCTTCAGCTCAAACATTGCTGGATTGTTGTCTAATAAAGGAGGGTAATGGTCAAGCTCATCATCGGTAAGACAGTCTTCAGCCATCTTTGCTTTGTCATCTGCAAGGAAATCACAAGCTACATGCAGTCAGAACTTAAATATTTCGAATCGAAGAAAAAAACACAAAAGAGACCAAAAAATACAGCTGGAGGATAGCAACACTTGGTAAGTACAGCAGGTAAAACAAGATTGACAAAACAATTTTCAGAGAGAAGGGAGAAACCTACCTACTGAACTTGGGAGACGCCCACTGATGTCCGGGAGGATCTCAGGTTCCAGCTCCAGTACACTTGGTTCATCAAAAAAACTCAGCAACCTCCGGAATGATAAAGAGACACATGGATTAAGTTTCTGGTATGACAGTGCATGGGAGAAAACAGAGAGCAAACGGGAAAAAACAGCCGTGGTCTAGAACATCATCTTTCTAGTATTATCTGCTACTTTCTTCGATGTCCACACTTTACAATGGGAATTAATTGCATACTTATAACAACCATATGAACAATCTGCACGAATTTTAGAAACTATTGTGTGATATTGGGTCACATAATATAGCTGGAAACTTCATTAGGGAATCAAATACCATATCTGACCAACCAAACAAGGCTTCGTTTACCGCCGCCACTTTCTTTTTGACACCTACATAGCATGCATAATTAGCCATATACTATAGATATGATATTTAAGAACCAACAAGAGCGAGCATACGTTTGTCTAGCAGATCCTTATCCAACTTCAGAGAATCATTTATTAGTATTCTCAAACTTAAGCACATGATACAAAACAGACGGAGAAAAACTTATGGAGCATTACCTCACCGTCAGCCCATGGTTCGTAGAGATTCAGGCATTTGCTCGAACAGGTGACGTGCATGTGTGGTTGCTCGTACTCCAGCACAGCTACGCCCTTGGAACATCCCGAGAGAGTGTGCGTCCCATTCCCCCAGCCGCCATGGAGGTGGCCGTCGCCTTCGTCCGCCGGAGTTGGGTGCTGCCGCGAATGCCGCTTGCCGAATGAAGATGGAGGAGCACGCGTCCGCGTGGAAGTGGGGAGGGGAGGGGGATTCGGCACTCACCGGTCAAGCACGGGCTCAGGCGGAGGGTGCCTCGCTGGGAGCTGGCCTCGGCGAGCTCTTGTTCGGTGTGGGAGACAGTCGGGGCAGGCCAATCGCACCACGACGACCGCGGGCGGACGGCGTGGATGTGCCCGCGGGCAAAGCGGAGCAGCCCAACCGCGTCCTCGTGCGGCGGCGGTCGGCCCCCCCGCCAGGCCTCCCGCCTTCCACCTCGGCGTCGGGCAGAGGCCCGCCGTCGCCGCTCCCGCGAGTGACCGGAGAACAAGGGGCGGCGGCGGCACTCGGCGTGCCTCCCGCACTCGCCATCTTGCGCCGTGGTGCCGGTGCCGAGTGGCGCCCAGCAGGCGGAGGAGGCGAGGGCCGCGATGTACGCCGACGGCGCACGACCGCCGCACTTGCGCCCCCTCGCCGGGCGGAGGCAGCGGCGCCGGGCAACATGGAGGCGCCCGGGCGGTGGGGAAGAAGGCCAGGTTGCCGAGTCCGGTGCTGCACGGCCGGATCCGTCCCTCCGCGACGGAAGGACCAGCGGATCAGCCGCAGCGGCGATCCACAAACCACTCGTGGAATTACAAGGACGAACAAACGAACCCTAGAACCCTAGAACCCTAGAACGACGAACCGTAAAACGACCGTGGAGTTGTTGATTTTTTTTTAATCCAACTAACTGTGGACACGTTTATGAAGTTATGAAGTTACCGCTTTGTCCTTGATCAAAAAAAAAAATTACAAGAATGCAATTATAGTCTAGTGCTAATCCCCACGTTGGCAGGAGGCAATGGATGGCAATTTTTACTCTTATGGCCCACCATCATAGACACAACAGGAGGCAATTCTTGCCTCCGTGCTTTTGCCTCCTGTTGCCTCCTACCTTTGTAGCCGTCAGATCGGCCGCTCTCGGACGATTTGAGCCATTGAATTTTTCCTCAATCGCCTGCTTTGTAGCCTGCACCAATATCCTCTGCTTTGAACGCAATGAAAACGTAACAGGGCGTAAGAACGAAACCCAAAACCTGCAGCTCTGCTTGTTAGCCTTCTTTGCATGCCAAAGAAAAATTAACGTGGCAGATCACAAATCAATCACCACCACAGCTCACGTGTACTGGGCATTTTCCCTAAACACTGTTCACCGATCCCAGGCCATGTATTCTTCCTGGTTACCTGACCATTGGTCGATCATTGACATTCCTTACGGCTAGCGCGCAATACACATACTCTGTTTCTTCAAGTAAGAGACATGAGGCCCTGGATTTTATAATGAACCCAGTATATGTCGAGGAAATCTTTTGTAGTACAGCAATTACAAAAAAGCGAGCAGACATGGAAGGCTCTTACTGAAATCAGGCAAATCACTCTTGATGTCGATGCCGAACCACCGTATCATCGTGTCAACGCTTTGTCCTCTGCTTTTCCTATCTCCGTAGCAGCGCCATATCCTGAACATTGTCTGCTTTCTCCTGGATGAACACTGTCCGTCTGTGATTATTCTTCTTGGCTCGTCAATTTGTTCCAACGCTACGTATGTATGCATGCATGGTGGCAAGTTGGTTGGTGACGCCATCGACACACAATGGAACAGAACACGACCTGCCTATCTATGCATATGTTTGTTTAATAATAATATGAAGCATATGTACATGTGAACAAAGCAAAGAGGAAGTAGATCCGAGCACAAACAGAGAAGATGCAGTGCCAAGGCACCCTATTCATTAGCCCTTGGACTTAATTTGGTCGACACAGGACAGAAATCTCATGCGTAAGCAAAGCTTTGCCACTGGTACTAAAAATCCGTCATCAACTCCGCGAGTTGTTGTGATATATATGCAAAATCGCCTATCAGCGAGAGCCGGCAGTCTCCGGCGCAATTAAATATGCAAAAGCGCTTAACAGCGAAAGCCGCAATTAAATTTCTTGGCAACATTTGTCACTGATCAAGTTTGCTCTGATTGCACCATGCGGTCAATAGGTACATGCACAACGATGGTGCACTGCCACCAACTCTTCTTTAGAGTTATTTTTTTTATCACGAGCCTTCCTTTCAACGACAAGACAAATTTTCTCCACCTGCTACACCCAAACAATACGGCAAGAGCTAAGCTTCACCAATACGATAACAAACGTCATCGACTGTTGGTTTGCCTAGCTTATTGTTGACCTACGTACATATACGTACTTAGTCTTAAACTGCCTGGACGAAATGACCCAACAATAATGCACTTCTAAAATTCACAAGCAGACTAAATGCTGTGTCAGATTGGTGTGACCTCTTTGGAGTCTAGTACTAATATATTCCTAGTGTAGTGGTGGTTAAGAAACCGGCTGAGTTTTTAAGTAGATTAGGTTTGTACCAAAATTATTGTTTGTCGTGGTAGTTCCGGCGCTCCGTCTGTAGATTACTGAAGAGAGTTTTCTTTTGTGAATAGATTAGTGAAGACTTAATTAAGTGGGCCTGGATGTGAACGACAAATATACAAAGGATATGTCTCAGTCAATTTGGTACTCCATTCTCCCAGCTCTACTCCCATATATGGAGAGTCGCTTCCTGCTGGACTTGGGTCATCGCCTCACACATTCGGCTGCCTTCTCTTTCGGTCTGCAATCTTCCCTGCAATAAATTGAGGTGAACACTTCCTTCTGCTATGATTCCTTATGCCCAGCAATATGTGGTTATATATGTATGATTTACTACTAGCAGGTTGATAGGCTTGAGCCATGGCGGCCGTCCTGGATGCTTTAGCACCCTACGTAAAGAAGCTTATCGCGGACATGGCACAAGAAGAGGTGTCCATGCTGCTTGGCGTCTCGAAGGAGATCACCAAGCTAGAGGACAACATGGAAGGCATCAAAGCCTTCCTCGCTGACGCCGAGAGGAGGCGCATCACCGACACTATTGTGCAAAGATGGTGAACAAAGCTCAAGATGTATGATGCCACTGATATCCTCGACCTGTGCCAGCTCGAGGCTGACAAGAGGAGGGAGTCCAGAGGTGACGGCAGCATGAAAATCACAAGGCAGCCGGCTGCTTCCAGCCATTGCTATTTTGCCTGCGGAATCCCATGTTTGCACACAAGATAGGCAGCCGCATCAAGGAGCTCAACCCTAAGGAGGCGGATCAGTACAAGTTCAGTATTAGCCTCGGTTCCAATACGGAGCCAAGGAAGCTAACTGCTGCTGAGTTATCCAGCTATAGGACAAGTTCACAGGTCGACGAGTCATCCATAGTTGGAGAACAGATAGAGAGGGACACAAGAGAACTTGTTCAGGTGCTTACCACCGATCATGATAATGATCGTAGGGGCATCAAAGTGGTGTCTATCATTGGTGCAGGCAGCATGGGTAAGACCACATTTGCCCAGAAAATCTTCAATGATCCGACCATTCAAGAGCACTTCAAAACAAAGATATGGCTAAGCATCACCCAACAATTTGATATGGTTGAGCTACTGAGGACTGCAATCGAAAATGCTGGTGGAGACCATGGTGGGCGGCAAGACAAGGCCACTCACGGACAACCTCTTCAACACCCTATCAACCGGCAGGTTTCTACTGGTGATGGATGATGTTTGGAGCGATGGGGCATGGAACCATGTGCTTATGGTCCCAGTCAAGAATGCCGGCAGGCAACTACCAGGAAGTCGGGTCCTTATCACTACAAGATTTGCACACCTACCCCAGCAGATGCAATCCCCACTGCACCAACACCATGTTAGGCCTCTAGAGAATGATGATGCTTGGTCTTTGCTAAAGAAACAGCTGCAGCCTGACCAGGTTAGTCTCGTCTGTCCATACTCGATCTATACAACTAGTATAAGAGACCTGATTTAGTAGAAAATCTATCAAATTCCACAGAGTCCAACAATTCTTGCTAGGAACACCTTCTCGATTGTAGCAGAAATAAACCGACAAAACTATGATCAAGAAGATATGTTCAAATGTTATAATGAAGCACTAGATTAGACTACCTATTACTCCCTCATCCATTAATTTTCCAATAATTAAGTGCATGTCTAGCTCTATCAACACTACCTATCTGAAATTCGATCATATTTTGGATGTGAAAAATATCAATATTTATGATATCAATTTAGTATCATTAATTACAAGGAAATTTATTTACAGAATACCTATTAGTTTATATATGTTGGTAATTAATTTTTTATATTACAATCAAATCTAAGACTTTTACTTACAATCAAGCTCCCTCCTTTTGGACAGAATACCATTCTTCTTTTATTTTCTACAAAATAATGCTCATAAAACATGTTGGAGAAAATGGTAGTAATTTGAACTTTCTCCTTCTTAAAAAAGCACTGGAAGCACCTAGTGGTTAGTATGGTAGCCTCTGAACAAAAACATTTACCTATTGTTTTTTTGAAAGGTTAACATGTACCTATGGTGTTCCGTAGAAAATTACCCACATCTTTCGTTATAAATTAGATATTCTATAGTACCTTTTTTTTAGATCTCTATAGAAACTGCTCATCAATGTAATTATTAAAAAATAACCTAAGTAGTCTCTAAATGTTGATCTAAAGTATCCACCTATGCCATTACAAACAATAATCTAAAGTAGTAGAAAATGTTAGTCAGTCTACCATTTAAAAATACTCCCTCCGGGTTGGTATTAGAGGTGACAAGGTTTAGGTCAAACATCGAATATAAATCATCAATAACTTTTTAAGTTGTTGAGTTTGTAAATGTGAAAATTATATGATGTGATTTGTCTTAAAAAATACTTTGATAAAAGTATACATATATCACATCTCCATAAATATTTTTATAATAATAAGAGGTCAAAGTTGTGCTTTGGAGACCGTGTCGCTGTCTTAAGCGACTTCTAATACCATCCCGGAGGGAGTAAACCAAAACGAAGACCCAAAGCTCGCATTTAATGAATATTTTAATACATTAAGTGTGCTATAGTAAATACTATTGGCTGCCACTACTACTCAAAACAACAACCGTGGCGAGCAAAAATCATTAACCGTGGCGATTTATGTGTCTGCTGCGAAGCCAATGCCACGGTAAATGGAGGATTAACCGTGGCGATTTTTGCCACCACGATTAATCGAAAAAGAAAACAAAAGAAAGAAAAAGTCCGGCGAGCCCATCCAGTCCCGCCGAGCCCATCCACACCGCCGCCGGATAGATTCACCGACGCCACCGCCGGTAGATCTGTACCTGCCGCCGCCGCTAGGGTTTCAGCCGGATTCGCCACCGCATGCCGATCCGACTATCGAGATGGGCGCCGCTGCTGGATCTAGAAGAGTAGAGGGGCTCGCCACCGCCGCCGGATCCCCGCCGCGCCGCTCGCCGTAGGCCACTGCACCGCACGAAAGGGAGGGAGAGAACCGCTACCGCCGCCGCCGCCGCCGAGGGAGAGGAACTACCACGCTCCACCGGATACACCGGATCCATGTCGCCGGAGGGGGAGGCTAACAGGGTGGTGGCGGAGAAGGTTGTCGTGGCTCCCGCTACGCCATGTCCTCAACCAGCGCCGCCACTAGCTTGGGAAGGGATGGGATGCCATCGGCTAGATGTAGAAGAGGAGGGAAGGGGAGGGGAGGGGCTGTGGACTTTGGCACGAGCTTGGTGGGGAGGTGCTCGTGCGCGGTGCTCGCAAAGGATTTGCGAGACCATGTGGAGATGCAGTGGGGAGGGAGAGAATTGGGTAGCTGAGAGGACGAGAGAGAGAGAGAGAGAGAGTGCACGCATGTGGAGAGAGGTGTGCAGTGGGGAGGGAGAGCACGCATGTGGTGGCTGAGACCGAGTGGGAGAAAATGAGAGGGAGTAAGTGGAGGAAGAAACCCTAAGTACTTAACAGATACCAGCCGATAAGGAGGGATGGGCTGCCGGATTTCATGGGCTTGCTTGTCCACAAATGAGCCACGGTTACAATTAACCGTGACAGTTATTTTATAAAACCCATCTCAGTTAATCGATTTTGTATGGTGGTTTTCATAACTGATAAACAAACTGCCACAACTAATTGAGGTATTTATTGTGGCAGTTTTTTAAAATCGCCACGGTTAATAAAATGGAAACGCCATGTAAAAGATTTTATGTAGTAGTGTGCCACTCAACAATTTTAAACGCAAATTTAAAGTCCGATTATAGAAGCCACTAGAAAACTTTTTAAAGTGGTCCTCCTATTTCCCAGATGAGAGTATTTAAATATAATGAATTGCACGGATTCTTTTTGTAGTAGTCCTCCTATTTCCCAAATTTAAAGTGTTGTGGGATTTTGCACGGATTCACGTGGATTCCAATTTAATTCGGCCCATTTAGTCTTATTTTTGAATAAAATATGGTATTGTTTTAATACGTTGGCCAACCTGCGTCATTGTTTTACGGAAGAAGCCTTAAATTAAATTATTATTGGCAGGTGGATGGAATTGACCAACTGAAGAAAGTCGGGATGGAAATTCTTGAAAATTGTGATGGCTTACCAATTGCAATTAAAGTGATTGGAGGTCTCTTGAGCACAAAGTACCCAAGTGAGCATGAGTGGAAGTCTGTTTTGAACAAGTCAGCTTGGTCACTGACCGGACTGCCTCCAGAAGTTGACAACCGTCTATACTTGAGTTATGAAGACTTGTCTCCTCAATTGAAGCAATGCTTTGTGTACTGCTCACTATTCCCAAAAGGTGAAGACCTCATGCGTGATGTAATAACTAAGATGTGGATAAGTGAAGGACTTATCCAACCTTTGGATGGTAGTAGTACTATTTCACATGAGTATGGGTTCGAAGAGATGGCAACTGAGTACTACCAAGAATTAATTAATAGGAACCTTATAGAGCCTGCAAAAGGTTATTCTCTCACCGGATTCAAGTGCACCATGCATGATGTGGTCCGCACCTTTGCTGAATACATGGCAAGAGAAGAATCACTAGTGGTGGTTGGCAGAGAACAAGCACCTACTGGTATCTTAAGACAAGAGAAATTGCATGTTCGTCGTCTCTCCATAGAAAAAAAACCATTTCGGTACTAGATTGGGGCATTTTGCAAAGTCGAGAGTCACTCAGGACATTGATTATAAATTCTAGAGTAAACTTTCATCTTCTGGGTGATTCGCTGAGTAGTTTCTCTTGTCTGCGGGTACTATACATATCGTCTGCTGACTCTGATACCTTGGTTCCCTCTCTATCAAAGCTGAGGCACTTAAGATACCTTGAATTAGTTCTTACTGATATATCTGGACTACCAGATGACATCGACAGGATGAAGTTTCTTCTTTACCTTCATCTACGCTCCTGTAAGAAGTTATGCTATCTTCCTGGCAGCATCATAAAACTTGTGCATCTAAGATGTTTTAACATTGCAGGGTCAAATATTAGTGTTATTCCTAAGGGGTTCGGTGAGTTAAGAAATCTGAGGTCACTTTTTTGGCTTCCCAGTACACATGGACATGGATGCAAGTAGTAGCTGGAGCAGTTTACAAGAGCTGGAGCCTCTCTCTTTGCTTAGGGATCTCACATTATGTGGCTTAGAGAAGGTGCTGGACAGCCATATGGCTGAAAAGGCCATGATTAGCAGTAAACTCCACCTTAGGTATCTACAGTTCAACTATAGTGCAAGTGGATATACTATAGGGATAGGTGGTGGCGAAGCAGAGTAGTAGCAACAACAAAGTGTGGCAGAGCAGGTGTTGGAAAAGCTTTGCCCACCAGCCTGCATAGAGAATCTTGTTTTAAAAGGGGGATACCTTGGTCGCCAGCTACCAAACTGGATGTGTGTTCCAACATCGGTAAACTTTAAGAGCCTGAGGTATTTGACGTTGAAGAACCTGCCTTGCTGCACCCAGCTCCCTAATGGTCTGTGCTGCCTCCCATGTTTGGAAGGGCTGAGCATTAATGATGCGCCAGCCATCAAGCGTATTGGTCCCAAATTCCAAGTGTCATCATCCTTGGCAGCTGGAGCTTCAGCTATTATATCGACATCATTTCCTAAACTAAGACAGCTATATCTGAATGGGTTACGTGAGTGGGAAGAATGGGAATGGAATGACTGTGATGAGCACAGTAACATGGAAACTGCCATAGCCATGCCTTATCTCGAGAGACTCAAAATCGCTAACTGTAAGCTGAGCTGTCTTCCACCTGGCCTCGCCAGCAACAAGAGGCATGCACTTAGAGAACTAGAACTGTATGAGCTCACCAACCTGACACGTGGAGAACTTTCCTTCAGTTGTGGAACTTGACATGTTTGACTGCCATGAGCTCAAGAGGATCAGCGGTCTCCCCAAGTTGCAGAAGATTAGGATCGTTCGCTGCACAAAGCTGGAGGTTCTAGAAGATATCACAGCACTCGACAGCCTCGAACTGTATGACGCCAGCATGGACACGCTTCCAAAATACCTGCGAGCTGTAAACCCAAGGTATCTCAAGTTGTATTGCAACAAGAAGCTACACAAATCTTCCTTATCACCAGGTAGCTCTGAATGGAACAAAATTAGCCATATTGGGAAGCATAATATCATCTGCCTTGAAGATTCAGATAGCGACCAAGATTGATAACTGCACAGCTGCATCGAAGATGGCTCATGTGTTCAGGTAAATTGCTTTAATTCATTCACTATACCGGAAGTGGGTCTTTGTATTATTAATTATTATTATTGCTTGTACTCTGATTGGTCGCAGGAAAGATTTAATTGGACCACACACAGCACAGCACAGCGCAGCGGTGATAGAGCCTAGGCTGACAAGAAGACTTCCAAATTTGCTAATGATGAATTGACTTACACAGTGCTTCTGTTCCCTCTTCCAGATTTCCCACTTCCATATTTCTGAGGTCTGAACTAATTCGGCTCAAGAAGACTACACTGCAAAATTGATGATCTCTCCTACACTCAGGTAATATATAATTAATCGCTTTCTTTCACTATGCGGAAAGTTGCTTCCAGATTACTTACTTAATTAATTGTTGATTCTACTCCAATTCCTTGTTATTTCATTGCATCAATCACTGATAGGTCAATTATTTGTGATCAGCATGCAGAAAAAGCTTCCATTAATTTGACCACACAAAGGCACAACGGGGCATCAAAAAATATATATATGCTGATTGAACAAAGTGTTTTCTGATCTCGGTAGCAACACCATGTCGTCTGCTTTCTCACATGCACTGCACCAGTATTATGGAAGACCCTCTACTTTCTTTCCGAGGGAAGCCTTCATGCTCTGAGAAGCACTGGAAAGCGATGAATTCTACAGAAAACAGAAGAAACAAGGCAAAGGGGAGCAAAGTCGCGCTCCAGAACATAAACAGGCCAGTACGTATTTTAGCTTGCAGTGGCCAGTTGGTGAGTTGGAGTTAGATCTGGTTGGTAGAGGCTCGCCTCCAGCACGCAGTACAAATACTCTGTTCACATGATGCTTCCTCCACTTTCATAATCTTGACCATGTATATTTGTACGCTCCATAAATATACATTTTTTGTACTACTGGACCTATATTTGTTTGCACAAGTAACAGGCCTGAAGTCGTGGATCTTGTAATGAACCTAATGTCTGGTGATGAAAACAGACATTGAATGCTGCTGAAGTGATTAATGATCATGGAGGCATCCCAAATCATTATTGTTGATCTATCGTACTCAGCCTCGTTGATGTCATGGCGATTATGGAGTTCATCTCTCCTCTCATCTCTGTGGCTACACCATGCATGTCTCTGCTTTATCTGTCGCCTGCACTGCACTGCAACTCTCTGCACCAATGGCACACACGAGGCTTCGCTGTGAGCTGTGACCGAGGAATGTAATGCTTCATTCATACTAGTACTTTGGAAGCACAGGACAGCAGTCCATCCTAAAAAATTTATACCAATTGTCAGTCAAGAGAGGAAGGTTCAAGTATAACAGAGCACAAACAAAGCAGAGCAGGGCAGCTAGACCGCTTGGACTTTCCGTGCGTCATGCAATTCCACTAGCGAATGCAATTGCTTGTTATCAAAACAGAAAGCTTCGACTTTGATTGAAGCTGTGTTCAATCCAAAGTGCAGGTCCATGTGTTTCCGGGTACTTTGAAAAGAAGAAAAACGTAACAGAGCATAGCAGAAAACAACATCTGCAACTTTTGGGCCTTGATGGACCGGTGCTGGCCTCCATCCAGAGTTTGTCCTTGGCTTCTCCGTTCCGATCCTTTTTAATTGAAGGTACTTCCATACAGCAAGTGACCTTGCCACAGGTTCAATGAGAGAGCAAAGCAACGTTTCCACCTTCTCGCTTGGGCTTGTGTTGCACATTTCCACCTGCATGCCTCAGCACCCTGCACAGCAAGGTACTCCGGTAGTCGAAGGAAAAAAAGACACCAGATATATCATATTATATATATGCAACGTAGCACATTTCCAGATATATCTGCACCTTGCAAAATGACAAACTTCTAATTGGAACAAGTGATCAATAGATATATATATATGATGAAGACCAGGAAGATGGTGAACCACCACCAAGTCTTTAGCGCTATTTATCACCAGCTTCCCTTTGATGAGTATAAGAAGTTTCTCTATCTGCAGCACTTTCACCAATATATATATAAATATACAATAACAGCGTCCTTTTTCGGGAGGAGATAACCTGCACACCACTGCAGCGTGGTTACGACTGACAAGGACGCCGACTCACAAAGTCTGCACTTGTGTGCCACCAATAAACCTGCCTGTACTTTTTTAATAAAGAAATCTTACTTTTTCAAGAGCAATACATCAAGTTGATTACTTGATACAAAGCTTTGAGAAAAACTATTTCCAGCCTCGGCTTTTCAAGCACACAGCCATGAGGGAGAAAGAAAAAACACCACACACTCTAGTCGCTATCAATTCGAAGACTAACCTAGCTAATGAAAAATCGTCGGGCAGGTAAAGAAGCAAAGCAAACCCAAGCATCTGGCCACCCGGTCGGTCCTCTGCTGGCCAGCAGCCAGTCGCTTGTCTCCTTTAGCTACTCTGCTTTCTGGCTCACTTTGCTGCCTCTCCGGTGGGCAGTGGAACGATTATCTGGTGTGTTTTCTTATTATTCCCGATGTTTCCACCATCCATGCATATATCTTGGAGAGATCAATGATTTAGACCGTGGTAACAAATTTGTCAGTAGTATTTCTTTTCGATCTGTTACCATAATCTGTTCTGGATGATTGGCAGGTACTGTACGACGCTTGAGCCATGGCGTCCATCCTTGATGCTTTCGCACCCTACCTTAAGAAGCTCATTGCAGACATGGCTGATGAAGAGGTACGCATGCTGCTTGGGGTGTCGGGCGAGATCAAGAAGCTGGAGGACAACATGGAGAGCCTTGAAGCGTTCCTTGCAGATGCCGAGAAGAGGCGCATCACTGATAAGGTAGTGCAAATATGGGTGAGGAAACTCAAGGGCGCCATGTATGACGCCACCGACATTTTAGACCTGTGTCAACTTGAGGCCGACAAGCGGAGGGGGTCCAAAGGAGGCAGAGTGGAAGACCAGGCGCCCAGCTGTGGCCAATCGTTGCTTTTTGCTTGCAAAATCCTTTGTTCGCACACAAGGTAGGCAAGCGCATCAAGGAGCTCAACCAGCGGCTAGACAACATCTACAAGGAGGCAGACAAGTTCAAGTTCAATATTGGCCTTGGTTCCATACCAGAGCCAAGGATGATAGCCGCTAGTGAAAGCTCCAATCAAAAGATGACGTCGGAGTTCAATCAGTCAGCCATCGTGGGTGAGCAGATTGAGAAGGATACAAAGGAGCTTGCTCAATTGCTAATTACCGATGACAAACACGAGCTCAAGGTGGTGTCCATTATAGGTGCGGGTGGCATGGGAAAGACGACCCTTGCTCAGAAGATCTTCAGTGACAGAACAAACATCATCAATGGAATTACTGTCCAAGAACACTTCAAACTAAAGATATGGCTGAGCGTCACCCAACACTTTGATGAGGCTGATCTACTCAGGATTGTAATTAAACATGCTGGTGGAGACCATGGTGGGGAGCAAGAAAAGACACTTCTCACAAGGACCCTCACTGAAACCTTGTCCATGGGCAGGTTTCTTCTGGTTTTAGATGATGTATGGGGTAATAAAGCATGGAGTCAAGTGCTTAGCGTTCCAGTTAGAAATGCCAGCCAGAAACACCTGGGGAATTGGGTCCTCATCACAACAAGATTTAGTGACATGGCTCACCAAATGGGAGCTTCCTTCTACCAACACCATGTCAGCCCACTCAATGGAGAAGATGCCTGGTCCTTGCTCATCAAACAACTGCCACCAACTCAGGTTAGTCCATACTAGATTCAGGGACCCAAAATTGTAGTTCGCTCCAACTCAATGTGTTCATTCAGTTAAGTCTACAGATTTAGAGCTTGTTTTGATATCATTCGGTTCCAAAAATTATAGCATAAAAATGTAGTTTTATAAGAAAAGATGTTCTACCATTCCCCTGGGCCATTATTAATAATCTAATGTTTAAACACTGATATGCAACAAATTTTCCACCGATATTGTTATTAAAAATATCAAAAGACCGCTAAATATGCATCTAAACTATCCATGTCTTCCATTAGTATCTAAATTAGCCACTTGTACTATTGCAGAAAAATAAAAAACCCTTCAAATTACACACTGCACCCATTATGAAAATTATGCCCAAAGTACCATTTATAGAAATTACCTACTCCAACCTTGATTAATATATGATAACATCTTCATTTTTTCTTAAGGATTCTAATTCAAACTATTTTAAATTTGCCTAAGTTGAAAGATAGGGCAATACTATCCTCCACTATCAAACAAGCCTAATTAGATCCTCCATTGTCAATCTAGTGGATCCAATCGGGCGAAACATAAGATATATCAAATCCTTCCTTAAATTGTAGGAGTTCTAGTGCATAAACAAGTCAAAGGACATGCTAACTTATCTACACCTAAATTGACTACTAAAATCATAAATCATTTTCGGCAATTTATGCAAGATTTAACACTTTGGGTGGAACTTCCATGGGCAGCCCTGTTCCTCGTGAGGTTGTCCCACAAATGGCAAACTGAAACTTAGCATTCGAGATTCTTCTTCGTGGCAGGATACAAAAGAATATATTTTAATCAGCTAATGGATTATCATTATTCTACAGATAAATAATGTAACAAATTCAATGTTTTATTAGTGGAAATGGTTGCATGAATATTTGTTTGCCAACAAGTAGTCTTAAAACACTGGCAGGTATATGATGGAACTGATCACCTGAAAGATGTTGGAATGAAAATTATTAGTAAGTGTCGAGGTTTACCACTTGCTATCAAAGTGATGGGAGGAATGCTAAGGACAAAGTACCCAAGCGAGCATGATTGGGAAGCTGTTTTGAACCATCACGCATGGTCAGTAGCTGGATTACCAAGGGAACTGGACAACGCAATCTATTTGAGCTATGAGGATTTGTCTCCGCAGCTAAAGCAGCGCTTCCTGTACTGCTCACTTTTCCCAAAAGGCACAAGTTTTAGGCAACGTGTAGTTGTTCGGATGTGGATCAGTGAGGGATTTATCAATCCACCAGACAGAAGCAGTACTTCATATGGTGATCAGCTAGAAGAAATAGCAGATGGGTATTACCATGAGCTAATCACGAGGAATCTTATTGAACCAACTGAAGAATCAGCACTCACTGATATTCATGCACCATGCGTGATGTGGTGCGATCTTTTGCTGAGTTTATGTCTAAAGAAGAATCATTGGTGGTACAGGGTGAGCAAGATGAAGATGGTAGCAGGATTAGCCATGTACGGCGCTTGTCTATAGGATCAACCGAATCAGCACTGGAGTGGGATATTCTACAGAGGCAAAAATCAATAAGAACATTAATTATAAATTGCAGAATTAATGTCAAGCCTGGTGACTCATTGGAGAGTTTGTCTACCCTAAGAGTGCTTCTTATTATTGGTACTGAATGTGATAGATTGGTTGACTCTCTATGTCAGCTGAGGCACCTGAGATACCTCCACTTAGAGTGTACAAATATTTCTAGGCTACCCGGAGATATTCATCGGATGAAGTTCTTGCAGCACTTCGTGGTTAAGGAATGTCCGCAGCTAGACCATCTTCCTAGCTGCATTACATCGCTTCTGCATCTAAGAACTCTTCATATGAGTAGTTCCCTTGACAATGTTTTAATACCCAAGGGGTTAGGCCTGTTAAAAAATCTAAGAACACTTTATGGGTTCCGAGTATATCTGGACACAAATGGGGGCAACAACTGGTGCAGCTTGGAAGAGATAGGGCCTCTATCCCAGCTTAGGCATCTTACTTTACATGGTCTAGAAAATGTGCCAGCTGGCTCATTGGCTGAAATGGCCCTGATTAGTTGCAAGGAGCACCTTGACTATTTGGGATTATATTGGAGTAACAGTGGATTCATGGAACTGAGGGATGAAATCAACAAGCAGCAACAACAGCGCGCCATGGAGGAGGTCATAGAGAAGCTCAACCCTCCATGCAGCATACGACATCTAGGCATTCAAGGATACTTTGGTAGTAGGCTACCAAATTGGATGATGGTTCCAGCTACATGGGTCTTTAAGAGCCTGAGGCTATTAAGGATGGCCAATGTTTGTTGTTGCACACAACTCCCTAATGGTTTGTGCCAGCTCCCTAGTTTGGAGATGCTAGAAATTCATGGCGCGCCTGCTATCAAGAGTGTTGGGCCTGAGTTCCAGTCACCCTCCTCCCTGGCAGTTAGTGGATGTATTGTCACTACTAGAGCAGTAGTAGGTTTTCCGAATCTGGCAACTCTTCATCTGGTTGACTTGTGTGAATGGGAGGAATGGGATTGGGAGGAGCAGGGCGATGATGTAACAGTAGATGCCATGGCCATGCCCGCACTCAAGGTTCTCAAAATTGATAACTGCAAGCTGAGTTGTCTTCCACCCGGACTCGCCAGTAGCAGGAGGCAGGCTCTAAGAGAACTGTGCCTGCACAAGCTGAGGAACCTGACATATATAGAGAACTTCCCATCAGTTGTGGAACTTAAAGTTTTGGACTGCTCCAAGCTGAAAGGGATAAGTAATCTC
Organism: Hyparrhenia diplandra; assembly: GCA_015847255.1. Lineage (NCBI taxonomy): Eukaryota > Viridiplantae > Streptophyta > Magnoliopsida > Poales > Poaceae > Hyparrhenia > Hyparrhenia diplandra. The sequence goes on along the minus strand of JADLZK010010753.1, from coordinate 771,851 downwards.
CCTAAGTTGCAGAGAATTAAGATCTTATATTGCCCAAATGTGGAGGTGCTAGAAGGAGTCCTGTCACTTGACAGCATGGAGGTGATGGATGGCACCATGAAGACACTTCCGAAATATATGGCAGCAGTAACCCCAAGGTATCTCAAGTTGACTTGTAGCAGGAAGTTGTACAAGTCCTTGTTAAGTGGCACCAGCTCATCTGAGTACGTCAAGATCCGCCATATCAAGTCACACACTATTTGCGCCGAAGATGAAGATTAATTGTTGTGCCACCAGATCAGAAATAAATCACGTATATTTTCAGGTAACTAGTGTTTCGTATTACTTTTGTCTCATAAGGCAGTGCACCGCACCTACATGTGCAGTCGTAGTACCATTATCCATTGATCCTGTAACTATTATATTTGTAGGGATCCTTATGTGGAGGAACCGCATGGTGCTAGTTTCATTGGCTCGTCTGCACCACACAATGCACGTACTCTGTTCTCTACAGAGAGGCCTACGAAGGACATACTGCCGAATCATTGTAACTGGCACCCTTGTATTACAATTACTTGGGCCTCTATATTTCTTCTACTACGTATATTTGTACAAGCAATGGACCTGAGGTACAGGATTTGTAATAAGCAGCGAGCAGACTTGGGAGCATGAACATGGTATGCTGATCCCTGATAGGTTATCATGGTGATTATGCTGCTCTGCTTTCTGACGGAGGCAGGGCAAATGTCCAGGACGAGCTCCTTGTGAGTTGTGGATGAGTAACCAAGCATCAGACACTGTTTGTCCGTTATTCTTTTGGCCTTTTAGTCGTTCTAACGTTGTGAAGAAAAATGACCAAAAATAAATAAATTGTAGTAGTCCTTTTTTCCTAAATGAGAGCATTTAAATCATAATTGTAATGCACAGATTCTTTATATTATTGTTACAGGATTTTGCACCCATTGATGCGGATTCCACTTTAACTAGGGGATTCCCCGCGCGTTGCTGCGGGAATTAAGAAAGAGATTCATATTATCGTCTCTTTTGGATAGGGACATGAGCCTATTAGAGAGTAGAAATTGTATACACAACTATTTGTTTAGACCAAAGTGACAAGCTATTTGAACAGTAGTATTTGAACCGATCTTTCACGGATTGAAAAGTCCTCTTGATTTTTTTCACGATCAAGTGCTCTAAAAATATCATTCTCAATGTAGCACAAAGCCCAGCCATTAAGCCACTCATCATTCATTCTGTTTTCGCAAATCAGTCTTGATTATTTTCATGGCTGAGAAAGCTCTTCAACCGCTGCCGCTGGAAGAAGCAGTGCTAGCTCAATGATGCAATAGACCAACGGAAATAAAAGGTTTGCCTTACTGTCAACCAACTTTATGGCCAAACTTGCAGAATCATGGCAAGCTCTGTAAACATCAAAGTGCTGAAGATAGACAGAAGCCAGAATGTTATGGCTCATATTCTTGCTAATAGAGCCTTTAGATCAGAGTTGTCCTCCTTTAGCAGATTTCCTGTAACATGTTCAAATGTTGATCATTATAGCGGTTGCGTGTTGGAAAACGCTCTGCGGCCAGCTAACTATGATTTGTGCTATCCTGTATCGGCAGTTTGCCGCTAAGAAGTAAAGCTTTGTTTCTTGTCAAAAAAAAAAAAAAAACCCTCTTCGCAGCAGCCGCCTCCTCCTCGTGCTAGACCCATCACTGGCTGCAGCTTCATCTCCTCCCCCATCCATCTCCAGAGCTGCTGGCTCGCCACCCGGCGCTGCTCGCTGGTTGCCGCCCGCCGCTGTCGCGCCGCCGCCATCCTCCGCTGTACGCCGCCGCTGGCTGCCATCTGCCGCCGGCGGCGGAACAGGGGTCAAGGGGAGGCAGGGCCAGGCTTGAGGCCTGATTGGAGCCGGGCAGCCGGCGCCGCCGCCAGAGCTCGGACTCGCGGACGGAGTGGAAGCGGAGGCGCGGTGGAGCGGAGGTGTGTGGAGTCGCAGTCGCCCGCCGTTCACGTAACGGCCAGGTGCAACCCGCGGCGTGGAAATAGCAGGAGGACGTAGCCGGATTTGGAGCTTGGCGGTGGAGAGGCGGATTGGCGGAGGTAGAATTGAGCTCCGTCGCAAGCGGACGTCGTCGCGAGGCGGTGCTGCCGGGGTGGCTCGCGACGCCGCGTCATGGAGCAGCACGCCGTCAAGGAGCTCGGCGTCCGCAACGCCGCCCGTGATTGGGAGCGCCTCGAGGGCGCGGGTATGGTCGCTGCTGCCGCCGCGGACGGCGGCGGGAGGGACCGGGTGGACTCGCCACGGTCGCCTGCCCCACCCCGCCAGTACTCCGACAGCGCTGAGTCCGCATAAAGCAGGCCGACGACCTCCCCTGACGCGCCGCGATTACACCGCCGGGCTGGCCGCGCGCTCCACCTCCCTCACCACGCTGCGGTCGCAGGGGGAGATGCGGAGTAGGGGACGGTGCCGGCCTCCGCGTGTGCGTTGTGATGGTCCCCGGCCCTCGCGACCTCCGGTCTCAGCGTGCGCGCCGCGGTGGCAGCAGCAGGTGCGCCAGATTTATAGGCATGTGGCCTCCACTTTGGGGAAGCAGATCAGACGCATGAAGCAGAAGGCTAGGAGCCAAGCACGACGAAGGGATGATAACTTCTCAGTTGTGCGGCTGCGTTAATGACGGTGGGGAAGGGGAATAGATCGGGCGCGGTAGAAGTGAAGGGATGACGAAGAGGCCGCCGAGGGGGGGAGCAAGACGAAGAGGCCGCCGCTGGTCGGGCGGAGAGCGAGGAGGAAGGGAACAGGCCGCCTGGACCAACGATCAGGGATGCCAACGTGGATCCTAGGTGTCCTATCTGCATGTCGAGATAACTCCCCTAGTGGGTCTCTTCTTTATAGGGGTTATAGATTCGGTCCATTCTAGTCTTGTGCTTATTTTTTAGTAAAACTAGGAGGATTCCCCGCGCATAGAAAATGTGCCTACTAGTTTGTCAGCTGAAATGGCCATGATTAGTAGCAAGGAGCACCTTGATTACTTGCAACTAAATTGGAGTAGCAGCAGATTCATGGAACAGAGGGATGAAGTCAACAAGCAGCAGCAACAGAGAGTAGTGGAGGAAGTAATTGAGAAGCTCAGCCCTCCATGCAGCATAAGACATCTACACATTGAAGGATACTTTGGTTGCCAGCTACCAAATTGGATGATGGCTCCAGCTACATGTGTCTTTAAGAGCCTGAGGCATTTAAAGATGGGCAATCTTTGTTGCTGCACCCAGCTACCCAATGGTTTGTGTCAGCTCCCTTGTTTACAGGAGCTGGACATTAATGACGCACCTGCCATCAAGATTGTTGGGCCAGAGTTCCAGTCACCCTCTTCCCTGGCTGCGGGTGGAGGTCTCATGAGTCCTAGATCTGTAGTAACATGGAAGGCATCAAAGCCTTCCTCGCTGACGCTGAGAGGAAGCACATAACCGACACTAGCGTGCAAAGATGGTCGACAAAGCTCAAGAATGCCATGTATGATGCCAGTGACATCCTCGATCTGTGCCAGCTTGAGGCCGACAAGCGGAGGGAGTCTAGAGATGACGGCACTGTGGAGCATAGGTCGCCTGACTGCTTGAAGCCATTGCTTTCTGCCTGCGGAATCCAGTGTTTGCACACAAGATAGGCATGCGCATCAAGGAGCTCAACCAGCGGTTGGAAGGCATCCACAAGGAGGCTGACAGGTACAAGTTCAATATTGGCCTCGGTTCCAACCCGGAGCCAAGGATGCAAACTGCTACAAGAAATTATAGTCAAAAGATGACGTCTGAGTACAACGAGTCATCCATTGCTGGTAAGAAGATCGAGGAGGATACAAACAATCTTGGCCAATTACTTCTCACCAACGACAAACACCAAGACATCAAGGTGTTGTCCATCGTAGGCATGGGTGGCATGGGAAAAACCACCCTTGCCCAGAAGATCTTCAATGACACAACAGTCCAACCACAATTCAAACTGAAGATATGGCTCAACATTACGCAAATCTTCAACGAGGTTGAGCTGCTTCAGACAGCAATTCAGCATGCTTCATTTCTAGCATTTATCTTTTTTCTAAGCACATCTGGTGAGAATTAACGTGGAGCCTCGGCTGAAGCCTCCAATTAGTAATAGTAAGATTATCTATTGATCATACTGAGCCTTCTCAAATACATAGGAAATTATTATTGTCTCCGTGGCATCACCATTTCGTTATCTGCTTTGTCGCCTGCACGTACTGCACCAACATAACCAGAGCCACTTGCTTTGTGAGGAAGGCAGAGAAAATCATCACCAACAAAGCAGAGCAAGTGATTAAACGAACTGTTGTTATAGCCTGCCCGTCATACTGTCCTCTTGAAGTACTTCTGGACAAAGTGGTTCACCATACGCTGTTTTGAAAATCCTCACCAGCTATGCACAAAAAGTGTCCTCTAAGATACCCTTCTTGGTGGGCAAAAAAATATGGTGAGTCCCCATAAAGCAACCATAGACACCCACTGGATATGTGACCCGTGTGCATGTACATTCATCAAGTGTAAATATGAACTCATTGCCGGTGCCTATAGTTACTTCATGGGGACCGTTCCCACTCAGTTTTTTTTTTCCTCCAAAAATAGAGACATGTAAAGTTGTGCCTCCAATGCAAGATCAACTCCAAGAAGATTCTTGTCAAGGCCATCAGCAATATAGCAGCAGGCGTGCGGCTGACAGATGATGCATATCCGCACAACATATGGACTAGCGATTACCCCAGCATCCTTGGTGCCCTCCCTCTCGGACCGAGTCATTGAAGTTTGCCAGGCAATCGAGTACAGTGTCAGCAGAGCTACTGTTCATCATACTACAACGGAGACTGAAGAGCTAGCAGGTTCAGAACAGGAAGAGGGAACTTCGTGCTGTCTTCGGCTCATTAAGTCAGAGTAGCTGAGAGCAAGTCGGCCAGGGCAGCGTGTCTGTTTTGAAAAGTAGCGTGAGCGTGCTGCCGAAGAGAGGGGGAGAACCGGAGAATGCTTCTAAACTAAATCGAGATTCCGATCTTGTTCGCCTAGCTTTTGCAGTCTGTTCAGATAGAAAACACAAACGACACTGTTCTGGTTACCAACTTACCATGACCTGGATGACGCTTGGAGTTGTGTGGTGAAGACCTGGTGCTCAAACCTTGGCACTAGTGTTTTCAATTTCTTTTGCTCGTTTATTTGTATAGTAACCAAGGTTCCGTCTTGTTTTGTTGTTATATAATGAAGGAACATGTGGCGAGGAACGAAACGTTGTGTAATCAAGGCTGCCCTCTGCTTTTCCGACCCCTGCAACAACTGTATGCTAATCATCTGCTTTGTATCCTGCACCAATATCCTCTGCTTTGAATGCAATGAAAACTTAACAGGGCGTAGCAGAAACCCAAAAACTGCAACTCTGCTTGTTAGCCTTCTTTGCATGCTAAAGAAAATGTAACGTGGCAGATCACAAATCAATCACCACCACAGCTCACGCGTACTGGGCATTTTTCCCAGGCCATGTACACTCGGGTTCTTCCTGGTCACCTGACCATTGTTCGATCATTGACATTCCTTATGGCTAGCGCACAATACACATGTTGGTGTGTGTATGTAATATATATGTACATGCAGGGCTGAAATGTAAAAAAGGTGAAGGAATAAAGAAGGCACTGGAAGAGGAAAAAATCTCTCCAGAGCAGTTCATCCCAAATCTTCCACATGGTACCGGAGCTAGGGGCGATGTTGGTGGTGATGGCGGGGGTCTCGTCGGCGTGGACGACGGCTGGCGGCGGCGGCGCACAGGGCTGAACGCCGGCGACCGAAAGTGCAGGAGACGGACGCGGCAGGGCGCTCGCGTGCAGGCGAGCCTGGGAGGCTCGCGTACGGACGCGGCGCAAGGAAGCGGCGAGGAGCTCGCAGCTGCAGGTGCGGGCGGCAGGCTCGGGCCGGTGCTGCAGCTGGCTTGTGCAGCCGCTGATTTGGTGCGTGCTTGTGCTGAGGAGGAAGGCTGCTGGTGTGCTTTGTCTTTGCGGGCGTGGTTCTCCCGTGCTACTGTTGTAGGAAGCAGAGGAGAAGGTACGGGAAGCAGAGGAGGTAGGAAGCACAGGAGGAGGTGAGGTGTTCTGCTGTGCTTGATTCGAAGTGTTGCTGCTACCCTGGTTGAAAGTGCTCGCTGATTTGAGGTGAGAAGCCGATACGCCTGCTGCTCAGTTCGTGCCTGAGGAGAGGAAGTGTTGTTGGCTGTGTTTTTGCTGCCGTGTGGTGTGTTGCTGTGAAGAAGAAGAAGAGCTTCCTACTGATTATGGGAGAGAATCAAGGAATTGAACAGGTTCTTGGTAAGTTGGTGGAACTACTCACTGCAAAGAAGGATGAAGTTCCGTCCTCAAGTAAAGAGATTGATAGGGTTCAAAAATTGGAGTTGATGCCTGTTGATATCAAGCTAGAAGGCATGAAAAATTATTTGGCTTGGTCTAGGAGAGCATTGTTACAGTTGCAATCAAAGAAGCTTGAGGGCTTCATCAATGGGGAGACAACTGAACCCAAAGACAAGTTGAGTAGTGAGTGGAAGAATTGGAAGGCCACTAATGCTTTAGTGGTTACTTGGTTATTCAATTCTATGACCCCAACAATTGCTGGCTCTGTTGATGCCATTACTTCTGCCTCGGAAATATGGAAGGCTCTTGAAAGCATGTATTCAGGTGTTGGGAATGTGATGCTGTTAGCTGACACAGATGATAAGATACATTATCTGAAACAGGGGGAGCGGACTTTGATGGATTATGTTGCAGAACTGAAGCGATTGTGGGCTGACTTAGATCATTATGATCCTATTGAATTACCTCATCCAGAATGTGTGGCTCGGGTAAAGAAGTGGGTAGAAAAAAAAAGGGTTCTTCAGTTTTTGAGGGGCTTAAATCCAGAATTTGAAGGAAGACGTGCTGCATTATTCCATCAAGCTAATCTCCCTAGTCTTGAAGAAGCTATTGCCGCGATGGCACAGGAGGAGACAAGACTCAAGGTGATAAAGGGTAACACCTTAAATTCATCAAGTCCAGCTTATGTGGTAACGGGGTCTCAAGAGACCAGACTCTGTTATAATTGTGGTGAACAAGGGCATTTGATTTGTGATTGCAGTCAGCCACTCAAATCAAATCGCGGTAGGGGTCGAGGCAGAGGTATGCTGAGAGGTGGTACTAGCCGAGGAGGTGCTAGTCGTGGTGGAAGAGTAAGCTTTAGAGCTAATCATGCCGTGTTAGATGGGTGTGCTGCAGAATTAGTTACAATTCCGCCAAATGAGCTAGATGAGTTCCGAAGGTGGAAGGAAATCGGAAAGGATTTTTCATTGAACAAACAAGAAGCAACATCCTCAAGTAACTCTATTGCTGATGCGGTTCACTCAGACTCAGGTATATTTAACCAAAACCATACATCTGATTGGATATTAGATTCAGGTGTATCAAGGCATGTCACGGGTAAATTAAATGAATTCACATCTTATACACCATACTCACATTCTTATAAGGGGACAATTAAAACTGCGGATGGAACCCCTCGTTCTATTAGAGGCGTTGGGACAGTTCATTGCACACCATCTATTACCTTATCATCAGCATTACATGTTCCATCTTTTCCTGTAAATCTTATTTCAATAAGTTCATTAATTAATCAAATGGACTGTCGGGTGCTTCTTGATCGTGAAAATTGTTTAATTCAGGAAAGGAGGACAGGAAGAAATCTTGGAGTTGGAACATGGCATGATGGGCTCTGGTATCTTGATAGAAGCAAGACAAAAGAAGAAGTCTATTTTGCTCTATCAGCTAGTGAAGATGTGGCTAAGGTGATGTTGTTGCATTGTCGCCTAGGACATATATCTTTTGATGTCATGAGCAAAATATTTCATCATGAAATGTCTAAGGTGAATAAGAGTAGTTTAATGTGTGATGCATGTGAGTACGGGAAGCACACTAGAAGCTCATATGTGAGCAGGGGTTTAAGAAGTTTATCACCTTTTTTTATTAATCCATTCAGATGTGTGGACTTCCCCAACCACTGCTATAAAGCGGGGCAAAATATTTTGTTACCTTTATTGATTGTTATTCTCGTATGACATGGGTATATTTAATGAAGCATAAAAGTGAGGTACTTGAATGTTTTAAGGCTTTCTATGCTTATGTGAAAAATCAGTTTGGAATTTCTATTCAAATTATCCGAAGTGATAATGGAACTGAATATGTGAATAAGGAATTTCAGAGTTTTCTTTCGAGAGAAGGAATCTTACACCAGACTTCATGCCCTGATACTCCACCACAAAATGGAGTGGCTGAAAGGAAGAATAGGCACCTTCTAGAGGTAACTCGTTCACTTATGTATACAATGAATGTGCCTAAGTTCTTTCGAGTGAGGCGAGTCTTGATCGCCATCCACTTGATAAACCGTATGCCATCAAGGGTACTTGGTATGAAATCTCCTTGTGAGATGTTATTTGGTAAAATGACTTCTTGGTTCCACCCAAAGTCTTTGGATGCACATGCTTTGTTTGAGATCATAGACCAGTAATGGAAAGCTGGATTCTCGAGGCTATCAAGTGTATTTTTGTGGGATATTCATCCGGACAAAAAGGGTATAAGTGTTGGAGCCCATCCGAGCCCGTATGTTCGTGAGTATGGACGTAACCTTTAGGGAATCAGTTCCCTTCTACGGTGAGAGGACTGATTTAAGTTCTCTGTTCATTGATTTAGATACTCCAAATGAATCGAGGACGGTGAGCAAATTGAGCCTAGTGCTTTGAGACTAAAGCAAATGAGAAGAGAGTTGTAGTTGGTTTACTCCCAGATTTGGTGAAAGTGAATGATACTATACACGAAGGGAGAGTACAACAGACCTCCTACAGAGAGGAATCTACAAGTATATACAAGAAGAAGGAGAGAAAATCTTATACTGACCCACCACCTTTTGTTGATGAAATTGAAAGTGACCAAACTCGGTTTGATGAAAATGAGGATGACCAGTTATCTGAGTCAGGGGGAGAGATAATGGATCATATGAATGACTTACCTATTGCTCTAAGAAGAGAAGCAAGGAGCACTGCAGGTAAACCTCCAGTGAGATATGGCTTTGAAGGAAATTATGAAGATGAGCATAGTAGTGAAGAAAGTAATTATGCATCATTTAAGTCCATACCATCCGAGTATCGGGCATTTGTGACAACCCCGCAATCCGTCAGATCCCAAAAATTGGAAAGAAGCAAAGCAAGATCCAAGATGGAAAGAGGCAATGCTTGAGGAGTTGGCGGCACTTGAGAAGAATGACACATGGGAACTTGTACCTTCTCCTCCTGGGAAGAAGGTGGTTGATTGTAAATGGGTATATACTGTGAAACAAAACCCTGAAGGAAAAGTGGAGAGATATGAGGCAAGGCTGGTAGCAAAAGGGTACAGCCAAACATATGGGATTGACTATGATGAGACGTTTGCACCAGTTGCAAAAGATGGGTACCGTGAGGACCTTGATTTCTGTCTTTGCTAACTTTGATTGGCCATTATATCAATTGGATGTAAAAATGCATTCCTTCATGGTGATCTTAAAGAAGAGGTTTATATGGAGATTCCACCGGATTCACTACTGCTGAGACGGAAGGTAAGGTCTTGAGATTGAGAAAATCTTTGTATGGACTAAAACAATCGCCAAGAGCATGGTTTGATAGGTTTAAACGTGCAATGCTTACTATGGGATATAAGCGGTGTAATGGAGATCATACTGTGTTTTATCTATGTTCCAAAGACCACATCACTATCCTAGCCGTCTATGTTGATGATATTATTATCACTGGAAATGATACTTTGGAAGTGGTACGGTTGAAGGAGAATTTGAGAAGGGAATTTGAAATTAAAGATTTGGGGGAACTTCGATATTTCCTGGGGATTGAAGTAGTGAGATCTCCTAGAGGGATAGTGTTGTCACAACGGAAGTATGCTCTAGATCTACTTGATGAGACAGGTATGCTTGGATGTCGTGCAGCCACTACACCAATAGAGGAAAACCATAAATTGGGTGCTGAATCTGGACATCCTGTAAATAAGGAGAGATATCAAAGATTAGTGGGGCGTCTCATCTATCTATGCCATACGAGACCAGATATAACATATGCTGTGAGTGTAGTAAGCAGATACATGCATGATCCAAGGAGTGGTCACATGGATGCGGTCTATAGAATTTTAAAGAGAAATCCAGGCAAAGGTTTGCTGTTTAAGAAAAATGGACATCTGGATGTGGAGGGTTATTGTGATGCAGACTGGGCGAGTTGTCCCGATGACAGAAGATCAACTTTAGGTTATTGTGTATTTGTTGGTGGCAACTTGGTGACTTGGAGAAGTAAGAAACAGCCTGTGGTATCCCGCTCTACTGCCGAGGCTGAGTATAGAGCTATGTCACAAAGTCTAAGTGAATTATTGTGGGTTAAAAATCTTCTAACTGAGTTAAAACTCCAAGAGATCAGTTCTATGAAGCTTTGGTGTGATAACAAATCAGCTATTAATATTGCAAACAACCCGGTTCAACATGATCGAACCAAGCATGTGGAGATCGACCGCTTCTTTATTAGAGAAAGGATTGATGATGGGACTTTAAGTTTAGGCTTTGTAACTTCTGAGGAACAAATTGCTGATTGCCTAACAAAAGGGTTGAGTGTTAAAAGGTGTGAGTCTTTGTGTGACAAGATGGGCATGATAGATGTATACAGCCCATCTTGAGGGGGAGTGTTGGTGTGTGTATGTAATATATATGTACATGCAGGGCTGAAATGTAAAAAGGTGAAGGAATAAAGAAGGCACTGGAAGAGGAAAAAATATCTCCAGAGCAGTTCATCCCAAATCTTCCACAACACATATACTCTGTTTGTTCAAGCAAGGGACATGAGGCCCTGGATTTTATGATGAACCCAGTATATGTCGAGGAAATCTTTTATAGTACAGCAATTACAGAAAGCGAGCAAACATGGTAGGCTGTTCCTGAAATCAGGCAAATCATTCATCGTGTCAACGTACGCGTTGTCCTCTGCATAAGCAAAGTCTCCCAGTTGTTGCCACACACTCCGCCTGTAAACTGGTACTAAAAATCCATCATCAACTCTCCCAGTTGTTGTGATATGCATATGCAAAAAGCGCCTATCAGCAAGAGCCGGCCGTCTCCGGCGCAATTAATAAATATGCAAAAGCGCCTATCAGCGAGAGCTGGCGGCCTCAGCCGCAATTAAATTTCTTGGAAACATTTGTCACTGATCAAGTTTGCTCTGATTGCACCATGCGGTCAATAGGTACATGCACATCGATGGTGCACTGCCACCAACTCTTCTTTAGAGTTATTTATTTATCACGAGCCTTCCTTTCAACGACAAGACAAATTTCTCCACCTGCTACACCCAAACAATACGGCAAGAGCTAGCTTCACCAATACAATAACAAACGTCATCTACAGTTGGTTTGCCTAGCTTATTTATTATTGACTACGTACATATACTTATTAGTCTTAAACTGGACGAGATGACCGAACAATAATGCACTTCTAAAATTCACAAACAGACTAAATGCTGTGTCAGATTGGTGTGACCTCTTTGGAGTCTAGTACTAATATATTTCTAGTGTAGTGGTGGTTAAGAAACCGCTGAGTTTTTAAGTGGATTAGGTTTACACAAAATTATTGTTTTGCTTTATACTTCGCGGTAGTTCCGGCGCTCGGTGTGAGCAGATGACTCAAAAGATTTTTCTTTTGTGAATAGATTAGTGAAGACTTAATTAAGTGGGCATGGATGTGAACAATAATTGCTGTGTCACAATAATGCAATTCTAAATGTCACAAACAGACTAATTGCTGTGTCAGATTGGTGTGACCTCTTTGGAGTTTAGTACTAATATATTTCTATTGTAGTGGTAGTTCCGGTGCTCGGTGTGAGCAGATGATAGATTAGTGAAGACTTAATTAAGTGGGCATGGATGTGAACGACAAATATACAAAGGACATGTCTCAGTGAAGTTGGAGAAATTTGTCTTCGAAATAGCTGGATTTTTCTCCCAGCTCCACTCCTATACAAGGAGAATCGCTTCCTGCTGGACTTCGGTCATCACCTCACGCATTCAGCTGCTCTCTCTTTTCGGTCTGCAATCTGCCCTGCAATAATAAGTTGAGGTGAACACTTCCTTCTGCTATGATTTCTCCATGGACGACCGAGTAGCAGTATATAGCTAATTTTTATATCAATTTAAGCTCTCTAGGGATTATGAGACAAATCTGTGCTTATGTATGTATGATTCACTATAGCAGGTTGATAGGCTTGTGCCATGGCGGCCGTCCTCGATGCTTTTGCACCCTACGTCAAGAAGCTTATTGCGGACATGGCACAAGAAGAGGTGTCCATGCTGCTTGGCGTCTCCACCGAGATCACCAAGCTAGAGGACAACATGGAAGGCCTCAAAGCCTTCCTAGCTAACGCCGAGAGGAGGCGCATCACTGACACAAGCGTGCAAAGATGGACGACAAAGCTCAAGAACGCTATGTATGATGCCACTGACATCCTCGACCTGTGCCAACTCCAGGCTGACAAGCGGAGGAAGTCCACAGATGGTGACACCGTGGAGAATAAGTCACCTGGCTGCTTCCAGCCATTGCTCTTCTACCTGCGGAATCCCGTGTTCGCACACAAGATAGGTAGCCGCATCAAGAAGCTCAACCAGCGCCTGGAAGACATCCACAAGGATGCGAACAAGTATAACTTCAATATCGGCCTTGGTTCCAATCCGGAGTCATGGATGCAAACTGCTACAGAAAGGTATAGTCAAAAAGATGACGTCTGAGTTCAACCAGTCATCGATTGTTGGTAAGAAGATCGAGGAGGATACAAAGAATCTTGGCCAGTTACTTATCACCAGTGATAACCACCAAGACATCAAGGTGTTGTCCATCGTAGGCATGGGTGGCGTGGGAAAAACCACCCTTGCCCAGAAGATCTTCAATGACACAACACTCCAACCACACTTCAAGCTGAAGATATGGCTCAGTATTACCCAAATCTTCAACGAGGTTCAGCTCCTTCAGACAGCAATTCAGCATGCTGGGGGCGTCCATGGCGGGGTGCAAGACAAAACTCTCCTCATGAGGACACTAACCAACACTTTGTCCATGGGTAAGTTCCTCCTAGTCTTAGATGATATGTGGAGTAACGAAGCTTGGAGTCATGTTCTTTCTGTACCGATCAAGAATGCCAGCCAGCAACAGCAGGGGAACTGGGTCCTCATCACTACAAGATTAGAAAAACCTTGCTCATCAAATGCGAGCATCATTCTACCAACACCATGTCAGCCCACTCGATAAAGACGATGCTTGGTCCTTGCTGAACAAACAACTGCCACCGACGCCAACTCAGGTCAGTCTATACAAGATTTAGTTTTTTTTTTTTTTGAGAATTGTCTATACAAGATTTAATGGTTAAAAAGGTTTAGTTTATTGCAAATAAATGTGCATCAGTTAAATATACCGATTGAGATTTTTTTTGATATCATTGGTTCCAAAAACTATGTTATAAAAATGTAATCTTGAGAAAGATGCGCCGCTACACAGCTTGTCCATTATTAATAACCGTTAACATTATAAAGATACCAAAATACCCAAAAATATGGATCTACTTAGATATTATTTCATATCTTCTATTAGTAAAAATAATCTAAAGTAACCAAAACATCTGCATCTAATTAGCCACTTGTATTATTATAAATAAACCAATAAACTCATAAATATGTTTATTAACTACTTCTAATTCCTAATATTAAATATGAACTAACATTACCCTTAGTGTCATACAAAAAAGTTGCGCACTCCCCCATCATGAAAACTGGTTCAGGTTAGAATATTAGAAGACACCAAAGGGCGTACCCAATGACATAGGCTTTCGCGACCGCACGGGTCCAGGAGGGGTGATTAGCGTCAGGCCTTACGCCACACACTATGCAATGTCGGAGGCAGGGGGGCTCGAACCCTGACCTTCCGGTCACAAACGGTAAAGCGCTACCGCTTGCACCAGGGCCGCCCTCTAATAAAATTACTTCAATGTTCTAAAAAATAATAGCTATAATAGGTACTATATATAGTCTATATTTAGTTGTGATAATCTTTCAATTATTGCTTTATACGTATTTTTCATCCACATCCATAGTTTTTTTTTTTTATATAGTACCTCACTGTATCTGCAATATATGTTTAGTTGAAACATTTGCTTAAACTATGATGACTTTAACTGCAGCCTATATTTTGACAACATGAAACTAAATTTTCATTTTCCCCCAAGTTTTAAGCTTATTAATTGTTCAGATGCATTGGCTATTATTTACATAGGTAATTATTGTCCACCGATTTGATGGACAAATGTTTCAAATTTTTGTAGGAATTTTGGGATCTCTTTTTTCATTCCTAGTTGTTATAGATCAACAAACTAGAAGACCATTAAAAAGACGGCCGGGACAAGCAACTAAAATGCTGAGTTGAGCGAGCTACCAAGCTATCAGCTTTTTGTTCAGTCTTATATCTATACCTACTAATAAAGAGAGAAAATTTCTTGACCACCAAAAATTTCGGTCTGCCCTGTCCGTCCGTAATACGATACGTTCAGCGGTTTAAGAAAACCTACTACCGGCCCGTAGCCAAAAACAACATCACAGGTTTGGGCTGAAACGCGTGTACCCAACGAACGCAAGGGGAGTCTCCTGCCTGGTCGGGTCGTTCCTAGGTACCGTGAACGCGCACTGTACTGCACAGGCATGCATGCACGCCAGTCGCCAGGGGGTACTGCTGGGTGCTGTCCGTGCTCATCATGTCTTATTCTTCTTGCCGCGTCTGACGTGCATGCAGAGGGGAACTGCTGGACGCGAACGGCGGAGCGGCAAACATCGCGGATACGGCTGCGCTACCTTCATGCGGTGCTCCGGCAGGACGTGGGTACTACGACCTCAATCCCGGCGGCACGTCGGAGGTGATCACCAGCGTCTCCAACGACAGCCTCTCGTCGTGCAAGACGTGCTAAGCGAGAAGCTGCCCAACTTCGCGATGAACTGCTCCACGTTCCTGGGCGGCTACGCCGTCGGCCTTGGCTTGGTTATTTTTTGGTAAAACAATACACCTATAAATTTTGTGGAAGATTATATAATAAATAAAAAGGTAGTAAAACCATTCAAGTTCTCTTGACTAGGTCTACATTCTAGAATAAAATATTTTATGTACTTCTATAGATCGATGTTTTTTTCATAATCTTATAGAGATTCTTTTAATACTTAGAATAAAATATTTTGCATACTTATATAGATCCATGGCCTTTTCAAGTAAATTTTTATTGATGATGTTTTCTTAATGTGTAGATTTATGGTGAAAATTTCATGTGCAATGGACAATATTGACTGGGTTAAATTTTAATTAAAAGAAAAAAAGATCCAAATAAAATACAACATAAGAGCACAAAGCACACAAGACGACACTACCATATGTGACAAATGTATGTCCCTACGAATAGTGATGTAAGAGAACTTTAATACTCCTAGATGACATGCTCGTCAGCGTTGGATTAATTGCAATGCTGACATTCTGACCACATCGGACCTTATCCTGCATTAAGTTCATACTAGCGTTTGAGAAGAGGTCGACAAGGTGGAAGCAGAACTGCCATGGGTGTTCACACACTATAAAAGAAATTGATATTTTGACACAATGAACAATTATTTTTTTACACCAAATCTTTAGGCAAACAAAAAAAAATAGTATATGTTTTTTATTAACCCGTTGCAACGCCGCGGGCATTTTTGCTAGTATACCAAAAATTGACTACTAAGAAATATGTTTTGGCAGTTAATGTTATAGAGCATAGAATTATGACGGGACTATCACTATCGATTGTTTTTAAACCAGTAGTGATAATGGATCACTGCCAGTTTTTAAACTGAGCAAGCTCCATCACTTTTAATTGCGGTCAACTGGATCCGATTCACGTGGCGTTTAAAACAGTACTGGCGCATAAATCTGTAGTAACGAGCCCATGTAGGCCTGCAAATGCGAAACTAAACCAGTACTAGATTCTTCCGTGGGTTAAGATAAAAAAGGAATATATATTTTACACTGCTAATAAAGACATATCATTATCTATAATTAGATATTGTGAATTCAATGTTGTATTACTAGTGGAAATGGTTGCATGTATACTTGTTTGCTAACAAGTTATTTTAAAACGCTGGCAGCTACAGGAAGGAACAGATCACCTGAAAGATGTCGGGATGAAAATTATTAGGAAGTGTGGAGGTTTACCACTTGCTGTCAAAGTGATGGGAGGTCTGCTAAGTACAAAGTCCCGAAGCGAGGGGTGATTGGGAGGCTGTTTTGAACCATCATGCATGGTCAGTAGATGGATTGCCAGAGGAACTGGACAACACGATCTACTTGAGCTATGAGGACTTGTCTCCCCAGCTTAAGCAGTGCTTCCTGTACTACTCACTTTTTCCAAAAAGGTTTAGATATTTGGCAATCTACAGTTGTTCCGATGTGGATCAGTGAGGGATTTATCCATCCACAAGGCAGAAGCAGTTCATATGATGATCGGCTAGAAGAAATAGCAGATGGGTACTACCAGGAGCTCATCATGAGGAATCTTATTGAACCAACTAAAGAATCTGCTCTCACTCGATACTCATGCACCATGCATGACGTGGTGCGATCTTTTGCTGAGCTTATATCTAAAGAAGAATCATTGGTGGTCCAGGATAAGCAAGATGGAGGTGGTAGCAGCCATAGCCATGTAGGACGCTTGTCTATAGGATCAACCAAGTCAACACTAGAATGGGATATTCTGCAGAAGTACAAATCAATAAGAACATTAATTGTATATCACAGAATTAGTGTTCAACCAAGTGACTCATTTGGGAGTCTGTCTACCCTAAGAGTGCTTGTTATAAGGGGTACTGATTGTGAAATATTGGTTGACTCTCTATGTCAACTGATACACCTGAGATACCTCCACATGGAGGATACAAATATATCTAGGCTACCTAGAGACATTCATAAGCTGAAGTTCTTACAACACATTGTAGTTTATAAATGTCCACAGCTAGACCATCTTCCTAGCTGCATTACACAGCTTTTGCATCTAAGAACTCTTGACATGTCTGGTTCCCATGAAAATGTATTAATACCCAAGGGGTTTGGTCAGTTAATAAATCTAAGAGAACTTCATGGGTTCCGAGTACATTTGGACATGGATGGGGATGAAGGCTGTTGCAGCTTGAATGAGATAGGGCCTCTTTCCCACCTTAGGAAGCTCTCTTTACATGGCCTAGAAAATGTTCCTGCTAGCTTGTCGGCTGAAATGGCCATGATTAGTAGCAAGGAGCACCTTGATTACTTGGAACTACACTGGAGTAGCAGCAGATTCATGGGACTGAGGGATGAAGTCAATAAGAAGCAGCAGCAGAGTGTAGTGGAGGAAGTAATTGAGAAGCTCACCCCTCCATGCAGCATACGACATCTACACATTGGAGGATACTTTGGTAGCCGGCTACCAAATTGGATGATGGTTCCAGCTATATGGGACTTTAAGAGCCTGAGGATTTTAAGGATGGACAACCTCAGTTGTTGCACCCAGCTAACCAACGGATTGTGCCAACTCCCTTGTTTGGAGTCACTAGCCATTAATGGCGCACCTGCTATCGAGATTGTTGGGCCTGAATTCCAGTCACCCTCCTCATCCCTGGCAGCGGGTGGAGGTATTGCCACTGCTGGATCAATAGTAGGTTTTCCTAATCTGGCAACTCTTCGTCTAGCTGGCTTGTGTGAATGGAAGGAATGGGACTGGGAGGAGCACGACAAGGATTGTACTGTAGATGCTATGGCTATGCCTGCTCTCTATAGTATCACCATTTCCATCTGTAAGCTGGGCTGTCTTCCAACAGGGCTCGCTAGCATGAAGAGGCTTGCTTTGAGACAACTAGGCCTGGACAAGCTAAGCAACCTGTCGTATGTGGATAACTTCCCTTCAGTTGTGGAACTTGAAGTGTTGGATTGCCCTAAGCTTACAAGGATCAAAAGCCTCTCCAGGTTGCAGAAGATAAGGATCATCCAGTGCCCGAATTTGGAGGTCCTGGAAGGAGTCCCGTCACTGGATAGCATGCAGATATATGACGCCGCCATGGAGACACTTCCAGAATATCTGACAGCAGTAACCCCAAGGTATCTCAAGTTGACATGCAGCGAGAAGTTGTATGAATCCTTGTCGACGGGGTGCTCAGCTGAGAACGACAAGTTCAGCCATATCAACTCACCCACTATCAACTACTTAGAAGATAAAGATTAATTGCTGCACCACCGGATCAGAAATGAAGCAGGTATATATCTCATTATTTATCCTGGTAGTTACTTTTCTGTCGCAAGTAAATGCGGTCATAATCCCTTTCGTAACGTTCCCGTAGCACGTCTTCTGAAGAGAACTTGATTTATGCAGATATCGATATGCCAACTCTTTGCTGTGGGAACGGAGTGGAATCGGATCGGTGCAGTCTCATCGTCTCCAGCACGCAGATTTTGGTTTGACCATCCAGTTGGGTTTGCTTTGGCCAAATTTTATTTCCTAGTGACATACACATGACTCTGTGTGTCGA
The DNA here is from genome assembly GCA_015847255.1 of Hyparrhenia diplandra. Taxonomy (NCBI): domain Eukaryota; kingdom Viridiplantae; phylum Streptophyta; class Magnoliopsida; order Poales; family Poaceae; genus Hyparrhenia; species Hyparrhenia diplandra. The sequence goes on along the minus strand of JADLZK010010753.1, from coordinate 753,180 downwards.
AACTTTTACACTTGTTTTCATATTGTGGTGCTCGTATACATGTAGAACTAATCGATGTGGGGACTTGTAGTTATTTGTAATGATGCTGTGGTGATAAACGGAATGTTCCGTAATATTTAATAGACCGCAAACAGGCAGAGAAAAAGGTTGACCTTCCTCTGCCATCCCGATCCACCCAAAAACCTTATCCTCTGCTTGGCGGGGTTCACAAATATATATGCACATGTATAACCAATGTTCCCTCCCTGCTTAATTCAGAACAGGTGGTATGTATGTATTTCGTTGTCTGCCGTCCAAACAACTATTGATTATGGGGTCCTCTGCTTTTCCAATCCCCCGCGGCTATTTGTAGAAGATTTCCATTCGGTTGTGAGACTCGTTGTCTTTGACTGTCCTGAGCTCAAGAGAATCAGTGGCCTCTCCATATTGCAGAAGCTAAGGATATTTGGTTGCTCGAAAATGGAGGATCTTCCGCTGCAAGCACCGTATCCCCAGCTTCTTATTATCCCTCTTTGCATGCTAACCAAAATGTGAGGGAGCAGATCATCAGAACCCACAACCCAGCACCTGCAAATCGATCCGCAAACTAGTAACAGAAGTGATGTGGAGAAGAATTGGGGTTGCGCTCAGAATTCAGATGAATGTTTACATCAAGGAAGAGTTGTGCTGGATTCAAAAAAAAAGGAAGAGTTGTGCTGTGTGAGAGATAGCAGAGGATTGGGAAATTGGTGGATTGGAAGGATTCAGGAGCAGGGAGGAAGGAGCCGACGGAGGCCGCCTGGAACACGGCGGATAACAGATTGGATTTGGTTTGGGAGTTTGAAAGTTACAATCGTGATGCCATTCTCCTCTTTCTGTTCTCTCCTTGAGAACACGAGGCTCTACCCCGATTCGACGCGCGCGTAGGTGCCTACAAAATCCAAACACCTCCGGCGTAGGGTGTGTTCGCCTTCTTGGGCCTGCCTCCCATGGGTATTCTGCTGGAGGCGTCCGCATGGGCTGTTGCCGGACGGTCTACAGTAGCAGCGTCCGCGTCGTTGACATTCTGGTTCCTACATGATGCCTAGCTAACGTGAGAAATCTTCCTTATGGGCCTAGGAACCTTCGTATATAATATATATTGCGGAATTGGTGATGTACATGCGAGAGCAGGCCTTTCCTTGGTAGGAGTATGCAAAGAGGGATGAAGGACCGAAACGGCGACCAGAGGGGGGTTGAATGGGAGCCTCAATTTTTCTTTTCAATTTCGGGTCATCGGCTCAACCCCCAACCTCGAAAAACAAACTCAAACGGGAGACGAGTAACACACGTGCTAACTAGTAGCAAGGTGTCATGAGCAAAGAGAGCACTGAGATGTTCACGACCCAAAAGATTGGGTGGATGTTCCCGAGGAACACAGCGAGACACCTCAAACGATCACACACTATCAGCGAGAAAGATTTCCGAATCGATGGACGAAAAAGAGTTACCCAACTCCTATTGAGAAGAAGTGGGTTCTCTAATCTAAAATACTTAAGTCAACTTGTGACAGGAGCACTCAGATAAAATCCTCGAATCGACAGAAAATCATCGCAAAAACCGGATCGAAATTTGGAGCACAATTGAGTAAATCGTGGATTAATCAGACCGAGAAAATCTAAACCTTCACTACGTACAGCACTCGAGCTATGAACTTTCAAAGACTGATCCTGTAGCTTGAAAGTGAAAGCTTAGATCAAAAGGAAATCACGAGCACCCACGTCACTTGGTGCTGAAATTGACGTGCCATGCTGCTGCTAGTTGCATTCTTGAATAAACAAGGCCTTGTTTAGATTGCTAAAATTTCTAACCTTTTTCCCACTTTCTATCCATCACATCACATTAAATACACCAAAAGACATATGTTTGGAGTATTAAATGTAGGTAAAAAAAAATAACTAATTACACAGTTTAGATGTACATTGCGAGACGATTCTTTTGAGCCTAGTTACTCCATGATAGGATGATATTTACCACTAACAAACGAAACGTGCTACAAATTAATACGATGTGACATACGGTTACAAATTTTAGCAATCTAAACAAGGCCCAAATCAAGCATTGTAGCTAGAAAGAGACATCTCATGTGATTAGCAATGCAAATCTAAAACTCCAATAAGCCTATCTCCCACTAAGGATCTATTTAGGAATTCTCGGGCTCCCGATTGGCCGACGTGAGGAGTAACGAAATTGAACGCTGAGCAGTCGTCGGCTTCCCCACGAGGAAGCCAATGGGCGCCGCCAACTTCAATGTCGCGAGAGGACCGTCGCCCTCCCCGACCGTCGGCTTCCCCACGAGGAAGGCAATGGGCGCCGCCAACCGTAGCATTCCACACACCCCCTCCTACCAGATGTTCTGCCATTCCACCACCGCCACCAGGTGTTCAATGCCGCCCTCCCCGACCGTCGGCTTCCCCCGAGGAAGGTAACCTTCTGTTCTTCCGATCAGCTGCCGACCGTAGCAGTCCCCCCTCTACCGGAGGTTCGGCCTCTGTTCTTCCTCGACTCGGCCTCCGTCGACCGTCCGCCCCTCCCCTCCCGTACAAAAGATTCAGCCTCCTCGACATCCTCTGTCCTTCCCGAGCCCCTGCTTGCATCACCATCCTGGATCCCATCCATACACCTTGCCGACCGCGGCGAAGGTGATGTCCGTCGGTGGGTTCTCCGTCCTCGATGACCCCAAGGCCTACGGATCCGTCCCCGGTATGCAAACGCCCTCCTTCCCGCCGTCTCCCTCCTTTCCTCTCGCGCGGCGGCACGGGCCGACTTCAATATCTCTCTCTCGCCGCACCACGCAGACTGCCACGGCCGTAGATCCGCCGCGGCTATCAGGTTCGCCGACTCCAACCTCCCAGACCTTCCCGCCGTCCGAGTCGAGTGGAAAGATTGCTGGCGCCTACCGCCCGCCCACCGATGCCGACGGTCAGATCTCGCGCCTCAGTACGGTCCATAGATATTCTCAATTTCTCTGCCATTTCGTATGGTGTTCCTATTCCTATTCTGCAATATATCTCTGCCATTTGTCTTGTCTTTATCATATTGAGTTTTGGGTTCTGCAGATATACTACCACTATTTGGATATTTAAAGGCACCGAAAGAACTAATCAGTACCTTTGAAATCACAATGCCTGTTCAGCCTTCTATTGATACGGAACCTTTAGAAGTTTAGAATGAAATATTGTGTTCCTTTTTCATCAGAGAAAGTGTTTTGTCCACAAGTTCATTTTTCAGTAATCCATACAATGATTGCATTTCAGATGATGACGTCAGGAAGAAACGAAGAAACATCAGGGATAAGACATCTGTGTCTAAACATGTCAGTATACATACATTGATGTTCTACTGATTGAAATGCTCAAATGTTGAAAACATATCGTTTTGATGTAACTGGCCTATGCATTTTCAGATTCCAGATAATCTTCTTCCGAAGGTGGCAATTATTGGGAGGCCAAATGTCGGTAAATCTGCACTATTCAACCGTCTTGTCAGAGTATGTCAATCATCATTCAGAGTAGTGCCAGCGATGTTGATCACCATACAATCTTCAGACCAGAATGCAGAAGTAAACTGAACTATGATTTCTTTCAGGGCAATAGAGCTATAGTTGTGGATGAACCTGGCGTGACAAGGGATCGCTTATATGGACGATCTTACTGGGGTGCTCAGGAGTTTACGGTTATTGATACTGGTGGGGTAATGACTCTGTCGAAGTCTCAAGCATATGGAAGAACTTGCTGTCACCACTACTGTTGGTATGGATGGGATTCCTCTTGCCACTAGAGAAGCTGCTATTTCAAGGATGCCCTCAGTGATTGAAAAACAAGCAGTTGCAGCTGTTGATGAAGCATCCGTCATACTATTCGTCGTGGATGGTCTGGCAGGTTTAGGCAATTACTTTTTTCTTTCAGTCCTAGGATGTGCTGGTTTAATATTTGAATTCACGTCAACCTTAAATAGATGCACTTCTAATACTTCCCTTGATCATTTTTTGACCTGAAATTGTTGTTCTATAATTTCTTAGGTAAGTTCCATTTTTATGAGCATAATGGTATGAAAACATATTTCAGGCTGGTCTTGTGGCAGCTGGTATAGAGATTTCTGATTGGTTACGACGCAACTACTCGGACAAGTGTATTATACTTGCTGTCAATAAGTGTGAATCTCCACGGAAAGGGCAAATGCAAGCATTAGACTTTTGGTCACTAGGGTGAGCATATTAACTTTGTCTCTATAAAATCACTCATTGTTTTCTTTGCATTTCAACATATATACAATAATGTATTGGTTCTTTCATGTGATACTTTGTACAGCAATCGTAGTTGAAACATGACACTAGATATGGTGTATTGCAGCACTGCCCAAATACAAAAGCCAAACAACATGCAGTGGCTGTTATTTGATGTAAATTATGAAATAAGCAGTATACTGTTTCGAGAATTTAACGCCCTATGCTCATTTGAACACCACTCTCGCTAAGGTCAAAATGTTTCTAGACACAGGCGACCATTTAACGCGTCTGGCAAGGATTTTATTATTTCCCTGGGTATGCACTCTGGCATGTCCCAAGGCATGGAACGTAGAGAATAAATATGCACACAGCCAAAAAAGTTCATAATTCGTTATAACTATGGTCATGCACACAGCCAAAAAGTTCATAATTCGTTATAACTATGCTTGTCCTGCCAATTATGCAGAAGATGAGAAGAGAGCAAGAGTAAAAATCATTTCTGGCGATGAAGATGCAAATTGGAGAACCTTGGAGCTCATGGATAGGAAACCTGATACAGCAGGAGGAACTGTACAACCATCTGGTTGTGAGCAGAGCAACAATGACGACCAGAGAAGGGCTGCAGCTATACTTGGTTATCTCATCTACGATGATATATACCCCATGGAAATACTTCCAAATTGGTTCTATATACGGTGACACACATAGCTGGAAAAGAGAATTTCGTACCGTAATGAGAGTAAGGTATCAGTATCTCTGTTCCTACTTTTTATTTGTAATTACGACCATTTTTTGAACCCATAAGGTCAACTGATATATTCTCTCAGGAAACCTTTAGATTAATTTTGCCATGATTTGTTATCAAATTAATTTGCAACAATTAATAATACCCATGTCTCTTTTAGCATTTTAGTGATGTCGTCCTTTCATCAACAATTGTTTTATTTTTCCAGTTCACTAACAGCTTCACTCTAATGATGATTGGGTTGGCACCATTTAATGTTAAACAACCCACTGATCACATCTTACTAACAGGCTCTCCTAATGGGTTTTCCTATATGTCCAGAACAGACAGGTCACGGACAACAGCTGCACCACCGTATGCTTCTTTCCTCCGCTGATGGACATAGCTGATATACAAGGAATCCCAGGAAAATGGAACGTTTAGACGTGAAGAGGTGCTTAGCTTAGTTACATTTGTGATCTTAATAATTATTTGTTTATACTCGGTTTAGATACTTCAGTTCAAATAGCTTGTCACTTTGGTCTAAATAAATAGTTGTGTATACTCAATACACTGGTATTTCTTTTCTCTCTAATAGACTCATATCCATGTCGAGAAGAGATGATATCATGAAACTCTTTCTTATAATCATTGTATTCTTTCTTAATTCCCGCAGCAACGCGCGGGGAATCCCCCTAGTTTAGTTGATGCTCATGAACACTAGACGACGCACTATTGCTACTCTGAACCTGCAGAGAAGAAGCACAAAACAGCAAACCAGAGTTCCTTGCATTCCGTGAAAACTAATAGCCAAAGTGATATAAATAAATGGTCAATGATGAGCTCATGATTGCTAGAATCAATAATTCGCGGATGCAAGGTAATGAAGCTGATTCAATTTCCGATTAACAAAGTTGCTACCTGCTGTCAAGGGGGTTCATGGCTCAATGGTAAAGGCCATTGGTTGGGGGGCTCCCACCCAAGGTTCAAATCCCAGGTGCGACACTTTATCCCGGGATTTATTTCGTGATTTTCCGCACTATGCATTAAGTGGTAGGCGACGTCCCCTGTCGATAGCGAGGCGCCGATGGTGACTTCGAACTTCAAGATTTGCCGGCTCAGTCCTTCAAAGGTGCTCATGGGGGTAGGGTTTGCGTACGTGTGTTCATAGGGGTGAGTGTGCGTGCGTGTTGAGTGTCTGCGTTGTACTGTGTAATCTCAAAAAAAAAAAAAAAAAAAAAAAAAAAAGTGCTACCTGCTGTCTACCTTGAGAAAGATGCAGAGTGCAAGGTCGAGCTGCAGACTGCTATAGGCCTGACGGACTTGCTCCAGGTAACAGCAATCCCAATCGCATGCTCGATGATGGTGAGTGCCAGGCCCTGAGATTGCCTCGACGATGATGAGCGTCCCGCGTCGATCTGCACAACACAAACAAGGAGAGAGCACACACGGACAGCAGGCAAAAGATTTTTCAAGAAGGAATTAAAAAATCAAACACTATAGCTTGAATGAGACACCACGGGACCGGAGAAATAAAAACATGAACTTGCAAATCCTTGCTGCAGCAGCTGAACGAGCGGACAGGAAGATGCTCTGTCAGACTTGCTGTTCTCCACTTCGCACAAGAATCAAAGGAGATGAACCACGAACTGCTAGAACAGACAGGAAGTCGAGCGAGCAAGCTAGCGCCGCTCTACAGAGCACGCCCGGCATCTGCGCGCCGGCGCTGGTAGCGCTGCTGTTGTGCCATCCCACACCAGAAGACGCCCATCGAGACCAGAGCACGAACAGGAAACCGCCGAACAGAAAGACACGGGACGAGCTGAGAACAGACGACACAAAATCCAATGGATCTCTCTCAAATCAAAAGCTCGTGAGCCCAAAATTTACACAGATGAAATTGACCTTGGCACGAAACTATTCCCCAAAAATCACTGCCTGAAATCAATTAGAACTCGGGAGAGATCGAAAATAAGCACGAAAATAGAGAAAACAGAGAACGAAAATCACAGCACAAAAGTGACGAAGCCCCGAGGGCACAGGCAGATTAGGGGCTGCCCTTCCCCTCAAAAATCACAGAGATACATGCTCGAATTTTTCAGGTATTTGGCCTCTCTCAAGAACACTAAAGGAGGAGGAAACCCTAGCTAAAAAAGGGAAAACGAAAATGAAAGAGGCAAAGAGGATGAGAGGGGGCTGCCTCTAAAGCTATATAGTCTGAAATCCTCTTTCCCAAACTACCCCTAGATACATATGAGCCGAACAGCTAACCCTAAGGCTAATTTAGTCCGACTCGGGATAATTTGATCCGACGGCCACCGCGCCTCCTCATCTGTAGCATCGCTCCACGCAATCTCCCGGATGCCGCCACGCGTCGCCCTTCCGCCCACCGAACGTCCGCCCCGGGTTTTGAGGCCCAAACCCGTGAAACCCGCCGATGGTTTTGAGGCCCAAACCACCAAACCCGCTCCCGTGGTTTTTGAGGCCCAAACCACGAAACCCGCACCGATGGTTCCGAGGACAAACCACCAAACCTCCTCGACACGTGTCATCGCCGCCTTTGACCGCCCGAAGTCGCCAAGTCATCCGAGCCCCCGGCCTCGCCCGCACGCGCCCGTCTTGACCCGATCGACACGGTCCCGCCACATCCTCTTGCATTCGTCGATGTCCCAGATGTCAGCCACCATGGCTAGCCACCCGGCGATCCGGTCCCTCGCCCAAGCCTCACGTCCGTCCTTCACCTCCGCGGTCCGTCGGCCCAAAGACGTCCTCCTTGGCCCCTTCACCTCGCCATCGCCTACCATCTCCGAGCTCCACATCTCGCACAACACGAACCAAGAGATACGTCTTGACACACTCCGTGTGCCGGTGAACATAGCCGAAGCATAAAAGATAAAGGAAAATAGAATTAAAATGTTGACTGTTGACAATCACTCAATCACAAAACTAAACACATCTAACCTAAATCAACCATGTGTTCGCAAGGGAAATTTGTCGGTTAGGAGGTTGGCTTAGAAGAGGACAATTTACACCCCAACAATACAGCTTTACTGGTAAAAAAAACAACGCCCTCTTCTGTTGGTTTTCCTTATAATCGATGACCTGCATATACTTAGTGTTAAACTGGAAGAGATAACCCCATGAAAAAAATAATGCACTTTAAAAGTCACAAACGAACTAAGGGGCTGTTTGGAAGCCTAGTTTCACTCCTAAAACAGGTGTAAAATACAAGGCTGTATTATTCTGCAACCAAGTTTAAAAACATCGGTTTGCATGAGTTGTAAACAAATAATCTTTACATCTCGTTTAGTCCAATACAGCCGGATGAATGAATAAAATAAACTCCAAGCAATATCCTCCATGGCAACTGGACCTTATAATCGAATCCTTGCAAGAACTGTATGTTAATCCTCTGCTTTGTAGTCTGCATCAATGTAGTATACATACACATCCTCGGCTTTGAACGCAAAGAAAACATAACTACTATTCCTTCGAGAGTTTGTGCTTTTGCTTTTCAGGGCCTTGATACACCAACTGCCCTGCTTCTTAGCCTTCTTTGCATGCTAAAGAAGCGGTAAGGCTGTCGTTAGAGCGTCATACTCGTCCGATGCGTGGTGGGCTGCGACACCCGAAGCCCCAGCTAGCAGTGCTGACTGCTGTCCACTTTAATCGGCCTTCCTCATTGGTTCGCTCGTCATCTATCCACTCAAAGCGACGGGTGTCCAGAAGATTCATTCCCCACTCCGCCCCACTCGTCGCAATTCCCCTCGGGCGCACGACCGTGTTGCCGCGGCGCTCTCCGCTGCTGCCCGGCCAGCCACCATCCTGCCCTCTTGTGTCGCTACTCGCTGCTCCTCTGTTGCGCCACTAATCCTGCCGATGCTCCAATCGCGCCGCCCTGCTGCTCCCCGCCGGTGGTTCCTCTCCGCCGCTCAACCTAGCTAACAACGCAAACAGGCACCGCTAAAGCAAGAGAAGTGCTCGGCGGTGTCGCCTCCCACGTCAACCGTTCCTCTACGCCGGCGTCGCCCGTCCCTCTCTCCCGTTGAGCATGACGCCCCTCCCTCCCGGATACGACCGGCGGCGGCTCTCCTCCCTACCCTCCCTCCCAGATCCAGTGGCCGCTGGTGAGGTGGAGCACCGCTCAACGACGACAGCGCCCTACTCCCGCCGACGAGCTGCCTGGATGTGCCTCGCCGCACCCCGCTCCCTGACGGACACGCCCTGCTCCTCGCCGACGAGCCGCCTGGATGCCCCTTGCCGAATAGTAGTAGCAGGCGGTGACCCTCTCTGCTGTCGCTGTCATTGTGGTCGTGGGCCCACGTGCGTGGAGACGCAAAGAGCCCTACAGAGGACTCATGCTTACCTACCGGGTTGACTCACATGTGGCGACCCATTTTAGGTTTGGGTCAGGTAATACCTTGTCTGTTGGAGTAAGTCTAATGGACCTGAGGCCCTGGATTTTATAATGAACCCAACATTAGGTGTGCTCTGCTTTTCCTCATCGACCTTCGTGAAATTTGGCAAATAATTCCTTATGTCGATGCTGAAACACTAGACGGAATGATCTTGTTCTCCCAACTAAACACGAGACGGAATAATCTTGTTCTCCCTCCCTTGAAATGAAGAGTGCGTCATTCTATTCCATCATGTCTCCCAATGAAACAGTAACTTGGATAAACTTGTAGGCCACCCTGCATCCATACGAGCGAGAGTGCATCCTGCTCGGCACCACAGTATCTACTTCAATGAGATTGCTTTGCGTTAGCATTTGAGGTAGTGCCCAGCATTCGAGGACAAGAATTGCTTTGCCCATCAGTTTATACTAATGAATCCAAAGCGTTTTTGGCGCACACAACCCGGCCTTTTGTCGGGTTTTTTATATGGCAAACCAACAGTAGCGAACGAATCTCAACCTTTCGGCTCCGTCAAGCAAAGCGTTTCTTCTTCACTCTTTCTTTATCTCTATTTTTTACTCCAAGGAAAGCAAAGCATTATATTCCTTCTGCATTATGTATGTGTATGCATATCTAAACAGCCTGTACCTGATGCCCTGCAAAGCATAAGTTACCGTGTATGAGTCTGACGCCTAATTCCTTCCTAGTAGTATTCAATCCAGAACTTGATCGATCCTCCTGCCGGGCATATGGAACACACAGCTCATAATGAATTCCAAGATAAAGCCATGGAGTACGTACGTAGTAGGAAATAGATTGCTCATTTCAGAAGCAAGGAATATCTGCTCCCATTCCAAGTTTCCATGGTCTCCTTTATCTTTCCCCATTGCTAATACTAGTGTCACCTTGTGTAACTACTTGTCACCTTGCCCTGTTGTGACACCAATCGGCAGCCAAGGCCAAGCAGGTAGCAGCCCAAAGCCCCGCGCACCTGCAAACTGAGGTGACTACTCAATCCTCTCCCTTTGCTACAAACATCTTCTTCTTTTTAATCTCATGTTACTTTCCAATGTATCTTGCTACTTGCTAGCTATACGTCACTCGATCAGTCAGATCCTTAAGAGGCAGAGCAAGGAAGCTGTTACCAGCCCAAGCCCCGATCAGCTGCAAATTGAGGTGACTACTCCATCCTCTCCGGCCGGTTTGCTGCAGAAATCTACTTGTTTCAATTTCATTTATCTTCCAATGTCTCCTGCTACCACCTCTTCCTCTTTAATGTTTGAACGGCTTGGGATTCTATGTTTGTTTTCATTCGCTAGCCACCCAATCTGCATGCACATTTTCCCAGATCAACATTTATATACACTCCACGCCATTGATGAGACCATGCTCATCACAAATTGGTTAACATTCTAGATCTTAGTCACATGTTAATCTTTAGATATGAGTAACCCTTGCATCTAGTTTGGATATGAGTAATGTAACAAAAGAATAATTAAATGAGCCTACACCAATTCCAATGATGAAAACTAATGCGTGCCTAATTACCTGTTTACGTAGGACATCCCCTGGAGCCATGGCTGCCATCCTGGATGCTATGGCACCCTACGTGATGCAGCTGATAGCGGACATGTCGAGAGAAGAGGTGGACATGTTGCTGGGTGTGTCTGGTGACATCGAGAAGCTCAAAGATAACATGGACGACATCAACTGCTTCCTTGCTGATGCTGAGAGGAGGCACATCACTGAACAGACTGTGCAGAGATGGGTGAAGAAGCTCAAGGACGCCATGTATGATGCCACTGACATCCTTGATCTATGCCAACTTGAAGCTGACAAGCGGAAGGAATCAAAATGTGGTAGCATGGAGGAGAAGGCTTCGGTTTGCTTGCAGCCTTTGCTCTTCTGCCTGCGAAATCCCTTATTTGCACACAAGATAGGAAGCCGCATCAAGGAGCTCAACCAGCGTCTTGAGGACATTCACAAGGAGGCGGACAAGTACAAGTTCAATATCAGCATCAGTTCCAACCCGGAGCCAAGGAGGCTAACTGCTGCTGAATTATCCAGTTCTAGGACAAGTTCACAGGTCGACGAGTCAGCCATAGTTGGAGAACAGACAGAGAGGGACACAAGAGAAATTGTTCAGGTGCTAACCACCGATGATGACAATGATCATAGGGGCATCAAAGTGGTGTCTATCATCGGTGCCGGTGGCATGGGTAAGACCACACTCGCCCAGAAGATTTTCAATGATGCAACCATCCAAGAGCACTTCAAGACAAGGATATGGCTAAGCATCACCCAGCAATTTGATGCAGTTGTGCTATTGAGGACAGCAATCGAAAACGCTGGCGGAGACCATGGTGGGAGACAAGACAAGAGCACTCTGAATGAGACCCTCATCAACACCCTATCAACCAGCAGGTTTCTGCTTGTGATGGATGATGTGTGGAGCCATGAAGCTTGGAACCATGTGCTTAGTGTCCCAGTCAGGAATGCCAGCAAGAAACTACCTGGAAGCCGAGTCGTGGTCACTACAAGATCCGCACACCTACCCCAACAGATGCAAGCCCCCCTGCACCAACACCGTGTCAGGCCTCTAGAAAATGATGATGCCTGGTCATTGCTCAAGAAACAGCTACAGCCTGACCAGGTTAGTTGTCTATCCGTGCTCTATCTATACAACTATTATAGAAGACTTTATTCAATAGAAATCCTATGAAGTTCGGCAAAGTCAAAGAATTCTTGCTATGAACAACATCATACGACAAGAGAGCGTAAAGCAACCGACAAAATTATATGATCTAGGAGACTTGATCGAATGTAATAAGAAAGCTCTAGGATTAAATTAGCTATTACTCCCTCATGCAAAAATTAGGTGCGTTTGTAAGAGGTGTGCTGGTGGGGCACACCGGCGACGAGGGTGGCGGTGGCGCTAAGACAGCCACGACTGTGGCAAAAGTGGAGAGGGCGGCGCGCAGGCAGAGGAGGCATAGGGGGCGGCTAGGGTTTGGGGCGCTGGGCGTAGGAGAGCTAGAGAGCAGGGAATAGTACGTGAGCTTTCGCTTTTTCTATTACTTGCTTCATCCATTACATCCTCTCATATATTTGTAGTCCTTATGGTACTTGACTTGACCTTTAAGCAAACCGGGAGATCCTTATTGACATGGATCCTCCTTCCTATCTCAAACAAACTAGACTTTCTATTACAGTAAACTCTCTCCTAAATCAACTAGGACTCATATGGTAACCAGAGGTGATGAAGATGGGCAGGCGGCGGAGGCAGTGGTGCCCTCTCTTGGCGTGCGCGCTAGGGTTGGCCATCTTCTTCACTGGAGGATACGACCCATGCTGGCCATATGATAATAACCCCTTCTCCACTCAGCACGTCCTCGTGATGAACTATGATCCAGTCATCCACAGCGTTCGGTGGTAGTTTTGCTTCATAAGGGACTCCTGCAATGTAGTCGACCATCCGTCCAGCGATGGAGTCACCGCCGATGATGTCATCATCTGGCTGAAACTCTATGGCTCAAACTCTAAGCAAGATGAAGATTGCTGATGTAGCCGAAAATGTAGTAGATATAGTTGTATGGGGAGGAGTCTGCAACTTCCTCGCTTATGGCCCGTGCAAGCAGAGGATGCGGCATGGTGCCAGTGAAGGCAACATGGTGTATCTCCCGTGGTGGTGTTGTCGATGTCATCATCAAAAGCATATGTGCAGGCGGCAAAGCTGAGAGGTTCAGCATGGAGCCAAACATGAAGGCTCCCAAGTCATACGCACCTGCATACAGAGGAAGTTCATTAGAGTTCGGAAGGAATCCAATAGTGGTGTTACTGATGTGGATAAGTAGTCGCCCCTCTATATCGGTGAAGACGATTGTGGCTTCCTCTATGGGCACGTGGCGCTACAAGTGGTGGCATAGGAGGATGTGTGATGGCATCCCCCTTTGTTGCCCATCTGTCTTTGGTGGGTGCGCTCCCAATGCTAGCAGCTCGACGACATAGGTACCTTCATGCCATAGGATCTACAAGATATCAAGAAGCCTTACCATTGCCAACAGGATGTAGAGACGTCCATGGTAGGAGATGAGGTCACCATCAAGAAACCAGGCTCGAGTGGCACATTCAGCCATAATGGTCTCCGCCATCATGTGAAATTTGTCGTTCTCCCGGACGTCCTATCGTAGCCTGGTGAAGGCGATGTTGTTGATGTCAGGGATGCAGTCGTGGGTGTTCGATATTCAGGCACATTGCGCCCAATTCATCTCCCCCTACAGGGATGGTGGCGGTGTCGCTGGCATCTCCTATGGAAGTGGGACCGGTACCACTAGTACCATCTCCAGGGGGTCTCACTGTGAGACACCAATGATGGAATATCAATATCTGTCATGGGGGTACTCCAATGTCCTGGTCTCGATGTCCCAACTCACTCTACCAAGGCTTGCGAGCCAAGGATCACCCAGAATTACATCAATGTTGCTGCCGATGTCGATGAGGAACGCGTTGATGAAGAAAGTGTTGTTGTCGACTCATAGTGGAGCACCAAACATGGCCGCCGGCACTGTACCTCAGTGCTGCTGCTAACAATGATTGTCATCTAGATCCGTTGCTCCTAAAGCCCAATGGTTTGAGCAAGGTTGACGCCGAGCCCCCTCGTCGGGAAGGAAGCGAAGGAGACGATGTAGCCGTCCTGAGGGTTGGGGAGGCGTGCGTCGGAGACGGCACGATCCATTCCCGCCAGCGTCAGCGGTGGAAGACCGCCGGTCGTCGCGCGCTCTAGCAAAGATGTCCTCGCTGACCTTGACGGCGACCACGAGCCCATGATTTCCCTCCCGACTTGACGGCGATTCTCGGAGATCTCGAAGCGGGCTCTCACGCGCAGAATGACCGGCGGCGAATTGGGATCCGGAGCAGAAGGCAAAGGAGAGCTCAAGCGGCGGAAGGAAAGTGAAGGGATAGCCCTAACCCCCCATCTCCTATTTATAGGATGAGCTCGGGACGGATCCACCGATGCAACCGGGCCGGGGTGGCTCACCACTTTCACCAGAACCTCTCCGCGCCCTCCGCGTGCGTGCCACATGGCGAAACGGCAGGCGAAACGCCGCACGAACAGTAACGGTTACCCTCCACCAGAAACAACGGTAACTCCCCAACGGTAACTTTTCCCAATGGCTCTTTTTTACTGTAGGTGAAAATCCCGCGAGCTCGCCGCCAATATGCCGTATTTCCAATGACCTCGCCACCGCCGCGGGCTCATGACGCAGTCGAGCTCCCGGTTCTAAGGCTGGCTCTCGTGAGTTCGAAGGCCGCCCGGAGACACCCCGAGCCAGGAGCGCAACGGAGGAGAGGCATCGACGGCCCGTGCCCCGAATGTCCACGGGGACTCGGGGGCTCCACCCGAGACGCACTTGAGTCGCCAGCGATCGCGAACGACCTCTGGTCATCCTCCTCGGTGAGGAGGCACGCAAGCCACCGAGGACCCTTAGGGACCTCGGCGACTATAGAGGACGGGGTCTCGGAATATGAGGTTGGTCCACAAGTTTACCCGACGAATGAGCTCGCCGAACGCGAGCTCGGGCCTCACTCGAGCAATCCGCTTTAAAGCTCATAAGAGCGCCGACTTCGGCCCACGCGGTAAAGTCGGGTTCGAGCTCATCCTTGTCCCAATGGGAACGTGAAGTACGAGCAACGGAATGAACACTGCCATAACAAGCCTCCGCGAGGACCTCTCGCCCTCCCGCAGCCTCGGGTTACACTCGCGGGTGAGCCGGGCGCCGCACCCTAACGAAAAAAAATCTGGTCCCTAACCTAACGATGGCAGCACCAATTAGCGCCAAGATAGAGATCGCCCCCTCCGCCGCGCCGGGGCTACTGTGGGACACAGATATTCCGGACGAAATCAACCGTCCGAATCTATCCCTAACAACGGTCGGAGGGAGATCGTGTCATTAGCAACATGAGGCTCCCCACCGACGAAGGCTCGAACTCGAGAGGGCACCTCCGTTCCTGACGAGGCCCCGCAGGCCGTAAAGGCCCGGGGACGAGCTCGAGCTCGTCTTGGGAAGGTAACCTCCGCCTCGAACGAGCCTCCGGAGGAGCGTGAGGGTATGACGAGCTCGGCCTCGGCGGCGAGCCTCTTCCGTCTCGAATGAGCTCCCCGGCGCCGCGTACCAAGAACGATCGGGAAGATCCGGGACCCGATGTGATGAGCCCATGACTAATCATGATATTCATGGAGATAAGTCTGGCAATATTTTAAATGAAGTAACAGGAAATTCTTTAATATCTTCTGGTCTTCAATTTGGAGCTACTATATTTAGTGGGAAATACATGAACATGCAGAAATTTTCCATGGGTGGGCTATCGTCACCTATCAGTTTCAGGAAAGAAGAAAAGAAAAGGCTAAGACAATATATTTTTGTTGGCTCCATCAAAGTTGAGACTATTGGTGAGGCACCAGGATAATGCCCAGAATCACCCTTGCATGGTCGAGAGCTACATAGACGTGATGGAGCATAATATGGTGATTAGTATGCTTGCCGGACTATTTTATTATTTCTACTTTTTTGCTTGCATGCCATCTACACGTGGTTAGTTTTGAGTTGGTCATGTAGTTTATTTCCTTGAGTCCAGGTTTAGCCGAACCTGGTTTTTGTCCTGCCAAAATTGAGTCCGTGCCTGCGTGCACTAATAAAAGGCCAAGGTCGGTCTTGTATTAGATTAGATTGGATTTGGATTATTTTGTTTAGGGTTTCTCCTACGAACAGCGAGAGGCCTCTCCTCCGATCTCATCTACCGTGCCGATCCTCCTCGGATTGTGTGGAGTACGTGATCGAGCTGCAGCAGTTTGGTCGTGCCTCGGATTTCCGTTGAAATCCCCGTCTTCTGATCGTGTTTCTTGGAGCCACGGGTGGAAGTTATTTATCCAGGTTCGGATTGCATCTCGAATTGTAAGCCAGACCATTCTATCGCTGCTATCTTGGAAGTTTGATTGATATTATCTTGTTTTCCGTAAAAGTTCCGTGAGATTATATCTGCTATTTCCTGCTGTTTGATCACGTGAGATCAATTTGAGAAGTACTGCTGCTGCTATACTCTCTTTGTATTGGCTGATTAAAATAAAACATATATACGTGAGATCTCAATACGGAACTTCTTTTGTTGTGGACGTGAGTTTTAGTTTCATTGATCAATTGTGGTGGTGTTGAACTGCTAGTTTACCAAGAACAAGTGCCGATCTACTAGCCTGTCACATTCTGAAAATTATCGTTGGGTGATCAGATTATTGATTCTGGCTACTATTGTTTTTGGCGATAACCTGCTTCCACGTGAAATTGTTTTCCAAGTTAGTCAGGCTAATAGCTTGGTGTGGCCATAACTGAAGAGTGCTCAACTATATATATTCTGATTGTGCTGGTTAGGAAGTTTCATTGCTACTGCTCTCGTTAGTCCGGTACAGGCTACTTCATCGTCGCAGATAGTTCAGTCAAGCTAGTGCATAATTTATATTGATATAAATTCAGCTTGTCATCCGAGTAATAATATCAGAGAAAGATTATTTATATTTGTTTGTGCCGTGAAAGATTGGGCCAATTCTTGGGCAGCGTAGGCATGTCCTCATTAGGTGGTATCAGCTCTCCAGGTTGCTCACGGTACTTTTGAAATTTTGCTACTGATTTGGATGGATCAGATTGATTTGCTCGATCAAATGAAATTTATGCCAAAGCTATCTCTCGCAACAAGGCCCTGTGAATATTATGATTGGCAAGATGCTATGGAAAATTTCTTTTGAGGGTCGTGGATTTAATTCAGTCACAAAGATGTATTATGCAGAAGAAACATTTGATAAAGATGTTTTGCAATGGTGGCTTCATGTGGATGACCCTTGTCGGA
Organism: Hyparrhenia diplandra; assembly: GCA_015847255.1. NCBI lineage: Eukaryota > Viridiplantae > Streptophyta > Magnoliopsida > Poales > Poaceae > Hyparrhenia > Hyparrhenia diplandra. Next base: position 735,917 of record JADLZK010010753.1, on the reverse strand, counting down.
CATGGGGAGATATGACGTGTACGTTGCGACGGCAATTTGTTTATGATGCAAGAAGAAAGGCTATAGATGCTGTTGTTGACAACATTGCTGCTGCCTTCGACAAATTTCTAGCTCCCAAGCCAATTGAGAGTTCTAAAGAAATACACAAAGAAGATTCCCAATTGTTTCTACAGACTGGAGTGCCTGAGCAGATCTCTATAGATAAGAGTGTGGTTCTTTCTTTAGAATCAGGGCTGGACATTAGTCATTCTTCTTGTGATATTCAGTCTGAAATTAAAATTGATGATACTAATGCTACTGAAGATGCATCCAATGGGTTATCTATGATGGCACGAGATGTCCATAGTGATGGTACGGTTGTTATGGTGAAGGGGCAGCGGTCTAATATATTTCAGTCTGAGTGCCAAATTCATGACAAGGTATGCAAATTGATTATTGATGGTGGCAGTTTCACTAATGTCATTAGCTCCGATGTTGTTCATGCTTTGTCTTTGTCTACGCCGAGGCTTCCAACGCCGCGTTATGTCCAATGGATGAACCAAAGCGGTACACTTAAAAATTACTCACAAGGTGCGAGTTAAATTTTCCATTGGCAATTATATTGATACTGTGGATTGTGATGTCGCCCCAATGAGTGCTTGTCATTTGTTATTGGGTCGGCCATGGCAGTTTGATTTGGATGCTAGTCATAGTGGTCGTTTCAATACTTATTCATTTGTGCACAATAGCGTTCATCATGTGCTCACACCAATGCTTGAGAGTGCTATCAAGGTTGAGGCATTTGCTCCCATGAAAGTGAAGAAAAAGGTTGGTGAAAATATTCCAAAGCCGAGGACGGCTTTGCTTCAAGAGGGAGAGAATGATGTGACTGTAAGTACTGGAATTGTTGAACCTGGTAATTGTTACAAGGATCCGAGAACTGTGGCCGGTAGTAATTCTGAAATTGTAAGTACTGGAACTATTGGACCTGGTAATTGTTGCAAGGATCCTAAAACTGTGGCCGGTAGTAATTCTGAAATTCCTATGAATGAAGATGCTGTGGTGATCTTTAATTCTCTCGAAAATGGGTGTGGAAGTCACTGCAATAAGTCTGAAATTGTGAAGAGCGATAACATTGTGAGAACTCCTATTCCTGTACCAGTTATTAGTAGTCTTGCAGGGGCTGGTAGTGCCACAAAGGACAATGCCACACTCAATTCCCTCGTCATGATTATTGAAAATAGTTTCAACGATTCTGATGGGTTAGGAAGTTCTTCGAACACTCGTGCAAATAATTTTTGTACCAATGCTGTTGATTCAAAGGAAAATGAGAACACTTTGGTTACTCATATACCCTGCATGCCTGCAACTGGTGGTTCTGATCATTCTAATAAAGGAGCTCATAATTATAAGTCAAAGCCGAGGACGGCTTTGTTTCAAGAAGGAGAGGATGATGAGCCCATGACTAATCATGATATTCATGGAGATAAGTCTGGCAATATTTTAAAATGAAGTAACAGGAAATTCTTTAATATCTTCTGGTCTTCAATTTGGAGCTACTATATTTAGTGGGAAATACATGAACATGCAGAAATTTTCCATGGGTGGGCTATCGTCACCTATCAGTTTCAGGAAAGAAGAAAAGAAAAGGCTAAGACAATATATTTTTGTTGGCTCCATCAAAGTTGAGATTATTGGTGAGGCACCAGGATAATGCCCAGAATCACCCTTTGCATGGTCGAGAGCTACATAGACGTGATGGAGCATAATATGGTGATTAGTATGCTTGCCGGACTATTTTATTATTTCTACTTTTTGCTTGCATGCCATCTACACGTGGTTAGTTTTGAGTTGGTCATGTAGTTTATTTCCTTGAGTCCAGGTTTAGCCGAACCTGGTTTTTGTCCTGCCAAAATTGAGTCCGTGCTCTGCGTGCACTAATAAAAGGCCAAGGTCGGTCTTGTATTAGATTAGATTGGATTTGGATTATTTTGTTTAGGTTTCTCCTACGAACAGCGAGAGGCCTCTCCTCCGATCTCATCTACCGTGCCGATCCTCCTCGGATTGTGTGGAGTACGTGATCGAGCTGCAGCAGTTTGTCGTGCCTCGGATTTCCGTTGAAATCCCCGTCTTCTGATCGTGTTTCTTGGAGCCACGGGTGGAAGTTATTTATCCAGGTTCGGATTGCATCTCGAATTGTAAGCCGGACCATTCTATCGCTGCTATCTTGGAAGTTTGATTGATATTATCTTGTTTTCCGTAAAAGTTCCGTGAGATTATATCTGCTATTTCCTGCTGTTTGATCACGTGAGATCAATTTGAGAAGTACTGCTGCTGCTATACTCTCTTTGTATTGGCTGATTAAAATAAAACATATATACGTGAGATCTCAATACGGAACTTCTTTGTTGTGGACGTGAGTTTTAGTTTCATTGATCAATTGTGGTGGTGTTGAACTGCTAGTTTACCAAGAACAAGTGCCGATCTACTAGCCTGTCACATTCTGAAAATTATCGTTGGGTGATCAGATTATTGATTCTGGCTACTATTGTTTTTGGCGATATCCTGCTTCCACGTGAAATTGTTTTCCAAGTTAGTCAGGCTAATAGCTTGGTGTGGCCATAACTGAAGAGTGCTCAACTATATATATTCTGATTGTGCTGGTTAGGAAGTTTCATTGCTACTGCTCTTGTTAGTCCGGTACAGGCTACTTCATCATCGAAGATAGTTCAGTCAAGCTAGTGCATAATTTATATTGGATATAAATTCAGCTTGTCATCCTAGTAATAATATCAGAGAAAGATTATTTATATTTGTTTGTGCCGTGAAAGATTGGGCCAATTCTTGGGCAGCGTAGGCACGTCCTCATTACGATGATTGGGACGTAGAACCACGGCTAGGCCACCAGCGCCGCAAGTTACGATTAGATCTCGCCTGCGGGACGAGATCGCCGACAGCACGCGCGCATGGGACTGTCGACCACGCCGAGTGACGCCAAACACAAAGGACAAACACTACCCGACAAGAGCGGCCTCGGCGGACGAGGTCGAGCTCTCCGACGAGCTCTCCTGGCCACACGTTTTCCTGCGACACCAAGTACGAGCATTTAAGGCGCGACGGCGCCTCCGCGACCCCGACCACGTACACCGGGCGCTGCGGCTCGACGGACAGCATGGTGCAGAGAGTACGGCGACGGCGATATGAGCTCATTGCCTCCCTCTACACCGACCAGCGAGCTCCGAGCTCGGTGCCCGACACGCATCGCTGCGTGAGATCGGGATACGGAGCCGCCCCTATTCTACTTCTACGGCGACCGGGCGGCGTGCCACAAGATAGGGCGGCGGTTTGAAGCGCACGCCGACAGCCCGCATGCCCGACATGGCAGAGACATCTTCCCTTCACCCCCTTCTACTTGTATTTCTTCCACCTTACAGTCCCCAGCTCGGTGGCGCCCTGTGAGCTCCCCTTGACACTATAAAAGGGAGGGCTTGGCCACCGGGAGGGGACAAGCTCTCTCGCACACTCAGAACACACACATGAACCGTCCAATTTCGCATACAACACAGAGACTTGGGAGCTTATCTCCCTCTCTCGCCCGCTTGTATTCGCCGCGATACGAGCAGCTTGAGCTCGATAGTGCCACACACTGACTAGGGTGCTCGATTGCCCCGAACCAGTATAAACCCTTGTGTCATTATCCTTGAGCTAGGCCATCGTTGCAATACACATTAGCCGACGACATTATGACCGTGGTATACGACCACGACAATAATGGAACAAAGTTGCAGCCTCCCTCCATCCATGGATGGTACGCAACTGATCTTAGTGAAGAGATGGATACATTAGTTATTGTGTATAGCCCTGACTATAAAACCTTATTTGTATTAAATGGTATCTTTGCTCTTTATTCATTTTTTACTACAATAGTATAATATATACTCTATGGTCTCTATCAAGTAACATTGAAAATATCAATTACTGATATATATGTTCTTCATGCATATTCCTGACTTGTTTTCCTTACATGGCACCTTGGTGCATCTTCGACGACACTTAGTTGAAAAATTATTTTAAACCATGGTGCCTATTACTGTGGGTAATATGTTCACAAATCCTAGAATTAAGTTTGAAACGTAGTGTGTTTTTGTATACTTTTATTATTTTTCCTTATTATGTATACATTTTAAATTAAGAATTCAGGCCATAGACTATACTCCTAAGTACTAAGCTTCCATAAATAGGAATTCAAAACCTACACCACATCGCTTAAGATCCATGGTATAAATTTATTATCAAGAAAAAGTTTATTATCAAGGAACTATATATATATGTTGGACTAATAGTTATATTATCAATATAGATATATCAAAACTATATATTTCAAATGTATAAATTTAACTAAATTAACAAATATATAAATCATATGCTAAATAAGATAATTTTAAATAATTTGTTGTTGTTGCCATGATGATAGTCCTTCACATAGGATAGCAACTTATACGATTTTTAGTCTACTAGTTAAGCGCTTGTGCGTTGCTTACAGGATAATAAAATTTTATATAAAAGCATAGATCACATATAAGGTAACAATACTATAAAATTAAACAATGATATTAAAGTGACATTATGAACTACTATTTGGGATGAACGTGTTTTCAACAGGTTATTAAGAACCGGAAAGCATTTGTTAACATTCGATCAACCTCACCATTATTCTATCACTCTTATCCGACAAAATAAACCGACGCGAACTACAAAGGTCACAAAAAAAACTGAACTTTGGAAAAAATCTTAAAATATATTCAATTAAGAGTGTGTCTTAATGCGAAAAACTATACCGCAGTGCAAATAATTTGAACGAAGTTGTAACGAACTGATAGCAAATTTGAGAAATTCATTTCAAGTATATGTATATTTCTATTATATTTTCGCATTTATTTATTATTCTATAGGAAAACGCCATATTGCATGTACATGATGTCATGTGACGTTACTAAGCTAACAAGGGGAGGAACGCGGCATCCCATCCGCTTGTGGCGCTTGCTTCGTCGGCCATGGCGTTGCACGCCTGGAGCACGCAGCGCGCTGGGCGCACCGAGGGTGAGGTATGTGGGGCGGCCACTACAGCCTTTGCCGGGCTCAACGCCCGAGGCTACTCCGCCGAGGTCGTATATGGCGGATCGAGTCCCGCCATGGCTTGGGAAAGGCCCTAAACAGACATCGCTCGCTTCCACCGAGAGATCGTGGAGACTACAGGAGGCGGCGGTGCTTACCGTGCAACAAAAGGAATGGATTGGAGGAGGGCGAGGTCACCGGCCGCAAAAGAACAGGGACGATGTCGCGAGGTGAACACAATGACCTCCCCGGTGCCGCCGTCGGGTCATGTGTGGGCAGCGGCAATGGCCGCCGACTCGCCAGTCTCGGTAGGGCGGGCGCTACAACAGATCGGCGCGGCGCTGGCCAGCAGCCGCAGCGCAGTTACGGGGCGGGAGTGGTAGATACAAGTGTTGGGCGTTGTCGCATCGAGGCGCAGGTCTCCCCAGCGCTTGGCCGGCAGGGGAGGTGTGGCCAACGAGAGATCGGGGCAGGAAGGAAACCACATGATCGGGCAGGGAAGGAAGGAAACCGCATGCGGGAAGGGGACACGGGATCACAAGATTGGGTGGTTGCCTAATATAAATCTCTATGTGTGAGGAGATTGGGTGGTTGCTTAGGCATGCTTTCCATGGGGACGCTGATTGGGTGTTGCCAAATATAGATTGCATGTGTGAGGAGACCACATGAGAAGGGGGGTGCGGGGGATCGCATGGAGAGGAAAGGTGAGGCGAAATTTTTACCACACCAAATGGTAGTCTTCCTTTTGTTTTTTATGTTGTAGAGAAGAGATGTAGAGATGTAAATAATTTAGATGGTTATATACTTTTTTTTGCAAATTATTCTCAATTTTCCTATACTAATAAAATAGTGTATCCATATATTTATACTATATAAGAATTATACATGAATCATTATATCATATATGGTAATGCAATTTGAATATAATTCTGTTGTTAATTGGATTGTCATTACGAAAGTTGTTTGTAAAGCAATAAAATATACGTTCCAACAAATCGCACTTGATACCTTGCCTGTGTCACCGACGTCGTAGGAATGTAATGGTTCATTTAAAGCTGGATAACGAGCCGAGTTAGCTTGGCTTGGCTCGTTATCTTAACGAGCTAGAATGCTGGCTCGCTCGGCTCATTAAGCTCATGAGCCGTATAATAAAAATACACAAAATATAATATTTGCATTTATATAAAGCTTGAAAATGATAATAATATAAAATAATACATCCAACAACTTTAAACTGAACAAAATACTTATATGCGCTAACATATCAACCATTTATAGAGTGCAAAAATGTGAAGTAACATAGATCTAATATATGTTCGATAATTTTTCACTGAAAACGTGGCTCATTTAGCTCATGAGCGCTCACGAGCTGATTCTCGAAGTTGGCTCGTTATCGCTAACGAGCTAAAATCTTGGCTTCGGCTTGGCTCAAGCATCGTAACGAGCCGAAGTCGAGCCAAGCCGAAGCCAGACGAGCCGAGCGAGCTAACGAGCTTCGAAGTTTTCCGTCCAGCTTTAGGTTCATTCATACTAGTAGCTTGGAAGCACGGGACAGCAGTCCATCCTAAAAAAATGTATACCAATCCTCAGTGAAGAGAGAAGAAAGAAAGCAGAGCACATCACCTCGACCCCTTGGGATTTCCGAGTGACATGCAATTTACCAGCTGAACACGCCAAAGAGAGGCATGTGTTGGCGTCTTTGTTGTACCCTGTGTAATATTAAAAGAAAAAAAAATCATTCTCCCGTGAAACAAAACCAACGACGGAGTCGAGGGGCTCGCGCAAGAATGGCAAAGGTCATTGGTTGTCAGCCTCAGTTCTTCGAAGGTGCTAATAGGGTAGGAGGTTTGTGTACGAGTTGAGTGTGCGTACGTGTTGAGCATCGGCGTTGTACTGTGTAATTAAAAAAAACAACAACAGAGATCGTTCAGTGGGCCATGGTACGATCACGGAGGCCTCCTCCAATCTCTCTCCGGTGTGGCAACACCATGTCCTCTGCTTTTATTGCCTGCATATTGGACCATTTATATATGCAAAGACCTCCTCTGCTTTCCGAGGGTGGCAGGACTGTGAGACTGAGCAATCAAATAAAACAGAGCAAGGCAGAAATACAATAGCGCAGATAGAAACAAGACGTTATGTGCAGCAAACATCTTGACATTGTTGCTGTGTAAGTATAAGCATGCAGAGTCAATTTTGACTTGATGACCAAATAACAGTGCACTATCCTTGAGAAAAAAAAAAAATTTTTTCTTTAGTAATCCAAGTGCCTCTAAACCAAAATTTTCATGTTTTGCGTTGGTAGGCTATCTGAAGATGATGATCTACAATTTAATATATTACAAATCTCCTAGAAAAAAATAATTGATTTGCAAAAATAAAGAAGCCGTTCGCATGATGGTTCAATGCCTTGGCTTTTTGTTGAAGTTAGTTCCGAATAATAGTAAGCAGAATATATATCAAAGTAAAGTAAAGTGGATAAAGGAATGTGTCTGCCACTCCTTGCGTGGACGCCAAAGATGCATCAGGTTGAGAGAGAAAGAAGCCAAGCTTTCAAATATCAGAACAATATATGTTCGATACTACCTTCTCCCCTTTCGACCATCAATAATCTCCACAACGTCTCATTGGGATTACTTGGCCAAGGGTCCAGACTGCGAAAGTCATCAAATAAAAGAGAACTTCAGAGTATTGCTGTTCCAGGCTGGCTAGCTTTTAGAAAAAGAAACAAGATGCTTAATATACGTAAAGGCTGGCTAAAGCAACGAGATGCTTAATATATATATAGGAGTCGCTGCCTTCTGGACTTGGATCATCACTTCAGGCATTCTCTTTGCAGTTTCGTTCTGCAAAGTACAGGTCAGCACTTCCCTTCCACGACGTTTTTTTTCCACGAATAGCACTATATAGTAATTTTTTTACATCAAGTTGCTCTCCAGGGATTATGGGACAAATCTTTGCTTATATATGTATGATTTACTACTAGCAGGTAAAGTCATCGCCCCACACACTCTCTTCTCCGCATTTGATTCCGCAAGCAAGTTCAGGTGAGCACTTCCCTTCCATGATGTTTTATGTACCTCTATTCATTTTTTTTAGATAAGCGAACCAAGTACCAGCCACCACCTGTCTTTTATGTCATTATTACTGCACCTCAATCAGCTACATGGGCCAATGTAGAGAGAAAAAAATCTTACATATTTGCATACATATATGCTCATAATCCACTCACTTTTTTTTTTCATTATTGTAATTATTAGTATAAAAAACATTTGCATGAGGTATATACACATGCTATATTTCACCGTGAGTCCATATATACACATATTCGAGGAAGATGTGAGCTATATATTAATTTTCATACCAAGATACATACTATATACAAAATTTTTAACTATACTCATCTTGAACATACATGAAGTTTTGATGCAAAGAGAAAAATATATTAATGGCACTGAAATTGTATATCAAGTAACCGGTTAGTGGTATACAGCTGAGATCGGGTCCTTTTATTTCTTTGTAGCAGAGCTGAGGAAACCACTACCTGTACCTGTTAGTGGTATACAGCTGAGATCTACGGAGAAGCAAGGTGCGCACACATCTCCGTTCCATCTGCTCTGATCCCTGTAGCTATCTATAATGAGCTCTATCTTGTTATGTTCTCAAAATTGTCCTCCATAAGTTAGCAGTTTTTTTGGGTTTAATTTGTATTGCCCTTCTTATATATAGCACGCACATACGCTAGTTCTGCTTAACATGAAGCCCTTGGTCCCCACGATTAATTAGTAACCTTCAGTGACAATTATTTTCGTTTGACTAAGGGCAGATATCCCCAGATCCATCTAACGCATGATGATTTACTTGCTTATTGTAGGACTTGCGCCCCAGCAATGGCAGCCATCCTGGATGCCTTCGCGCCCTATGTCAAGAAGCTGATAACAGACACGGCATAAGAAGAGGTTGTCATGTTGCTGGGCGTCACCGATGAAATCACCAAACTTGGTGGGAACATGGAGAGCCTTAGAGCGTTTGTCTCGGACGCTGAGAGGAGGCACATCACTGACTTGACAGTGCAAATGTGGGTTAGCAAGCTCAAGAATGCCATGTATGATGCCACCGACATCATGGAGCTTTGTCAGCTGGAGGCCGACGAGCGTAGGGAACTGGAAGAAGGCGGCGGCAGCAGGGAGCAGAATCTGCTAGCCTGCTGCCAGCCACTTCTGATGTGCCTTGGGAACCCGATGGCCACACGCATCACGTGTGGGTATGCAGGGAAGATGAAAGATTTCTTGCACCAACTTATCTTCTGCCTGCAGAATCCCATGTTCGCCCATGAGATAGGCAGCCGCATCAAGGAGCTCAACCAGCGAATGGAAGGGATTTACCAAGAGGCGGGCACGTTCAACTTCGATATCGGCCTCGGTTCTTCAAACCGGGAGCAGAGGAGACTAACCCCTGGAGAGTTATCTAGCTATAGGACAATTTCACGTGTTGATGAGTCAGCCATAGTTGGGGAGCAGATAGAGAGGGATACAAAGGAGCTAGTTCAGGTGCTAACCACAGAAGACAAGAATCACAACCTCAAAGTCGTGTCTATTATTGGCACTGGTGGCATGGGAAAGACTACTCTTGCTCAGAAGATATTCAATGATGCAACCATCCAAGGGCACTTCAAGACGAAGACGATAAGGCTAAGCATCACTCAACACTTTGATGAGGTTGAGGTACTGAGGACAGCAATCAAGCATGCTGGGGAAACCATGGTGGGGGGAGCAAGACAAGAGCACTCTGACGGACATCCTAATCCAAACCATGTCCAGTGGAAGGTTTCTGCTGGTGATGGATGACGTGTGGAGCCAGAATGTGTGGAACGACGTGCTTAGTGTCCCAATCAGAAATGCTAGCAGGAGGCAACCTGGAAGTAGGGTCCTTGTCACCACAAGATCTGCACACCTACCACCACTACACCACAACACCGAATCACCATTAGAACATCTGACGCTAAATATTATTTTTAGGGACAGATAATCTGACGCTAAACATACTTAGAGATGGTCTGACGCGAAAACTAACATTTACCGATGTACCGTCTGACGCTATAGGTATCTGACTTCAGCATCTAATCATCTGACGCGAAAAATATATACAGAGTCACACTGTTCGACGCTGAAAATATATGGACCCCACATAGGTTAAGCTTATACGCCTGTATTATGGCCATATATTGATTCTTAGAATTTTTAGACCACTTTATGTTATTAATATTTTTTTTTGTCGGAGTCACCAAAATAGTAGTTTGAGTCATGTTTAGCAAAAACACTTCATTTTCCATCCTTTTTAGAATATAAGCTCAAATAAAACATGTGTTCTTACATACATGTTTTTGTAATTTTTGGGCATTGTGAGATAGGACGTGTACTTCAAATTGTAGCGATTCTCCAAAAACACGTGGAAATTCATTTAAATGATATAAAATCAAAAATGTAGATCTCAGTTATCTCCAAAATTTTTGTACTTGATGACTGTTTTAGTTGAATTCATCTGTAGTTTAAAAATTATGTCTTATTCGATGTGGAGTTCATAAATTTTTTAGAAGAAAAAAAGTGTGAATTCACACCATTACTGTGCAGCCCAATAATGAAGGCCTGCTCAGCCCATTACTTTGGCCCGATCTATTCCAGCTGTTGGATGAATACCTGATGAATCAAAGCCGTTGGATCGAAAGCACAGGTATATAAGTATCTCTTCATCCCTACGAAACCCTAACTTGCTACTCTCTCTCTCGGTTCCTCACCCGCCCATCGTCACTCCACCGCACCAGCTCCTCCATGCGCCTCCGCTCCATCCTCCGTGGATGCAACCCGCAAAGGCATGGCCGCACCCCCTCCATCAGTCCAGGTCGCCCCACGCCCTCGCTTGCCTCCTCAACACCACTGCACCAGGTCCGCCCCCCTCCCCCTCCATCGATCCGGGCGGCGGCGACCGTAGTGGCTCTGGCGTAGGTTTGGGAGGGCTCCGGTGCTGCAGATCCAAGGAGGACAAGGCAGCGGCGCTCGCAGCATGGATCCGCTGAGAGGAGGCATGGATTTGGCCGTTTGCTCCCCAACGCGTGTTGGATCCAGTGAGGGGAGCACGCAAATGAGGGAGGCAGCTGCATGTTCTCGCCTATTTTGGACTCTGCATGTTCTCAATCCGTGAGAGGAGGCATGGATCCGCCATACGGCGCCGAGCGCCCCCACGATGGCCACCACTCCCTGTGCTCCCCCACTCGATAGCGACGAGCGCTCTAGCGCCGCTCCCCTCGCCACCAAGGTATGCCGTCGCTCCACCATCCTAGCCACATGGTCCTCCCTCAATCTCATGGTCCTCCCCCGCATGGTCTCCTAGGATTAGGGAGGATCCATGTGATTAAGATCCGGGGGGTTTCTAGTTAGTTACATTCTGCATTTGGGGATAGGAGAGAATGTAGGTTTGCTTGGACTTGGACCGCACTATTTACGATTTACCTCAACTCGTGTCTTGTGGAGTCCTCAGCTGCTAATTTGGGAACTTCAGTTCCCTGAATCATTGCGAGATTGCTGCTAATTTGGGATCTGGGAGTCCGCAGCTGCTCACTGATTCAACAATTCGTCAGATGTTGTCAAAGCTCTTATGCAGGCTCGTTTGTTTACTTGTTGAGGATGAGCCTTGTGTGTCAATGACCCTACACATTTGGATTGTTCAGAGTGCTAACGCCAATTACAATTCTCCAGGATGTGGACTTTGCCTGCAGCAGATGAGATAGAAGTGCCAGATTTAAAAAGAGGGGAAGAGGCTGAGCGTAAGACTGGAGATTGTAATGTAAGCAAAGTAATATAATTCCTTGCCTTAGTTGTTCCTAAAAATATTTTCAGCATTTAAATAAACTTGACATCTTTGGGTATTGAATAGATAGATTGCAGACTAGATTAAGCAAATTAGATGCATTGAATAGTCCCTATAATTGTTCTTGCCTTTGGATTTGTCTTGTCGACTGAACATATTAAATCGAAACCTTTGGGTACCAATTATGGAACATGTAAGAGATGAAGTAGTGGTATTCCTGATCGCTCTACAGGATCTCATGTCAATGAACCTATTCTCACATAACCTGAAGAGTACTGTCTTGGTCTTTGATTATTTGAACAATTAGCCATATACTTTCAGGCTGTGTGTAAGATGGCGCTTTACATTTGATTAAATACGTATTCTTACATATATTTTTTTTATAATGGTTGGACATTCATTTTTCATGTTACCTTACTAGCATTTTCCTACTTATTTAAAAGTTTGACAAATCACAGCAGGTCGATCCACTATTACTTGTGCCACTGTAACCTACTTTGTGTGTGAATCACTGCATTTTTTTTTGGATGAAGTCTGAACCATGAACTTTGCATTTCTTCAGTACTGCCATACATGATTAAGCATTTATTTTAGTTGAATTGTGACCAGAGCTTGATCAATTGAAATTTTCTCATCGGATTTTCATGAATATGTAATGGTCTCATTTAGCTAATGATATCAGGTTACAACCAGATTGCTTCTCTCAAGTTGCTATAATAACAAGAAAATGACACCTTATACGGTTGTAAACTGTTCTAATGCATTATGAATCTGTGTAGTGTCATTTATCAATAGATCTTGCTTTATTTTTTTATAAATGATATAGCTCACATTTATTCTTCTTTTCTTGTAGCTCATTTGTGACCATCAATGCAAATTGCCTTTGCTATTAGGAGAAGTATTAATCTGTCTATCTGAAGCAAATTGTCCTACTTGTACAGAAGGATGGAAAAGGGGAAGTGTTGTCTTCACTTATATTTTCTGGAGCTCCAACCGTCGATCTCACATTTTTCCAGGTGATGATCTGCCCATCTCCTTCCAGCCTTCACTTAAATGATAGATATTTTGAATAGCTGATATTTCTTTTCCTCTCTGATGTCTTGAGTTATATCACCGATAACTGTGATGATTTTATTCTCATGAAAAAGTTGAGACTTCAGCTATTGCAAAATTAGTTTTTTGACGGTGCGGGTTAGAACTTAGAATTGGTCTATAGAAAATTTGGTCTAAACTTAATCACTACATTACATTAGAGTTGTATGCACGGTATGGGTTAGAACTTAGAATTTGAGATACTCAGGACTCACCTCTATATTCTTATTGTGCCCTTGAGTTATGAGAGTATAGAATGGTCAGTTACATGAAATTAAATTGCTAGCAGAATGTGAGATGCATGCTCTTGTTACTATAATGGATCCTTTCTGTTTCCCAGGCCGTCACCACCACTTACTTTATCTACTCTTCTGGCTTTATTTGAGAATACTTGTTCAGACTAGTAGTGAAGAAATGAAAGTTCTGAATATGCACTTTAAATTTCATTATTAGCTTTAAAAAACATTGTGAAACAAGCTTTAAAAAATGTCTTTTATACTCTAAGGTAAGTGCTGACAGAGCAGTTTCGAAGGTAAGTGTTTATCATTACCGATGCATGACATTCTTCACATATAATTGTTTCACTTCAGGGATAAATATACAGTGAATCTGTACATTATTACTTGTGCTTGGAATGATGCATAGGAATGCTTGCATGTGTGTTGGCAGTAGCACTAGAAGGTGGTCATGTCCAATCTATTCAAACCTGAACCTATTTAGTTCCCTTAGTTCAATCTATTTATTTTTTATAGATTTCACTGGATATGTATATTCCATGGATTGATTTTTGACCTATGCCATAATTTTACATTTAATACTTGGTGCTGTCAACATGCTTGGCTTGTTCTCTCCAGTACTACACTTTTAGGCTCTAGCCTGACTATTCTTGATTGTTCTTTGTTCTCAGGTGCACTCATGTTGCTGATAGATGAGAATTGCAGTTTGGAGGATAGCAAACTCAAACTCATCATGTAGGATAGCTTGGGCTGCGGCAATGTCTGCTGCAGTTTTTAAACTACAAACTATAGTAGCTTGAACTCCTGCAATCGCAGCCATATTTTTGAACTACCACTAGTGTTTGTAATGGTTGATCTTATATATATGTCTCGTGAGTGTTTGGACTTTATGAATGAATCTATTTGTATGAGAAATGTGCACAATGATCTTACTTTAGAATTAAATTGCAACCAAATGGCTTTTATTTTTTTAAATGCATTCAAATGATCCCATCGAACCATCTGACGCTAAAAGCACTTATAATGTTAAACTATCTGACGCTATAGTGTAGTGGCATGCTATCTGACGCTATAGTGTAGTGGCATGCTATCTGACGCTAAAGAATATTCAGGACATCAGACTATCGGACGCTATAAGTCTGGTCTGACGCTAAAGAGTTTTAGCGTCAGGACTTACAGCGTCAGCTGAAGTCTGACGCTATATGTTCTTAGGGTCAGATCATCTGACGCTATATGTGGGCTTACAGCGTCAGACCATCCAAGGGTAATTGGGGTGTTGTGGTGTAGTGCACAGCAGATGCAAGCCGCACTGCACCAACACCGTGTGAGCCCTCTTGGCAATGATGATGCCTGGTCCTTGCTCAAGAAACAGCTACAGCCTGATCAGGTCAGTCTATCTGCACAATATTCAACTTGGACACATGCTTTCCTTTGTATTTCAATTCATAAATGTTGATAATTTTCTCGATAATTTAGATCACCCTATGATAGTTTCACCTATAATAAATAATAAAGCTGCCAAGTTGTTTCCTTGTATGGAGTACTTAATTAGATACTTCTTTTGGTGTCTCCACGGTACGTAATAGTTAGAGCAGTCTCACAGCGTTTCTTTGTTCTTGTGTCTAAGCCGACTATAATCCGTTTCTCTTTTCTCCCCTCTTCTCCACCTTAGCATTTAGCCGGTGCCTACTATTATACTTGCTCCAATGCTCAGAAGATGTGGTTTAGAAAGAGGTAAATCAATAGTTCCACTAGGGCCCAGCCAGAGCCAGTTTCATCACCTGCTATTGCAAATCATATTTTCCAACGTCTTTCAAGGGAGTTTGAAAGAGGTTGAACAAATTACGTGACTGGTGGGTCCATGCACACATTTGTGACCTTCTCAGTTTATTTACCCATGTAAAAACAAAACTAAAAATTAATGGTTTAACACATCTAGAGTAACTCTAGTATATAAGGATAATTTGCTACTCACTCCAGTAAAATTACAAGTTGTTTTGGTTAAATTTTTGATAGTTCTTAAATAAAAATGTCTACTCGACGACCTATCGTGTTTTTGTAAAAAATATAACCACATCATCTTCCTTTATATAAGTAGCCTAGAGTTGAAATATTATTTCTTTATCAGGACTATCACCTCTGTATAGTTATAATTATAAAAAATAACGCAAGTAACTTTAAATGTCGGTTTAGACTAGACACCTATACCTTTGTGGACAATTAGTACTAAATTTTTCTTCTAAATTATTTACGTTTGCATCTAAATTACTTGATACGTACAAAACAGGAATGCTGAAATTGTATTTGCATGGAAATGCACATAAGCAACCTAATCATTGGATATAAGAATCCTTAATTAATTGTTGGCAGGTAAATGGAATTGACCAGCTGAAGACCATTGGGATGGAAATCCTTAAAAATTGTGGTGGTTTACCAATTGCAATTAAAGTGATCGGAGGACTGTTGAGCACAAAATACCCAAGTGAGCATGAGTGGAAGGTTGTTTTGAACATGCCTACATGGTCACTAATGGGACTTCCTCCAGAAATAGACAACCGGCTATACTTGAGCTATGAGGATTTGTCTCCCCAGTTAAAGCAATGCTTTTTTGTACTGTTCACTGTTCCCTAAAGGTGTAGCAATTATACAGAGCAGAGTTACTGAAATGTGGATCAGTGAGGGACTTATTCAACCACCAGACGACAGCAGGACCAGTTCACTAGCTAGAGTATGGGTTAGAAGACATAGCAACTCATTGTTACCGAGAGTTAATAAAGAGGAATCTTATGGAACCTATACAAGGATATTCTCTCACTGGAGATAGGTGCACCATGCACGATGTGGTCCGATCCTTTGCTGAATATATAGTAAGAGAAGAATCAGTTGTGATGGTTAGCGAAGAGCAGGCTAGTACCGGTGGTGGTGGCATTACACGGATGATTGTGCGTCGCATGGCTGTTGGACAAACCGTATCATCAGTGGAATGGGCTATTTTGCAAATGCACGAGTCACTTAGAACATTAATAATAAGATCATGTGTAAGATTTGAGCATGGTGATTCAATGGGCAGATTCTCCAGCCTACGTGTACTGTGCATATACTCTGCCAATTCTGATACACTGGTACCATCTCTTTCTATGTTGAAGCACTTAAGGTACCTTCATTTAGAGGAAACTGATATATCTAGGCTACCCGATGATATCCACCAGATGAAATTTCTGCGTTATATTTTTCTTGGTAATTGTAAGAAGCTATACCATCTTCCAAGTAGCATCATAAAACTTGTGCATCTAAGATCTCTTAACATCCAAGAATCAAATATCAGTGTCGTGCCTAAGGGGTTCGGTGAGTTAACAAGTTTGAGGTCACTTTATGGTTTCCCAGTACATGTGGACATGGATGCAAGCAGTAGCTGGTGCAGTTTGCAAGAGCTGGAGTCGCTTTCTGGGCTTAAGGATCTTACATTATATGGCCTAGAGAAGGTGCAAGGCAGTAGGATGGCTGAAATGGCCATGATTAGCGGCAAACGCCACCTTGAATATCTAGAATTGAACTACAGTGTAAGTGATAATACTATTATAAAGATATTCCTTGGTGAGGCAGAGCAGCTTCAGCAACAGAGTGTGGCTGAGGAGGAGGTCTTGGAAAAGCTCTGCCCTCCAACCTGCCTAGAGAATCTAGTTGTGACAGGAGGATATGTTGGTCGGCAACTACCAAAATGGATGTGTGCTCCAGCATCGAAAGAATTTAAGAGCTTAAGGTTTTTGACGCTGCAGAACCTACTTTGTTGCACCCAGCTCCCTGATGGTTTATGTTGTCTCTCAAGTTTGGAAGTGCTAAACATCGTAGATGCGCCAGCCATCAAGCGTATTGGTCCCCAATTCCATGCTGGAGTTCCCACACCTAGTACATCTACACCGTTTCCTAAACTGAGACATCTGCAACTGATTGGGCTAAGTGAGTGGGAGGAGTGGGAATGGAATGACTGCTCCTCCATGCCTTGTCTGGAGAGAGTCCAAATAAAAAACTGCAAGCTGAGTTGTCTTCCACCGGGCCTGGCCAGCAGCAGCAGCAGCAAGAGGGGTGCTCTTAGGGAACTATGGTTGTACAAGCTTACCAACCTGGCATATCTTGACAACTTCCCTTCAGTCGTGCATATTGACTTGTTTGACTGCCCTGAGCTGAAGAGGATCAGGGGCCTCTCCAGGTTGCAGAAGATTAGGATTGTTCGCTGCAGCAAGCTCGAGGTTCTAGAAGGCATCACAACACTCGACAGCCTCGTACTGTATGACGCCACCATGAACACGCTTCCAGGTTATATGCGAGAAGCTGTGAACCTAAGGTATCTCAAGTTGGATTGCAACAAGGAGCTATACGAATCCACCATATCACCAGGTAGCTCTGAATGGAATAAGATCAGCCATATTGGAAAGCGTGACATCAACTGCATCGAACGTTCAGATATAAGCTCGGGTGGATATTCACAGGAAGACTGAGGCAGTGAGGTAATAATAAATAGCATTCTTTCACTGTGCCTAATGTTGCTTTCAGATCATTAATTAATTAGTTGTTGCTTGTACTCCAATTCCTTGTGTCATCAGGAGGCAGGGAAAGCTTTCGTTCCACCACACACAGGAACTTTATGTCAAGTTGAACATGTGATGGTTAATCCAAGTGTTGATACAGCGCGGAGTCCGTCGAGAGGACATCTACAATTGTTAGCAATGAATTGTGCTTGCGTTCACCTCTTGTCCCTTCAACTCTGGCATAAGTATGTTTGTTTTCATCCTCTCGTATATGTGTAACTACAAATTTTCTCACTTAGTACCTATTTTCATATGAACAAACCGTGTAACTGATGTATGCAGGGATCTTGGATCCATACGGCAGAGCCACCTGATGTTAGCTTGCAGTGGCAAGTAGGAGTAAGATCTCCATCACGCAGTACACATACTCTGCTCACATGCAGACTGCCAAATCGTGGTTACCGGCGGCGTCTCGAGCATTGTTGTGGTCACGACCATGTATATTTGTACACACCATCTTTATTTATGTGATGGACCTATATATATGTATTTGCACAAGCAACGGGCCTGAAGGTGTAGGTCTTGTTATGAACCGAACGTGTGGTGATGAAAGCAGCACGAACATTGTGCTTGCCTGATTGATGATCATGAAGCAGGCATACCTTCAACCTAAGGTATATCAGTGACAAGGGACGGCCAACAATAATATGTTGGAGACCAAATCCTGACATCCTCGTACAATAATCCATGTGCTCTGGTGAGCCTGATGCAGGGTAGCCACCAGCGATAATACCAAGCAGTGTGCAGTCCCCTCTGCCGCTGTCTGCAGTTCAGGCCCCTCCACACACACGATCCACTGATCGAGAAGCAACGTTCGATGTGCTCTCATCCCTAGCTCCACGTATCTACATTTGTTAGCTCGATTACTGATGATCCTCGTAAAAACAAAAAGATTAATCATGATCCTTTTATTTCTTTGTTCTCATCACCTCTATCTAACCATCCATCTTGATATCTTCTAAAAGACTATATTTTTAGTCACCATCGGTGAGCGCTGTGCTTCCATTACTTAGTTATCTTCCACTTCTTTTTGTCACTAATGTTCCTCCCTATCTTCCATCTCAGCATAATGACTACATTCACAGTACTCCATACTTGCTCGGAGTACCAACGATTGATGAAGCCAACCGCGGCAAGCCCATACGCTGACCACTGACTGCTGGCGGTCACGGGTCATCTTCGCTCGTCTGAATTTTATATGTCCATCAGCCACCGGGCAGCCTGCGCAGATTCAGTCCGTCCTCTGCCTCTACTGGGCTCCACACCAGTAGAATGACTAAGTCACTGCTAGCGCTTAGTGTTTCGATGACTGACTAAACAGTCATTTAAAACCTACACCATGTTGCTTATGGTAAGTGATAGCGGCTGAAGGTAGATCTAGGATGAATGACAGTACTAACCTCAAGAAGATACTAAAATTTAAGTCTATTATTTACTGTTCACTCCAAATAAGTTTCAGAGGACAAGAATATATAGTCACTTATAGTCTGCATTAACGTCCCAACTTCCGAACTAGTTAGAATATTCTCATCAAAAAAATTATGTTGTCAAATGTATTATATAGAATATATAAGTATATCTAAAGTTAAAACATATATTAATTATATGTAATGGTCATTAATAATTTTAAATAATTCATTAGTAACATTTAGTATATGAGTCACTGAGAAATTATTTTTCCATTGTTTGTCCAAAACATACCATATATATTTATCTATATATGATGCAGAGGCATGTGTACTTGATCTAAATGGTGGCACAGATACACGTTTACTTTAATTCGATTTGATTATACTAATATTAATCATAAGTCCATCATAACTTGCATTCTCGAGAATCGTATATATCGGTTTTGTGCTTGCTTTCAACAGCTTTCTATTTCACCACCTCCAATTATATACCTACGCTACACTATGCCAGATTAGCAGATTAGTGACGCATTTAAAAAGTTATCATAGACGCAAAAGAAACACATCACTTATGTTGTGTCTCTGATGCTGCCTTGTTTCACTGCATATAAATCTGAACAAATATTCCTATATACATGCCTATGCAAATAGAACAAAAACAGATGGACAATTATTCTTATGTAAATCAAAGTTTTCATGATCCATCATACTGTGTGGAACTTTCCCTTCCTATTGAGAAGAAGAAACATGGAGCCTCGTCCTGTGGGTCGATCCTGTTGGGACGACTCTGTCAGAAACCCAACGCCACAGCCGCCATGCACCCTCACCTCCTCCACTCGTCCTCGCCCCTAGCTAAATCAAAGTCCGCAGTTGAATCAATAGGGTGGGATTGACTCCTTTTTTTTTTTAAAGATCCGAAAAACCGGCTTCGGTATTAATAAGGAGAAAAGAGGGTTATATGCGCAAGAAGTGCAAAAACAACGTCCCAAATTTGACAGACCGTCAAATGGGGGAGTAGGACATAATGGACTACTCACAAACTAAAAACAACAAAAGTGCATATTCTAGTTGCACTAACATGGGACCTCCCGCGAGTCTATCCCCGACTCCTCTGTCAAAGTAGCTAGGGTCTTGCAAAGCTCCATGTCATTGAGCTTCGCCGCAGCCCATAGTGCCTTGACCGCCTCGTCAGGTAGGTCATGTCCACAACAGTCAATGTAGTCTACGACTGCTGCATGTGTCGCCGAAGACCCGCCGTTGATGAAGTCCAGCTCACGCATAAGCTTGAGTTGGGCGCGTTGTGCCACCGGCACGCCGGAAGGCCGAGCAGCCTGACGCAGGCTGGAACGGGTGGCCACCTGATCTCTCTTTGGCTTGCGTGACCGTGGCGTGCGCGAGCAGCAGCTTGTATCGTCGGCATAGGCGGCTCCGGAAGGATCGGGAGATAGCTCGCGGAATAGCCCGACACGAAGGTCCCCGGGCTCCTTCCCGGTGTGGACTCTCGCACTGATCATCCGCGCATCTCCCCCCGTCCCTCCACCTCCGACGTAGTGGAGTGGGCGGCGGCGTCCTCAGTGGAGCTATGTAGCACACTCGTGCTGCCATCCACCGCGGACGTACTCCTGCGTTGCCAACGTCGTCGTCGGGCACTGTCAATGCCCTCTCGCACGGCCATATCCGAGTGTTGGGAGGCAGATGAGTGCTGGAAGGCAGCTTGATTGTCGATGTGAGCCGTGCCATCCTTCGCTAGAAATGGCACCACTCTGGGTCGCCTGCACTCCCTGGCAAGGTGGTGGAGGCCATGGCAGCGCAGACAACGCGACAAGGTCCCTGCAAGATGGCTGATGCGATACGTGGTCGGCACTGAGGCAACGGAAGCAGCGGCGATGAGTGCGGCGGGATCACCCGCAGATCGGCGTTAGGCCCCCGGTGCCGACCTCCCGCGCAGCGGTGGTCGTGGTGCTCGTGCGGCGAGGCCCCACGCCGCTGACCCCGGTGGATGGGGATTCGTCGGTGGCGGCAGCGGCCGCCGGCTCGTCAAGCCACTTGGCGTTCGAGGCCCGCTCGCCCGCAGCCGTAGCAGCTCTCACCCTCCACGACGACGGCGGCGGTGGCGCGCGCTCGACGCCGCACCGGCCGGTCCTGGCCCCTGACAATAGCAACGCCGCGATCGGCGTCAACATCCGCAGCGCCGTCGACGGTCGAACGGCAACCGTTGCGGCATTAGCACCATGGCCGGTGAGAGGGCCCATCGAGCTGCGCGGAGGTTGGGGGTCTGTCACCATTGTCATCGTCGCCGCTGTCGGAGTAGTCTTGACCACGACGCTCCCACCGCACGGGCCGATCTGCCCATGGAGGGACGAAGGGAGCGGCGTCGGGCGAGAGAGACCGACCGCGGTCACTCGCATCTCCCCTGCTGCTGCCTCAGCGTGGCTCGTTGACGGCGTGAGTGGGTGAGCACGGAGGAGGTTTAGATGGGGGCGGCCAACGACTGCTTTCCATCAGCCATAGGCTTGACCGGTGGCCGCGGCGGTGATCGGGGCCCGAGTCCGCGCTGATGGTGTTGGTGTGGTCAGGTAGGGGCGGATCCGGTCGGGGAGGGGCGGATCCGGACGGAGCCGACAGCAGGGAAGGTGCAGGGGCCTGCCGCCGCGAGCACCGACGACGGATGGACAGCGGCCTGCCGCGCCGAAGCTGGAGCGGCCGGGGCTGGGAGCCACGCATCCGCCGCAGATTGAAGTCGGGCGGGGGGCGGATCCAAGCCGGGGCCGGCTACGGCGGAGGCGCACTAGTCGCCCGGCTCCGGGATGACCCCGCGGCGGTAGGGGTTGGGAGGAGGCTGGTAGAGCCGGATTTTCGAAAGTGGCTAGGAAGAGGCGGGTAGGAGGGACAGGGGAGGAATGGCGGAGGAAGGGGCAGGGGCGGGCACCGGCGCCGGCGTGGCGGCCGGTGCGGCGCCACCAGGGAGCTAGCTAGGGTTGGGGGCGTCATCCGCCCCGACCATCCTCGCCAAAAGCCATTCTCGGATTGGGCTCATGACACCAGCTGTCACTGCTAGCACTAGTACGACATCGTCGGCCTGCAGCCTCGCTGTCTGATCCTCGTACAATGATCCATGTGCTCTTGAGCTTGATGCAGGGGAGGCACCAGCAATAATTCAAAGCAATGCAGTCCCCTCCTCTGCCTCTGTCTGCAGTTGTTGAGACCCCTCCACACACATCCACTGATCCATGGGAACGCGGGCAATCAGCCTATAGAATCTACCACAGGCAAAGCTCACACAGACGAACCAGATGGAGCAGAAGCCAAATCCAACGGGCCAAAATTCGGGTTACAGAAGAGGCTAAATCACATGTCCCAAGAAAAGTTCTTCTATTTAAAGTGCCGACTGATGCCCCAAGGTTACCTCCCCTGAAACCTTTGTTACCAACCGGCGCAAAAATGCAGCAAGGCTCCATGAACAAGTTGGCATCACGCTTCCTCCAGCAGGGAGCAGCATCCGCCTACCATGTTCAGTGGTCCGCTTCGCTTGAAAGACGATCCGTTTCCATGCCCCGATTTCGACGTCAACGTCGTCAGCTTCGATTTCGAGCGCTACCTGTCGGCCAAAGCCAGGGCCGTGGACGACGCGCTGGACCTTGCCCTGCAAGGCCTGCCGTGCCTCGACTTGCTGAGCGACTCCATGCGCTACTCCATCTTCGCGGGCGGCAAGCGTATCCGCTCCGTGCTCGCCATCGCCGCGGCGAAGCTCGTGGGCGGGCCCATCGCCACGGCCATCCCGGTCGCCTGCGCTGTCGAGATGATCCACACCGCGTCGCTAATCCACGACGACATGCCGCCCATGGACGATGACGCGCTCCGCCGCTGCTGCCCTCCTACCACGCCGCGTTCAGCGAGCCCACAGCGCTGCTCGCCGGGCGACGCGCTGCTGGCGCTGGCGTGTGAGCACATCGCCCGCGGCAGCGCAGGTGCCGGCGTCCCCGCCGACCGCGCGCTCCGTTCCGTCCTGGAGCTCGGCAGCGCAGCTGGAGTCGGCGGCATCGCCGCGGCAGGGCCGCCGACATGGCGTCCGGGAGCCCCTTTGGGCTCCGTCCAGCGTGGCCGCTGGAGTACATCCACGTGCACAAGACGGCGCTGCTCGTGGAGGCCGCAGCGGTGTCGGGCGCCGTCGTTGGGGGCGGGGGTGACGCGGGTCGAAGCGCCTCGCCGGTACGCGCACTTCTTGGGGCTCCTGGCCCAGGTGGTGGATGACGTGCTGGACGTGACCGGCACGTCGGAGCAACGCTGGAAGACCACTCGGCAAGGACGCAGCCACCTGGAAGGCTACGCACCCGAGGCTGATTGGCATGGAGAAGACGCGACACATACATTGGCGAGCTCCTGGCGAAGGCCGAGGTGGAGCTTCGACGGGTTCGACGCAGTACGCGCCGCCCAGCCGCTGCTGCACCTTGTGCGGTTGTACAGACCAGGGGCGGATCTTCCGGGGGGATGCCGGGGCTCTAGATCCCCACTACCTTGAAAGCATTGGGCCCTAAAAATTTGAGCCATTAGAGCAACTACAGTGGGAGTCTCTAAATTAAGACCTTAAATTCGTTTTTGCATGCCTAGCTAAATAATCTAGGGGCTCAAATTCCTTTCCAACTCCAATAGAACAAGCCACTAAGACCCTATCTCCCATCATTTTTTTTAAAAACAGTCGCGCGGCCATGGCACCCGTGGCCTCCTCCGCGCCATCCTCTCCCTCGGCTCGTGTCTCGCCAAGGAGGCGGCAGCGGCTGGGTGTGCCGAGCCGCCGAGGCAAGGCCACCTGGGCGGGCTGCGCCGCCGGTCCGCACCACGCCGCCCGTGCAAGGCCGCCAGAGATCCAAGCCGTCGTCCGGTCGATGAGGAGCTTGGACCGACATGGCCCTGCGCCTCGCCGCCCGTGCCTCTTCCCCGCGGCTCCCTTTCTGCCCTTGTCTCGCCTGCCCTCTCGCACCACTGCTGTGCGTGGCCCGACGGGCCATGGCGGAGCTCACGTCGCCATGTCTCGCTGCCCACTGCCATGGCCGAGCTCACGAGGTCAGGACGCCGAGCCATCTCGGGCGAACCGTGGCCAACAGCAGGTGCGGGTCCTCTTGATGCTCCGCCGTCGCCAAGCTGCAACGACGTCGCCCGGGCTGCCGCCGCCCCCAAGAAGTGGAAGGGCGCCTGCCAGTTCAGGCGGCGGGTGCAGCAACAAGGTCATCGGGCGCTGCGTTTGGGGAGCGCAGCCATCAGCGACACGCCGCCGCCCGTGGACGACGCCGGGCCATGGCACGCACGACCAGCACGGCCCGCGCCGCATCGGCGTGGATGGGCGCCGCGCACCGCACGCACCTGGCCATCTGTGCACGCCGAAGCCGCTGCTCCATCATGGACATCGCCGCTGGCTGGACGCCGCCATCAAGGATGACGCCGACGTGTTGTCCTTCTCCATCAGCTCCACCGACGATGTGCAGTTCAACTACAACACCACGTTCAAAGCCATGGAGCACAACATCTTTGTCAGCGCGCCCGGGCCGGGAAACGACGGCCCCACCACGGGATCCATTACCAACGGTATGCCGTGGATGCCGACGGGTTGCGGCGGCGGGCACCATGGGGCAGCGGGTGGAGATGCGCCGGGTCGGGCGCTGTGGGCGGGTGGAGACACGCCGGCGGCGGGCGCGGCGACAGGCTGCGCGTGCATGGATGCGGAGGGAAGGGGAAAAGTGGGTGGGACCCACTGAATAGGGGTTTCCAAATCTGAGGGCTTGACACTATAATTTGGGGTGGCATGGGAAATGGGAGCCCATCTAAGGGCTCCACCGAGTTTATTTTTTTTTTACTCAACCCCCTATAATTTAGGGTAGGGGCTTAAATAGGGACTCCACTGGAGTTGCTCTTAACCATAAGGGAAGGAGGGTCGATCTGGAGGAATTCTGGACGGTCATGAGGGAGGTTGAATTGGAGAGGTGGCGCTAGCCTCTTTTCTTGTATCTGAGTGAGTGTAGAGAAGAGAGTAAAATCTGCTCTCAAGAGCGAATGCTCCCACACATGCAGCCGTTAGGTCCACCGCTTCGTGATACATGTCACTTTTCATTTTACTTAATACCAATGAATATATTCCAATACTTCTGCCACATAAGTACCTTTTATACATGTACGGAGTATACCTGTGAGCTGAACGGTCAAGGACGTGGGGGTAGCCGGGCAGGTCATGTCTCCCCTCATTCATTTTTATTTCCTTTTTACTTTCTCACCGGGTCTTTATTTCCCATCGAGAAAACATGTCTCCACCGCCACATCGCCCCATCGCCACTAGCAGCTCGCCGCCACGCCATAGCAGGACCTATTCGTCGGCCACCTTCAGTTCATCCCCAATCCTATTCCCTTCCCATTCATTTTTAAACAAAATCTTGAGTTGACATCTCTTGTCTCTCACATCTAATCGCAAGGCGGTGCCGCGTCCAACTCGTCACGCCGCTGGTTCCAACGCCGAGTCGAGCTTCCAGCGCCACCTCACACTTCTGTAGGTCAGCCGCCGATTCGTCAAAGCAATGGTCCAGACGCTCCCAGCGCTCGGCAGAGCGGTGCTCCATGTCGTCGATCTTCTTGAGCATTTCGTCGAATGCTTCCTTTGACGACAGGATCCATGACTCGTCGGGCGTTGTAGGTGGGTGCAGTGCTCGTGCGGCAGCTCCGTGGGCTCCATGGCTCCGCGGTGCAGGGATCGATGGCTTTGATACCACTTGTTAGCAATCCGTCGCGGCGAAGTCACTCACTCTCACTCCCAAACACGGTGGACTCAACTCCGGCCAACCATGGTCCTCTTCCTTTCCCCTTCTTCACCACACAAGAGTTCAGTTACACTTTGATATTGTTCTCAGCCGTAGCAGTCTCCTACTTCTACTCTGCGCTCTTGGGCTCATGGGCCTCGGACTGCTTACAAGCCCACTCCGGGCCGTGGGTCTTAGATCAGGGCTTTCGATGCCTGTTGCTCCTCCGGGTACCCCCGTCTTGGGCCTGGTCAGGGTGAGTTGTGGTGACAATACACAAGGCCGACATGGTACTCATGGCCTTTCACATGCACACACATCTTCACATAGCCCATTTGCCTCATATGGACCTCCCCAGTTTGGGCCTCCTTAATCTCCGGGCCATCTTCCCATCGCATGATGAAGAAATCAAACTTATTATGCATAATCTTCATCAGTGATAAATACCGGTTTCCAGTTTGGCTGAGTTTTCAAAGTGAATGGGAGTTGTATTTGTACACTAGAATCACATGATATGGAGACCTGTCGTCTACTGGGCTCGCTTCTATTTGTACACTAGCTTCACTCTCCCTGACTCGATCTATTTAGATAACTTCAGTCCATCAACTATATCCTGATGACTATCACATTGAATTAGAGCTGCCCCCATCCATGTGTTGGCCGCACTGCACACAGTGCACAGCAGTGTCAACAGGACAGTCCATGCTAAGGACACAATCCATGACCCCCAGTTGGCCAGCTACCCCTGCACGGATGGATTCATCAAGCAAGACGCGCCAAGGCCCTAGGCCGACGACTGACTTGGCGATCGCAGGTCGTCGTCTCTTTTGAGCGCTGTCCCACCTCTGCCACCGCCGGCCAACCTTTGCCTAATCGAGTTACCTCAATAACCAAAGGTCGATCACGGACGCATGCAACATGCATTGCAGAGTGGCCCATCAAGAGCATTATTTTTTGCCTAACTGTGCCCTAGAGCACGACGATGCAAACTTGTGCAGATTAGAAGACGAAAAGCAAACAGATTACAATAATCATCGGCCCGGCTTAACGGTGGTGCTTCGAATGGTGTGACTAAGCAATAAACTTTTTTCGACAAAAGGTTGCCGGTGATTACGGCAGAAGGGCCAAGAACGGCGACAGCTTGCTGTAGCCCGCTGCGAGCCACTCCTCACCCTCATTCTTGATGTTGAGCGGGACCTGCCACACAGAGCTCGCGGCTCAGACTTGTTCACATCACACGACGACGCTAGGCGCAAAATCAACGGAAAACCTCGTTGCTAGCAGCAGACAAATGAAACCCCAAGAGCAACTGACGAGCAGTTGCTTCAGTTTTGTTAGCAAGCCATCTCGATCGTGTGCAAGTGCAAAACCAAATTAAAATGCAGTTGCTTCAAAAGCGAGGAAGGAAAGGGCCCTACGGCTACGGCTGGCTTTGTAGATATCGATGCAAAAGATGAGTTGCCCGGCACGGCACGCGGATTCGGCATTCAAAACGAGACAGCCCGTACGCCGACGACTGACTCGAGCTCTGCTCACGGGTCGTCGTGTTGTTGCTTTGCTCGGTGACTCAATGACAATGGACGTCCTCGTACAATGATCCATGTGCTGTGCTCTGCAGTTCAGATCCATCCACACACACAATCCAGTGATCGAGAGGCAAGGTGCGTGTTCATCTTCGTTCGATCCGCTCTGATCCTACATTTCTTTGCTCGATTAATGATGATCTGGAAAACAAAAAGATTAACGACGATGATCCTTTATTTCTTTTTGCTCTCATCACTTCTACCCCACCCGCCATGGATTCTGCAATCAAAATGCGGTAGCCTGTACGCCGACAACTGACTCTCGCCCTCTCGCCTTTTGCTGCTGAACCGGATGGGATCAGACACTGCCTCCATTGGGCTCCACAACAGCTGTATCACTGCCCCCAGACCAAACCAAGCCCCCCACTGTAATTACCATCACTATACAAACAGCCCACGTTCTCATCCTCATCGGCTCATGCACCATTCGCCACAAACCTGTAGGTATCTGGTGGTATACAGCTGAGATCTACTGAAAAGGGTTCAAACGACGCTGGTAAGATTAGATGTTCACACGACGACTGAGACTGGCTAGTCAGGCCGTTCACACGACGACGCTGGCAGCAGAATTAATGGAAATCCTCGTTTTGCTAGCAGCAGCCTTAGAACGCTACGCAGTAGACAAATGAACGCTACGTATCGTGTGCAAGTGCAAAACTAAAGTAAAATGCAGTGTCCACTCCACAGTCCAGTTAGACATTAATCTGTGCACACAGTATTCTCTTCACAACAAGGACGACTGAAAGGAAAGGGCCGGGACCGGCCGGCCGGGGCCCTCGATCGATGAAAAAGATCGTTGCCATCTACACGCTGTCGTCCCAGACCCAGACAGCGAGCAGCTACGCTGGCAGATTCAGCAATCAAAACGCGGTACGCCGACGACTAAAACTCGCGCTCGCTCACGGGTCATCGTCGTCTCCGCGGCTGAATCGATCGATCGGACGTGATCAGACACACACACACGGTGGTGGCTAGCCTCTGCTTCAGCACTAACACCACGCTGGTTCAGTCCTTCCTCTCACTCCATTGGGCTCCACAACAGCAATAACGTACAATGATCGATGTGCTCCGTTGAGCCTGCTGCATGGGAGCCACCAGAAATAACGCTGCAGTCGTTTCATCCTCTTCCTGTTTACACTTGAGACCCCTCCACACACACTTTGAGACCAAACCAATTATATTGCTAGCTAGTAGCACTCCCGACCTCACCTCCTCATCCTCCTCCTCCATCTTTGACCACAGACTTGGGAGTGAGAGCTGCTGCTTCAGCTTCATCCCGTAAATGCAATCCGGTCCTTCAATTTCTTTGTAACAGAGCAGAGGATATCACTACCTGCACTGGTGGTGGCATACAGCCGAGATCAACGGAGAAGCAAGGTGCCTGCACATCTTCCTTCCATCTGCTCTGATCCTTCTATCTATCTACATTTAATTTCCTGAACGCTCAAAAAAATCTACATTTCGTTGAGACTCTTCAGAAAAAAAATCTACATTTCTTGATCGATTAATAATGATCCTCGAAAACAAAGGAAGATTTAATGATAAGCTCTATCCATCTTGTTGTGTTCTCAAAACTATTATTTAGCTTGCTTTTGCTTGGCCGATGGTTCTTTGGCTGCACAGTGTACTCTAGTTCCTGCCATGAATCTAATGCTCGATGTTTTACTTGCTCGTGTAGGAGGTGCGCGCAAGCCATGGCGGCCTTGCTAGGCGTCTCTTCCTACGTCAAGAAACTGATAACAGACATGGCACAAGAAGAGGTTTCGATCTTGCTAGGCGTCTCTTCTGAGATCACCAAGCTGGAGGACAACATGGAAAGCATCAATGCCTTCCTCGCTGATGCCGAGAGGAGGCGCATCACCGACACAAGCGTGCAAAGATGGTCAACAAAGCTCAAGAATGCCATGTATGATGCCACTGACATCCTCGACCTGTGCCAACTCGAGGCTGACAAGCGGAGGGAGTCCAGAGACGGTAGCTCTATGGGGCATAAGTCGCCTGGCTGCTTCCAGCCATTGGTTTTCTGCTTGCGGAGTCCTGTGTTTGCACACAAGATAGGCAGCCGCATCAAGGAGCTAAACCAGCGGCTGGAAGACATCCACAAGGAGGCGGGCAAGTATAAGTTCAATATTGGCCTCAGTTCCAACCCAGAGCCAAGGAAGCTATCTGCTGCTGAGTTATCTAGCTACAGGACAAGTTCACAGGTTGACGAATCAGCCATAGTTGGAGAACAGATAGAGAGGGATACAAAGGAACTTGTTCAGGTGCTTACCGCAAATGATGGTGATAATCATAGCATCAAAGTGGTGTCTATCATTGGTGCAGGCGGCATGGGTAAAACCACCCTTGCCCAAAATATTTTCAATGATGCAACCATCCAAGAGCACTTCAAAACAAAGATATGGTTAACCATCACCCAACAATTCGACGTGGTTGATCTACTGAGGACTGCAATCGAAAATGCTGGTGGAGACCATGGTGGGAGGCAAGACAAGAGCACTCTCACTGATAACCTCATCAACACCCTATCAACAGGCAGGTTTCTGTTTGTGATGGATGATGTGTGGACTCATGATGCATGGAACCATGTGCTTCGTGTCCCAGTCATAAATGCTAGCAAGAAACTACCTGGAAGCCGGGTCCTTGTCACTACAAGATTTGCACACCTACCACAACAGATGGAAGCCCCACTTCACCAACACCGTGTCAAGCCCCTAGGAAATGTCGATGCTTGGTCTTTGCTCAAGAGACAGCTGCAGCCTGACCAGGTTAGTCTCCTCTATCCAAACTCGATCTATACAAATAGTATAGAGACTTGATAGGATCTATGATCTCGACGATAGTAACAGAAAAGAAAGCGACAAAAATATGATCTAGACTACATGAGTACATGTTCAAATGTTATAGCAAAGCGCTAGGATTAGAATAGCTATTACTCCCTCATCCAAAACTTATCTGCATGTCTAGTTCTATCAAGACAATCTATCTGAAATTTGTTCATATTTGGGATGAGAAAAATATCAATTTAGCATCATTAGATTTTACTTAAAAGGAAATATATTTACAGAATACCTTTCCGATAAAAAGATTGATTCAAGATCATCCTGAACCGACCCATAGACAGAAATCAGAATACCTAAACTCATCTTCCCTGTGGCAAACTTTGAACCAAATAAAAAAAGTCCCCTTTTCAATCTTTCCAATGTCAAGAATTGTCAAGTTTACACCCAGGATCATGCACCAGAACGTCCCCTTGAGTCATGCAATGCCAAAGAAAATCTCCACCATCGCAGATATTATTCAAAGTCGGTTGCAGAATATTGGCTCTACCCATCTCTGATAAGGCAAAAAAAAATAGGTTCCTTTCTTTTTGTTAGGTCAGATAAGAACCTATATTTTTGGAGTCAGCAAGCCCATTACAATTCCAAAAATACCTTCATCTAGACCGATTTTTATTCTTTTCTTGTCCT
Source organism: Hyparrhenia diplandra (assembly GCA_015847255.1). Lineage (NCBI taxonomy): Eukaryota > Viridiplantae > Streptophyta > Magnoliopsida > Poales > Poaceae > Hyparrhenia > Hyparrhenia diplandra. Next base: position 704,804 of record JADLZK010010753.1, on the reverse strand, counting down.
AGAACCTGGCCATTTGAACAGTGATAAAGGAGTTTGTAGACACAGATAGTCACAACCCTATCACCAAGGCCTTCTTAGATCTCTGAACAAATAAGATTCAAGGCTTCTCAATCTATACTATCTTCTCAAGAACAAACAGTATTGAATCATCTAAAATGTTCTCCTGTCCCCTATGAACAACATTCACCCTTTATGCTTCTCTATTTCGTTGATATATTTTTTTAGAAAATTACCCACCTCTGCCACTATTTGTCATGTATTTTGAACGTTGAGTTTCCTTGTCATAGCTTACATAACTTTTGTCTATCTAACCCGATAGCTTTTTGAGTACATACAAAAATCATACTGGAAAGTAAAAAAAAATCTACTGTCAAATATAAAATAATTATACAAGATTACCTATATAAGCATATATGCTTTGTTTTTTTTTGAAAGATCCGGAGCAATTCTGGCATATATTAATAAGGAGAAATATAGAATTGCATGCACAAGTAGCACAGAAAAGCTCCCAGGTTTGACAGACTATCAAGGGCATGGAGGCCAAAACGAATTAATCCTGTTCTAAAATCAACCGATGTACATATGCTTCGACTTCATTTTTCTTGAATGACATACAATTTGGAATGCAGAAAGTACAATTTAAGACACATGGAGTGTACAGTTTGATTAGTAGGCATAGGCGCAGAAGGATGACAAGACATGTAGGTGTGCTATCAGTTCTCTCTTCAGTCTTCTCATCCTGCTCATTCATGTTTCACCGGGCAGTTTACATTTCATTTGGTGGCACCAGAAGCACAGGCCTCCCCTCTGCAAGTGCGACAACAAAATCAACATAAGAAGAAACCGGACATTTCATTGGGGGCGAGGAGGCAGAAACCTCATCAGCAGCATTCTGCAACAAGGCACACATCAGCAAGGCATAAATATACCACCATACCCTTTGGCACTGAGGAACTTCCCATGGCGGCGATGACGTGCCTGCCATGGGTACCTCTTCAGGTGGTCAGCGTTCTTTCTGGCAACATCCAGAAGCAGCGCCACCTGATGCTCCTCCGCCATCACCACCATCTTCTGGATGAGAAAGTTCCCATATCGATTGATCATCACTAGTTCATCAACCCGTGCTCCTCGCAGACGGATTATATTCTTAGAAGACACTAACTAATAAAAATTACTTATACGAAATATTTTCTCTTCACTAATGTTCTAAAGTAACAACTATAATCTATGTTTAATTTTGATAATATATTAACTATTCAGTTTTTATGTATTATTCATCTATATCCATCAGGTTTTTTACATAACACCTTTATTTCTCACCACTAAGTATTTAGTTGATACATATTTATAAACTTTGATGGTATTTCCATGACATGAACCTAAATTTTGATTCTTTTTTTGAAAATTTTGAGCTTATCAAATACAGATATTTAACGACTAATATTTTCAGTAATGATTAAAGTCCACTTTTTTGGCAAAATATTTTACATTTTTGTAATTATTATAGGATATAATTTTTGTAGTCTCATTGTAATAATATCTAGGATTAATCTTTTTCTCTAGCAAGATATGTCATTAGTTGAAACATTAATTTAACGTATATAGACTCATATCACTTGATGTGATAACATAAAAAATCTATTATAACCTTTTAGCTTTTTGAGCACATGTAAAATTGAAATTTCAATTTTTATTGTGCTACTTCTTTTAAATTTATATTTTCATTTTATTTTTGAAAGAATATTCTAGGTCCTAGGCTAGCTCTTACAATGGCCTAAATCATTGTTTCAGCTTGCACCTTGGCACTCAAGGCGTTGAATTAATTATATTATATCAATATTGTTTTATAAAAAATAAATTATCTTTAGAGTAAAAATTATAATATACATGTGATACAATGTTCCAATAAAATTATTCAAAGTTGTTCCGTGATAACTACTTGTTATATGATCATTATTATTAATATGACTTAATGTGATGAGTACTATATCATTTCGTAAGTATATTATCCAACACTTGATAATCTTACAAAATATTTGTTTCCTAATATATGCATGTTGTCTTCTCTACGCATGTAGTGGAATATAGCTTTTGCAAAGTTTCAACTTAATATTGGCATAAGCATGTATTTCGAATAGTTTATGCATATATTGTACTTATGGATGTTGAAATATTTTGCATATATTAGTATTTACGTGTAGATTTGAGAGAATTTGGTTTCTTCTTGGAACATTTAAGATTGATAGTTTAGTACAAATTATATAGGTATATATCATAATGCCCAGGATAGTTAATTTGAATGCGAATTTAGGGTCAAAGCATTATCTTTGATAATGATAGAAGATGGTAATTTATAAAAAGAAATATTATATTACATGATAAGTTAGTTATCTTTTATAATTGTGGAGGTTTGAGTTTTTTCATATAGGCTTATTCATAACTCCATGGGTAATGGTCCCCTAATTTTTAGAGTCATTAATATGTAAACTCAAGGTAATATAATGTAGTTATTGTTGAAGTGAACAAAAAAATTGTATGCCTTGATCAATAAGGATTATATCAAGAATTATTCAATGTAATTCAAGAATCTTGCTTTTTTATTTTCACAATTCTTTCACTGCCTAATCTCGCCATCTTCAGTTTTAGCATAGAGAAAATGTACTAAAAAAAATTTGGAGAAAACAAATGAAATTATAATTATTGGATGGTTGTTGGTATTTGTTAAGCCTACAGAAATATTTATAATTTGTATAGTCCGCAGCGAACGGATAATGGTGAGCATTTCACCCGTAAGGTGGTTTTAAATATCGAATCCACGGAGGATGGTGTGAGGAATAACTCGAGGCATATAACTAATCCCCGAGTGTCAATCAAGGACAGAAAGGATCAAGAGGTAAGAAGATTCCTATGGTTGTCTAGTTCTCCTTCTTGTAAGTTATGCTGATATAGATCTTAAAGGGATCGTACTCAAGGGAAAGTAAGGTCAAAACTTACCATTCCCCCAAAGCACTTAGATCCTACAAGTCCTATCTCCACGGACGTGGAATCCAAAGGACTCAACAGGGTCGTTACCCCCCGCGATCTACCACGCCCTACAGGTAGGGGGCATTCATAAGTAACTTTGATCTAGGCACCACGCCTACACCTAAGTAAACCCCTCTAATCTATAGATTCCCATAAATTAGAGTACTCAAAGAGTTATGAACATTAAGAAAAATACTAACACCAAGATAATATGATACTTACTCAAATAAGAAGTTGATCCACCATAGAAGTCTTAGGATCAAGTGCCGAGTTAAGGCCCTTGATCCCAGAGGTACAAGCGTAGAGGAGTCACCCACATGTCCGGTGCTTCCCCTTCTTCTCCTCCACTTCACTCTTTTGCTCTCAAGAATAGATCTAGAACTCTAATTAAGTTCTTTGATCTAATCTCTCAACTTGATAATCACTCATCTAATTCTAGTTCTAATGATATGTCTAATTAAGCTCTAATTACATGTCTAATTCTACTTCACTAATCCCTTAGAGAGAGTTGATCCTTTCTAGGGACCCCTACTACTAAGAGTTAATGAGATAGAATAAGATAGTAATGAATTAGGGTTTAGCCCTCAAAGGGGGGGTCTTCTTATATAGGCCTTGACGATGAACGTGAACCCTTGGATCAAACCGACCATGGCAACGGTGTAGATGCAACCTCAATGTCGGTGGTAAACCGCCATAGAAAAGGAGAGGATGATGGTGGGACCCACCTCGGCGGCCGCCGAGGGTGTTAAGGGCGCCGCCATGGTGGGCCCCGGCCTCCCGCTCCTTCCCGATGTCTTCTCGGTGTCTTCTAGAATGTTTTAGTCCACAATTTGGGTTGAATTAATTCACGGCCAAGTCTTGTCATCATAAGTCCTCGTATATTTCGTAACTTTCTCCATTATTCTCTGATTTTCCTATTAAGTCCCTAAAAATATATAAATCACCAAAACTCATGGAATTATGTTAGTTTAAACCCCTAGACTTATGTTGATATTCATTTTAAGCCCTTATTCATGTTTAATTGACTAGTAATTTTATGCTATAACAGGTGTCAACAAGCTCCCCAAGCTTACCTCTTGCTAGTCTCTTAGCAAGACACAAAATATAATATTAAACTTCTTACTTGGATCAGAGTTGCCGCAACGCTATCACACCTTTAAAGTACACATGCTAAAGTTTTCTCTCCAGATAAAGATAAACTTGTAAACTTTAATTATTCAATTACCTCTTACCTTTTTGGGGCTTTATATCTTTTTCTCGCAATCTTGGGTAATTGAAAGATAGAACAGTCCAAGTCAAGTACTAGATCTTAAACTCTTTTGATCAACCTGTCCTTCCGAGTTTTTGTTGATTTTCAAATAAAACTCAAAGTTCCCAGTATGACTCTCTCAAGGCTCTCGTTGTGGTATTTATGGATCCTCTCTTAGGCAATAATATAGTGTTTGCCTTACTCTCATAATATGTAACATTTTTAACTAAGACATTAACATACTATGCCTCCTTCTCTCTCACCTAATATCTAAAGCTTATAAATGTGGAGCTAATAGGTAGGAGACAATAAAAATAATTTTCTTACTAAGCATATATCGTAATTTCAAGCAATGGATCCAAAGATACAAGTCACACCGATCAAGTGGTGCATGTGTATGGTGGATAGAATATATATGTAGTGAAGTGAATAAAATAGATGAGGGAATCTTACTTCGCCTCCTTTTTGGAATTCTTCTCTTTTTTTATAAACTTTTTGTAGAGAACCTGGGTTGTATCTCTTTTTTTTTTTTTTTTTTTTTTTAAGAGAGGTGGACTCTGCTGGCCCTCGGACTTGTGTCCATTATTTCCTCTTTATAAAGATGTGGGTTCTATCAATTTCTGACACTTGTCCATTATTCATCTTTATTTTTAGAGATGTGGGCTCTACTCGCCCTCGAACACTTGTTCATTATTCATCTCTTTTATTTAGGGAGGTAGGCTCTACTCGCCCGTAGGACTTTTTTGTCCATTTTTCATCTCCCTTTTTCTTTTAAAGATACACAACCCAGATCTCTTTTTTGCAGAACTTTTTGAGAGGTATAAATGATGGAGCTTTTGTAAGATATTGGCTAGCAATGAATGAGTGGATAGGTATAGTAAATATTTTTGGTTGCTCTCTCTCCGAGATAGGAGTAGAACATTTTTGTGGGCTCGAGTGAGTGGATGATAGTGAAAATGAAGTAAGTGGAATGAGTGGAGTGTACATGATCAAGATGACAAGTTTCTAAGGGTCGACAAAGATTGAACAAACTCAATGCAAAGCAAGCAGCCTATATATATATATTTATATTTTTCAAAAGGTTTTCCTATTCTAAGTAGCATGTATATATGGCTGTGGTAGGAGGTTCACACTCTTGCCATACAGAACTTATCATGTGCATCTTCAATTTTCAAAATGTAAATCTCCAAAAATCTAGTATCACTAGGAGTAAGATCAAATAGTAGCTCGACTATCATATATCATATCCGTCAATTACCTAGACTTTAGAGCAAGCATTTGCAACCCATATGTTTCGTGCTTCGTAAAAAGTTAATTTTGCAAATGGAGCTCGAGAGAAATTAAGCTTGAAAGCTAGGTACTAGAAAAAAAGTATAACAAATGAGCAACTATTCATCATTTCCATGCATGAGATCTAGCTTCAGAGATTATTTCATGTAGGTGGAAAAGAAAAAACTTTTTTGCATACTCCTATTTATTCATTTATTTATACTATAGGATCACACTTCTACTAAAGACTCAGAAACAACTTTATGAACTAAACTCTTAGCAAACTAAGCAAACCAAAATATTCACTAATAATAATAATAATATAAATATAGTAGTAGAGATACTTATCGTGGATAATCGGGGTGCACTCCCCTGCCGGGATTGACGTGTCGGGTTTATTGATGTGGAAGTTGAGGTAGACAAAGGACGATGAAGTCGGGTCTATCATGTTTCTCTTCCTTGAAATCCTCGCTGAACTCAAATAGACAACAAAAGCTAGTGGAACTTGATTAAGCGCTAGTGGTTCCGCCACATAGACTTCATGTGTCTAAAGATTTTCAAGATGAATCATGATTATTCTATGTAAAACTTCAGCAAGACTTCTCCTCTAAATATTTTTGAGTTTTATAAATTTATATGCATGCAAAGAACTAAAATGCAAATGCAACTAGATGAATGCATAATTATTTTTGTGCCACCACGTTGAATATCCTTATGGGTTGTTACACACCTCAAGATTATTCATATGGGGCTTTAGAATTTTTCAATGCAAAGTGCTAATGCATAAATGTAAATATGCTAAAGGAAAAATGATTATGCAATGCAAGAAAATAAATATGCTAATGCAAGATGCAAAAAGATAAACATGATATGCAATTAAAGATGCAATGCTAAAAATTAAATATGGATAACTACCGAGTTACCTTTCAGCGAGGGTTCAATGTTTTAAGTCCTTTGAACAAGACTTCTTACCTCACTCACTCCTCAAGTGTATCATCCGATCTTGGTGATCGCGCCTCCGAGATAGTGATCTCTAAGGATGGCATCACCCATGTTGCTTGCATGTCCCATGGTTTGAAGTGAAGCTTTGACAAAGGAAAGCGAGCAATATCTTGTTTAGTGTGCATGCTTTGTGGGTCGACATTTCCTTGTAGAATTCTCGGGAGAGTGAGATACTCTTCCATGTTATGCTCGGTATGTCCTGTTTGCAAAGACAAGGTAGAGATCAAGTGCATGAGCCCCAAGGTGGAAAAACACCAACGTAACCAAAACTTTATTCATTCTTCTCTCAACTTAGGCACATTAAACAAGGCAGATTTAAAATTTACTTGTTTCATTTATGATGAGAGTGACAAGGCTGCAAGATAGAACATCAACAGATTCAATTGATTTATGACTATCTTACCAAACAGGATGAGCAACATCTTAGTTCAAATGAATGGGGGTTATGAGATCGAGGGCAGCAATTAGGAACAAAGAACTAAACATGTGAAACTAAAACAGAAAGGTTAACTCTAACATGTTTGATTCTTTATTTATGATCATGCCATAATTAGGGAATAGCTTAGCGAATGATAACTTACCTCAAGATGTTACCTTTTATAGAGTGTGACTGCACCGTAACAACTTGTGGTAGTTATTACCTTTTGCTTGGAGCTTTCCTCATTTGGCCTTTTGTATATCTTGTTCCTAACTTGTCTCCTTTATTGCATCATCCTTTCTTTCCTCTCCTTTGAATTGTGCTAGAACCTTTTTGCTCCTCAAAGATGTCGAGTGACGGTAGCTTGAGAAGAGGAAGAGTAATGTCAGGTCTTTAGAGGAGTGGACCTTCCTCCCCATGCTCGAGCCTTCCCTGCCACTTGGTACTTTAAGTGTGAATGCTGAACCATCCCTATTTGTGTGTTGCAATCACCATGTTCTTAGATGTTGTTCGTCCTTTTTGTTCCCGCAAGGTTAGTAACCAAAAATATCCAAAGGGAACTTGTCCTAGGAACATGTTGTTGTTTTCTATGGGCCTTCAATTCTCAGTTTTTCATTATTATTTTTTTTAGAACATAAGACAAAAGTTGTATACAAATATGTGATTTAAATTCACTTACCTGTCTTTTGATGTTCTTGTGGCCCATTGCTTTTGTCCATCTACTTCTGTGAGTGTTTACTTTTTATGATCGTGATGTATGGCACTCTTCTTCATAGCATAGATTCTTCTCTCGCAAAATATTAGTGGATACATACCCGAGGGAGTATACAACATGATTGAAACAGGGGTTGTTATCCAAAAATTTATAAGATCTCATCCATGCTAATGAAAAGATGATTCTTTGATTACTCTTAGCACAGATTTTAATTATCATATCTTAAAACTCATTTTTGTTTATTGTTACATTTTAGCATAAGGATCAAGGCAAAGCTAAATTGTGGCAAAAGACAGAGTGAATAATTTGAGACTTACAGGTTCTTCTATGAACAATGAGTGAACCATGTCCTTTGCTTAAGATTGGAGTTCATCTTATGCCTTGCTTCATCTCGACCGAAGTTCATCTCCTTGACTTACCCGAATTGGTTTGAGAGTTTTCTTTCTTTGCAGGGGTTAGTCTTACAAAATATACCAATGTCTACACAAGTAATATTCAGTTCAATAACCAAACTAGACTCCATGTCTAATTTAATTAAGGAAGGCATTTTAACCTAAGCACCACGCTTAATTTAAAAACCTTTGAAAATACCCCATATGCCTATAGAGTAATTTCAAACTAAAGCATACTATGATAGATAAAGGTAGCATGAAGGCATTATAGAGATTTACTCAAGTGGAGATGAAATAGTGTAGTAACTAGAGCATGTATTAAAGGTAAAGACAACCAAAATAAGGTAGCAACGTGGCAAGTTATATATGAATGATTCAATGTTGCTCAATAATTGGTTTAGACATACCTTTACGTTGTCATCCTTTGTTTTGTTCTAGACCTGAAATGGTTAGTAACAAAAAATACCAAAGGAATATTCTCATAATTATATCTCTATGCTCATTACACAAGGGGGTGTTATAGCAAAAGATCTATACTTATATTACTTCCCTAGAGTGCTTATTTTTAGGACAAAAAGATCGTCCCTGGGAAACCTTCAAATATAATTCTAGATGATGAAGAGGTTTTCCCTTAAATCACCAATCTCAACTATCAAGCCAATAAGATCAACAACCACCCTTTCTAAAATATTAGGAACAATTATCTCAAGGGGGTTTGAGATCTTATAAATGGCAAGATTAGAGATGGTAATCAATTCAAGAGTTTTCTCACTTGGGCAAGGATTAGATAGAAAATTTAGGATATAACTCCTATGCTCATGGATGTTCTCCAACTATGGATAATGCTCTTTCTAGTCTTCCTTAGATCCTTCATGATGTCTATATTTGGGCTTTCTAAGATCGTAGGTAGAATTCAAGAAAAAGACACTAGAGGATTCATTGGGGTCAAGGATGAGATTGAAATTGGCTTTGGATAAGTTATCTAGTCTGAAATAGAAGGAAAGAGAATATAAATGGATTCTAGATAGCTTTTGCTCTCCTTCTATGGCATTGTTAGATATGCCATCCTTGAGCTCCCAACGCCCTTTGTAAGAATAAGGATGCTTTCTAAGAGACTCTTCCCTTAAGAGAATATGGTTTATAGGCACTCAAAGGTCTCTCTGTGAAGCTAGAAGTTTGTCTCCCAAAATCACCCTAAAAGAATCAAGGGTAGAATTACTCCTTCCCTTGGAAAGGTTTAGAGTATGGATGATTTAGGATTAGTAGCTGAATTAAGGGATTGGAAAGATTATGATCTGGCTATCAAAAACTTCTTCTATGGTCTAGAGGATGATTCCTTCTCTTCCTTTGGGTGTTTATGGAAAATTCTAAAGAAAAGATCATACCCACTGAGTTTGTCAAGGACAAACCTTGCTTAGAAAAGGAAAGAAAAGTTTCTCCGTAAAATCGCATGATGGTCATGCTAACAACTTTTCTAGGATGAGTCCCAAATACATAATCCTTTGTAAAGGATACGATTTGGCCTGAGGTTAACTTCAGAAATTCCCCCTATAATAGGTTGTTTCATGATCATTTAGCTCAACCGTAGACACAGCTCATGGCCAAGTGATAAGATAGGTTCTAAAGATTCTAGTGGCCCGAACTTGTGTTTAAGGATGCAAAGATAAGGATAGGTGTAGAATCCGAGGATCCCAAAAAGATATAAAAAGAAAAGAAAATATAAAAGAAAGACTACTCTAAGATATGATACAAGATTAGTTATGCTCAATGTTTTCTCAAAGAATCCATTCCTCCCGGCAACGGCGCCAGAAATGCTTGTTGGTATTTGTTAAGCCTACGAAATATTTATAATTTGTATAGTCCGCAAGTTTAACGGATACTGGTGAGCATTTCACCCAGTAAGTGGTTTTAAATATCGAATCCACAGGGGAGGATGGTGTGAGGAATAACTGAGGCATATAACTAATCCCCCGAAAGTGTCAATCAAGGACAGAAAGGATCAAGAGGTAAGAAGATTCCTATGGTTGTCTAGTTCTCCTTCTTGTAAGTTATGCTGATATAGATCTTAAAGGGATCGTACTCAAGGGAAAGTAAGGTCAAAACTTACCATTCCCCTAGCACTTAGATCCTACAAGTCCTATCTACGGGACGTGGAATCCAAAGGACTCAACAGGGTCAAGCACCCCCACGATCTACCACGCCCGGCAGGTAGGGGCATTCATAAGTAACTTTGATCTAGGCACCACGCCTACACCTAAGTAAACCCCTCTAATCTATAGATTCCCATAAATTAGAGTACTCAAAGAGTTATGAACATTAAGAAAAAATACTAACACTCAAGATAATATGATACTTACTCAAATAAGAAGTTGATCCACCATAGAAGTCTTAGGATCAAGTGTCGAGTTAAGGCCCTTGATCCCGAGGTACAAGCGTAGAGGAGTCACCGACATGTCCGGTGCTTCCCCTTCTTCTCCTCCCACTTCACTCTTTTGCTCTCAAGAATAGATCTAGAACTCTAATTAAGTTCTTTGATCTAATCTCTCAACTTGATAATCACTCATCTAATTCTAGTTCTAATGATATGTCTAATTAAGCTCTAATTATATGTCTAATTCTACTTCACTAATCCCTTAGAGAGAGTTGATCCTTTCTAGGGACCCCTCTACTACTAAGAGTTAATGAGATAGAATAAGATAGTAATGAATTAGGGTTTAGCCCTGGGGGCAGGGGGTCTTCTTATATAGGCCTTGACGATGAACGTGAACCCTTGGATCAAACCGACCTTGGCAACGGTGTAGATGCAACCTCAATGTCGGTGGTAAACCGCCATAGAAAGGAGAGGATGACAGGTGGGACCCACCGGCGGCCGCCGAGGGTGTTGGCGGGCGCCAGCCATGGTGGGCCCCCCACCTGTCGCCTCCTTCCCCGATGTCTTCCGGTGTCTTCTAGAATGTTTTAGTCCACAATTCGGGTTGAATTAATTCACGGCCAAGTCTTGTCATCATAAGTCTTGTATATTCCGAACTTTCTCCATTATTCTCTGCATTTTCCTATTAAGTCCCTGAAAATATATAAATCACCAAAACTCATGGAATTATGTTAGTTTAAACCCCTAGACTTATGTTGATATTCATTTTAAGCCCTTATTCATGTTTAATTGGCTAGTAATTTTATGCTATAACAGGTGTCAACAATGGTCAAATTTGGCACATCACAAAAGAAAAAAAATGGTAATGCTCTACCGCCAGAACTTGAGAAGGTCCTGTGTTCAAGCCCCAGGCTCCACATATTGCACATGGCACAGGTAAGGCTTGGCGCTAAAATACCCTTCCCCAGATCCCACGCAGTGCAGGAGCCTACGACACTGGGTACACCCCTAATTATGTGATCAAGATGATGACCATACCTTTAGTTTGCTGGTGTAGCTAGTGTCAGCATTGATGTATATGCCACAGATACTGAGCATCATAGCATCAGCAACCTACATGTTTACATATGTGCCGCATACTACTGTACCCCTAATTTTTTAGAATCATTAATTTGTAAACTCGAGGTAATATAATGTAGTTATTATTGAAGTGAACAAAACAAAATTAAGTCTCGGTCAATAAGGATTATATCAAGAATTATTTGTTCAATGTAATTCAAGAGTCCGGCTTTCATTTTTCACAATTCTTTCATCGGTCTAATCTCATTCGCCTAAATTTTACCATATAGAAACAATACTAAAAAAAAAATGAAATTTTAATTATTGGGTAGTCAAAATTTGGCACATCACAAAAGAGAAATTTATAGGTAATTATGTGATCTAGCAAGATGACCATACCTTTTAGTCTGTTGGTGCATCTAGTGCCACCGTTGATGTATATGCCATGCATATTGAGCATCATGGCACAGGTGTCATGCTAGTTTACATCCGTGGCACACCTACTTCGGTTTGTTGGTGCAGTTGGTGCCAGCATTGATGTATATGCCGTAGATACCAAGCACCGTGGCACCGTGGCCTGCATGTTCACATCTGTGGAGCACGTATGATCGACTTTCTTGCACGTACTTATCAAGTACAGATACGTGAATGGCCTCCATGGTCGTCACTTCATGCTAGGTGCATATGGATGCATGCAAGGCATATGCTTCCGTCAACATGGATGCATACACATATGGTACATGTACTCACGTAGTCGTGTGGTTCTGCCAAGTTCTCAATTGGCTCTAGGTCCTCACGCACATGTCTTATGACCATGCCGATGCCCTGCCTTCTGTCTTCACGCCATGGGCACGCCCTGCGGATATGCCGAAATCTACCAGCGATGTGTCACCTGATCAAATGTCACGACGCCTCTCCCGATCTGGCGCCATCTTGATCTCGATCATCTGGATGTTGCTCTGAAGCCTTCTCGATCGACAAACTTTGACACTGGCCAACATGCATCCTACTATGTAAAGGCCGGAGAAGATAATAATCAGATTAGTAGTGGATTTCTCACCCACCTTGAAGGATGACGTGAAGAAGCCAGATCAGCTGGTACTGGTACTGATCGTCCTTCAATTCCTGGCCCTGGCTCCTGGTCTCCATGCAGATCAGCTGTGAGGCTGCCCCCCTCTCAGTACAACATCGCCCATGGGTGCCTTCCTCGAAGAATCCAGCCGCCGCCAGGGACGAAATAGGGGCAGCAGATGCCTGCCTAGGACCCGAACGGTGCTCTAGAACGCCTAGGACCCAGAAGCTAAGATGCGGTGAGTATATAGGTTTTAATTAAAGTAATAGATTTATCTCGTTGTCCTTTCTTTTTATTTAAAATAGAATGGCAGAGTGGGTAATTTTTAGGAAAACAAAGTAGATCTAATGGTTATAAATCGTTGGAGCCAATAGAGTTAATGGCTAGATGTTTCCGATTAATGTGAGAATATCTAGCATTTTATCTTTTTCCTAAGCATCTGGTGAGAGTTAACGTGGACGCTTCATTGGAGCCTCCAATTAGTAATAGTAAGATAGATTAGTAATTTTCTTTATATTCTAGTCAAACCTAAGATCTTGACTTAGAAGAAACCTGCCCTCTTTTTTGGACTTAATGAATACTAATAATTAGATAATTCTTTTTATTCTACATAATAATGCTCATAAAACATGTTGGAGAAAGTGATTAGTATGGTAGCCTCTGAACAAATACATTTACCTCTTTTGTTCTAAAAAAGTTTCACATGTACCTATTTTGTTCCGTTGAAAATTACCCACATCTTTCATTATACATTAGATATTCTATAGTATTTTTTTAAAAAAAATCTCTACGGAAACTACTCATCAATGTAATTATTTAAAATAACCTAAGTAATCTCTAAATGATTTGTTTAAATTGCCCACCTATGCCATTTCAAACAATAATCTACAGTAGTCTGAAATGTACATCTAAATTACTCAGTCTACCATTTCAAAATAAAACAGAACGATGACCCCAAGCTTGCATATAAATGAATATTTTAATACATCAAGTATGCTCTAGTAAATACTACTTCCTCTGTTGTAAATTATAAGTCGCTTTTTACTTTGTAGCACCTCCATTTTGCTAGATGCATCGCAAATGGATGAACGATAAAAAGTCAAAGCGACTTATAATCTTACTATTACTAATTGAGGCTCCAATGGAGCCACCACGTTAACTCTCACCGACGCGCTAGGAAAAAAATAAAATCCTCTAAATTCTCACAATAATCGAAAACATCCGACGGTCCATCTAATGAGGTTTAATCATGACTAGCAATAATATCCATTGGATCGATCAATTTGATTTCTGAAAATTACCCACCACTGCCATTATATTATAAGAATTAATTAAACTTAAAACTCCCAAAATTAATGGCGCGACTAGCGCTTCGGACGCCCTACCGGATGGACGATCCGTCGGACGGGCGCCAGCAGCACCACCCCGCCGCGCGCGTTTGACACACAAGCCAATTGCACGGCCCACGCCGCACGGCCCAGCAAATCGCGCGGCCCCTTTTTCCCAACGCAAGCCGTCACTTCCCCAACGTTCCCCATCGCCCGGCGCGGCCGTGCCCTCGCGCCGTCACGCGGGCGGCTCCACATCTCGCCGGCCACATCTGGCCGCCGTCTCGTCGACCCGACGCGCTACCACCACCACCACCCCTCGCCGACAGCCACCGCCACCCCGCCGCAGCAGACCACCCCGCCCTAGGAACTTCAGCAGGCTCCGTTCCATATCGAGGGCAGCAGAACCACGTCGGCACCTTCAGCAGGCTTCGCTCCACATTGACGTCCGGGATCCCCAATATCTCGACCTCATCTCCTGCTGGGAATCCAGTTCCCCTGGAGAATCATCCCCACGCCGTCGCCACACCGCAATTGTTGGGGCGCACGGCAGGCAGGTCCTTCGAGCAGCAGTGAGTACCGGCTGCCAGTTCAAGGAGCCTTCATGGCATCCGTCAAGCAAGATCCACGATTTCGGATTATGTGTTCAGATTACCGTATGCAGTGACTGTTGAGCTAGGGGTCTCAACATCGGGGTATGTACCTCCGCCAGCGCGCGCCTCGGGGAGGTCGTTCGAATCGGGGGTATTAATCGCAAACGCCAACAATAATGGTCGTAAAAGGAATTCGCCAACCTCTTTTTTCCGGGAGGACTCCTCCCTATTTATAGTTCTACAAATGCCTAGGAATTAAAGATTACAAGTTTGCCCTTCAATATTCGGGCATATTCCCTAGAACGCACAAAGACGCGGCTCGTCCCGCACTCTCAGCGTAGCACCGCCTCTGGCCCTCCAATTAGTCCCGATTCGCCCAGCTCGTGGCTCCCACCAAGAGACCTCCGCCGAATCAGCGTCATAGCTTTCGCGAGGTCCCCGAGCTTCGGTCCCCGCCCGGCCCGCCCGTCGCCCTGGTCGGAGGTGGTGACCCCGCCGCCGGGTATCACCGCACACGAAGGCCGCCGAAGACCAAGGATTCCGCCAAGCCGCGAAGGTGTCTTCGTCCTTCTTGCAAGCGAGGTCCGGCGGTCGCCATCTTCGCCTCGCGGTACAAGCGGGAGGTCCACGGGTCATCACCTTCGCCTGAAAGAGAACACAAAGATAAGGGTTCGTTAGTGCAGGTCTCCGTTCGCTCTTTGCCGAGAGCAACACCTCCGCCATGGTCGCTGGATCCGTGTCCCAACAGCCCCTTGAGGGCGGAGGGTCACACGCGGAGCCGTGCCTTCGCTCTCAGCCCCGCACCGGCGGAGGTGTTGAGGGTTCCTTCCCCCCTCGGGACGGTTACGAGGGACCTTCGCGCTGGAGAATACGAGGCGTCAGTGGTCGCAACGACGTAAAGGCGCTCTCCCGAGGTTGAGGTGACCGCATTCGCCTCGCTGGTCGCACGCGGTTTTTGAATGCGAAGGGTCGCGGTGGCTATAAAGGCGCCTCCCTTGACGGAGGGCTACCCCGCCATCGCTTTCATCGCTTTCCACTTTTTTGCACACCTTCGCCGCTTGCCTTGTGTTCGCTCTCTTGCTCACCCGCCTTTGCTATTTTTTGCACTTGGCTTAGTTGCATCTTGGCGCTTGCCCTAGTTAAGCTTAGTGTAAGGGGCGCTACCCCGTCGCTGAGCTGTTTGGACCATCGGCGGAGCTTCTCGTATCGCTCCGTCGGTTTCTCCGGCTCTCCGAGGGAGTGCATGCTGGGCCGCGGCTCGTGGTCAAGATTTGGAAGAGAGCCTCTCTGACGTTGAGGCTTCCGTCGGAGATCTCATGGCGCGCGAAGACGTCGACATCACGTCACGAGCTTGGTCCGTCGAAGATGACTCGAGCGATGCTCGACGACCTTGTTCGAAAGGGTTTCATCGGGGCCAATCATGAGGTGCGGCTTCCCCAAAGGCGGCGTGCTGAACTTCGGAGCCGCGAAGGCGTGGGGGATCGTCTTCAAGGATTTCTTTAAGGGTGGTCTCCGTCTTCCCTCTGGCTCCTTCCCCGCGGTCCGTGGTGGAATCCTATGAAGTCCGTGATCCACCAACTTACTCCCCATGCGTTCCTCGCCTTGGCGGTTCGCGTGGGCTTGTGAGTCCTATGGTGGAGAGGCGACACCAACAACTTCGCCGATCTTTACGAGCTTCATATGCAGCCGAAGTCCCTAAGATGGCCGATGGCAAAAAAAGAGGCTGCGCTTGATGTCGCACTTTCATCCGCGCCGCCATCGTGGCGAGAGAAGACGGAGATCTCCTATGCCCGTAAGAACAAGTGGGAACCGGGCCGATGGAGTACTGGTTTTACGCTAAGTCTTCGCGGATTGAGAGGACTGCCGAAGACGAGATTATCTGCCGCTATCCCTTCGCGTCCCAAGCTTGTCCCCTCGTGGACATTATCCCTCGTCCGATCCCAATGAATTTCTGCCGAGAAGAGGAAGAAGAGTCGCTTTTTTCTTCTCGCAAGCAAGTATTCGGGAGGCCGGGATCTCGTTGAGGAGATGTGTGCCGCGAAGATCTCGCCCGCAGCCGCATAGGGATGCTGTTGTGATTGAAAGGGTCAACCCGCCGGTTTTTGGGGATGCGGAGATGGTTCCGTTCCCTCGGCTTGGCGCTCGGGCGCCCGAGGGTGTCGGCCGCCAACGCCTTCGTAATGAGGGTGGAGATGGAGGCCCGGATATTCTCGGGTCCTATCTCAACAAAGGAGTTTCTTGCGCGGAGGTCTCAAGCTGGAATATGCCCCGCCGAACCGCGTCTTCGAAGAGATGGGGGTCGCCTACGGGGAATCACAAGGTTCCCGGCAAGGTCCTCGCAGAGATTGAGCGACGGGGAGGAGGAGGCCGCTAAGTTGGAGAATGCGCTAAGGAGGCGGACTGCTGCGCCGCCCCGGGCCAATAAGAGGAGGGCCTCTCCTCATATGCGAGGAAGATCGAAGAAGACCAAGGTTGAGGAGAGTACCTCCGCCGCCCTCCCCCTCCTCGCCCGCCGCCGACGGCCAAGGAGGAGGCCAAAAGAAAAGCAGTTGGTTGGCTGGCCCAGTCAAAAGCAAGTCGTGCGAAGGGGACCAGCGCCGATTGCCGCCGTGGTGGAGGAGCCCCGTGGAGTCAAAGTTCCCCCCGCAGCTCTTCCCGTGCCGCCGAGGCCTTAGTTGGCGGTGGTGGGGTTGGCTCGGTGCTTAGGTCGGGCTCTCTTTCTCCTACCGCCAACGAGTGCCGTCGGGCCTTCGAGGGTAGCCGCGATGTCGACTATGTCGAACGCCATGGCGGACCCAATGGTCGGGTTTGCCCTGCTCTAGCGATAGCTCCCGAGTCACGCAGCCGGGAGCCGTCCCGGGAGCAAGCCGGAGTTGAGGTCCCCCCGTTGGGATTGCGGAGCATGAGGTAGTTGTTTTTCTCTGCATTTTGAAGATTTGTTTCTTCCGTTCGCCGTGGTAATTGTTACTCATCTCGCCGCGGGATTTTCATGGCGCGTCCGGGGCGGGGGGTGCGAGATCGAGAGCTCTCCGCTGCGAAGGCCGCGGAAATGTTAGGGGCGCTCCGCGACCGGTGCCGGCTCCGCTCACGACGCCATTGAGGGTAAAGCCTTGTTTGTTTTTTTTCGAGTTTGGTCTTGTTGCGTTATTGCTTGGTTAACGTTGTCTTTTTCTTTTACACTGTGTGTTGGCGAGCTACCCCTGGTCTAGTTGCAAGTCCTCCTCGCGTTGTTGCGGAGGGTGATCCGAGTAAGTATCTATGCTTCGCCTAATTTGCCATGTCCTGTTTGCAATTATGTAGGCGCTTGCTTATCTTCCCGATTTAGACGATATTCTCAAATATTTTTCGAGGAAGGAGATGTGTACGAGGTCTTCAACAAGGCCATCAACCAAAGCCTCTCGGTGCGGAGACATTTCGCTTTCTTTTAGTTGTCTTTCTTTTCATTTTCTTTTTTGGCGGAGGTCCCGACACTTGTTTGTGCAGATGACCACAAGTCTTGAGTGTGTTCGCGCCAAGGTTCACACGTAACTTGTGGCGCGTGACAAAATATTGCCGGAGCCAAGACGAAGGTCTCGGGCTGGTCTCGAGGAGAAGAAGGCGTTGGAGGCCGCGTTGGATCGGGAGCGGGATCTCCGTCGAACGAGGCCACCGTGGCCAAAGAAGCGCAGATGCCCTTGCGGTTCGCGCGAGGAGGCCGAGAAGGCTCTTCGCGAAGTCAAGTGAAACTTGAAGAGGCCAATGCTAGCTTGACTTCATCGCTACGCGCCCAATCCGCCGATCGTCGAGGCGTTAGGACGATTTGGCTGTCCTAGCACCTCCGCCGCCCGCCAATCTGCCAGAGGCCGTGACGTCCGCTGGGGCGGTGGTGACGCCGCTCCCTATGGATCTCGAGGTAGCGCCCGGTGTCTTGGGCTTGATGTCAAGGAACCGCCAAGCTTCCCCGGCGTTCTCAAGGGGTATCCGACGCCCGATCCGCGGCGACAAACATCGCCCGCATTCTCTCTAGTGAGGGTTGCGGAGATGTCGCTCGGGTTCGGTGAAGGAGGCGCACCAACCTTCTCGCCTTGCGAGCTTGGCGACGAGCCCTAAAGTTCGTGGGCTTCGTTTATGAAGAGGTTCCGGGCGGTCCACGGGCGTGCGGAGGCTGCGTCCTTGGCTCGCTCCCTTTTCCAGGTATTTTTCTTTTGGTCTTTGGCTTGTGTTTTGGAATTAGCGTTTTTATTGATTTGCTTGAAATGTGAGGATTTCTTTCTCTTTTCTTTAGGGTGGTGCTTCGACGGAGATTCCGGCTCCGCGGGTCGAAGCCGTGGAGAACTTTCCGAGGGGGCTACTCCGCCCGCGGGCTCCAAATCTTCTTTGAGGGGTCGCGGACCGATGAGGATGTGGAGGTGGAGATAGTTTAGGTTTCTTATTTTTTAATGTTTGGAGCTGCTAAAGCTTTTGCGCGGAAGGAAGCCTCCGCTTGTAAAAAGTTAATGAATTTTAAGTTGAATAGAATCTGACGCGTTTTGCTTGAACCAAAACTCTCCTCTGCGCAGTTCCCCGATGAGGTGCCTCATGTAGGAAGTTAATCCCTTGTGTTTTTATCGGGATGGTGTTTACGTTGACGGAGGTCTTTGGCTCTTTTGGAAGGATACCTTCGCCAACCCTAGTGTGGATGAAATGTATGAAGACGTTTTTTGTTTGATTTAGGTGATGAGCGTATGGCCTTTACAAACGATGTAGCATGGGAGGGCCTCCGCCAGGTTCTTTGTAATGTTTATTCGATGTAATGATAACTCTTGCACGGGTACATGTTATATGAATAAAGCGGAGATTGCTAAATTGCACTAGGGTTACTTCATCTATTACATTATTTGTTTTTGTTTTATGGTTTTGCTTCCGGCCTCCGCTTGTGTATTTGACAGCGTAGGGTAGTCACTTGTTTGCAGCGCCAATCCGGTCTCTTTCGCTGCGGTAACTTCGTGTGCTGGTCCATCTTATTTATTGGTGGACCTCCGCTACACGTGTGGAAAGTGCTGTTTGTTGGTGAACTCCGCGGGTCTTCGCCAAGGATCTCTCACTTGGGTTTTAGATAGGGTTTTAAGGCTTCGGGGGGATGTTACGAATTCTTACGCGGTCTCCCCCCTTGACCTGCCCAAGTGCTTGGCTTCTTACGACTTCTTACTCGGTCTCATTTTGCTTGAGATTGTGGTGGCGGAGGTCAACATCTTCACTCATCTGTTGGTTCTGAGATCGTACATTTGATAACTTTCCTGGTGGGTGGTTGAGTGGTGGGGGGTTTGGGCTTGTTTTATAGTGCCCAAGTAATCAAGTAAATTTATTGGTTTCGTCCTTTGTTTGGTGTATTAGGTGGACTTGGTTAGTATATAATCTACCCCGGTTCCGCTCCCCTATGCCTATCTAGGTTAAGATGGGTTATTCTAGTGGTGGCTTGTTTCAGGTGTGCTGGGACCGGGTGAGGATTCGTATACGGTAGCGTAGACATTGTTCTTTGTCGCCTCCCTATTCGTTGGCTGGAAGCCCAGACTAAAATAGGCACGGAGCTATTAACTCTTGCCTGTGTACTATCAACTCTTGGCGATGAGCTACGGTGGTGTTGATCTCCGCCTGGCGTGTCCTGGGAGTTGGCTCTTTGGGTGTTGGCTCCGCTAGAGCTTCTTCAGGTCTGCTGTGGATTCTCCTGTTGGAGGTCCGCTCGGTTGAAGATGTCCTATGGCAGCCCGCAGTCGCGAGGACGGACGCGTCAACGCCGGGCGGAGGTTGTTTTGTTTGAGCGGCGTGAAGCGTTTGCCTAGCCCGGGGTTGTGGTTTACCTTCTTTGTCTTGCTGTGTCTGTTCTACCAGTGTACTAGTCGGTGCTACCACTGTACCATCTTCTGCGAAGATGTAGGAGGCTTCGACAAAGACAATGTCGAGCTTCTTTGTAACTTGTAAATGTGATAGAGCATAGTAATAATAAAGTTGTATTATCGCTTTTGGATTCATCCTCCTTATTTGCCTTTGTTGGCGGAGGTTTTGCCGATGCCCGAGCCGGATCGGACTTTTTCGAGCTTTTAGTGATTGGCACGTTCTTTTGTGCCACCTCGATGCCTACGCTTCGGGTAGGGCTTTTTTCGAGGATTTTCGAGACCGTTCTTGTGGTTACGTGGAGGTCATTTTTGGGTTAGAACCTCCGCGTTCTATCCGAAAAAATGTCCTCGCTTGGTTTTTTCAGTTTTGTCGAATTACGTGACTTCGTTGCTAGTCACTTTCGACTTTCGCTTTCTTTTTTGTGTCTTTGGGGAGAAATTCCTCTTTATATTTTAGAGGATTTTACATTAGTCTCGCCTCATTAAAAACCTCACCTCCGCTAGGAGTTCCCCGAGGGAAAAGAGTGCGAAACCTAGATTGCGAAAAATCCAAAATCCTAATCGCTACTTGCTAAAAAGTAAAGTAATAGCCGTCCCTCCGCTTATATTTGTGGAGGATGGCTTTACATGTAGTATTTGCGGAGGTTGTCCACATTCCACGTGTGATCGGAGGTGTGTTGCCCTCCCCATCAACTAGGCGGAAGGCTCCTTGTCTTGATGTTGCTTTTGCGATGTATGGGCCATCCCATTTTGCTTGCAGTTTTCCTGCGGTTGAAGCGTTTGGTTTCCTTCTGAGCACGAAGTCTCCATCTCCGATATTCTTTTTGCGGACCTTGCCATCTCTCCATTTTTTGGTCTCCGCTTGGTATTTCTGTATATTTTCAACGGCTTCCAGTCTTGTTTGTTCGAGTGTTTCTTTGGCGTACTCTTCATCTTCAGCCATTTTCTGCTTCATGACGCGGAGGCTTTCATGCTTTAATTCTTCTGGGAGCATTGCTTCTTCTCCGTACATAAGCTTGAATGGAGTGAATCCGGTGGCTCGCGAAGATGTTGTGTTATGGGACCAGATGACCTTGGGTAGTTCATCTGCCCACTTGCCTTTGCGGAGGTTGAATAGGGTTTTTGATACTGCGGAGAATATTATTCCATTTGCCCTTTCCACTTGCTCCATTGGACTCGGGTGATAGACCGTCGAAGAAGGATATCTTTGTTCCCATTTGGTTCTGAAATTCCTTCGAATCTGTCCGAAGTCGAACCGCTTTGCCGTTATCGATTTGTTATCATTCTTGGGACTCGAATCTGCAGATTATGTTTTGCCAATAGAACTTGATGATAGATTCGAAGTTATCTTCGCCCGATGGTTTAGCTTCTATCCATCCGGTGAAGTACTTTCGGCAACCTACGATGCGTATTTGTTTCCCCCCTTGTGCTTTGTTGGCAATGGGCCGACAATGTCTATTCCCCACCTTTGCAATGGCCAAGTCGGAGGTATTACTTGTGTGTTTTACTGGCGAAGGGCTTTTACGGTTTGGTGCAAAGTTTTGGCAGTGCTTCGCATGTCTTCACGATTTGTTTGGCGTCTTTTATGTGTGTTGGCCAATAGAAACCTTGACGGATGGCCTTTGCTGACAGAGCTCTTGGGCCGATGTGAGATCCGCACACACCAGAGTGTATTTCATTAAGTAGTTCTAGACCTTCGCTTTGCGAGATGCACTTGAGCATTGGTTGTACTAGTCCCCTTTTGAAGAGTTGGCCATCGATGAGGGTGTAGTTTCTTGCTCGTGCTTCCGTTCCGCCGCCTCCGTCGTTTTACGGGTAGCTTAGGTTGCTTAGGTTGTCAACTATTGCTTGTCTCCAATCTTCGCCTTCTACCAAAGATAACCTGTTTTGAATGCTTTTTTTCGGTGTTTTACGTCGCCGGCTTGTGTCCACGTTGTAGATGGTGTTCTGGGGCATGCGGAGATTGTTTGCTGCCGCCTTAGCTAAGGTATCTGCTTCATTGTTCTGGTCCCGCGGGATGAATTTCACTGTGAAGCCTTGGAATCTTTGTTCCATTGCTCTGACCACCGCTAGGTAATTTACGAGTTCCGGCTCTCTGGCCATACACTCCTTTTCCACTTGGTCTCGCGGCTAGCATTGAATCTGTTCGACTTCGACCGACCTTGCCCCCCGTAGGCCTTCGCTTTTGTGAGTCCTAGTATGAGCCCTTCGTACTTTCGGCCGTGTTATTTGTCTGCGGGCATTCCAATCTTGTAGCGGTATGACTTGACACCCCGTGGTGACATTATGATCGCGGAGGCTCTGCTCCGTTTACGCCCCCATGCGCCATCGTATAAACCGTCCACGCTCCGACCGATCATTACGCCCCTTTACGTTCGTGTGGTGTCCATTCAGGCTCACGAAGTCGGCCAGCACTTGGGATCGTATTGCGGATCTGTGGACAAAGGTTATTTCAAACTGGGAGAGCTCCGCTGCCCACTTGCTAATTCTGCCTGATGTTTCTTTGTTTCTTAGAACCTCCGCTAGCGGCTGCGATGTGGGTACTATTATTTTGTATGAGTGGAAATAATGCTTGAGTTTTCTCGATGCAGTCAAGAGAGCGTATGCTATCTTTTCTACCTCCGTGTAGTTGATCTTGGCTCCTGAGAGTGCCTCTGAGACATAGTATACTGGGAGTTGAATGATGCGATCACTTTCTGTTTTCTCTTGTACCGCTACTGCGCTGACGGCATAGTCCGATGCTGCGAGATACAAGAGTATGGGCTTGTCCTGCTCGGGTACTGTTACTGTGAGCTGCTCTTGCAGATATTCTTTGAGTTTTGCGAATGCCTCCGCTTGCTCTTTTTCCCATTTGAATTGTGCTTTTCCCTTGAGGACCTGAAAGAAGGGGAGGCTTTTCTCTGCCGACTTGGAGATGAATCTATTCAGTGCTGCGATTCTTCCTGTCAGCTTCTGTACTTCTCTTTTTGTTTGTGGCTCCGCCATGTCTCTGATTGCCTTTGTTTTTTCTGGGTTGGCTTTAACTCCCTCGGAGCTGACGATATAACCTAGGATCTTCGCTTTGGTTGCCCCGAACACACATTTTTCAGGGTTCAGCTTGAGGCCTGAGTTTTTTAAGTTGGCGAAGGTCTCTTGTAAGTCGGAGATGTGATCTTGCTCTCTCTTGCTTATGACTATTAGATCATCCACGTGCGCAATCATGTTTTTGAGCGATTCGCGTCCCTCGGGACTTTCCCCCTGTCATTACGGCGAAGGTTGCACCGGTGTTTTTCAGGTCCCTCGGCATTCTTACGAAAACAAAGATGTTCGAATGGTGTGGTGAAACTTGTTTTTCTTCATCCTCCTTTCGAGCGATTTGATGATAACCCGAGTAGCGATCTAGCGGGGAGAATCTTCGACACCCTCGCCGCCTTGTCTACGGAGGTGTCTATTCCAGGTAGGGGGTAGTTATCTTTCTTTGTTGCTTTGTTGAGGTCGGTGAAATCTATGCACATCCTCATTTTTCCTGATGTTTTCTTGGGACGAGGACAACGTTTGCCAGCCAATCGGTGTACTTGACTTCCCTGATGACTTTGGCGTCGAGCAGCCTCTGAACCTCCGCTTGAGCTGCTAGTATTCTGTCCTCCGACATCTTTCTCTGTCGTTGCTTTTTTGGCCTCATCTTGGGGTTTATGTCTAGGACATGTTCGATGGTTTGCCTGTCTACTCCGCGGAGGTCCACTGCTGACCAAGCGAAGATCTCCTTGTTTTTGACGAGGAGTTCGGCCGGTTCTTTTTCTTCTTCTTCCGCAAGTTTGCGTTGATGGTTACCGTGTGATCGGGGTTTTTCGTTTATTTGTATCTTCTTTGTTTTTTTTGTCTTTTGACGCCTGTTTGTTCTTTCTTCATGTCTGGAGGATCTGGGTCTTCGCTCTTCGATTCTACTGAATTGACATTTCTGTGAGCTCGGTATATAGCCTTTTCTATGTTTCTGGCTTCCTTTTGGCTTCCATGTATTGTGATGATACCGTGTAGTGCTGGAATTTTCATACACAAGTATCCCATGTGAATGGCGGCGTTGAATTTGTTTGTAAATCCTCTGCCAAAAATTGCATTGTATGGGGAGTAGACGTCGACGACGTCGAAGGTTATGTATTCTGTTCTGGCACTCTTCTCCTCTGCGAAGGACACTGGTAGAACTATTTTTCCCAAGGCCTGTACTTGTCTTCCGCCAAACCCTATGAGGGGTGAATCGACGGTCCGTAGGCGATTCCTATTGAAACCCATTTTGTCAAAAGCGTTGGCGAAGATTATATCGGCGGAGCTTCGATTAATCGACCAGAACTCTTTTCATTTCCCATGTTGCTACATTTGTTTGGATCACCATCGCGTCAACGTGAGGGTAGCTTTCCAATTTGAGATCCGCTTCTGAGAGGGTGATGGGAGTCTTCGACCATTCTCCAAATCTGACTGAGGGTTGAACCGCCACGTTGTTTACCAGGCGGAGGTGGTCCTTTTTCTGTTTTTTGGTTTCGTGCTCCATCGAAGATCCTCCGGCTATCGGCATTATGGTTCCGATAGATGGTAGCGGAGTGTGGGGATTGTATTGGTTTTCTGGGTTTGGCTCATTTTTCATGGGAGCGGTGGGTGGTGGTCCTGGCGGAGGTGGTGGTAATAAATTTTGGTTTGATACTTGGTTAACCGGTACACTCTGCGGTTGTCCTGTTTCAATGTAGGTTAGATGTTGTCTTGGACTCGAGTAGGACATACTCGATTCCGGTAGGTAGTTTTGAGCTGGTTGTGGAGGCGATGGTCTCCATGCTGGTAAGAAGCTGGGGTAATAGGCGTTTGCTAGTGTAGTGGGGTGCACTTGGTTTGAGGAGAGGGATGGGTACATCGGGCAATACTGCTGGTGTTGCCCCTGAGCTAGCGGAGGCTCAGAGCGTGTGTAGTTGTAAGTGTTGTTAACCTCCCTTGTCGATTGCGGAGGTTTGTTAATGGGATTCTGACTGCTTTGCCCCTTGAGTGCCTTGTCTCTTTCTTGTAGAATGACTGGGCAATCTCTGGTGTAATGACCTTTTTCTTCGCCATGGATGGCCTTGAACCCGCTTTCTCGGTCTTCTATTCCAGTTTTTCTGGGGTCCCTTTTCCTAGTACGGTTTCTGAGTGTCCGGTGGTCTTGCTCCCTGATTGCTGCGCGATTGAACCGGCTCCGCTGTCTGGTTCATTGTTAGGACTTGCTGCCCTTGTACTTGCTTGGGCTGCTGTTGCGAAGGTTCGGTCGGCTGGTTCCTCTTGTTGCCTTTGACTTGCTGCCTGTCCATGTTTAGCTCCTCCAATCTCTTCCTGTAGTCTTCGTCCGAGCGGATCCATATCTCGAACTGCTCGTAGAGGTACTGCATTGTTCTTGGCTTGTTTCTCGTCAGTTCTCCGGCGAATGGTCCCAGGCGGAGCCCTCTGATAGCTGCATCTATGGCTACTTGGTCGGGGACGTCTGGGGCCTTCGCTTTGAGCTGGAGGAATCTTTGGAAGTATTCTTTCAAGGGTTCGTTGTAGCCTTGTTTGCATTGAAATAGGTCCATAGAGGTGAGTGACTGCACAACGAGACCTTTGAAGTTTTCTAGTATTTTGTCGCGAAGGTTCTCCCATGAATAAATGGTGCTAGATTTCAGCATGGAGTACCATGCCAAGGCATCCCCTTCAGCAGCGATTATGAAGGCCTTCGCTAATACCGCATCGTTGCCGCCTGCGGAGGCTACTGCTGCCTCGTAACTCATTATGAACTGATGAGGATCTGTCTTCCCATTGAATCTGGGGAGCTGGGTGGGCTTGTATCTGGTCGGCCATGGTGTACGCTGTATTCCTTCTGATAATGGGGACTTAGGGTCAATGGACCTTCGATCCTGCAGAGCATTGTGGTCAACCAGGGGATTGGGCGAAGCTCCCGAATCAACGCCCGCAACAGTGTGACTTGGTAGTGGAATCGACGGAATGATCGGTGGCGGTTGGGTCGTTGGAGGTCGATCGATGAATTGCAAGCTTTGAATCTCCGCCGCAGGGGGCGCCATCTGGCCGTCTCCCGATCTCAGCCGCTGTCGCGGATGCTGTTGTGCCTTGAAGATCTCTGCATAGGCCGCTGCTGCTTTGTCTCTTTCTTGTTGCAGTTTCTGTAGCGAAGCTTGCAGTTGGCGCAGCTCCTGTGTTTGTATGGGGACTTCCCCCCCTGGCTCACTCGTCTCCTCGTCTCCGCCTGTTTCTTCCTCCGCTTGCGGTCCTTCGTCAAGCGGAGGTTCCTCTTCGGCCCGTAAGCGTAAGTGCTCCTCGTGCTACGCCCGGGGCGGTTACTCTTCGGTGGGGGTGGGGATTTTGTTTTGGTGGCGGTGCTCTTTCTCTTTTGTGGAGCCATGGTTTAACTGCTCGGCCCCACGGTGGGCGCCAATGTTGAGCTAGGGGTCTCAACACGGGGTATGTACCTCCGCCCAGGCGGCGCCCTGGGGAGGTCGTTCGGAATCGGGGTATTAATCGCAAACGCCAGAACAATAATGGTCGTAAATGGAATTCGCCAACCTCTTTTTTCCGGGAGGACTCCTCCCTATTTATAGTTCTACAAATGCCTAGGAATTAAAGATTACAAGTTTGCCCTTCAATATTCCAGGCATATTCCCTAGAACGCACACAAAGACGCGGGCTCGTCCCCGTACTCTCACAGCAGTAGCACCGCCCTCGGCCCTCCGGTGTCCCGATTCGCCAGCTCGTGGCTCCCACCAAGAGACCTCCGCCGAATCGGCGTCATAGCTTCGAGGTCCCCGAGCTTCGGTCCTCGCCCCGGCCCGTCCCGCCCCCGCCGGAGGTGGTGACCTCCGCCGCCGGGTATCACCGCACACGAAGCTGCCGAAGACCAAGGATTCCGCCAAGCCGCGAAGGTGTGTCTTCGTCCTTCTTGCAAGCGGAGGTCCGGCGGTCGCCATCTTCGCCTCGGGTACAAGCGGAGGTCCACGGGTCATCACCTTCGCCTGAAAGAGAACACAAAGATAAGGGTTCGCATTAGTGCAGTCTCCGTTAAGCTCTTTCTTGAGAGCAACACCTCCGCCATGGTCGCGGGATCCGTGTCCCAACAATTACCATCTTCTATCCTGTATAGTTTGTTCGGACTTGCTATTCGGTTTAGCTATGTTCAAGAATGGTGTTCGGGATTACCTTGTATCCTGTGTAGTTTGTTCGGACTTCGCCTATTCATCTTAGCAATGTTCGGTAATAGTTTCAGAACTGTTATGTCTATTCAAGAAGAGTAGTAAGAGTATGCTAATGTCTGAACTTGTCCATGCTTGCTGTTCTTCTTGTTTGTAGCAATGAAACATAGGATTCAATGATGTGAAACATCTACTTATCCATTTTGCAACATGGGCATTTTTCAGGATGTGAGCAAAGCAAACATGCAACATGAGCCACCTGTTGGGCTGCCACAAAGATGCTTGCAACCTCAAGCAAACAACATGATTGTTGAAACGTCACATGGGCCTGTTGCTGAAGTAAGTTTCATTATGTTGCATCAAGCTTTGTTCATTACTTGTGTGCATATGTTAGTCATGGTTTCAACCTTTGCAACTGTTTTATGCAGGGCCAGGGTGAGATTGATGTTAGTCATGGTTTCAACCTTTCCAACAGCACTGCTGCTGTCCAGAGCTATGTTGATGTGGAGGTGTCATCTCAGCAAGAAGTCTACTATGAGGAAGAAGATGTTGTGACTTCCCGACCAATTGTGCCTTTCGATGGGATGGAATTTGACACCGCTGACGACTAGAGAGTGTATAATGCGTATGCACTGAAGATGGGTTTCAGCATCCACTCAACGTCATCAAGGAGGAGTGCGATTCTGAAGGAGCTCATCGGGCAGAATTTGAGTGCACACATGCCGGGAAGCCGCCATCGAAAGCGAGGATGATGAGACCTCGGCGACCATTGATGTATCAAAACCATCAAAGAGGAAGAGGGCCATCCAAGGTGTAGAAGAAGCAAAGGCCTCGAAGAAGAGGAGCTCATCGGTGTATCTTGACCAAGGGCTCAAGGAAGCGCGGCATCAGTAAAGAAATGCAATTGCAAGGCGCACATGGCAATCGCTTTCGCGTGACGGGGAAGTGGAAAGTGGTCATCTTCCAAGCCGAGCACACGCATCCCTTGGTCAAACAAATTGGGAGAAGGAAGCACCTCAGTCCCACCGACGCGCATTTCACATGAGGACTATGAGCTCGTGCGGATACTACACAACAGAACATCGGCACCATGCATGTGATGGCCGTGCTTTTCGATTTGCATGGTGGGATTGAGAACCCGACATTCAACAAAGAAGGATGTCTCAAACCCGAGGAGTAACCCGAGGAAGGTCGCGCACTACTGAGACATGGACGCAACACTTGAGTACTTTCGGAAGCAACGGCGGAGAGCCCGTCATTCTTTTATGCGGTCAAGCTTGACGGTGATAATGTCGCCGGGTCCGTTGCGGGTAGATGGAAGGACCGTAGAGCTCTTCAAGTGTTTTGGAGATTGCATCTTTTTGACACAACTTTACGTGTCAATAGATACAATATGCCGTTTGCTCCCTCGTAGTTGGAATAAACAATCATGGCCACTCAATTTTGCTTGGATGTGCTTATTTGCTACTGCGATCAAACCACGGAAACCTTTGTCCGGGTGTTTGAAACACCGAAAGAAGCCATGGGTGGGGCTGGTACCAACGACCATAATGACGGACCAGGACAAGGCGATGAAGGCTGCCGTTGACCGGTATTTCCCGATCTTTGTACATAGGTGCTTTGCAAGTTCCATGTTGTCGACAAAGAAAGGCGTGACAAGCTTGGATGGCTCATTAGAAAAGAAAACGTGATTTTGGTAAGGAGTTTGATTGCTTTGCATAAACCATACGTGATACACCGGGAGAGTTTGAGGAGCAGTGGCACGGATAGAAAATAAGTGGAACCTCCACAGAACGAGGCATTTCAGAACATGTCGGGCTTTCAAGGACAATGTGGGCACCGGGCGTACTTCAAAAGGTCATTCTTCCCTTCACTAGCACCACAAAGCGGATCGTAAAGCATGAACTCACTATTCAAGAGGCCGCTCAACCCACAGGAATCGGTGCTGCAGTTTGTGACACAATATGAGTTCATTATGGACACGAGGACTGAGAGAGAGAACCTTGAAGGCTGCAGGGGTGAGATTTCAGATCCACCGCTTTGGGGGAGACAAAGAAATTGAGAAGCAAGCTGCACGCTTCTACAAGAGGGAGTATCTTCTACGATTTCAAGAGCTTCTACGTAACTTCGACATCGTGTAGGATGGGGCAGGTCGAGAGAGGATCTTGAAGGCTCTACCATGGAGGTACCGAAAGAAGTTCGAATGTGGCAAGATGAGTATGTGTGGAAAACATTCACCATTACGGTCAAGACAAAGGATCAACATATTCATGCACTTGCAACATGTTTGACCGAGATGGGCTGTTGTGTCCCCATATTCTGAAAGTGATGACATGCCGTGATGTACAGGAGATTCATCAGAAGTATTTGCTCGAGAGATGGTCAAAGGAAGGAAACATAAAGATCAGCGAGAGTCTCAGGGCACAAGAAGCTTGTTTTGGTGTCCCTACTACCAACAAGCTCAGATATAATACATTGTGTAGGAAAATGAATATGGTTGCTGCAGATGCGTGCTTTGATCCAGAAACTTATCAAATTGCTTCGCAGGCTATGGACGAGGTATGGGAAAAAGTTAAGGCGGCCCGAATTGCAGCCCAAAGTGCAGCCCAAATTGCAGCCCAAAGTGCAGCCCCAAGTGCAGCAAGTATGCCAATAGATGAATCCCGACAAGTGACAGCCATGGTGCATAACCCTCCAGCCAACAAAGCATGTGGAAGGCCGAGGAAGAAAGTGGAGAGGATGAAGACCCTTGTGGAGCAAGAACTCGACAAAGCTAAGAAGAAGAAGAAGAGTACTGGGAAGAATGCAATGAAGAAACAACCAGGATGCTCCTACTGCCATGAAGATGACCACACAGTCCAGACTTGCAAATA
This sequence comes from Hyparrhenia diplandra, assembly GCA_015847255.1. NCBI lineage: Eukaryota > Viridiplantae > Streptophyta > Magnoliopsida > Poales > Poaceae > Hyparrhenia > Hyparrhenia diplandra. The sequence goes on along the minus strand of JADLZK010010753.1, from coordinate 674,418 downwards.
CTACCACAAGGCTGAGGAGATGCTAAAGACAATGAAAGAAACACAGTTTTGAAGTTGTAGTCTTATTTCCTTCATGAAAATGAGTTCATAGCACTAGGTCATATCAAAATAATAATAATAGTAATAGTAATAATAAATTATAGCCTTTTACATTGACATTCTTATTTCTTTGCTATCAAAACAGCTTTATTTATTTTAGATAATTATAGTTTTCCCACTTGTGTATTGGGTAATCGTTGTTTTACTCATTCCAATATGATATTCTTCATACATGTTATGTATGCCATTTTCTCGAGACTATAATTGAATGGATATGTCATTTTACACAGGCTCAATGTAATTTAATTTCATTATGTTGCATTTACCTATATTTTAATGTTATGTTTACTTGGAACCTCTTTTTACATCTTATCATCCTTTTGAAACGTGATGATTTCCCCACTTGCATCATCTCTATTTGCTCTAATGAAACATCCTAGTGTACCTACTTGTTTCAACCATACGGATTGTATGTTGCTACTAGCCGAATTAGTTGTTTCATCTCAAAATGTGGTCATTTCACTTGATCTTTTCCCCACAGTTACATATTTTAATTGAATTAGTTGCCATTGCAACGTCATTTCGATGTAGTTAACACACGTACCATTTATTACTTGCAACAAAGGCGACTAATACTAGTTAAACATGTCATTAGAAGCATTGCAACATCCTATGTGAGTAGTTGCAACATTCCAAATAATACCCGAGTTCAACACGGTCCAAAGACGACTTTGTAATAAGATATGAGTGGTCGCATAAAGAATACATATATAAGATGTAGGATCCAAATATTTCAAAACAACGGTAAAGTTGAATTCTCAACACCGCAACAAAGTATGGTTCAAGTAAAAGCAACAGAACGCTATGACCAATGCAACATGGATGATCACATCATAAATGGCATAATTGGGTGCCAAGAAATATCATTCAACGGTGTAAGTGAAGACGAAACCCGGTACAAATGTAATCATATTCATTGTTGAAGTAGGAAAAGGTGACAAGCAACTTGTAAAGTTGCATTGTCAACACTTGAAGTGCAACAAGATGGTTCGGTACATGCAACAAACTACAAATCACCAATGCAACAAGGCTGATTACATAACAAAGGTTACATCCAGAGATTCTAGGGCACAAAGTTACATAGATGACAAATGCCACATGTTTACTACTTGTTCAAGTGACTAACTACACTACGCAAGACCATACTCCTCAAGGAATGCCTCAATGGACACCTCGTTCTTATCCGATTGGATGATTGATGCAAAGAACAAACTTCCTATAGTTAGCCATCTCGACCTGGAAAAAGAAACAAAATGAATGAATTCGAAATGGCTGATTTGGAAGAAACAAAGCCAACTATGGCAATGGAAAACACAAACCTTCTCATACGGGATAGCCATCTTCTGCCCATTCCATGACTGCATATACAGCATCGCAAAGAGGCCACAGTCATCCCTAAAAAAACAAAAAAAATAGTAAGGTCAATGTGTCTACGTGAGAGGAGAAAAATTTGGATTCACAAGATGAAAACAAGAGGTGGCAAGCGAATACATACAAGTTGTCCTGTGTCGGGTAATCTGTTGGGTAGTGCCACCTGATTGTTGACACATCACGCTTGAGAACATGGGCTGAATAAGCAAAGCAAGCCCAAAGTTTGCAACCTGCAATGCACAAAATGGTTAGAGCGTGAACTTGGTGTAAATCGGTCAAGAACGAAACAAGCAAGGAGCACACAATTACCAAGTTCTCGGCGCTTTTGAAACAGGGAGTGTCCTTCGAAGCATTGATGGAATTGAAGAAGCAAAGCCTGTCTTGGAACATGTTCACGCAGACAAGAACCCAATGATTCCCCTCAACAATTGGAAAGAAGAGCTACAAGCAAAGAGAAATGCATAAGGGTAAGGTGGACTGAACGAAGGTTACAAAGATATGGAACTAATTTCAACATTTCGAGAAAACAAAGATGCAACATTGAGCGACAAAATCCAAATGGCATACGGATGCATCCCACTGAGCTTCCATGTCTTGTTAATCCGCAATAGGCCTTTTACATAACTTTCCTGATTGAATTCATGTGGATCAACTTTTAGCTTATCCTGGGGCAGCAAACAAGTCACAAATTAGAAACTAAGTCAAAAAGGAACAAAGTGAGGTCAATGAAAGTAGATCTTACGCTGTGCAAGGCAGAAAATGCATATTTCCTAGCCACAGCGTTGTCATGTTCCCAATCTTTTTGACATTCATGGTTGAACAGGCCAGTCCACATAGACATTACCATGTTAGAAATATGGCCCTTACGCTTGAGAGATCCATAAAAGTCATCATATGTGACATGAAATCCAAGAATGCTAGCAAAAGGGGCAGCGCTGGATGTCCTAAAAAAATTATAGCAGCTCAAAATGTACCCAAAAAAACAGCTATAAAATAGGCTAATGAACATAACTGCTAAATATATATAGAGGAAGACAGTCATGCAACAACCACATAAAACGTAAGAGACATTTGGAAACAGCTAATGCAACATGGAAGGGGTGTACAAACACGATTCTCAGGTGGATATATATGCAGGTGTTGTATTCTCAAAAGCACAAGGCAGTCATGCAAATACATACACTACGCAAGGGTGGCATGAAATACAAATATATATACACAAAGGAAGTCTTGCAACAATCACATAAAACATAAGAGACATTTCAAAACAGGTATTGCAACATGGAAGGAGGCGAACAAACTCACTTCTCAGGTGGATCTTCAGCTGATGGTGGTAGAAGTTTCAACTTATGTGCTAAAAATCTACGATATAACTCCTTGGTCTCTTGGGTTATTTTTAGCTTCTTGGTTGGCTTAGCATATATATCCTTAGCAGCCCGCCTCTTCCTATTCTTCTTGTCAAATGAGTCTCGTATTCATCTCCTTGTCCTCACCATTCTTCTTGTCAAATGAGTCCATCTTCTTCTCCTTGTCTTGTGAACCATACATAAATTCATCTACTCGGATCTTGTGAACCGAAAAGATTGAATGACGGAATGCCATCCCTGTTTTTGAAACAAGGTGGAATGGACTTTGCTTTGTTGGGGTATTGAATTGTCTTTGTTACTTTCACATTTTCGAGGACCATAGAAGCAAGCTTGCCCGCAATCTCTCTAGCATTGAGATTCTTTGTGACCACCAACACTCCTATCGACAAAATGAGCACCATCGGCACCCTTAGCATCCTGGCGACCACCCACGGTAGATGTCCCATCACCACACTTAGCATCCTGGCGACCACCACCGTAGCATGCACACCATCGCCCTTAGCACCATCGGCACCCTTAGCGGCATCCGGTCACCACCACTGGTACCCTTTGCAAAAGATCACCCTTTTCACCATCACCATTTGCAGCATCACCCTTTGAAGCATCACCCTTTGCACCATCACCCTTTGAAGCATCACCCTTTGCAACATCATTGTCACCACCACCGGTAGAAGGTTCATCGGGAATGAAGGGTGGAGGCACGAGGGTCCAGTTGACTATCTTAGCCGTCATATCAGCAAGACGGTTCTTGAATATTGCCTTGCATTTGCCCTTGAAATCAGCAGCCATAGACTCAACAAGGTCATCAATATCCCGCTCAATGAGAGATTGCGTCTCGTGACAATTGGCTTGTATTGAGGAGGCACCTATTATGATGGCGTAAGGTAAACATGAATATCAAGGTCATACAACATGGGTATGAAGGTAATGCAACATCGAAAGGGATCTATTGCAACAAAAGGAGGAGGAAGAAGGAAATGGTATTACCGCCGGATCAGAACTAATATTGGTGGGGCTGGCCGGTGCGGCCGATCATCCAAAGAGGCATGAGACCTTGGTACTTCAGCAGCGTTAGGATCCTCAACTTCACTTGGAAGTGTTGAGTATGGTGTAACATCCCGAAACTACAATTCGAGAGAGAGAGAGAGAGAGAGAGAGAGAGAGAGAGAGTTACAAAAATAACATATTGAACAAGGTACAACAACAAAGGAGAGAGGTACGAACCGGTAGCCTCCCAAATTCATGCAACTTCAGCCTCTGCATGTCCACTTGCATTGCAAGCTCAAAGTCTTTAGTAGTCACATTGCAAATTCGAGGAAGGTCATAGCGCATTTGATGCTTGTCACATTTTGGGATAGCTAGATGGTCCATGTACGCAATCTACACAAGTAAAATGATATGCATACATTAGATACAAACTGATGCATTGGTATAGACAAAGGTACAATACATGATTGGAATAAAAAGGCACAAGAAGAGGCTTGTTGTCATACCGCAAAAAATTGGTAGGCAGCCATTTATTCCATGGTCACGCTCAAAGCTGTTCGGTGAGAGTTTAAATTACTTGTCAACCGCTTCCATCAACACATCAAGGATGTAGCCAGCCCAATCATATTCCTTGATCTCGGATACATCATATAAGCCGTGAAGGTACTTCAAAGTCGACAAAGATTATTCAAGCGAGGGACAAGATCGCCCCCAATGCTAGTAGCATGAAAGCCCGCATGAAAGTTTCCTCATCCTCGCTAGATTTGAGGACCTCTTCGCACCTACTAAGCTTGGCTCTTTTACCTACCCTAAACTTCTCCCTTATCTTCAAGAACTCATCAAGCTTCTTAGTATTAACAGAAATCTCCAATGGTCTGGTGCCATTCTCAATCCCTAGTATCTTGCAAATCAGAGCTCGATCAAACACTATAACCCTTGTTTGTCCATTGCATTCAAGCCTGAACTCACACAAGACAGGGATCAATATGCTTCATAATCCACTTGGTCCACCTTACTTTGGAACAGAGAAGTCTTGCAAAGAAAGCAAGGCGCCGTGACCCCAGCGCCTTGATCCAACTTGCTCACCGATCGTGAAATGGAAGAAGCTTGTGCAACCTACGGGCGAAAAATCTTGTTTTGAATTTCTCCTCATCTTGCCTTTTCTTCTTCTTGCCTGAAATCAAAGGAAAAAAAAAACATAGAAACCGCATAAGCGGTAACAATCTAGTGATGTGGCAAAGAAATATGGAAAAGCAACAAATGTCGGATTGTAAGAGCACACCAATTGGAAATAACACATCATCAAAACATAAAAACACTCATATTTGGATCCTACATCTTATATATGTATTCTTTATGCGACCACTCATATCTTATTACGGTCGTCTTGGACCGTGTTGAACTCGGTATTATTTGGAATGTTGCAACTACTCACATAGGATGTTGCAATGCTTCTAATGACATGTTTAACTAGTATTAGTCGCTTTGTTGCAAGTAATAAATGGTAATGCGTGTGTTAACTACATCGAAATGACGTTGCAATGGCAACTAATTCAATTAAAATATGTAAATCGTGGGGAAAAGATCAAGTGAAATGACCACATTTTGAGATGAAACAACTAATTCGCTAGTAGCAACATACAATCCGTATGGTTGAAACAAAGAGGTACACTAGGATGTTTCATTAGAGCAAATAGAGATGATGCAAAGGGGGAAATCATCACGTTTCAAAAGGACGAAGAAGATGTAACAAAGAGGTTCCAAGTAAACGCAACATTAAAATATAGGTAAATGCAACATAATGAAATTAAATTACATTGAGCCTGTGTAAAATGACATATCCATTCAATTATAGTCTCGAGAAAATGGCATACATAACATGTATGAAGAATATCATATTGGAATGAGTAAAACAACGATTACCCAATACACAAGTGGGAAAACTATAATTATCTAAAATAAATAAAGCTGTTTTGATAGCAAAGAAATAAGAATGTCAATGTAAAAGGCTATAATTTATTATTACTATTACTATTATTATTATTTTGATATGACCTAGTGCTATGAACTCATTTTCATGAAGGAAATAAGACTACAACTACTTGAATCAATAATATAGAATGCGTGTAGATCACATAACCCTAGCACTCTCACGCTTGTTTCGAGAACCTAGCACCCTCTCTTGATCTCTCCCCTCACACCATAAAAAGAAGGCAGCGCTACGGCGAGGCGCCATGCCATGCCCAAAGCACGCCCGGACACTTGCAACAACGAGGCATTTATCTCCAGGCACTGCTATAGCGCCGCCACCAAAAAATGTGCGATTATTCAAGTGAAACCTTCCTATACTTCAAACATGTACAAGCTACCTTGTGCTTGTTGCTTAGTGATTGTTACTTATTGAAATATGTAGAAGCTATCTAGCGATTATTAACAACCAAACCTTAGTTCAAGTTGCATTGTATGTGTCAAACATCTAATAAGCACATCCTTAGTAGCATACAAGCGCCGATCAATGAAGCTATGTTCACGGTCGACAAGCGGCCCGATCAATGGACCGACAAAAATGAACACCATACCCAGGGACCCTTGTTGTTTTGAGGATGCCCATTTTTCTTCGTGGCCTTCCTCTTTGCACATTTGCTTGACGAAGCGGGACATGAGCATTTTTGGGCACCCTCGAGCCAAGTTTGCTTTGAAGGATACCTTTGCGGCTGCTTGACGCCAGCGTCATGCGATTGCTTCTGCTGACTCCATCGTCAACAAAGGCATCATCATCATCATAGCTGCTGGACAATGCATGTAAGCTTGCCCCAACAACCTTCGCCCCTAGCCCTCGTAGAGACCATCTTTGTAAAACGAGACAATCACAATCAAATTAGTTAGAACCTGAAATCAAAATACTAGGTAGCCTCCAATTAGTAATAGTAAGAAGGGATTGTTTAGTCGGACTTGATTTTGTCAAAATATTGTGCAATACAAAGAGTACATGCCAAAATCCGCTCCTCATGCACCGCAAAGGAGAGAGCAGGCAGGCTGCGTAGCACCTTCGCCCGCTGGGAGCCATGCACGGCCTTGTTCCCATCCTCCTCTGCTCCTCTCTCCCCCGCAACCACGGCCACCGCCAACCCAACCACGGAATCCTGCCCGGCGACCACGAACAACACACGCGCGCAGCCCGTTCCAGCCAACATCGACGCCCTCCTCTCATCACTCCCGCGGCGGCCACCGCCAGCGCCCACGGGTTTTGCCACGAACACCACCATCGAACGGCGTCGTTTCCGACCAGGGCGGCGTCAGCCTCGCGCAGATGCCACACCGACGGCTTCGTCGGCGAGAGAGAGAGATGAGATGCAGCGAGAGAGAGAGAGATGCCGCATCTAGATGTATGAAACCCTAATGCCGCATCTAGATGTATGAAACCTAATGCCGCATCTAGCGAGAGAGAGAGATGCTGCACTCCGGCGAACCACGGCGACTAACCCGGCGGCGACGAACCCTAACGCTGGGCGGATGAAAAGGACGAAGCGAAGAGGAAGAGGGCGACTAACCCGGGCGACGTGGAGGACCGCGGGCGGATTGCGGAGGGCGATGGCGTCGCGAATCCCGGTGGAAGACCTCCTCCGCAACGGTGGGCGGCGGGCGGCGATGTGGGAGGCGTTCGTGGACGCCGCGCTGCGAATGCGGGCGATGTGGCGGCGCCCAGCGCGGCCGCTAATCCCGACGGCGTGGCGGCCCGGTGTTGCCGCCGTCGGAGTGCAGCCTTGTATGGCGAATCGGGCGGGCGGAGCGGGGTTTCGCCGCTTCGCCGCATGGGGGAGTGGGAGTGGAGCGCGCGGTTTGGGGAAGAAAAAGTGGAGACTGTTTTTTTTTTTAACCGGACGGCGGTTTTCCTTCTGATGCAATTCAGGCCGGGGGCGCGGCGCCCGTGTGCCGCCCACCAGGCGTCCGTCCGATGCTGGTGCGGTCCATAGGACGCGCGACACCTAGCATTACTGAAAATTAATCGTGTTCCCGTGGTTATATGTTTGTTTTCCCAGAACGCATCTAATCTAACCAAGCGTCATGCTCTCTCTCCTTGGCGTTCCTATTCTCCTACGAGCAACCAGCAGTGCGCAACATGCATAGCAGTCCAAGAGGACTTCCTCCAGATACTAGATGACAAGATCGACATTGTTGGTGCCAGCAAGATCGTCGCTCGGTCGCTCGGCACATGAAAAATTTGGCGAGTGGATTAGTCCTGTGCTGCCAGATTTTGTGGATCGATGTGACGCCTGCAGCCGGCGTGGTCTATCGTCTATAGTACCTGCATTCATGCAGTGCGTTTGGACAGGGATCCTCTGTATTTCCTCTGTATCCACAACTCCGCATGAGGCTGTCCATTGCAATTGACAGGTGCAAATTGAGTACAATCTGGCAGATTGAATCTGCTGTGTGTCTGCCCGCCATATGCCCTCTTCATAATCATCTGCAAATCAAATCTCATGGGTGCTGCATGCCTGCATGGTGGCATGCATCCTGTACAAGTAAGTGCCAGTACTCATCAAGATACGTAGTGGATCGGATCTATGTAATGTAAATAATGTAAGTATTCAATTTTCTACTTATTTACTTTTGGTCAAAGAAAAAGGCCGTACATATGAGTTAGAGCCTGATTGGATGACAACTGAATTATTATAGGCCAGATTATTATTATTATAGGATTATGGATTATAATAGTTAGATGGTTTTGGTCAATAGATTATGATGATTGATTATAGTTTGTTGAAGTGTATCTTATCTTTTATAGTTTGGCAGGTTGACAATCGGTTGAGGGGAAAAGTGGTTGAGGGGGAAAAGTTGGACGGCTGGGCCAGCTGGGGACAAGATGAACTTTCAGCAACTATAATCCTCTAGAATCGGAACTCACCTGGATCACAGGATTATGGTAATCAAGAGTTTTATATTATAATAATTCATCATATAATCAATCATGTCTAGATCAAAATTTGATTATATAATCTAATTATTAATTATAAAAGGGGTATTCAAAATGGGGCCTTACTCATAAACTGTTATAAGGACCAAAAGTGGAATTCTATTCACTGATAGCAAATAGACTAAGATCGTGTTTGATTTAGGGACCTGACTAAAAGAAGTCCCTAGAAACTAAATAGAAAGGGACTTTTTCTCTATTAGTCCTAAAAAAGTACCTCTTAGAGGGACTTTCGTAATAGTAGTCCTGGGACTAAAAAGTACTATGACTATTTGAACCAAACAGCCCCTAATGTGATGTTTGGTTCTAGGGAATTTTTTATGTTGGGACTCAAAAAGTCTAAGTCCCTAGAAAACTAAACAGGGTGGACTTTTTAGGACTTTTTTTTTAAATAAGTCGCTAAACGCATTCCTCCTTGAGGACTTCTTCCAATCCTAGGACTAAAAAAATCCCAGGACTTTTTAAAAAAAAAAAAACAGGGTGCCTAAAGCAATCCTGGAACGAAGAGTGCTGGTATTAGGGCATCTCTAGTTAAGAGTTTCCTATGCATCCTATTAAAGTCAAATTAAAGTTTATGTGATAAAGAAACACACCCTGGGCTCCAATAGTTCATCTATCCAACGTCCTTAATTTAGTAGTTAACTAATGCTCCCCTCCCCTGAATTTAGGGTGTCATATTGTCCACCTTATACGATATATGATATATGGGGACAAATGCTATGGGAAATATTTAAGCTAAAATTTTGTTAGGAAGAGAGGGATTAAGTTAAGAAGCTAAGGGCTCTTTATTATCAGGAGATCTAAGTCCGGTTCATCATAGTTGGATTATTATAATCTTGATTTTCATAAGGTTATATTATAATAAAAATTATCACTTATAATAATCAAGAGTGGGTACCTCTAGATTATTCATTATTGTGGTCGATTATTGTTTGTTGAGTTGAGAATTACACATATTTTTTTAAAAAAATTGATCTCTCATAGATTATATATAGGATTATTTTAATATAGGACGTTTTTAGATTATACATTCCATCCATAATAGCCATTTGGATCACAATTAAATTATTTAAGATAATAATTTTTGTCACAATGGATCCAAACATACATCATCCTATTTTATTAGTAGTTTGCATTCCTATGTATCGGCTCCATAACCAATATTGGCAAGGTGCACCATTTGCAAATTGCGAGCTAGGGTACTCTGAGAAAACCCATCCATTCAATGGTCAATTTCTTTATAAATTGTTTTTTTTTCTTACGGTCTTATGCTTATTTTGTTTTTATTATCCAGAAAATATCCGATGTCAAATTGTTGTATGCATAGGAAGATTAAATCTTGGGCAGGATTTATCTATGCGATGGGATTTTGAAATGATTGTAGCAGGCTAGGTTCCACACGTCAAGGTAATGTAGACATGTAATTGAAATATTCAATTTCCTACTTATTTATTTTTTTATAAAACAGGAAAAGGACGCACCTATATATGAGTTATTGGTAGGTTAATATAACCACTTAGAATTTAAACAACATTGGAAGAAAGTGTACTACTATTTCACTATTGAAACTATACTCTGTGCCAGTCCTAGATCCATATATGTAGGTAGATCAGCATCTGCAAGAGTTTACCTATCCAACCTCTTAAAGTTAAATTAAGGTCTATATGGAGAAAACCACCCTCCAATGGTTCCTCTATCCGGCATCCAATATTTAGTGTAGACAAACGGTTTGTTTGAAAATCATTTTGTTTTTTTAGGCCATCAAATTGTCAAAGATATTCAGGACTTAAAAGTTAAATGATGTATTTTGCCTCTACTGATGTTTTTGATAATCCTGATGGTACTTATTTTCGGTAAGCCTCTTAATCACTTATTTATAGTTGTCACCCTCTATTTTGCTCTAGCTAACAAGTCTTAGTCTTCCTTGAATTTAAGGCAACATATAGTCGACACCCTATATGTTGTCATTATTATAAATAGGAGAATTGCTAAAGGACAGAGATATTTAAGGGTCATTTTTTTTCAAGGTGAACACCCTTACTATTGAGGATGTGAGAGATTAAGTTTAGGACCGGAGTGTCTTGAATATTAAGAGTTCTATGTCCTGACTAAATCACAATTGCATTATTATCATCTAGACTACAAATAAAGATTGTTGTAACATGGATGATTGGTTATAACAATATTCAAAGGGTTTGGATCCCTAGATTATCAATGGCAGCCTACAAGGTAATTATCATAAGGCAACTTAGAAAAAGATAGGATATTGAAATTCTCACAATTATTAGTAACACCATCATTAAATAATAGCCATTGGATCCATTGTTTAATAAAAAAAAACTAAATCTTACAATGGCTCCTACCCCAACATTGCCGCCACAAAAAAGAAGGCAACGCTACATTACCGGTCAACACCAACAAGGCAGGCGACACTAGACCAACTATCTAATCGGGCAAACGCTAAAGAGGAAGGCACGACTACCTACCGACAACCTACTAGGGAACAACCATGAGCAAGGTGATCCTACACCGACTACGCTGGTGGACGCCGACGAGACAGTGGACGCTGCATCAACTCAATCTACTTTGACACTACACCCCACCCAACATCGATGCAATGACAACATAGGTCACCGGGCTAACATTCCAATTGCACAAATCCATCTTCACCTACTTCGCAAGCACGCACCACTCAACACCGACGAAGTGGAAAAACCTATGCCCTAAGCCAATAACAAAAATACCCTAAAATCCAAGCATCGAGAAAAAAACTTTTAGCTTCTAAACGAGGTGACAATTTCCATCCTATACTTTAGCATACGCATGAAGGAAATAGGTGTCCAGACGTGCACTAAACACTAATGTTAGATGTAGCCGCATCAAGCAGATTAAGGACAGGCGTGTGCCAACATTATGGGGATGACAAGGAGATCTATGTCAAGAAATGGAAGGCAGCAACATGCAAGTCGCAGTGCCACGACATCTACATCAGCACTGTGCGGCCACACATTTTGACTAAAGGTATATATGACCATCTTGCTAAATCCCATAATTATAATTTAATTAGTCTTGGTATGGCCATCTTCTATGATGTACATGATATGGTACACATTCTCCACTAATTATAAGTTTAATTTTAATGTCTTGGTATTACTTTGCACAAACAAGTATTATTGATATAAGCCTTAATGAGCATCATGCATGTACAATTTCTTATGAACTTAATAACTTTTTTTTTGAATCATCAGCAGGGGGAGCCCATGCCTATTTGTTTAACCCAACCCTAAAAATTTGTCCAGCCTTTTGAGTGCCGAGAGTACCACCGAGGAGCTCCAACCACCAGGCTAAAGGTCAGTTTGCAACTTAATAATAATGCCATTGAATGACCCCATTATATTCTAATGTTGCTTTCACATTTAATTATGGGACCATGATCCGTGTGTAGGTGGAGTTATCAATAAAGCCTATATGGAATTACAAAAGATAATTAAACTAATCCGTAATATTTTTTATGAATTATCCATCTCTATCATTAGGTAAGATAATGCTTTGACCAATACGTTTGGGTTCAAATTATCCATGAATGGCATTATGAAAAATAATGTAAAGTAGTATATACCTATACAATTTGTACCTAAATTATCAACCTCTCAACTGTTATAAACAAATAACAAAAGTCTCACAAATCTACATGTAAATGCTAATATAAGCTATTACAAACAATAATTCACCATCTACGAGTTAAAACTTAAATTTGTAGAAATAATTATTTTTACGGACTTATCAATTGTGGAGATATATCTCTAGCATACCATGTAGTGATGATACTTATAGCTCACTTGAAGTTATATTAGCTTTCATGAGGATAAATTTTGTATGTGGTTGTCTTAAAAAATATGTACTATGAATATTATTAGTAACTTAATTTAAGGAATTATTTCTTTAACAAAAAATAATATGATAGAACGAATTCATCATCTTGATTGAAACAAGTATTTATGACATCCTCAAAACTAATCTAGAATATTCAATAAATAAATTAAAAACACAAAAATTTTACGTAAAATGCTACAATAAACATTAGAATTTCAATTTAATATATGTAAAAATATTACAACAACTAGACCAATAGCTAAAGGTTAAAAAGTATAGATTTCTATCATATCCTGTATAGGGATAAAAAAGGAGTGTATACACTTTAAGTTTTGTTATGTTTCAATTGAATACATAAGATGCTAAAAAAATTTAATCGTAAAAGTTATTACTCATGAAAACGGTAGGTAAATCCTAAAATTCTTACTAAAATCTGAAATATACTAAAATCGGTAGACAATAATCAACGCCGTAAATATTAGCTATTGTATCTTATCTTAGGAACTAATAAGTTTAGAAATTGGGAAAAGAATCAAAATTTAGGTTTATGTCAACAAAATAGAGACTACGCCTAAAACTATCATAGTTTAAGTAAATGTTTCAAACTAAACATATATTGGAGATACACCGAGGTGCTACATAAAAAAAACGTATGGATATAGATGAAAAAAACATATAAATCTATATTTAGCTAATATAGACTACAGAGTACCTATTATAGATATTATTTAGAGTATCGGTGAAGAGAAAAAGATAAATAATGTAAGTAAATTTTAGTTAGTTGTATTGGACCCATAATATCTCGCACGGGTTGGTGAACTAGTTTGAAACAAAGAGTGTACTAAATATAATTGGTAGTATCTATCCGGTGTTTTAGACTTTCAGCTATCCTAGTCGTCCTATAGCTGCCACGACAATTTTAAAACGCAAAAGACCACCATTTAAAAGTCTGATTGTAGTAGGCAAGAGAAAACATTTTGTAGTAGTCTTCCTACTTCCCAACTGAGAGCATTTAAATCATAATTGCAGTGCACGGATTCTTTATATTATTGTTACAGGATTTTGCACCCATTCATGCGGATTCCACTTTAATTCGGCCATTCTAGTCTTGTGCTTATTTTCGAATAAAATATGCTACTCTTTTAATACGTTCGCCAACCTAGGCGTACGGAATAAAATATTTGCTCGAAAATGGTACATAAACAATGTGATCCTTGTTAGAAATAAGAATTCTTAAATTAATTTATTGGCAGGTGGATGGAATTGACCAACTGAAGACGGTCGGGATGGAAATTCTTGAGAATTGTGATGGCTTACCACTTGCAATTAAAGTGATTGGAGGACTCTTGAGCACAAAATACCCGAGTGAGCATGAGTGGAAGTCTGTTTTGAACAAGCCAGCTTGGTCAGTGACCGGACTACCTCTAGAACCAGTGGCGGAGCCACCTATATGGCGAGCCATGGCGGCCGCCATAGCCCGGCACAGCAAAAAAAAAAAAAAATCTCAAACGGAGGCAGTCTGATTGTCCTGTCGGCGACTCCATGAGGAAGAAGCATAGTGGCAGGAGCGTGATGGGCTTTTTTTTTTATGTTTACCTTTGGGTCTTCCTATTCTAAATGAGCTGGCCCAGAAGGTGGATTGATTAGATGGCTGACGATCGGACTTCCAAATTCCAATCATACGCGGGGCGGCGGGGTTCCTTTTCTTTCGCGAATTCGCCGCCTCGGCGCCTCCCCTGCTGCCGGTCCTGCCGCCTCCCGTCAGTGATCCCGTCCTCCGCGCTCCGCCGATCAGTGATCAGACTGCCTGCCATCCTTCATGGCGACAAATGGAGAGGGAGATCAAGATCAAGGTCAACAGCAAAACCGTCGCCGACGGTCGACTGCAGATGCACGTGGAGTTGGAAATCAGTGATCAGACTGCCTGCCATATCACTGCCTGCCATTGTCAATAGTGAACTTATATATATTTATTAGCATGTAAGCGTTTTTTAAAATCGGTAGTAATTAGTTCGCCATAGCTAAATTTGTATCCTGGCTCCGCCACTGTCCAGAACTTGAGAACCGGCTATACTTGAGTTATGAAGACTTGTCTCCCCAATTGAAGCAATGCTTTCTGTACTGCTCACTATTCCCTAAGGGTGAAGAGCTGATACTTGATGTAGTAACTAAGATGTGGATAAGTGAAGGATTTATCCAACCTTTGGATGGTAATAGTACTATTTCACATGAGTATGGGTTGGAAGAGATGGCGACTGAGTACTACCAAGAATTAATAAAGAGGAACCTTATAGAACCTACGGAAGAACATTCTCTCACTAGATACAGGTGCACCATGCATGATGTGGTGCGCACCTTTGCTGAATACATGGCAAGAGAAGAATCACTAGTGATGGTTGCCAGAGAACAGGCTACTACTGCTATTGGTGGTGGTACGCATGTCCGTCGCCTCTCCATAGAACAGACCATTTCAGTACTGGATTGGGGCATTTTGCAAAGGCGGGAGTCACTTAGGACATTAGTTATAAATTCTAGAGTAAACCTTCATCTTTCTGGTGATTCACTCAGTAGTTTCTCTAATCTACGAGTACTATGCATATGGTGTGCTGACACGGATGCCTTGGTTCCGTCTCTATCAAAGTTGAAGCACTTAAGGTACCTTCACATAGAAGATAGTGATATATCTAGACTACCAGGTGACATCAACAAGATGAAGTTTCTTCTTTACATTCAACTACTTAGCTGTGAGAAACTAGGCCATCTTCCTAGGAGCATCATAAAACTAGTGCATCTAAGATCTCTTAGCATCTCGGGATCAAATGTTAGTGTCATTCCTAAGGGATTCAGTCAGTTAATAAATCTGAGGTCACTTTATGACTTTCCAGTACACATGGACATGGATGCAAGCAGTAGCTGGTGCAGTTTGCAGGAGCTGGAGCCTCTCTCCCAGCTTAAGGATCTTACATTATATGGCATAGAGAAGGTGCAGGATATCCAGATGGCTGAAAAGGCCATGATTGGCAGCAAACACCACCTTGGGTATCTAGAGTTGAACTATTGTGCAACTGGACACACTATAGGGACAGGTGATGGTGAGGTAGAGCAACAGCAACAACAGAGTGTGACTGAAGAGGTCTTGGAAAAGCTATGCCCGCCAACCTGCATAGTGGATCTTACTTTGAGTGGGGGATACATTGGTCGCCAGCTACCGAACTGGATGTCTACTCCAGCATCAATAAACTTTAAGAGCCTAAGGTACTTAAGGCTGTTGAACCTGTCTTGCTGCATCCAACTGCCTGACGGTCTGTGCTGCCTCCCGAATTTGGAAACACTGGAAATCACGGATGCACCAGCCATCAAGCATATCGGGTCCCAATTCCAAGTGTCATCATCCTTGATAACTGGAGCTTCTATTGTTACATCAACACCATTTCCTAAACTGAGACATCTATATCTAGATGGGCTATGTGTAACATCTCGAACAAAAAAAAACTAATAAGGTAGTGTTAGAATGGGCCTGTGGGCTAGACATTGAGATAACATACAAGTCCAGTTAGATCTCAGATTGTTTCACGTCCGGGTTTGAGAGAGTCAGCTGCGGCGCTGCACAACCCCATTAGCTGGTTGTTAGTGTCTCTCTAGTCTCCTCACCAATTCATGAAAAACTAGAGGATCTCAAGCATGCTAGTGTTTTCCGTCGCTGCCTTCTTTTCTTTTAATAGCGAGCCAAACTGGCCACACGTAACTCAGGTCTCGTGAAAGCCAAGTGTTATATCTAAAAAAAACATAAATAGTTAGGACAAAGCAAAGGTCTAAAAATAGTTGTCCTATTAAGGAGGTTAGCGAGTTAGAAAACAAATAGGAAATCTACCGTAACATCTCAATCTCCGTGATCCTATCCTCCCGGTTCCGTGAGGAGTTGGAGGCGGCGCTCTACTTGTCCTAGGTTTCAACCTTCTTCCCCAAATCGACGCAAGAGAGAAGGGAATTCCTGCGGATCGGTCATCATCACCATCCTGCTGCCCTTTGCCTGTAGGACGAGACACAGACAGACATATCTCAAGGACACAGCCGACAGGAAGGAGAAGCGTGGTTTGGTTTGGGTAATTATTAAACTGATCCAAATCCTCCTTGTAGTTTTTCTCGCAATCAACGTTGGCCACTTGGCCGGTTTATTGGATTTAGGATCAGGTGAAATCAGGAATCCTGTAGATGGCAGGGAATAGGATGTGCGTGTGTTTTTCATATAGTTGAACAATCCGAGTTTTGGTTGCTAGACACGGAACTACACAGTACAGGGTTCAGATTTTATAAATATTTCTTTTCCGATCTAATGCTGCCTGATCATGGGTGGAAAGGGATAAATACTTCTAGCCCTCTAAAAATCTCGAATTTGAGTTGCTTCAGAATCTGCATAAATAGTAGATCAGTTTGTGGCTCTAATTAGAAATAGTAAATGACCGAATTAAATTTTAGGGTGAATACCAAAATTGTAGAGAAGTTCATGTAGATGTTTTCAATGTTATCAACCATAGGTTTCCCTGCCGTATAAAAATAGTTCTGAAAACAACAAGGCATCTCCCCTGAAAATAGAGATCTTGTTGTTTTGTAATATTTAATCTTATTTCTTTAGCACTAGAAACTGTGGGGAGTAATCGACTAAACCTAGAGACATGTATCTAGTATTTATATGTTATGCATGATTTATTGAGTAGTTCCATATATTTATTTCTATCAGGTAGTGGACCCCAAAATCATTCTTGATGTGCTTGTCGAGGTTGCTTTCTTCGGTAAAAAGGCAAGTAACGTAGGGGTGTGGCTAATGCTATGATTATATTCATGTCTTACATTCTTTTTGAATAAAATTCAGTGAGACTAATAATATGGTTTACTTTCATGCTTGTTTACTCATACACCATGTATGGATTTATTTGTCTTGTCGATGTCGCCTGTCGCTTTAAGATTGACGACCGCAGACTGCTGCATTGTATGTGTTGTACTATGGAGCTACGCATACATGATCATTCATATGCATATATATGCATTTCATATTTATCATGTCGATGTCGCTTGTCGCTTTGAGATTGACAACCGCAGATTGTTGCATTGTTATTGATGTACTGTGGAGCTACGCATACATGATCATTCATATGCATATATATGCATTTCATATGGAGTTAATGGCCGGTTACTGCCATCGTGCAGTGACTAGTACCGCACATGGAGTTGCATGCGAGGTTGGCACCGGCCCAACATAAAACTCTCAACGGAGTTGCATCATAGCATGCATACATCAATTAATTGATGATTTGGAGGATATTATTGTCTTAATGAGGAGATACTCAAGTCGTGCAGTGCTGCCTGAATGTCGCTACAATGAGGAGTTGCATAATCTATTTGTGGATTATGTTCTTATGTTTATTTCAAAACTAATAACTCAACATGTGTGAGATGTGTTTATATTCATAGCCGTTACTTGCTGAGTTTATCTCACCCCTTTAAATCTTTACAGGTGTATGATCATATTTATCAAGCATGATGGGCTCGGGACTTAGATGCATGCACGTGTCACTTCATCACTTCCGGAATAAATGTTTATGTTTCAAGAAGTCATGCATTTTGTTTTATAGCACTCTATCTAAAAAAGTATTATCAAAATGAACTTAATTACGTTCCTGAGTTGTTATAAATATATGGTGTAACCCATAGATTTGACATTTAGCTAGTTTACCTATTTTATTGACGATCTTTCTAAGTATACCAGAGATATGTATTCTTTATTCTTGCTGTGTTTTAAAAGAAGTTGTTGTCTAAATTTTCTATTCTTAGTAAAATATAAGTTTTGAAAAAGTAGGGTGTTACACTATGTGAGTGGGAGGAGTGGGAATGGAATGACTCTGAGGAGCATAGTGATGTGGAAATTACCATAGCCATGCCTTGTCTTGAGAAACTCATAATCGATAACTACAAGTTGAGATCTCTTCCACAGGGCCTCGCCAGCAGCAAGAGGCACACTCTTAGAGAACTATACCTGTACGAGATCACCAACCTGACACATGTGGAGAACTTTCCTTCAGTCATGAAACTTGACGTGTTTGACTGCCATGAGCTCAAGAGGATCAGCAGACTCCCCATGTTGCAGAAGGTTAGGATATTTCGCTGCCCAAAGCTGGTGGTTCTAGAAGGTGTCCCATCACTCGACAGCCTTGTACTATAAAGGATGCCACCATCGACACGCTTCCAGAATGCCTTCAAGCTGTAAGCCCAAGGTATCTGGAGTTGAATTGCAACAAGAAGCTACACAATTCCTCCTTATCACCAGGTAGCTCTGAATGGAACAAGATCTGCCATATTGGAAAGCGAAATATCAACTGGCTTGAAGATTAAGATGGCAACCAAGACAAATAACTGCGTAGCTGCATCGAAGATGTCTCATGTGTTCAGGTAAATTGCACTAATTCAGTCATTCACTATACCGGAACTGGGTCTTCATATTATTAATTAATTAATTATTGCTTGTACTCTGATTCGTCTCATGAAAGATTTAGTTGGACGACACACAGCACTGCACAGCGGTGATAATTTGGCTCTTCAAGTCTCGCATGTTTACATGTATCGTATCCTATATTTCTGAAGTCTGAACTAATTCGGCTGAGTTTGGTTTTCTTCAAGACAATTGGGCAGATGATCGCTCCTGCACTCAGGTAATAATAAATCACTTTCTTTAACTTTGCGCAAAGTTGCTTCCAGATTACTTAATTAATTAATTGTTGCTTGTACTCCAATTCCTTGTTACGTGACCACAGTAATTTAAATGCATCAATCACTGATAGGTCAATTATTTGTGATGAGCAGGCAGCTTTCGTTCGGCCACACAAAGGCACAACATATATGTCGATGAAACAAAGTGTGTCTACAGCCTGCTCATCCGAGGAGACGACACCTACATGGATAACAATCAATTTTCTTACATCAAAACAAAAACACAGTGCTGGCGTTCACCTTTTGCTTGTTCAGGTCTGGCATAAATATGTTCATTACCATCTCATATATTTATTTTCCACTGTAATTTTTCTCACACTTACTACGTATTTTCATGTGTCATTATGAACTTACCATGTTAGTAATGTGTCCAGGGATCCAGGGTCCTTATGGCAGAGCCACATGATGTTTGCTTTGTAGTGGCAAGTGGGAGTTCGATGTGCTAACTTGCAGAATGTCGGCGTACTGCCAAACCGTGGTTACCGTCGGCGTCTCCTGCACTCTTGTAGTATTAACGATGCATAGATATTTGTACACTCCATATGTTTTATTTTTTGAAGTCATGGACCTTATATATATTTGCACATGCAATGGGTCTGAAGTCTTGATCTTGTAATGAACCGAATGTGTGGTGATGAAAGCAGCACGAGCATTGTGTGCTGACTCAATTGATGATCACAAAATCAGGAATTAAAATCATTATTGTTGATCGATCTTACTCAGCCTTCTCGATATAAGGCCGATTATGGGGTTGCCCTGTTCTTCTCTGATCTCCGTGGCAACGCCGTGGCCTCTGCTTTCACACTTGCACTGCACCAGAATTATGGAAGGCCCTCTGCTTTCCGAGGGTGGGACGCCTACAATGGCACCAGTATCGTCGTGAGCTGTGAGTGAGGAATATAATGATTCATTCATACTAGTTTCGAAGCACCTAGCACGGGACAGCAGTTCATCCTATGCATACCATATGTGTATGTCAGTCAGTAGAGGAAGGACCAAGTATAACAGAGCACAAACAAAGCAGAGCAGAGCACAGCTTGGTTTTTGGGGCCTTGCACCAACCTGATTGAGATATGTGCAAAGGTTGTCGAGCCTGGCGTGTGCCACTGCCCCAAACTCAAAGAGTCAAGAGGATGAGTGATTGCACAAGATTAGCTTCATGGGATCCGTTGTTGTTCAAATCTGTAGGTGCTACAAGGTCGAAGCCGCCGCGTGGGGAAAGGATGAAACCTTACGTCTACAGTCGGAGCCGGCCTGCCCATCTCCGCCCAAACAATGCGCTTGCCTTGGATCTTTCGCCATCTCCCGTCTGCAGTCGATGCACCAACGCCGCCCCGAAAGCGCTTGGTCCGCCGACGCTCGATTCTCACGCGCAACAAGCAAGAAAGCGCGCGCCGGAGAATCGTGCGACTCGCGAGCTCGTATGTCTTGTGCGAAGTTGTGGGCCCCCCACCCTGCTCGTAGGAACTGGTACCTACGAGCTGCGGCGGGCTGAAAAAGAAATTGCCGCTGGTGAGCTGTAAGCAAGAGGAATCGAGAGAGGAAGCAATAGGGAGAAACTACGATGAATCTTACTAAGAACCGGAGGAGTTCAGAGTCGACAGAGGAACTAGTTACAATTTGATTCAAACTCTTGCATAAACTCTCTCTCGTCTTTCCCCTTTCTTATACCAGGCCCCTCGAGGGGGATGGCTTCACGCCCATTCGGGGCCTTGGGTTCTGACATTGGCCTTGCGAGTACGCTGGGCTCTTCCCGTCACTTGGGCCGGCCCGTCAGCGTCGTTGTCTTCTTGCTCTCCTTGTACGATGCGTGTTGTAGGTGATGTAGGGGCGCTGACATCCCCTCCCCGATAAGGACCTGCTTGCCCCCAAGCAGGTGCTCGCTGGAAGCGTTGTCGAAGTGGCTCCAGGTCCTCCCAAGTGGCGAGAGAAGCAGGTAGGCCTGACCACTGGATGAGTCCCTGCAAACGAATGTTAGTACCACCTTTGGCCACTCGACGCTGCAGAATGCGTTGTGGAAACCGCATGCCCTCAATGGAATCCCAGTAGAGGTTGGACGGTGCGTCAACCGACAAAGACCCTTCAACTGGGACACATGGAATACAGGATGGATGGATGAGCGCTCAGGAAGCTGTAGCCTATAAACAACTGACCCAATCTTCTCAATGATCTGGAATGGGCCAAAGAAATGATATGACAGCTTTTGGTTGGCACGAGGAGCGGCAACTCGGACATAGGGCTGAAGTTTGAGATACACCCATGTGCCAACCGTGAACACCCGCTTAGGCGCTTTATCGGCCGATGTTTCATACGAAGTTTGGCACGACTCAGTTGCTGGTGAATCAGATCTTGCATCTCCGAGCGATGTTTCAACCAGTCGGTCAGAGATTCCACCTAACAAGCAGACGAGGAATCAATGCCAAGCTGACGAGGAGAATGGCCATAGAGAGCTTGAAATGGCGAACAATTTAGAGATGAATGCCATGTGGAGTTGTGCCAGAATTCTGCCAAATGAAGATAATCATTCCATTTAGTGGGTGCTGCATTCACAAAACATCGAAGGAACTGCTCCATACACTGATTGACTCTTTCAGTTTGGCCGTCTGATTCGGGGTGGTAGGAAGAACTGATGCACAGATCAACCCCGGCACGCTCGAACAGTTCTGTCCAGAGATTGGATGTAAAAACTCGATCACGGTCTGAAACCAGAGTTGTAGGCATACCATGGAGACGATAGATGTTCCTCAAGAAAGCTTTGGCAACAGTTAAGGCAGTAATTGGGTGTCGTAGGGGACAAAATGACTGTATTTGGAAAACAGGTCCACTACCACCAATATACAGTTGTATCCTCCGTGATGTGGGTAACCCTTCAACGAAATCCAAGGAAGCAACTTGCCATGCGCCAGTTGGTGTTTCCAAAGGTTGCAAGAGTCCAGGATATCTGACCCGTTCAGGTTTGGCTTGTTGGCAAGTGGCACAACTGTGGACAAAGTCTGTGACTTGTTTCTTCGTGACCGCCAAGCAAAGAGGGATTGAATCCTTTTAAGAGTGGCGGAATGCCCGAGTGGCCACCAATGGGAGAACTATGCAGATTATGGAGAACTTTGAGTTGAAGTGATGGGTTATTGCCTAACCAGATTCTTCCTTTAAACCCGATGAGGCCATGGTCCGTAGAGAAAAGTGTGGAGGAGCAAATTGCACCCGAGCTAGTGTGGATAACAACTTGACAGAATCGGGATCATGTTGGTAGCCCTCAATCACTTCCTCACACCAGTTTGGAGTGACCACTGAGATAGCTAAACAAGAGTTGTCAGGATGACTTCGGCGAGACAGAGAATCAGCTGCTCCATTGTCACTGCCTTTCTTATAAACAATTCTGTATTGAAGTCCCAGTAGCTTAGTAAAAACTTTTTGTTGCCACACAGTATGAAGACGCTGGTCATTTAAATGGACCAGAGCCTGTTGGTCAGTGTAGATGATGAACTCAGCAAGTTGCAAATAACTTCGCCACTGATCCACGCCCACTAGGATAGCCAAATACTCCTTCTCATAAGTGGAAAGCCCTTGATTCTGCTTGCCCAGTGGTTTGCTCACATATGCCAAAGGATGACCACCTTGTGATAGCACTGCACCCACTCCATTCCGACAAGCATCGTCTCAATAGCAAAGGGTTTGGAGAAATCTGGGATACCCGTGATAGGAGCAGAACATAGTGCCTGTTTCAGTGTGTCAAATGCTAACTGATGCTCTTCAGTCCAGATGAATAGCACATGTTTTTTCAACAGATTTGTAAGGGGCTTGGCTATGACTGCAAAGTTTTTAACAAATCTCCTATAGTAGCCAGCTAACCCCAAGAAACCCCTTAACTCTTTAACTGACACTGGAGTAGGCCAACCAGACACTGAGACAACTTTGGATGGGTCAGTCTATAGATGCCTTTGCCACTAAGGATATGGCCTAAATATTGTATCTGTTGCTGAGCAAATTTACATTTCTTCAATTTAACCACCCACTGATCCTTGGCCAGAAGTGACAAGACTTGATGTAAGTGTTGCAGATGCTCTTGGTAAGAAGAACTGTAAACCAAGATATCATCAAAGAATACCACAGCAAATCTTCTGAGTGCTGGAGTCAAAGTAATATTCATTGCACCTTGAAATGTCCCTAGAGCTCCACACAACCCAAAAGGTACCACAGTTGAAAGGTCCCTTGTGGTTTTTGGTAATTGAGTGTCAACATTAGGTGAACTAATATGTGTGATTGAGAATATACACAGGAGATTAATTCACACATGATGATGCAATGAAGGAGCTTATTGCATATGAAACGTGACATGGAGTCTTGTGACCAAGGTGGTGAAGATCAAGACAAAGGCTTGGCTTGATGGACCAGTTGCAAGTGTGAAGGGCAAGTCGAGGGACTTGGCGCCGATGGACCGACGCAATGGCGGTGAAGAGCAAGTGAGGTCAAGATCGATGGACCAAGAAGGTCATGTGATGATATGAAATGGATCATATCATTCTTGATCGTGTTGGTGCATGCGTTGCATCGACACTTGAAGATGAAGCGGAATGGAAATGCGCAAGGCAAAGGTATAACCTATAGGGCATTTCATTTTGCCGGTCATTGGAGCTTAGAGAAGTTTATGACCGGATTTAGGATAGATGGCCGTACTATCAAGAGGGGCAAACTTGTTTGCATATCGGTCATCTAGTGCCACTTGAGCGATCTAATTTTGCGAAGTGTTAGGATCGAGTGGCGTGGTAAGAGCAAGAGAAAATCCTTTGAAAATGATTGTGAAAATGCTAACACACATGCACATGGTGATGTACACTTGGAGGTGTTGGCACATTTGCAAAGGAGAAGTTGTTTCAGTGTTTCTCGGACACTAGGACTGACCTTGGAGTGGAATACTGCTTTGATCCATTGAGCTTTGGATCAAGTAACCATGTGGGTTGTGTAGCCCTCTGAGTAAGCTTTCCATAGAGTCCAAGATCATCGAAAAACGGAGTTCGGATGAAGGAGATATCGACGTTTTTCCGAAAGGCCTGGACCGACGCGGCGACCGAAGCATGCAAAATTGACCGGACGCACGGTGGGTGAGTCCGCGCGAGAGCATGTTTTGTGGTCTATTTCGGGAGTGACCGGACGCTGCACCGAAGCATGCACCGGACGCATGATCTTCCGACCGGACGCATGCACAGGAGGTCTATTTTCGGCTGTTGGGGCGGCCGGACTCTCGACCGGAACCGGCCGGTGCGTCCGTGAGTGCGGCCCGGTCACCTCGCGAAAACACCCCAACGGCTCTATTTTGGGTTGTGGCTATAAATAGATGGGGTGGCCGGCTTTGGTCGGTTGCTTGAGCACATTCTAGCCTTGGTGGCTTGTTTTTGGTGCTTGAGAGCCCTCCCACTCACATTTGCTTGATATCGCTCATCCGATTGAGTGAGATCATCGAAGTTCTAGTGCGCTTGCGCTGAGAGATCGCATTCATGGCACTAGGTGTTCGTGTTGCAAGCCGGTGGTGCTTGTTACTTGAGGTTGCCACCTCCTAGACGGCTCGGTGGCAAGAGACTTCGTGAAGCACGCAAAGAAGATTGTGCGGTGCTCCGAAGAAGAGAATGTGAGAGGTTCGTGCTCACCTCGCGGGGATCATGAAGAGCAACTCTAGTGGAGCGTGTCATTGAGCTACCACACTTGTGTGTGGGTTCACACGGTACCCTCTCGAGGGATTGGCTAGAGAACTCACACCGTGTGAGTGTCTCAATCGAGCTCCCAAATTGTGGATTTGGCACCGCCATTAAGCTTGAGAATCATCACGGGTGATTCACCAAACCGTGGAACCACTAAGGTGTTGGTCGACACAACGAGGAGTAGGGGGAAGTTGGCAAGCTTCCCGAGACCTCGGTAAAAAATCACCGGTGTTATCTTATGTCCACACTTCGCGGTGGTTTGCAATCTCTTCATCACAAGCTTTGTTATTACATTCATATATATATTGTGCTTGTGCTTGAGTAGAGTAGTTGTGACTATCTAGCTTGTATAGCTTGATTAGTTACTTTGCTTAGCTTGTGTAGCTAGGTAATATGAGCCTTTGGGTTAGGCGTGTGTTGCCTTGTCCATTGTGCATCTAGTGAGCTTAGGGGCTTTGTGCTTGTGCTTACTAGAACTGTGTAGGAGCTCACCGTGCTTGAAGTACTAGTGCTTAGGTTTATGTGACCTTGCATTAGAATTGATTAGGAGCTCAAGCTAGGCTTGTCATCTCACTCTTCTTGTGTAGGATCCTTTGTGAGGTGATTTAGAGTCTTAGTTAGAGGGGTAAAGTCTTGGCTAGTCCGATAAGTTTAATTCCGCATTTGTTTCGGTTAGCCGCCATGCGATTAGTTTTTAAAAGGGACTATTCACCCCCTCTAGTCCCCATCTTGACCCTTCACGTGGTATCGAGCCGTGGTCTCTCTTTTAGTGGTCTTAACCGCCCGAGGGGATGGAAACTAGAGGGTTTAGTGATGCTTGTTTGAGTGACACACATATTTTTGATGGCACACATTTTGCACGGTGGAAACACCATATGCTTGATCATTTTCGTGCCATGGGACCTAAGGTTTGGTGGGTTGTCACTAGTGGTCTCACCGGTGTCTTGGACCATAGAAATCTAACCAAAGCTCAAAGGTCATTGTATGAACTTGATGCACATGCATATCTTTTTCTAATGAATTCTTTGAGACTTGAAGATTTTGACAAGGTGAACCATGAGGGATCCGCACATGAGGTGTGGGAGTCCATCAAGCACACCTTCGGCAATGCCTCCACTTGGGATGATGGCAAGTTTGAGGATGAGGCGCCAAAGGTGGTGGTACATGAGGATGTTGAGCAAGATTGCTCCACCTCATGGTCAAGTGAGGATGATGATCGAACTACCACAAGTTCACTTGACAAGGTTGATGAAGATGCCTCAAGTGATGCAAGTGATGATTCTACCTCAAGCACACTTGGTGGCAATGTTGATGGTTCATGCTTGGTTGATGATGGTACTACAAGTTCATCCACTACATCAACATATTATCTCATGTCACTAGGTGACACAAAGGTATCTAATGACAATGTGTTTGATCATGTTGATTCATATGATGAGCTTGTTAGTAGACTTGCTAGCATGACCATAGCTTTAGAAAATGAGAAAGATAAATCTTTGAATTTGGAAAAAGAAAACTCATTTCTAAAGAACACATGTGAACAACAAGAGCATCTACTTTATGTCACTACTTGTTCACATGATGTGCTAAAATTGGCTCATGAGGAACTTAGTGTTACTCATGATAACTTGGTACAAGACCATGCTTTTCTCACTAAGAAGTTTTCAAATGAAAAATCTAAAACTAGTGAGAGCTCATCACTTGGGTCAATTGATCAATCACATATTTGTGCTAACCTTTGTGATGTAGGCAAGAAGCATGTATCCACCTCTTGTGATGATTTACTTGCTATGCCATGTTCTTCATATTTAGATGCTTGTTCTTCTTCTATATCTTGTGAGACTAACCTTTTGAAGGAGAATGATGAGCTCAAAAATGAAGTGAAGAATTTGAGCAATAAGTTAGAGAGGTGCTACAACTCTCAAGTCACCTTTGAGCATATGTTGAAGAACAAAAGAAGCTTCGTGACATGAGTGGCATTGGCTTCAACAAGAGCAAGATCAAAGGCAAAAAGATGGGGCAAGAGAAGATATGAAAGAGAAATGAAGAAGCAAGAACAAGATAAGCTATCTCATTTCATGTGCTATCGATGCCATGAAGCGGGACATCTTGCGAAGGCTTGCCCAAATGAAGAAAAGTTCAAGTTGAAGAAGGAAGAAGAGAGGCTCAAGCATGTCAAGTGCCGAAAGTGCAATGTTTGGGGTCACCTCACCTCAACATGCCCCACCAAGAAATTGGTATAGCATCAAGATGAGCCTCAACCAAAGCCACAAGTTGAGCAAGAAAACAATCAAGTCAAGATCAACCATGAAGCTAAAGTTGATGACTTGAAGATGAAGAAGAAAACAAGAAGGGGTGGCAAGGCAAGAGCAAAGCATCCAACTCACATTCAAGATGCCAAGATGTTGAGCAAGAATCAGGATAAGAAGAAAGATTTGGCTCACATCAAGTGCCATAGTTGTGATAAATTGGGCCACCTAGCTTCGGGTTGCCCAAACAAGCTTGAGAAGAAGGCTCAAGCAATCAAGATGAAGCAAGGCAAGAAGGAGCATCAAATGAGCAAGAAAGAAAAGGCTCAACAAAAGAGAAGATGCTACTTATGCCGGGAAAGGGGACACATGGCTCATTCATGTCCCCTAGGTAATGATTCTAAGCCGATTTCAATTGATGATGATATTGTGCTTAGAAAGGATGACAATGGTACCTCCTCGGTTGCTATTGCAAAACATCCCGCTACTCATACTAAGGCATTGCCTAAGTATGTTGCATCTAACTTGAGAGGACCCAAACAAGTTTGGGTACCATCAAAAAAGTGGATGATTGTTTGTAGGTACCAAGGAATTGGAGGCTTGATTTAATTGAGTTCATATTGCACATCATTTGATTGAGTCAAGTAATGAAGCCTAGTGCAATTACATCCCAATGCCAAGTCATGACAAGTGAAGTCCAAGTGCTAAAACATACAAGTGCTATAGTTCAAGTTGTGGTGATTCATTGAAATTATTTGATGGCTTCTAAATAATTCAAGTTGAAGCTTGCTAGTTGATGACCATGATCTACAAAGGTATATTTCTAGTTGATCACACATATTTGGGTGCATATGAGTTGATTGAATTGGATATATATGCATATGTTGCTTGCTATAAGATGTTTGAATGGATTAAATGCTTAGTAGTCAAATTTGAGTTGGTTTGAATGGATATGATCATGAGATGATCTTTAGTATGTGATTTCAATGGAAATATGTCTTGTGATGGTATTCAAACAAGTTAGCATCAAATTTGATTCAAATTGATGAAGCATAGCTTAATTGCTCAAATCTGTCCACTATTACAAAATCTGAGTGAGCTGTTATCTTAGTCATGTTTGGATGATCAAATCTTATTGGAAAGGCTTAAAATTTGATATGCATGCTCTATACTTATGGTACAAGATGCTGTAGAAATTTCATGATGAGAAGATAAGGGATACTTCGATTTTTGGAGTGGAACTTGTCAACTATGTTGCAGCTGTTTTCAGCATGTACTAGTGTGGGAAGATGTGAAATCTGGTAGCAATCCATAAGGACTTTGGAGCTCAAATTTTTATGGATGCTAGACGATTTAGTGTTGAACATCTCCACCAAATTTCGTGGCATTTCAACATGTACATTGTGAGATATGATACATTCTTTGAGATGTACAAAATCTGCCAGAAAAAGTGACAATTATTGGATTGATCAAGAGTCACTTTCATTGAAAGGTCCTCAAGTTGGAATCATGTTGATAAGTGTTTGAGGCACCTAAGTTTGGTTTTGAATTGAGTTAGAGGCATGACAATCAAGGAGTACAAAAGCCATTGTTTTTTTGGGGAGTGTACCTTGTACACATCTAGTAATCTAGTTGAAGATCAAGACCAAACTCAAAGATGGAGAGCAAGAAATGAGTTAAAATTGATCATTGGATATCTTTGTAAGAAAGAAAAGGACTTAAAGAAGAATCAAGTCTATTCATCACATCAAGTCCACATTTAGATCAATCAACCAAAGTCATTTCAAGCGAGTATCAAGAATGGCTCTTGGAGAAAGGTCACTTCTCCAAGCCGGGGCATGCCGCCTCTTGAGGTAAACCGAGCACCATGCTTGGATGGCTAACATGGAAGTGAGATTCTAGGAACGATTGGAGATGCTTAGTTGATGCAATCTAATGGGTTGATCTAGAGAAGCAAGCAACACCCAAATAGAGAGATGTTTCATGCAAAATTCAAATGGTTTTCTCTCATGCAAGCAATGATCAAAATGAAAGCAAGTCAACCACAACAAGAAGTGCACTTGATCATTAGTGGTTTTCATTTCATATGGGTGAAACATGGAATTCATATTGCCATATATTATCTTCACCGAGCTATTGAATTGGACTTCATAATGCTAGTTGGAGAGCCAAATTGGAATCTAATGACTATCCTCTACTCCAACATAGCAAGGTGAAATTGATTGACATATGCATTCATACTTTGCTAAGGACTTGCTAGTGCATATAGTCATACATAGTGATCATTCATGAAAATCAAATGTTTTAATGCTTATATGGTACCACTATTGCTTCTATGCTTTATTTGATCTAGTGGTGGCATATGACATTTTCATGAGCAAGTGAACCCATAGTATTTGATCTAGAGAATGAGCATTCAAGTTGTTTAACTCAACATTGTCAAGATAACCCTTAGCATGAGGTGTGAAGAAGCTTGTCATTGGTTCAAACCGAGTTAGATTGTCTTGTGCAAGTGATCTAGATCAAGCCAAAGAGAAAGAAGCTCATGGAAATAACATAGTTCGAGAATTGGATACAATTGTCAAATCTTTTCAAGTGGCTACCACATTGCAAGATATATCATATTCCTACACGTGGTATCTTTTACTTCACGTGGTATGAATGGTGGTTCCACAAGTGATCCTCAACTTTAAGTGATCAATTCAACTCAAGGAAGCTACCCTCACCAACAAGAGCTCAAATTGTTCAATGGACTGACAAATGCTTTGACATAGGGGGAGGTGCCCCACCTCAAGGTATCAAGATCAAGGATCCTACTAGTGACCTACATGTGGCATTTCAAAGTGATCTTCAAAGCTATCACATGTGGTTGTTACAAGTGGTGTCATTCCAAACATATGGTGGTGTCCATCAAAAATGAAGATTCAACAATCAACCATCTATCCCTAGTCACAACCTTTGTATCAATAGAGGCATACCCTTTATGGAAATTGATGACAAAGGGGGAGAAATTGGACAAAGATATGTAAGTGCCTTTGGATATATGACAAAGGGGATGAGAATATGGACATAGAACAAGAGGGAGCAAGATTGAAGATTAAAAGAGGATCAACATTCTTGGATAAAAGAGAAGCACACAAGTTGGGGAGCAACTTGATTGTTTGCATTTGATATGTGCATATTCATGTGCTTGCTTGCATTTGCATAAGTTTTTAGATTCTATATGCAATGCTTGTGTGGTGTATGCTAGTCATAAAACTTGATTGATGATTTGATAACTAGCATGCATAGGTGGTAGCTAGACATATATAGTTCTCACGTGGATCAAGAACCATTGCTTATAATGTCAATCTCACATGGTATCTTGAGTGTTGATGTATGTCTAGTTACATGGATGATGCTAAGGATGAACTTCAATTTGCAACTCTGATTGGTATCACGCTTCAAAGGTTTATCCTATATACCTTAGCATCACTTTGTAGTGTTAACCCTCCCAAAAGTTTCATATCTTTTTATGTGTGCAAACCTTGATTCAAATCAATTGGGCACACATATAGGGGAGTTCCCACTACCAAGTGTGAATTAATCTTCAATTCCATATCTTTGTAATGTTGCCATCAATTACCAAAAAGGGGGAGATTGAAAGGTCCCTTGTGGTTTTTGGTAATTGAGTGTCAACATTAGGTGAACTAATATGTGTGATTGAGAATATACACAGGAGATTAGTTCACACATAATGATGCAATGAAGGAGCTTATTGCATATGAAACGTGACATGGAGTCATGTGACCAAGGAGGTGAAGATCAAGACAAAGGCTTGGCTTGATGGACCAGTTGTAAGTGTGAAGGGCAAGTCGAGGGACTTGGCGCCGATGGACCGACGCAATGGCGGTGAAGAGCAAGTGAGGTCAAGATCGATGGACCAAGAATGTCATGTGATGATATGAAATGGATCATATCATTCTTGATCGTGTTGGTGCATGCGTTGCATCGACACTTGAAGATGAAGCGGAATGGAAATGCGCAAGGCAAAGGTATAACCTATAGGGCATTTCATTTCGCCGGTCATTGGAGCTTAGAGAAGTTTATGACCGGATTTAGGATAGATAGCCGTACTATCAAGAGGGGCAAACTTGTTTGCATATCGGTCATCTAGTGCCACTTGAGCGATCTAACTTTGCGATGTGTTAGGATCGAGTGGCGTGGTAAGAGCAAGAGAAAATCCTTTGAAAATGATTGTGAAAATGCTAACACACATGCACATGGTGATGTACACTTGGAGGTGTTGGCACATTTGCAAAGGAGAAGTTGTTTCGGTGTTTCTCGGACACTAGGACTGACCTTGGAGTGGAATACTGCCTTGATCCATTGAGCTTTGGATCAAGTAACCATGTGGGTTGTGTAGCCCTCTGAGTAAGCTTTCCATAGAGTCCAAGATCATCGAAAACGGAGTTCGGATGAAGGAGATATCGACGTTTTTCCGAGCAGTGGCCTGACCGGACGCGGCGACCGGAAGCATGCAAAATTGACCGGACGCACCGGTGGGTGAGTCCGGCAGAGAGCATGTTTTGTGGTCTATTTCGGGGAGTGACCGGACGCTGCACCGGAAGCATGCACCGGACGCATGATCTTCTGACCGGACGCATGCACAGGAGGTCTATTTTTGGCCTGTTGGGGGCGACCGGACTCTCGACCGGAACCGCTGGTGCGTCCGGTGAGTGCATCCGGTCACCTCGCAGAAACACCCCAACGGCTCTATTTTGGGTTGTGGCTATAAATAGATGGGGTGGCGGGCTTTGGTCGGTTGCTGAGCACATTCTAGCCTTGGTGGCTTGTTTTGTGGTGCTTGAGAGCCCTCCCACTCACATTTGCTTGATATCATTCATCCGATTGAGTGAGAGATCGAGTTCTAGTGCGTTGCGTTGAGAGATCGCATTCGTGGCACTAGGTGTTCGTGTTGCAAGCCGGTGGTGCTTGTTACTCTTGGAGGTTGCCACCTCTTAGACGGCTCGGTGGCAAGAGACTTCGTGAAGCACGCAAAGAAGATTGTGCGGTGCTCCGAAAAAGAGATTGTGAGAGGTTCGTGCTCACCTCGCGGGGATCGTGAAGAGCAACTCTAGTGGAGCGTGTCATTGAGCTACCACACTTGTGTGTGGGTTCACACGGTACCCTCTGAGGGATTGGCTAGAGAACTCACACTGTGTGAGTGTCTCAATCGAGCTCCCAGCTATGAGATTTGGCACTGGCCATTAAGCTTGAGAATCATCACCGGGTGATTCGCCAAACCGTGGAACCACTAAGGTGTTGGTCGACACAACGAGGAGTAGGGGGAAGTTGGCAAGCTTCCCGAGACCTCGGTAAAAAATCACCGGTGTTATCTTGTGTCCACACTTCGCGGTGGTTTGCAATCTCTTCATCACAAGCTTTGTTATTACATTCATATATATATTGTGCTTGTGCTTGAGTAGAGTAGTTGTGACTATCTAGCTTGTATAGCTTGATTAGTTACTTTGCTTAGCTTGTGTAGCTAGGTAATATGAGCCTTTGGGTTAGGCGTGTGTTGCCTTGTCCATTGTGCATCTAGTGAGCTTAGGGGCTTTGTGCTTGTGCTTACTAGAATTGTGTAGGAGCTCACCGTGCTTGAAGTACTAGTACTTAGGTTTGTGTGACCTTGCATTAGAATTGATTAGGAGCTCAAGCTAGGCTTGTCATCTCACTCTTCTTGTGTAGGATCCTTTGTGAGGTGATTTAGAGTCTTAGTTAGAGGGGTGAAGTCTTGGCTCGTCCGATAAGTTTAATTCCGCATTTGTTTCGGTTAGCCGGTGCGAGTAGTTTTTAAAAGGGACTATTCACCCCCCCTCTAGTCCCCATCTCGACCCTTCAACAGTGAACTCATAGTGACCATCATGAGTAGAGAAAGTTGTCTTGTGTTCTTCCCGAGGTTGCAATCTAATCTGGTGATATCCTGCATATAGGTCGAGAATAGAAAACCAAGAAGCCTGTCCCAATTCATCCACTAGTTGCTCAAACACAGGAATGGGATACACTGATTTCACAGTTAGTGCATTTAGGTGTCATGTCGACCACGAGAACCTCCAGGAACCATCTTTTTTCCTGACTAAGAGGATGGGGAAGAAAATGAAGATGTACTATGTTGAATCAACCCTTGCTGTAACATCAACTGCACTTGGGATTCAATTTCATCCTTGAGCTTGGGTGGGTATCTGTAAGCCCTGATATTGACAGGAGTAGCTCCTTGAATTAGGGGAATGCTATGATCACAGGGTCTAGCTGGAGGCATAGTGTTGGGTATGGCAAAAACTGATGGAAAAGATTCCACTATGGACTGAATATCAGGTGATAACTCCTCAGGTAAATCATCATAGGACTGCATGTCTGTTGACAACAACAACTGAAACACCATCTCAGAATCAGATTCAGAAGAAATGCCTTGCAGTAATAATTGTTCCCCTTGGACAGGAATAGACAACCATTTTGCACCCCAGTGAACCACCATGGGATTGTACAGTTCTAACCAATCCATGCCTATAATGAGATCATATGAATCCAGAGACAATATCTTGAGGTCATGAGTAAAAGTGTGACCAGAAATAGTGAAACTGCAATTCTGAATGGTAGATGTGCATTGTAACAGTTGGCCATTGGCAATTTTAACCGCAGCTTGCACTGGGATTCTAGGCGGGAGTGGTAACTGAGCAGCAATTTCAGCAGAGATAAATGAAGATGAACTACCAGAATCAAGCAATACAGCCACTGGAATATCATGAACAATACCATGGAACCTGATAGTTTTATAACCACTGGCACCCATTCTAGCATCATGTGATAAAGCCAAATGAATTTGCTCAGTAGCCTCGCCAGAATCATCAATAAGTGGTTCGATGTAACCCGAAAAGATCAAAGATCTCCTGCATGGCGTGCAGGGGTATGTTGGAAGCACACTTGTGGCCACGAAACCACTTTTCAGCACACACGTCACAAAGGCCACGAGAGCGCCTGTACTGACGAAGAGCAGTCATCTTGTCTTCACCGTCTTGGCCGGGACAGATTCAGTGGATGCTGACTCATGTGCTGGAGGACGATTGTTGGGAAAACCAGCCTTGGCAAACGTTCGTCCAAAAGGCTTCGGGGCGTACCCGCCATCTCTTCCCGCATAATAGCCGAGAAAACGCCAAGACAATGTCGGCGGGCGATGAAGTGCAACAACAATACGAATGTCATGACGCAGCCCATCGATGAATCGGGTTATGAAGTAGTGCATGTCGATCCGGATTATAGGACTTGAGCTGGTCAAATAGGGATGAAAATCGCTCAACATAATCAGTGACAGTGGAGTTTTGGTATATGTGGAACATCTGACGCGCCAGCTTGTCATGCTGGTCACGGCAGAAACGGCTGTGGAGCTGGTTACAGAAATCAGGCTAGGGAATCCGGTCGGGACGTGGTATGGACTCGAGCCATCGAGCAGCTGGCCCATGGAAGTTCATCCGCGCTATGCGCACCCACTGGCTAACTGGAACCTGATACAGAGTGAAATAATCCTCGGCTTGGGAAATCCAGAGGCGGGTGGTTTCGCCTTCATAGGTGGGGAAATTTTGCTTGGGTAGTTTACCGAGATGGATGGAATCGGAGTATGGATCACGATCATGTACATCAATTGGATCACCATGAAACTGAATGGGAAGGGGATTGGTGTCATAGTGCGTACCATTGGTCGAGGAATGGGTTGGGAGCGTATGACCCCCAACCCCATTCACCTGTGTAGTCATTTCAACGCGGTGCCCGCTGGGCCGAGCAGCCATGTTTTCTGCAGAGGTGGGCACGGTGGTCTCGGCTACCGCCGAAGGTGGTGGGAGATCACCCCCGTCGACGCCGTAGCGCGCTTTCGAGAAGCGATCGACCCAGTACTTGTCGAGTTTGCCCACCTTCAGCTTGAGATCGTCCCGAGCACCCTCGGATTCCCCGACGCCATTCACGCAACTCTGGCAGTAGCCTGGAACAAATACCGCCTCACGGGTGTCGTGGCGCGAGATCCGACTCGCCCGATGAGCCGGGAGAGGCGGATCTCGAGTCGGTGATGCGGTGCTCCATGTTGAGGTTGACGTCGTTGATCCGCCTGTCGACATGGATGTCGATGTTGGTGAAATGCTTGTTGATGGTGGAGTCGATGGCGATGAAGCGAGCATCGATGTGCGCGGTCCGTGCGTGACTCCGCCGCATCAACGCGTGTGTCGATGGTGGCTTCGAGTTCGGTGAGGCGCGTCTCCAGCCTTCGGCCCTCGGCGGTGAGGCGCTCCTCCAGCTTGCGATCCGCCTCCGCGAATCGGTTGTCGATCCGATGCTCGCCAGCGGAAGAGCCGCCATCTCCTCCATGAGCATCTTCGATTCAGCACTCATAGCGCCTGCTACGAGCGAATCGAGTGTATTGGGGATGTGGTGGTGGTGGTGGTGGCGGCGGTGGGGAGAATTCGCCGAAGACCGACCGCGACGCGAATCGGTGATGGATCGATAGGGAGCCGATACCGGATGTAAGCAAGAGGAATCGAGAGAGAAGCAATAGGGAGAAACTACGATGAATCTTACTAAGAACCAGGGAGTTCAGAGTCGACAGAGGAACTAGTTACAATTTGATTCAAACTCTTGCATAAACTCTCTCTCTCTTGTCTCTCCCCTTTCTTATACCAGCTGGCTCCAGGATGGCTTCACGCCCATTCGGGCCTTGGGTTCCGACATTGGCCTTGCGAAAGTACTGCTGGGCTCTTCCCGTCACTTAGGCCGCCCCCGTCGGCGTCGTTGTCTTCTTGCTCTCCTTGTACGATGCGTGTTGTAGGTGATGTAGGGGCGCCGACATGAGCTCGCATAAGATCGATGAAATAGGGACGAAATCAAAGGGGAAAAAGGCACCTACGAACGCGTCAAGGCGCTCACAAGCTCCCGGACACGTCCGAGGCGTCGATTGAGCTCGGACTTGGAGAATTTCGAGTGAGGGCGGTTGAAACGAAAAGAAGAGAAAGGGGGGGCTCGGTAGGGACTTTATAGGGAGCGCGGTGTTGACACCTCTTAAAGCATAAAAATACAAGTTTAAAAACATGAATTAAGGGCTAAAGTCAAAGACCAAACATAAGTCTAGGGGTCTAACTAACATAATTCCACGAGTTTTGGTATTCTGTGACTTTACAGGGACCTAATAGGTAAATGCAGAGAATAATGGAGAAAGTTCCGGAATATACAAGGCCTATGAAGACTAGACTTGTCCGTGAATCAAATCAACTCAAAAAGAGGACTAAAACATTCTAGAAGACACCGGAGGATAGGAGAAGAAACGGGAAGCCGAGGTGGCACTCCACCCTGGCGCCCGCCAGCATCCACCCTGGCGGCCGCCAGGTGGGGCCCTCCTCTCAGCCTCACATTTTTATGTCGGTTCACTACCGACATTGAGGTTGTATCTACACCGTTGCCAAGGTCGGTTTGATCCAAGGGTTGACGTTCATCACCGAGTACTATATAAGAAGACCAGTGACCACGAGGCTAATAACAATTTCATTATTAACTCATACCCATCAAGTCCAAATAAGTCTAGACATAAGCCCTAGTTCATACTAGAAGTAATTAGCTACCTAACTAGTTCTAGTTGAAGATCAAGTTCATCTTGAGTTCCTGATTAGTCAAGAAGTAGCAAGGATCATTCTTGAGACTTCTCTCTTGTATTCAATCTGTAAGTACTCTTATAATTAGAATACAATTGTTATGGCTTTGATCTTTATAATTATTATATTCTTATTGATATGTGTTTATGCTTGCTATGATTATATATTTAGTTTAGTGAGATTGCTTTATATTTTTATGCATGGAATTGTATAGCATCCATATAGATGATCACTATGTGGGTGATAAGCAATGTGTAAACGTGGTGTTTATACAACGTTTATCTACAATTGCACCCTACATTCCGGGCCGTGTGGGTAGATCGCGGGGGTGACAGCCCCGTTGAGTCCTTTGTAGTCCACCCTCCGAATGTAGTGGCAAGTCGAGTTATAATTACGGTGATGGATAAGTTTTGTCCTTATTTGTCATTGGTAATGCTTGCCATGTGTAGAAGTAATCCAACCTTGCCATGATAGCTAGATGTATTGCACTAATTGTAGTATTCATTGACATGTATGATTAGGGATATCTTAGGAATATTCATTCTAGTCTAATTTATAACATGCTAATTGCTTGTATGATTCTAGTAAGCTTAATGATCTTAGACTTGGGCATTTATCAATTATATTATATTTATCTTTATCCCGTGACTTATCCTGTTGAGTAATGTTAGATGCATATGGTTACTCGCATTATAATATTGTAAAGAGGATGATCTCATAGCTAAATCATTATATATAAACCTTTAGACATCCTTTTCTCTCTACCTTTCCATAGACTCCATTCCCTGTGGAAAATATAAATACGATACCTGGATTACTCCCAGTGAAGTGCTACAATTGGTGTTTCTATCTGTAAACTTGCGATATCATGTTCATTCTTTTATCAAGGCCAATCAAGAATACCATGCCCCGCATTTCTTAGCGTTATTGCTAGGGTGACAGACTAGTGAATAGGTAATGCCTAGAAATGAGTGGTATACCTTGAGTACATATCCTGGTGAGATTAACTCCACTATGGATAGTGTTACTATGATACAACCACTACTAACACCGCCTAACTCCGCTTTTTTGGATCATGAGGTTAATCCCATATCCAAGCTAACATGATTAGATAGATATCCCATATATATTTCTTTCGCCTTCCTAATTGGGATCGTGTAAGAAATATCAACACGCGGCGGCATGCAGCGCGAGGGAGAAGAAAGGGTGCCAACAGGCGGGGCCCAGGCGGCAGAGAGAAAAAAGAGAAGGAGGGAGCGCTGCCAGGCCTGCTTGTGGGCCGGCCCAAGAGGAGAGGGGACGCACGGGCCCGTGGGGAAAAGGAGGAGTAGGCCGGCAGTGAAAAGGAGGGAGAGTGGGCCGGTTGGGCCAAAACCGAGAGAGAGGGGAGAGAGAGCATTCCTTTTCTTTTATTTTCTAATAAATCATTTTGAAAGGCCTTTTCAATTGGATTTAAATTCTCTTTTGAATTTTGATCAAATCCACACATGACAAAAGTACCAATGTAGCAGCATGAGTGCACAAATATGTATCTATAGCTTATATATAGTGAATTTTAATTTTTACAAAATTTATTATTTATCTATATTTGAATCCTCACAAATTACATAATTAAATTATTTTAACATATTTTTAAGAATGGTGAAATTTGGGGTGTTACACGGAGGGAGTCCAGAGGTGGCAGCAGTGCGAACACATAAGGCTCCGACAAGACGGCGGACAAGTATAAGTTTAATATCGGCCTTGGTTCTTCAAACTCAGAGCCTTGAAAGCTAACTGCTGCTGAGTTATCAAGCTATAGCTAGAAAACAAGTCCACATGTCGATGACTCAACCATAACTGGGGAGTAGAGAGGAACACAAGGAGCTCGTTCAGGTGACCAGGTACTATGGTGGCGAGAAGGACAAAAAGCACTCTGAGGGACACTCTAGTCCACACCTTGTCCACTCGAAGGTTTGTGCTGGTGATGGATGAGGTATGGAGCTAGAAAGTTTGGAACAATGTGCTTAGTGTCCCAGTCAAAAATGCCAGCAAGAAACAACCAGGAAGCAGGGACCTTGTTGTTAGATTGATCTCTATCCTAAGTTGGGCCCAACGGACCAACTTGGGCCTTGACCTCATACGATGGGGGCCCAACCCATTTATGGTTGGAGGGCCCCTGTCACCCTGCGCTATATAAAAGGGGTGGGGACCTCGGCACTGTTCACCGGTTTTGACGGCCGCCGTTCTTTCCCCACCTACAACCCTAACCCGATCTACGAGAGGGTGCGCAGCCGGTGGATTTGGAAGCATCTCCGCGGACGCGCGCCCGCCGCGCACCGACGTTCCCTTCACCGGCCAGACGCGAGCGATGGCCGACCCCAACGCCAATGCCATCGCCGGGCCGGAGCCGGCGAAATCCGTCCCCCCGCCCCCCGCCACGGATCAAGCACCACTGCGCCCGTCCAGTCTTCCGATGGTAGAACTCTAAGTTTTATTTTGTCATTAGATCTTGTATTAGGGCTGTTCTTCTTGTTA
Organism: Hyparrhenia diplandra; assembly: GCA_015847255.1. NCBI lineage: Eukaryota > Viridiplantae > Streptophyta > Magnoliopsida > Poales > Poaceae > Hyparrhenia > Hyparrhenia diplandra. The sequence goes on along the minus strand of JADLZK010010753.1, from coordinate 634,857 downwards.
CTATGGTTTACCCGTCTAGATGCCTTGCTAGTGATCCGTTTCCTTCTAACAATGGTATCATCGAGCCTGTCTAGTAGTGGATCTAGTCGAATGGTCTGCAAACCACCGATCCGGTCCGATCGGCAAAGAAAACCCTAACCCTAACCGCTTGGGATCGGGTAAAGGAAAACAAATCACACCGATTTAGATCGGCAAAGTTGCAAAATCAACCGATCCATATCGGATCGGAAAAGAAATGGCAAATCGATTTCCTAACCCTAAAGAAGAGAGGAGACCTACCCGGTCTTTCCTTACCGCCGCTAGCTAGGAAAAGGGCACCACCGCAAGGCTCATCGACGGCGACGCGCTCAACCATCGCATGAGCGCGCAAGACCGGGCGAGGAGCTCCGGGCGGCGCCATCACGTGTTTCTTCTTCTTCCTGACGACGTCGTGGGCTCGCCGTGGTGGCGCCGCACGACCGACACGGAAGGGGAGAGAAGGAGAAGGTGGCGCTACCGGGCCGGAGTCACGCCGGGAGGGTCGCTCCCTCTCCTCGGACGCCGCCGTCACGGGCCACGCCACATCGCTAATGCCGCCGCTCCGGTGGTGAGAAGGGTTGGGGAAAAATCGAAATGAACCTAGGGTTTCAATCGGGTCCGGCCGGTCGGGGTTTTGATCCAAATAAATCCAAGGATCGACCGTCGGATCTTGTTGCCCTAGGATCGGACGGCCACGGGGCGCTTGGCCTGATTAGCCGGGCCGCCAGAGCTTCCGGCCCATGCGGGCGCGAGCGCTGCCGCGAGCGCCTTGAGCGAAAGGCCGCCTGGGCCGCTTGGTTTGCCCCCGCCCAAGAGCAAACAAAGGTCGTTTTTTCATTTTTTTTTTTTCGAAACTGAAATTTATTTATTAGATGCATATTTGATGCAATTTGAATTGAAAGTTGATGAAAATCTTGTTACAAATTTTGTCCAACGATAATTTTGTGATGAGAAAAGTACAAAGAAAAGTTTACGAAAATTGGATTATTAAAGTTTTAATGTTTCCGCTTTGTATGATAAAGTTTATTATTTCTTTTAATTAAATTCAAACCAACGGGAGAATTTGATTTTAAGAATTACAGTTTTGAGATGATTATAATATTGTTATTTTCGACCAACGTTGATAATAAATAAAGTGTTATAATGAGCATGTATTATTTCTATTTCGCCCAACGGTGATTTAGATTTAATGCATAAAGTGTTTCATGCAATGACAATTATTATTTTGTTTAATTGTTCTCACTTATATGGCATTATAATTTCAGGCCGTTCCTCCTTGATGGGCATGATCGATAAGATCCCGCACCCAAAAGGAGACAACTATCCGGAATGGAAGAAAAAGATTGACTTTGCCTTTCTGGCGGGCCGATGTTGAGTGGGTGCTCTCTAAACCGTGTCCCACAATTCCTGGCGGCGGTGAGGGCAACCACCGAAAGTGATGATGCATGGGCACAAAGAAAGCGGGACTTTGCTTCCGAAAAGGAGTCTTATGACTTAAAGCATGGCGAATGGATCGCTGCCAACAAGATTTGTTGTGCTTGTGATCTTAAATACAATTGAGCCTTCCATTTCGTGCTCAATTGCAAAGTGTGAGATCAAAAAGGGTATCTTGAGAGGATCAAAACCCGATTTTTTTCGGTTCCTCCAAGATGTATGCCACACATTTGTTCAAGCAATTGACAAATGAAAAGCACACAAAGGTTCCATACGTGATCACATTCATAGAATGGGTCATTTGGCAAACAAGCTGAGTGGAATGGATTTGGAGATTAATCCTCAACTCCTTATTCATTTTATTCTTGCTTCTTTGCCCAAAGAGTATGACAACCTTGTGACAAACTACAACATGCACCTGAAAAATGGGACTTAGACAAGCTCACTTTGCCGACAAAGGTGTAGATGAGGAGCTAAGGATTAAGGGCCAGCCCGGTGGTCAACTGAACTACCTAAAGGGCAACAACAACAACAAGGGTAAAAAGCCCTTTAATCCTAGCTCTCCCCAAAAAGAAGGCTCCTATGCATCCAAGGCCACAAAGAATAAAAAAAGCCACAAAAAGGTCCACAAAGAAGGCCAACAAAGCAAGGTGAAATGGGTTGTTTCAAATGTGGTAATCCTCACCACATTAAGAAGAACTCCGCCACGAATACTTAAAGGAAATAATGGCAAAGAAGGGTGAGAACATTATTTCATTTGTAAATGAATCCCTGTATGTACAGTTTTCAAAGTCTACATGGTTTATTGATTCTGGTGCAACTATTCATGTTGCTAATTCCTTACAGGGATTCCGTTCGACGAGAACTACGCTAAAAAGAGAAAGTTCCATTAGTGTTGCAAATGGAGTGGAGGCTGCAGTGGAGGCCATTGGAGATGTTGCTCTAAAGTTACCCAATGGCTACACTTTACTTTTTGAAAGATGTTTTTATGTTCCTACGTTGAAAAGAAACTTAATAAGTGTTATAAAGTTGGATGATTCAGGTTTCACCTGTAATTTTGGACATGGCCAGTGTGTCATTTTATTTAAAGATATTTTTGTTGGTCTTGCCATCAGACAAGACGAATTGTATATGTTGTCGCTATGTGAAAAAGTGAATTCCATATGTGATGTGAATGATAGCGTATCCTCGCCTACAAATGAAAGTAGAAAAAGAAAGCGAACTCCAATCGAACGGCGAAATTATGGCACTCGTCGTTTAGGCCATATTTCGAGGGGAGAATAGAAAGACTAGTTAAGAATGAAATTCTTCCTCCTTTGGAGTTCTCGGACTTAGAGCAATGCATAGATTGCATAAAAAGGAAAATATGTAAAGCAAATTAAAAAGAACGCCAAACGAAGCACGAGGGGATATTAGAGATCATTCATACTTACATTTGTGGTCCCTTTCCCCGTAAAAGAGTGTGGATGGCTATGACTCGTTCATTACATTCACGAGATGACTACTCCCTGTTTGGCTATATTTATCCAATTAAAGAAAGATCGTAAGCATTGGATAAATTTAAAATATTTAAAGCTGAAGTTGAGAATCAACACGACTTAAAGATTAAAGTAGTCCGTCCGACCGTGGAGGGGAGTACTATGGTCGGCATACCCCATATGGTCAAGTTCCTGACCTTTTGCAAGGTTTCTTCAGAGAATGGTATAGTTGCCCAAGATTCCACGCCGGGCGAACCTCAAAGAAAATGGAGTAGCCGAAAGGCGTAATCGCACCCTGATGGATATGGTGCGTAGTATGATGAGTTACTCCACATTACCATTGAGTCCGTGGATGGAGGCATTAAAAACCGCCATCCATATTCTCAACAGTACCAAGCAAATCGGTGCCCAAAACACCGTATGAGTTGTGGGACAGAAGGGTGCCTTCACTAAATCATCTCAAGTGTGTGTGGGGTGTCCTCTGGCGAGGCTAAAATATTTAACCCAAATATTGGAAAGCTTGATCCCAAAACAAAGGAGTTGCCATTTTATTGGCTACCCCGAAAGGTCAAAAGGTTTTCGCTTTCTACCGGCCCCGATAGACTTACAAAGTTTGTAGAAACAAGACATGCTATTTTTCTAGAGGAAGAACCGATAAAGGGGGCATGGTAGCTCGAAAGATTGATCTTGAAGAAAAGCGGGTGTGCGTGCCCAATCCTATAATCCAAGAGCCATTCTTCGAATTACATGTTGTTTTACGCACCAACAATGCAAGACATTGTGCGCCCGAGAACCTCGTTGTCGCTTCCTCCCGTGGTAACAACAGAGGAAAATGAGGAACCTGTTAATCAGGGAACCCGATGAAACTATTGCCACAGATGAGGGGAGCAACATCAGCCCTCCAAATGTAAGAGGTGCCAAATGAAGAGGCCCCTAGAAGGTCTCAAAGAGTCGGTACTGATGACTATGAAGTTTATAATATTGAAGAGTTTCATATGGAAGGTGAACCTGCCTCATATGAAGAAGCCATGAGTAGCACTCACGCATCAAAGTGGTTAGAAGCCATGAAAGAAGAAATGCAAATTTATGAGTTCCAATGATGTTTGGGACCTAGCGGATATTCCTAAAGGAGCCAAATCGTTAGGGTCAGAAATGGGTCTACAAAATAAAAACGTGACTCCCAAGGGAAAATAGAAAGATATAAAAGCGCGACTCGTGGCTAAAGGCTTTACGCAAAGAGAGGGAATCGATTACACGGAGACTTTTTCTCCGCCTCTCATGTAAAGATTCTTTCGTAATAATAATGGCATTGGTGGCACATTTTGATTTAGAATTACATCGATGGATGTAAAGGCGGCATTCCTAAATGGAGACTTGGAGGAGAATGTCTACATGACACGGCCGGCTGGGTTTTGTTGTGGAAGGCAAGGAAAAGATGGGATGTCACCTAAAGAAATCCATTTATGGCTTAAAGCGAGCTTCAAGACAAAGTGGAACTTGAAGTTTGATAAAACTATAAAGAATTTTGGGTTTAAAGCAAATATCGAGGACAATTGTATTTATGTAAAGTTTAAAAATGGAAAATATATTTTCCTAATCCTGTATGTGGATGATATTCTACTTGCAAGTAGTGATTTGAATCTACTACAGGAGACAAAGAGATTTTTGTCCTCAAAGTTTGATATGAAGGATCTTGGTGAAGCATCTTATGTTTTGGGCATAGAAATTCACCGAGATAGAAAAAGAGGGGTATTAGGACTGTCTCAAAAGGCATACATTGAAAAGGTCTTAGAGAGATTCAGTATGCATAAATGTAGACCTTCACCTGCACCTATAGTCAAGGGCGATAGATATGGGGATTTTCGCGGTGTCCCGGAACCAATATGAGCTCGAGCAAATGAAAAGGGTTCCATATGCTTCACCGTCGGAAGCTTACAATGCGCTCAAGTATGTACACGCCCGTTCTTGGCTTATGTAACCGGGTTACTTGGCGATTCCAAAGTAATCCAGTCCCAAACACCGAATTGGTAAAGAAAGTTTTACGGTATTTGCAAGGAACAAAAGGCCTCATGTTAACATACAGAAGATCTGATTCCCTAAAGATTTTGGGATATTCGGACTCGATTATGCGGGAGATGATAGAAAGTCTACATCCGGATATGTGTTTACTCTCGCAAAAGGAGCAATATCGTGGAAAAGCTCAAAACAAAAGATTACTACGAACTCCACTATGTATGCTGAGTTTGTAGCTTGCTATGAGGCGACGGGCGGTGAATTGGCTAAAGAAATTCTTACCCGGTTTGAAAGTGGTTGACGACATCCATGGACCAATGACATTATACCGTGATAATAATCCAGCAATAGAGTATGCTCACAACAATAAGTCAAGTGGTGCTGCCAAACACATTGACATAAAGTACTATGTTGTGAAGGAGAAAATCCAGGATCAAATTATAAAGTACTATGTTAGATTGATCTCTATCCTAAGTTGGGCCCAACGGACCAACTTGGGCCTTGACCTCGCGCCCTGATCGGGGGCGCCCAACCCATTTATGGTTGGAGGGCCCCTGTCACCCTGCGCTATATAAACAGGGGTGGGGACCTCGGCACTGTTCACCAGTTTTGACAGCCGCCGTTCTTTCCCCACCTACAACCCTAACCCGATCTACGAGGGTGCGCGCAGCCGATGACGGAAGCATCTCCACGGACGCGCGCCGCCCATCGCACCGACGTTCCTTCACCGACCGTACGCGACCGATGGCCGACCCCAACGCCAATGCCATCTGCCGGGCCGGAGCCGGGCGAATCCGTCCCCCGTCGCCCTCGCCACCGGATCAAGCACCACTGCGCCCCGTCCGCTTCCGATGGTAGAACTCTAAGTTTTATTTTGTCAGTAGATCTTGTATTAGGGTTGTTCTTCTTGTTACTATGGTTTACCCGTCTAGATGCCTTGCTAGTGATCCGTTTCCTTCTAACACTTGTCACCACAAGATCTGCCCACCTTATACTGGTCTTGAAGACAGACCTTCAGCCACCAACGAATCAGGAAAGGGGACTATGGCGAGAGAGAGAGCAGGTCTTGGAAAAGCTCAACAAATACAGCGGAAAGAAACGAGACAAGATCCAGTTAACAGAATACAAAAGTACTTACATCTGAGGCTCGCAGTTCACCCATTACATTCTTAGACCATCTTCTATTAATGTGGACAGATGGTTTATTCAGGTTCACACAATGTTCTATAAAAGTGTGGTAGATAACCACAGGCTGACAAGTAATAATTTGGGACACAGGGAGTATCACTCAAGCTAACACATGACTGGAAGAAAAAGAAGACACAAAGAGTTATTACAACACCATGAGCCAACATACGACAAGAAGAAAACACAGGCATACATGAGTTATTCATGGAACACCTTAAGCCGCTCAGCCAGCTTGCCGAACAAAATGACTATGGGGTCGATTAAAAAGATGCAGAACAGCACAGGTGCAACCAGGGCCACGGCATAGATGGTAGTGTTATCCCAGCCGCTGCTCGAGCCAGCTGCGTAGGCACCCAGGATGCCGATTGCGTATACTGCTGTCGGCGCCTGGATAAAAGTGTAAACACTCTTCTGGAATATCTCTTCATCTACCGTCTCTTCATCTACCATCTCATCCATTGACCCCCAAATTACCAGGAATATGGGTGCACAATACATGAGAAACTCTGATGCAGCGAAACACGTGGTGTTGAAGAAGAAAAACATGCGGTACCGATGGGCATCCATATCACGCAGGGCTGGGTTGCCCACGGCGTGCCCACTATTGTCCGGCCAGAAGCCGCGCGGTGGGGCAAAGCCGGCCTGATAGGTGACGGTGGCTCCAATGCTTCCGATAAGAACAAGGTATGACACCGCCTTCTTCTGTTTTTCTTCCTTGGACTCCCCCTGAACAGCTGGCGGGACTTGTTGCACAGGCTGTTCCACTGACGTTTGGTTGCTTGTGTTCGTTCTATCTTCCGTAGAATCCTCCTGAACAACCGGCTGGAGTTTTTCCTCAGCCTGCTCCCCAGATGTTTGGATGCTTGTGTTTTGCTCAGCCTGCTCCCCGGATGTCTGGTTGCTTGTGTTCTCTCTATCTTCCATGGAATCAACATGGACTTGTTCCTGCTCATGCCCTGACCTTTGGTTATTTGTGTTGCTGGGCTCAGGGTATTTGTAGAGTAGGTATAAGATCGAGATTATAAAGATGAACATTGCAGCCCCCAACACAATGATGTAGATGGATGCCCCTAGATTCCTGTAGCTTCCAGCAACGTATCCACCCATGAGGCCGAAGAGGACCGCCAGCACGCATACGAAGAGCGCACGGCACTGTATTCCCGCCCTATACAGGAGCGGGTTCACGAAGAGGATGGTGAGGAAGATGGACGCCATGAAGCATAGTGCGTTGAGGTAGAAGAACACCTTGTAGCGGCTAGGGTTAGTGGTCAAGAGGACCGGTTCACCAGCGGTGTGACCAAACTCGTCGTCGCTTTGCCAGAAGCCTCCTGGCGGGGTTAACCCGGTTTGATAGGTGAGCGCCGCACCCAAGATCCCAAGCATCAGGTCACGATCTAACTCCACCTTCTTGTCTTCCTTGATGAAGCGATCGAGTTGGTCTTGGTCACGTGGCATGAGGAAGGCCATGTGGAACACCACGTAGACGAGGATGATGCGGGTGCCCCAGGGGGCACGTACCCCAACCCAACGAACGGCCGAGATGAAATAACAAGATCGGGTGGTGTGGCTGTTAAAAAGGGAAATAACGAAGCCAAACATCCGTAATGCAGGTGGACGGCGTAATAACAGATGACGTAGATATTTTGGAGGCGTACGCGGGAAGGAACTCAACTCAATAGACAGATAGGAGAGGGACCATTCTGAAAAACGCAGATTTGAAATTAGAAGCCACGAGAGAAGAGTCATGGCGGCGGGCGATTGCGATCCACATGGTGCAGCCGACGATGGATCTCGGGCGCTTCGATCTGAGGTGATGTCGACGGCGATTGCGGCAGCGGGGCAAGCACAGGGGGGCACCAGGACAAGGAAAGGAGGAGCGGGAGGTGGGAGAGGACGAGCACCAGCTGTTACCGACGACGCCTGCTCCTCTAGGTCGAAATGTTCGGGTGAGTATTGAATCGGACCTAAAAACAAGAAAATGTTTTACCGTTCCCTCTTCTTTTTATTTCTTATTCCCCATCTCGCAACATCTCAGGAGCTTCGATCTGAGACTGTAGAAGAAGATGGATCTCAGCCTCTAGAAGAAATTACGAACACCTTCCAACAAGTGGGCGAGGGAGACGACACTTCTCTCGGCTACATCGGCAACAACTTCTGCTTTAGTCGCGTTTCAGAAGATGATGAGGTTTTGATTCCGATTTCCCTCTGTTTAGTCCTTTCGTTACAATTCTTTTATAGCCTTTTTAGTCCTAGTCGTGGCTGAAATAAAATCCGTTTTTGCACGCATTCCTTTGTTCACACAGGAAGAACATTAAAGCTAATCCTTGTATTTCCTTTGTTCCAACAACTCTGCCTCTATTTTCTATCCTTGCAAGGCTATGGGAGTTGATAAGCAAGCAGCAAACACCAAAAGGCTAACAATGTGCAGAGGTCATCATTTTTTAAAAAAAAAAATGTTACCATTAGGACAGGAGGCCCTAAACACAGTATGTGAACAAATCAAAGCCAGCAGATAATGTGCGAGTTCAGCAACGTTATCCATATAAGCTTTCTTTCTGTACACTACATCACACGGGCAGCCAATCAGCCGACCATCACAATCAGAACAGTTAATGTTTCCCTCAAATGAACTGCATTAGTGCATAAACACTTAACTGAACATCGCAAAGGCATTAATAAAGTGATGTTTTGCAGACTACAAATGATGTATAAATTGCTCAAGTAGATCTTGGAATTCTCCAAGGATAATACACATATAGATTGGAATTCAGAGTGAAAATCTACTTGCTACATTCTATAATTAGTAAGAAGTACACTTCACAAACTTAAACCACCCTGCTTGTCCGAGATGCAGGACTGATAGCACAATAGCACATTATTGATTATTCTCAAGAGACGAAAATTGCAATAGCAAAATGACATTCGAAGAGAAAATGCATTACTGACCGAATGTAGAGGCCCAGAGGGACTCTATCAATTTCTTTCAGTCTGATGGAATCCTCATCATCTGAATCCTTGCTGATCTTTCCTTTAGAACCTTTGCTAGGATCATTCAATAGCATGCCAGCATCTCTGGAGCTTTAACATCCTGCAACACAACAGTTGGCATAATAAGGGTAGTTACTTTTTTTATTAACTGTAATGAGCTCATTTCTTATCATATTTTTTTAATAAAGTTTTAAAGCTTGTGTATTGCACTAGTATGCTACTGCTGTCTGCCCTCTTCTCATACTCCTTATAGTCACACATCCATCACTGCCTTCAAATTGTTATTGTGTTAAACAAAATAAAAAATAGATTTGGTCTACAACTTTCAATTGCATCCCAGTCTTGTGCCTATTCCCTCCTTAAACCTAGCGCTTTTATTAATACCGCCACTGTTGTTGATTTTTTTCTTTTTCGCACGCATTCTTTCACCCCATTTCTTGCTTTTCTAATTTTCTCCATCTCTTAGATCACCTTAATATATACATGAGTATCGAATTGCATACTACTTTAGGAAACTCTGCAATCTGCATTGCTTTCCTACCCCAGTCTTTTGCTTGTTTTTCACATGGCTAGCCTTGTCACCCCCTACTTCTCTTCTCAGAATCTTGCCTTGTTTGCCACTAACCAGTTGAAACCAGTGGATGTGATTATATTCACAGCTTGCTTCTTTGTCACCCCAAGTCATTTTAAATGTTAGAGTAGCAGTTTGCTACACTCTTGCTTTACTGCATATCTAATTGTAGCTCAATGTATTAAATTGGATATTAAAAACAACATCACGGAACGGGTGTCAGTGTTCATGAATTTTATTGCAACATTGTTCTTTCATTATCACTAGAACATACAGTATGTAATGGTGATTTAGTTGTGCAAGTCAGAGAAGAGCACTCTTAGTTCCTATCATGTTTTTTTGTAGTTTTTTTTATTATGAAAGTTGGTTTTGTTCATCATATATTGTGTTTCCTTTGACCATTTTGTTACTATTATCTGTAACCGAACATGTATTCATTACCTTATTGGCTTTACATCGAAGAAATGAATATCCTCTTGTTAATCAGAGGTAGCACTGGAGATAAAGTTCGACCATATTACTTCATGGAAATCGACATCATTTAGAACTTAGAAACTAAAAAGATACATTCAAAAATTTAGCAACAGTCTAAATAATTACCAATGTCATTTGCAGAAATCTAACCAAAAGAAATTTGACGAGAACTTCTCATTGGCTCTTTGTGCCTTACACGTCATGTGTGCTATGAACATTTTAAATTTTATCATAGGTATGAGTGTGCCATCTATAAAATTTGAAATAGATTAGTCGCTACTTCTAATGGGCATGAGTGTATGGCACACAAGTACCTCCACCTGTAACTTTTCATTGAAACATGTCTGGTGTATTCATATGAGAAGTATTTCAATCTGTCTTTTTATTGCAGAATATAGAACAAAAACACCTTGTACATGAAAAGGGAACAGAGTAGCGAGGTTGAATCAAAAGTATAAAACAGAGGGTTTTATGTGGTCTAGTTTGCTCCTGCATCATAACAGACATGTCCAGACGGGGTTTTCCTGAATAAAAATATAGACCAAAGCTTGTTTTTCTGGTCTCATATTCCTAAACCTGCAGCCGACATGATCTGAGTAGCTTAAAGAAAGCTGAGGATATTTTCAGCTTGTATGCTTACCATGTTGGGTTTCCTTGATTTGTTGAACATCCTTTTATATCATATATATTCTATATGTACTTATTATCATTTCTATTCCAGTTGTATGCCCAGTTCCAAGTTGATTCTGCTTTGAATGAGTCCAGAAATTCAGATGAGAACCGGCCACTCCAGGCAGCATCAGAGGGATGTGTTTTTCCGCAGAATGAGCTTGAAGCATGTGTTCCAAACAAAAAAAGAGGTGTGTCTATTTTATTGGGTATAAGTCACATAAACTATGTTATCACACTGCATAGACATTGACTACGTCTTCACAGGAAGAGAGGGAAACATGGACCGGATTCGTGCTTGACACCATCTGATAAAGGTGCGATTTCAAGAGCCATTTCGACGGCAAAGGAACGAGAAGGAGAGCCTGTTTTTTTCCCAAGAGAGGGCTTGACATTCAGCTCCTTTGAAGAAGCTAAAGAATTCTACAACCTATATTCGTGGGAAATTGGTTTTGGAATAAGGGAGGGAGATCCAACAAAAATAAAAATTCTTACATATCCAGAAAAGATATACTTTGCTGTTGTGAGGTAATATAATCTATCTTCAGCGGTTCTTAAATGTACATTATGCAAACGAATGAAATATTTGATAAACCATAATTTTAATAGGGATTCTGCCAAAATCCAGAGGCAGCTACAGCCAGATGTGGGTGCAAAGCAAGAATACGACTACACCGAACAGCTAATCATTCCTGGGTAGTTACAACAGTCATAGCAGAGCACAACCATCCACTCTCGTTGACAGATGGAGAGAAGAAACAGTGGCCGTCGCACAGTTTTATAGATTCAGTAACCAAAGAATTCATACGAAAACTTAGATCAAACAATGTTGCCTTAGGGAGAGTCTGCAGCATAATAGGAGTGCTATCAGCAGATTCTACAACTCATATTAGAAAGCAAGCAGTCAGGCACCTTTGTTCAAGGATGTCTCAGGAAGACATACGTGATGATATGAAAAAAAACAATGGAGGAAGAGTCCAATGGAGCCGTTAGCCCCCTCGTCCTCCCCATCCCCGAGCGACGCCCCCACGGCGACCGGCCCCCAATCCGCCGCCGCCCGCCACCAAACCGCCCGTCCCCACTCGCCTGACCCCCAGCAAGCTGAGATCCTGACCCGCCCCCGCCGTGCCAGCCTGAGCCGGCAAATCAGCCCCAACCCCGACTCAAATCCATCGTCGTGGGATCCATTCAAATCCCGGTCGGCAAAGCCACCGCTGCTCCTGAGCGCAGGGTACGTACGCCGCAGTAACTCCGCCCCGCGTTCCCCAACCACCAGCCAGCGCGTCCGCCATCACTCCCTCCCCCCCTTTCGCCCCAAGCGATTCTGCCAGAGCGGCCGCAAGATCCGCAAACAGCTGCCCGAGCTGCCGAGCTCACCAGGCGCTCAGACTGCAATAATGGCGCAGCTGCTTCCCAAGGCGGCGGCAAGACAACTCGGAGGGAGCCAGAACCGGATGGAGAAGGTTGGACCAAAGTACTCTACAGGCACCACAGAAGCCATGGCGGCCAAGCTCATTCAAGGCGTCCACCATCCAAAGCTCCAGCTCCCCGCCCGGCCCTCCCAGATTTCCTCAAAGGTAAATGCCTTCGATGTCTCTCCAGAGGACACTATGCTGCTGCCTGCAGGGACCCCGTACGCTGCTTGAGATGTGGCCGGATTGGCCATAAATCCAGGGACTGCAAGCTTCCGTCCAGGGAACCACAAGCTTCTGCTGTAGCCCCAACAAAGCCCAAGCAGCCACCCCGCCTTGAGGACCACAGAGCCTTCCCCAAGCTCTCGCCGACAACCATGTCGCTGCCAGGGGCCCCCGAGCTCCGGCCAATGGAGACCGCGGCAATGGCGCCAACCAACTCCGCCATGGAGGAGGAGCTGCAGCGCCTGTCCCGGCTCTTGCGCGGTGGTGGCCTGCCTGTGTAGGGACCGTGGACGATGTCAAGCCGGAGGCGGTCAAGCGGATGCTCTGCTCCAAGCTCGGCGTGCTGTCCAACGACATCAAGGTCGCCAAGCACCGCCCGGAAGACTTCCTCATCGCCTTCTTGAGCACCAGCACCATCGGGACGCCGCCCGGCATGGAGTGGCCCAAGGTGGGCAACGCCGCCATCCGCTTCCTTCCATGGCGCATCCTCCCCTACGCCGACTCCATCGACCTGCGCCACCACGTCCGCATCTGCTTGGAAGGGATCCCGTGCACGCTTGGAACGAGCATCGCCAAGAGGACCATCGCAAGGTCACGTGACATCGACTACGCCGGCGCGCTCTCCGTCGCGAGGACACCGGGCACTCGCTTATGGGCGTGGACATACAATCCATCGGACATCCCGAAGGTAACCTGGCTAACATTGACAGGGAAGGCGGCGTCGCGGCCGCGGCGAGCAGCACCGCCAAAGGGAAGGAGCGGCCTCACCTTCAGGGTGCTCGTCCATCTGACATCGTGGAGCCCCCGCCCGGATGAGCATGGCAACTCCGCGGGCGGAGGGATAGGCTAGCGCTGCGGGTCGTCGACGGCGAATCGAGCCCCACGCCAACGCCCGCCCCACCACCTGAAAACAGGCGCCATCGGGCGCTGCGGACGAGGACGACGATGACGACGACGCGCGGCCACCGCAGGCGGGAGGTGCAGGAGCAGCTGGGGCTCCGGGTGCTTCGGAGCCTCTCCCGTGTCGAAGACGCCGCGGGAGCGGAGCGTTCCCAGTCCACGACATGGCCGCCGCTCGACGCCGCTCCTTGACGGGGGGCCACCGACACCGGACGGCCCCCTCTCCCTCGCCACACATCACCGCCGGGAGATCCGCGGCAACAAGACATCTGTGGAACTGGCTGCAAGGACCGTCCAGCCATCGGGCGCCAAGAACGCCGCAGCGCCCGCGATTAAGACCAGATCGTGGCCCGAGGCAACACTCAGGGAGTGCGCCCGCCAAATCCTCATGAAGCGCCTGGAGTCCTGGAAGAGGAAGATGACAGCGCCTTTGACGACCAGTTCCTCCGCTACGTCCCAGCTGTTCCGGGACCCCCTCTCCGACGGCGCGCTATCACAGCCCCCCGACTGCTCAGGCGGTGCGAGAGCACCCCGAGCTGGAGCTCGCCCAAGACTAGGCGACAGCGGCGTCAAAAGGGTACCAACTCTCTGCCAAATGTTAGGAACCATGTATTTCCTTCCTCTGTCCGTCGTCGCCGTGGTGTCTTCGAGTGCTGCTGCACCTTGTTAATGTCGGCATCATCCGACCATGCAAAGTGAGAGCCAGGGGCCTCCAATCACCTTTGACATGGTCTGGATCCTTTAGCCTCACAACTAGAAAATGTCCACACGCCGTTGCTGCTGCAGTTGCTCCCCCCGGCGTCAAAAGGGAACATGGGCATGCTAATTTTCTTAATCAATCAGAGTGGTTCATGGTTCCAGGTGCTGAATTGATGTGCATCTCTGCAATTGTTGTCTGGCTCGCCACAAGCTTTTGCTTCATGTTTGTTTTCGGTGTCTACTGCACTTCTTCAGCTGCACATGGTGTGCCTACCTGCAGACGAGCAGGCACTCAAGGAGTTACTGAATTGGTTTTTATGGCTCAAGCAAATTGCAAGATACTGAACTGGAACGTGAGGGGCCTCAACGACAACGCAAAGACGCGACGCCGTCAGCGAACTTGTTCGGGATACCGGTGCAACCATCGTCTGTCTGCAGGAAACCAAGCTGCAGCACATTGATGCAACCATTGTTAACCAAACTGTGGGACAGTGCTTCGCGAACTCCTTTCGCTGTGCTCCCAGCAGCCCAAACAAGGGGAGGCATCTTATTGGCAGTCAATGATAACTATTTTGATTTGTCCAACATCAACCTCACCACACACGCCATCACCGCAACGGTGACAATGAGGGCTACAAACACTCGCTGGCAGATCACGATTGTCTATGGCCCTCAAGGGGATGATGAAAAATTATGTTCCTACAAGAGCTTCAGAACATCACTGCCCCCGCCCATCAGCGATGGCTCATCCTAGGAGATTTCAACTTGATCTACCAAAGGTAGGAGGACAAAAACAACACAAATCTCAATCGCCCGTCTAATGGGGTCCTTCAAGGCAGCGATTGACAACCAGGGACTCAAAGAGATCAAGTTAAGCGGTCGCCGTTTCACGTGGACAAATGAGCAAAATAACCCCACTATGACTCGGATCGACAGGCTCACATTGCACACCGGAATGGGAGTTATTTTTCCCATCATGTTTCCTCCACCCACTCTCGTCCCTTATGTCAGACCACACACCATTGTTGCTGCACGGGCGCCGACCATTTCAACAACAAGTTCTTCCGCCGAGAACTTTTGGACTAAAATGGAGGGTTTCGAGGGAATTGGTGAAAGCTGAATGGGAAAAGCCAGTCGCTGCCACACTCCCAATCAAAAGGCTGCACATCAAAATGGCTAGGCTGGCAAAAGGCTTGAAGAAATGGCGCAAAGGATAAAATAGGGAACACGAGATTGCAGCTGGCCATCACCAAAGAGGTCCTTCTGCAGTTGGAAATGGCGCAAGAGTCAAGGCCTCTATCCACTCGGGAATTAGAGCTTAGGAAGCGTCTAAAAGCTCGCAGCAGCATCGGATTGGCAGTCATTGAGAAGGCACGGATAAGGCGCGAGGTCCGTGCTCATATACATCCGCAAGCGGGGGCGCCAACACCAAACTTTTCCACATGAAGGCCAACGCCCGGCGACGCAAAAATTACATCCACCGTCTCCGCATGAGGTCGGGTTGGTTTACTCGCAGAAGAAGAAAAGAAAAGGTGGTCGGGGATTATTTCAAAGAACATTTGGGCAACGCCGCGGCAAGAACGCTATCCTTCAATTGGCAAGGCTGGGCTACATGCCAAGGAACCTACAGACCTAGAGCTGCCTTTTACCCAAGAGGAAATCCGACACACCATTTCCACAATGGTATCGAGAAAAGCCCCAGGAACCGGATGGCTACACGGGGGCTTTTTCAAGGCATGCCGGGAGACGATCAAAGAGGACCTCTCGGCAGCCATCAGCGACCTCTTCAACCTCAATGCCCAAGGCCCGGAATTAATGAACTCGGCAAATATTGTGTTTGCTCCCAAAAAGTCCGACACCCAACGGATCACGGACTATAGGCCAATCAGCCTTATGCATAGCCGCAAAAATTTTTTTGCAAAGCTCATGGCTACTGATTAGCACCCCAACTCAACACTTTGGTCTCCAAGCGCCAGAGCGCATTCATAAAAAGAGGAGCATTCACGACAACTTCCTATGTGTGCAAGCCATAGTGAGGAAAATGCATAGAGATAAGACGCCGGCGCTATTCATGAAACTTGACATCCACAAGGCCTTCGACACGGTCAATTGGAGCTACACCGCTAGAGGTCTTCGCTCGCTCGGCCGGTGCCGCGATGGTGTGAATGGGTGTCCATCTTATTTCGCCCGCGGCCACGTCGAGGGTGCTCTGAACGGCGAGCGAGGGAGAGAGTTTCCACCATGCTAGGGGGGTTCGCCAAGGTGACCCCTTATCTCCGATGCTTTTCATCCTTGCCATGGATCCCCTACAACGAATCTGGACCTAGCAAGCGCAAAAGCGGTGCCCTTTCCCCTCCCTCGGGCGGCCACTAGATGGAGGACCTCCCCTATATGCGCCGCGACGCAGCCATCTTCATAAACCCCAAAAAGACGACATTGAAGCGGTTAAAGTCATCCTTCGGGCATTCGGGAAAATCTCTGGTCTACACATCAACCTGGAAAAAAGTTCTATTCATCCGATCAGATGTGATGAGATAGACCTCGACCATGTTCTGGCATCCTTTGCAGGGGACAGAGGCACTTTTCCTTGCAAGTACCTCGGTCTCCAACTTCACACGCAGCGCCATTTACGGAAGGTTCACATCCAACCCCTCATCGAATCGGATTGGACAGAATCACGCCGGGATGGAAAGGAAAATGGTTAAAACAGAGCGGGCCGCCTCACCTTGGTTTCATCGGTTCTCTGGCGATGCCTACTTATCACCCTAACAGTGTTTCCATTAGCGGCATGGGCTCGCAAAAGCATCGACAAGATTTGAAGATCCTTCTTTTGGAAAGGAGAGGACAATGCCAATGGAGGACATTGCCTTGTCAATTGGCCGACGGTGGCTAGACCAAAGGACCTTGGGGGGCTTGGAGTTCGAGAACTTGACAAGTTCAGCGTGAGAGCTTTGCACTTGAGATGGCTATGGCAAGAATGGGTGGACACGAACAAGCCATGGGCTGGAATGGAGATACCCTGCAATGAGCTTGATCGAGTATTGTTCAACGCTTCTACCATAGTCACCGTTGGAGATGGCCACAAGGCGCATTTCTGGCATGACAACTGGCTTGACGGTGAGACACCCAAGTTTCTTGCGCCCGGCCTCTTCGAGTTGGTCAGGTTCAAAAATAGAACAGTCCATCATGAGCTGCATGAGAATGCATGGGTAAATGAGCTAAGAGGCCGGATCACAACACCAACTTCGAGGTGGAGGAGTTTGTCTCACTATGGGTCGTGACTTCAAAGCACGTCCATTTAACCTCGGGAGCCCCGCACACCATCATGCGGAAATGGACATCGAATGGATCATACTCCACCCGTTCAGCTTATAGGATCGGTTTTAGTGGTTCCTATAGAGCCTTCAAAGGCGACCTCATATGGAAAGCGCACACCGAGAACAAGTGTAAAGTGTTTGCATGGATCTTGGCGCGTGAGAAGATTCTTCAAATGGATAATCTCCAAAAGAGAGGTTGGCCTCATCGGGACCACTGCGCCTCGTGCAATGGACCTTTGGAGACATGCCTACATCGACCCTGCTCTCGCCCCTTCACCAAAAACGGTATGGGATCGAGGTCTGCGATGGGAACACCGATCTTGAACATAGTCCTGCGGATCAAGTCCCCACTCATTTCATCTCGTGGTGGGAGGAGGCCCAAGCCACTTGTACTTAAGAGCGGCGAGGAGGCGTTTCAATGGCGTCGCCATCTACATCCTATGGAACGTTTGGAAAGAGAGAAAACGTAAGGATTTTCTCAAACACCTTCGAGACACCGCTGCGGGTGGCGTTGAGAGCCAAGGAGGACATCCTTCGCAAATGAGGAGAGCGCACACTTGGAGAGTGTAATTGTTTTATGTAGCCGCGTCTCTTCACTTTCTGTTTGGCCAAACCCTAATGGGGGTCCTAAAACTTCTGTACATAAACTCTCTTTCCTATCTTAATTGAAAGGCAGAGCTCCTGCCATTGCGTTTCAAAAAAAAAAAAAAAAACAATGGAGTTACTGAACCAAATGATTTAAAATGACAGTGAATTGCAGGTAAGATTCAGAACTGATAATGATGGGACGATCGAATCAATGCTATGGTGCACAGGCAAGAATATTAGAGATTACAAATTATTTGGGGATGTGGTTACTTTCGACACAACATACCGGACAAACTTATACAACTTACCATTTGGGATTTTTGTTGGAGTGAATAACCACTTCCAATCAATTATTTTCGGGGGGTGTTCTGCTGGCACACGAAAGAACAGAAGATTTTGAGTGGACATTTAGTAACTTCACTGAGATAATGGGTGGAAAACAACCTGATACTATACTTACAGGTAATATCCAATGCTTATAGGTCTTTATTAAATTCTAAGTTACTAGGAGTATCCGTACTTTTTGTGAGCTAGGCAATGCACTAGTTTTGCATTGTATGCTGCCTACCTATCGTCTGTAAATATACACAGCAATTATGGTGCTAGAAATGATATTAGGTCTTATTCATATTAATGCAACATGGACTACACTACAAGTAAATTAGCTAAATTCCATCAATTGTTATGTACTACGTGTATCTACATGTCCTCAACATTGAAACAAACTCTGGCATTTTTTTTTTCCAAACAAATCAGTGCCAGGCAATGGCTGCAGCAATTAAAACGACACTACAGGGGACAAGACATAGATGGTGCAGATGGCACATACTAAGGCTAGCAAAACAGAAAATAGGGCCATCCTATTCAAAAAAGAGTAAATTCAAGAAGGAATTCAACAGGTTAATCACAGATGAGACCTCTCCATCTGCATTTGAGCAGAGATGGCATGAACTTGTTGAGGAATACAAGCTCAAAAGAAAACAAGTTTATGAATCGGGCATACAAATTCAGAGGAATGTGGGCAAAGCCATACTTCATGGACATTTTCTGTGCTGGCATGACTAGCACTCAAAGAAGTGAGAGCGCAAAACCACATGTTGAAGAGATTCATCCAACGATCGGCCCCAATGCACACATTTGTCTCAAAATTCCAGGATTTTCAATTCGATCGTAACCAAGAAGAACAGAGGCAGAACCATCTGACTAAACAGGTAACTACAGCAAAAAAAATGGCATTCAAGAGACTTTCTTGGTTAATAATATATTAAACTGAAACCTACAGTTTTGGGTTTTCAGGTGACAATTGTTTAGAGAGTGCAAATATGATGATCTGCAGCTCTCTTTTTGTCTTTCAAAAAGACAATTTTTGTGACTGCAATCACAATAACTTAGCTTATATTTATGCAGATGAGTAGACGGATGAAGCTTGGCGTACCAATAGAGAAGCACTCGGAGACAGTTTACACGAGAGAGATGCATGAAAGATTTGTGAAACAACTGTACGAAGCTGGTTCTGTAACATCCCAGACATTAAAAAGTAATTAAAATTTTAAATACGATTATCATCATGTGAAATTATCAAGTATCATGGCAATAATGCATTTCATGTTTCAGTTTTATCCTATGAATGTTGCATATGCCATGTTTCATTTATTTCATGAAATGTTATTTATGTTATAATTAAGGTTTTGGTGAACTAATAAATTTACTTTTCATGATGAAGAAACTTTCCAAATTTTTATTCCATGAACCGGTGTGATGCTTGAGCTTTAAAATAATGTTAATGGTTGAGGTGTTTGAATAATGTTTGTTTACTAATTAAATACCGAATTTAGAAATGAAATAAGTATTAATCCTAATTTTAAATTTAAATGTGGGAAACCTACTTTCAAAACTATTGAGAATTTGGCGATGATCCCAAAAGTAAAATTGTAGATCTTGTTTAATTAAGAAACTTTTATTCTCGGAGATTTCAACTTCTATTTAATGTTTGGGAGATTTTTGAAAAAGAAGAGAGAAAGATGAACTAGTACACTACTTCGAGAAACAGCCTAGCTGCACATACATGCTTGCTTGCCGTGCTGTCGCCGTGAACCGTTTGGCCACCGTCGAGGCGTTGACGCGCGGACACCTGCGTGGCCGGTCCAAGCACCTGCTGGCAACGCCTGGAAGCTGCGCGCCCGTCCTCAAAGGCTCAGTCAGAAGCCGTCGTCTTCTTTTCTTGCTCCTGCTGCCGCTGCCGCGTTCGATCAGTTCGCCGGCAAAATCCGCCGACGCCACTGCAGCTCCGCCCGCTCCATCGCCTAGCTAGCCTCGCGCTGTCCTTCTCGGCCGGAATTGCCCATGCGCGCCGTTGTCGCCACGGCTGCGTGTTCACCACGGCCGACACCACCGTGCCACTGCTCGTGTGGCCAGGTCGTTACCGGCCGCGCGCGGCGATGGCACCTTCCCGTGCGGCTGAGGCCCGGGGGCGCTGCTGCCCTGCAGCCATGCTGTCGCTGCCGGGACTACCGGCGGAGCCGGAAGTCGAGGTGGATCAACGGACCGCTGCCGACGCCGTTCCTCTCCCTGTTCGTACGGAACGAACGAAGGTAGAAGACTGAGGACCCAGATTCAATTAGAAGCTCTTCGAGGATTTCTGATGTAAATTTCTTACCTCATGTAAATAGTGTTTTATATTTAATTGCAGTTTCATAAAGTACAGGGTCTTTTTATGAAAAGTGCCAAGGCATGCCTAACCAGGCCGCATGGGCCGGCCTGTTTACGCTGTTGGGCCTTTGTGGGCTACTTTGAGCCCGAGTGCTCTTTTTCTTTTTATTATGTGTTTTATCAATTTCCTTTATAATGAATAGTGCTGAATTTGTGAATTTCATAACTAATTATTGGTGCATGCTAAATTCATGAAACTTTTTGTGTAGCTCTTATGTGATGGTGTTTACATATGAAAATTATGAGATGTTGAAAATCAATCGTTCTGGCATGAGTAAAAATTACATTCTTTAATTGAAAAATGTGTCTTCCATGATTTCCAAGTAATTAAAATAATTACCCCAAAATCATGAAACATGTTTTGGCACTGTTTTAGGGTATGTCTTGCCTCCACAAAAGTTCGAGTTAACTTTGAAAAGTTTTAGTGATTTATTATTTCATGCTCAATTTAATAATTCAAGTAATTAGTCTTAATGACTTAGGTTTGTGTGACTTTGGGTTGATTGTGAAGCTTGGATCATACCACATCAAATGGCCCTTGAGAACTCC
Source organism: Hyparrhenia diplandra (assembly GCA_015847255.1). Taxonomy (NCBI): domain Eukaryota; kingdom Viridiplantae; phylum Streptophyta; class Magnoliopsida; order Poales; family Poaceae; genus Hyparrhenia; species Hyparrhenia diplandra. The sequence continues at coordinate 613,625 of JADLZK010010753.1, read as the reverse complement.
TTTAGTAGTAATGAGGATCATGTTTACCTTATGAGTAGTGCTACAAGTTAGTTTTGTTGGCTTGCAACTTTATCGTAAAGGAAAGTTGTACTCAAGTTAATTAAGTCACTATGTCTTTCATCCAAGCACTTTCATGCATTATGGCATACATTCTATCATGTTAAGCAATGCATCATGTATTGCGTGTAGTAAACGAGAAAGAGAAGGGTTAGAAGCGCAAGTACCAAGCGTCGCGATGCTTTGGTCTCGTCGAAATTAAGGCAAGTGCATGACGAGTCTTTACTTGGGCTTTATGCTTATGGTTCGAAGTTTTTCTTTGCTCCTCAATGTTCAAGTGTTATATATTTTTGGCTTATTGTTCAAGTTTCCAGTTCATAAGCTTCAAGTTTCAAGCTTTCATTTACATTCAATTCGATTAGGTCGTTTATCCCGAGGTGCAATTTGGTTCTTATATTCAAGTGCACGTGGAGTAAGTCTTTGGCCCCACTTGCTCGGCTTTACCGGTAAATGCTAAGGAGTATTCAAGTCTTTGTCCGCTTCGGGCGGAAACTACTATTTAGTTGGAGTTCCAAGATTTCATTCATGAATTCTCATGAGTTGATTTTCTTTTGGTTCTTAATGTACTTGCCGAGTGTTTTCACTCACCCTTGTGTTCATTTGGTTTTTAGGTGCTAAACCATCACGACTTGCATGGGAACCGGGAGTAGCACCATCATCACAAGTACTCACTTTTTGTTTACAAACGCGTAATCTTTTTACATAGCGGTACTGTAATGGGTTTTTTTAATCCTAGTATATATGTATTGAGGGTAGCCCCCTGGTGTTTCTAGCCGGGGCGTTACATTTGGTACCGTGAGTCAAGTTATAGATTCTCGGAAAATAAGTTTTAAAATAACACACTTTTGCACTATAGGATGGGCTTTATGGGTTGCATTGCTTTTGTGCTTCCGCTGATTGTTTTTTTTCATGTATATCTGAATTGTTTATGGTACCTTTATTATACTCCTAACGCTGTGAACCATATAGGATGAGCATATCTCATATCATGCATAAAATGATGAAATAATCTGGTTCTTAAAATTTCCTTCTTATATTCCGGGAGCAAACTATGGTACGTTATAGTTGTTTTGTTGTAGTAGATCTCATCTTGAACAAGGTTTAGCTAATGATTTTCCTTTTGATGATCCTCGCTCCATAAGCTCCTAGTCCTTGGGGAACTTCGATGCACTCATCTACTATGCCAATTCAATATAAAAACCCCGACTAATTCTTGATTTCTTAGATTTATGAATATGTTAGCCCTTATCTACTTCTGTCATGACACGTGCTATTCCTTGAATTGATAACCAACATGCGTTGGTTGAAAGCTATTGTAATTGTACTCTATGGTGGTACCGCGATCTAGGACCATGATGCAAATCAAAATGGGGTCTCCTATGGATCGCGACCATAGGAAGTTATTGCTAGACGGCTCATTTGTTATCGAGGCTCGTGGTCATGATCCATTATAGTCACGATTAATGTGCTTTTCGCTCTCTTTGAAACCTCTTTTTTGAAAATTCATATCCATGCTTCTCCCGAATTTCCGAAAACTCTAATTGTTGTTGTAAATGTCGCCTTTTGGTCGAGGTTGTGATCTCGTGATCAACTCTTGACGTTTCGTGAACATATTGCAAGTCAATGTGTGGGACACATTTCCTTTTCCGCTACTTATCTCACATGTTTTGTCACTTCAAAATCTCGGGGCGAGATTTCTTTAAGCGGGGAAGACTGTAACATCCCGCACATTAAAAAGTAATTAAAATTTTAAATACGATTATCATCATGTGAAATTATCAAGTATCATGGCAATAATGCATTTCATGTTTCAGTTTTATCCTATGAATGTTGCATATGCCATGTTTCATTTATTTCATGAAATGTTATTTATGTTATAATTAAGGTTTTGGTGAACTAATAAATTTACTTTTCATGATGAAGAAACTTTCCAAATTTTTATTCCATGAACCGGTTGTGATGCTTGAGCTTTAAAATAATGTTAATGGTTGAGGTGTTTGAATAATGTTTGTTTACTAATTAAATACCGAATTTAGAAATGAAATAAGTATTAATCCTAATTTTAAATTTAAATGTGGGAAACCTACTTTCAAAACTATTGAGAATTTGGCGATGATCCCAAAAGTAAAATTGTAGATCTTGTTTAATTAAGAAACTTTTATTCTCGGAGATTTCAACTTCTATTTAATGTTTGGGAGATTTTTGAAAAGAAGAGAGAAAGATGAACTAGTACACTACTTCGAGAAACAGCCTAGCTGCACATACATGCTTGCTTGCCGTGCTGTCGCCGTGAACCGTTTGGCCACCGTCGAGGCGTTGACGCGCGGACACCTGCGTGGCCGGTCCAAGCACCTGCTGGCAACGCCTGGAAGCTGCGCGCCCGTCCTCAAAGGCTCAGTCAGAAGCCGTCGTCTTCTTTTCTTGCTCCTGCTGCCGCTGCCGCGTTCGATCAGTTCGCCGGCAAAATCCGCCGACGCCACTGCAGCTCCGCCCGCTCCATCGCCTAGCTAGCCTCGCGCTGTCCTTCTCGGCCGGAATTGCCCATGCGCGCCGTTGTCGCCACGGCTGCGTGTTCACCACGGCCGACACCACCGTGCCACTGCTCGTGTGGCCAGGTCGTTACCGGCCGCGCGCGGCGATGGCACCTTCCCGTGCGGCTGAGGCCCGGGGCGCTGCTGCCCTGCAGCCATGCTGTCGCTGCCGGGACTACCGGCGGAGCCGGAAGTCGAGGTGGATCAACGGACCGCTGCCGACGCCGTTCCTCTCCCTGTTCGTACGGAACGAACGAAGGTAGAAGACTGAGGACCCAGATTCAATTAGAAGCTCTTCGAGGATTTCTGATGTAAATTTCTTACCTCATGTAAATAGTGTTTTATATTTAATTGCAGTTTCATAAAGTACAGGGTCTTTTTATGAAAAGTGCCAAGGCATGCCTAACCAGGCCGCATGGGCCGGCCTGTTTACGCTGTTGGGCCTTTGTGGGCTACTTTGAGCCCGAGTGCTCTTTTTCTTTTTATTATGTGTTTTATCAATTTCCTTTATAATGAATAGTGCTGAATTTGTGAATTTCATAACTAATTATTGGTGCATGCTAAATTCATGAAACTTTTTGTGTAGCTCTTATGTGATGGTGTTTACATATGAAAATTATGAGATGTTGAAAATCAATCGTTCTGGCATGAGTAAAAATTACATTCTTTAATTGAAAAATGTGTCTTCCATGATTTCCGATAATTAAAATAATTACCCCAAAATCATGAAACATGTTTTTTGCACTGTTTTTAGGGTATGTCTTGCCTCCACAAAAGTTCGAAGTTAACTTTGAAAAGTTTTAGTGATTTATTATTTCATGCTCAATTTAATAATTCAAGTAATTAGTCTTAATGACTTAGGTTTGTGTGACTTTTGGGTTGATTGTGAAGCTTGGATCATACCACATCAAATGGCCCTTGAGAACTCCTTTAGTAGTAATGAGGATCATGTTTACCTTATGAGTAGTGCTACAAGTTAGTTTTGTTGGCTTGCAACTTTATCGTAAAGGAAAGTTGTACTCAAGTTAATTAAGTCACTATGTCTTTCATCCAAGCACTTTCATGCATTATGGCATACATTCTATCATGTTAAGCAATGCATCATGTATTGCGTGTAGTAAACGAGAAAGAGAAGGGTTAGAAGCTACAAGTACCAAGCGTGCGATGCTTTGGTCTCGTCGAAATTAAGGCAAGTGCATGACGAGTCTTTACTTGGGCTTTATGCTTATGGTTCGAGTTTTTTTTTGCTCCTCAATGTTCAAGTGTTATATATTTTTGGCTTATTGTTCAAGTTTCCAGTTCATAAGCTTCAAGTTTCAAGCTTTCATTTACATTCAATTCCAAATTAATCGGTTTATCCTGAGGTGCAATTTGGTTCTTATATTCAAGTACCGTGGAGTAAGTCTTTGGCCCCACTTGCTCGGCTTTACCGGGTAAATGCTAAGGGAGTATTCAAGTCTTTGTCCGTTTTAGGGCGGAAACTACTATTTAGTTGGAGTTCCAGATATTTCATTCATGAATTCTCATGAGTTGATTTTCTTTTTGGTTCTTAATGTACTTGGCGAGTGTTTTCACTCACCCTTGTGTTCATTTGGTTTTAGGTGCTAAACCATCACGACTTGCATGGGAACTGGAGTAGCACCATCATCACAAGTACTCACTTTTTGTTTACAAACGCGTAATCTTTTACATAGCGGCTGTAATGGGTTTTTAATCCTAGTATATATGTGTTGAGGGTAGCCCCCGGTGGTGTTTCTAGCCGGGCGTTACAGGTTCATTCACCATTGTTGACAAGTCAGAGAATCATCAGAGATTTACAGTTGTCCACATCAACGAACTAAACTGTACCCAGCGAAGGGAATACAAAGTCTATGAAACAAATGTTGATAAATTTACTTGCACCTGCGGGCTCTATGAACATGCAGGATTGCCCTGCCGACATAACCTTAAGGTATGTCCTACAACGAAATAAATGGTATAGTACAAAATGGAACAGTATTTAACCTTCTTGCTGGAACAGGTCCTTGTTCACTTGGACAGATTGGAAATTCCAAGAGGCAACATACATCAAAGGTGGACAAGGGATGCGGGCAAAATGGATAGCGAGTATCATGAAGAACCAACCATTGAACAATTGTCCTCACAAACAGATGACATGAAGAGGAGATTATTGATCATGAAAGCCCTAGAGCTTTCCCAGGCAAAAGGGCCCATAGATGACGAAGCTTTCTCTGAAGCTATGCATGCAATACAGAGCATGACTGCAAAGGGGCAAAAAATTGAGACATCTACAAGAAGGCAGGCAGAGCCAGAAGCAGCAATGGCGACAGTCTTTAGAACCGAAAATATAGAAATTTCATGCCCTCCAAGACCTAAAAAGGATGGGCAGGCCAAGAGATACCTCATTGAAATCATGGAAAAAACACTCGAAACTGGAGAAGGACAATAGGAGGGAAGAAGATGCAAAATTAACAGCGTTTGGATCAGCTTCAAAGACAAGAAGCCTATCTGACTTGATGCATGTTACTTAGTTTGCAAGGTTTTCAATTCGGCCCGAATTATCTTAGATTTGTTGGCTTGAGTTGTTTAGTTTCAAGTTGAGAAACCTTTTAATATATTAGGTTTGTTGGCAGTTTCAATTGAGTTGTTTAGTTTCAGGTTTCTAAAAGCTCACGGTCTGGTCCTGCTTCGAGGCATTGTAGCAGTTCCTATTGATTTTATGGTACCGTGTATTTTAGTTAATTGGATGTCATTCCTATCAATGTAATGCCACTTGCAATTCTAATTTGGATCACCTTGTTGCCTCGTATTTCAATTCATTCGTTGTCATGCTTAGCAATGTAACTCTGCTTTGCATCAGCTGGTTTGTGGAAATTATAAGAAGTTAGCTCTCCATTAGCTAGTCGAATTTAGAAACATACTATCATTACTCGAAATGACCTTTCGATTAGCTTCTATTTTGTGTTGTCTCACTGCAACAACACCTGGTATCTATGTCTTGCAGTGATGAGATGTATTTCAATTGCATGAACCAATCTTTCGAGATTGGCAAAGTATCAAAATGAAACAACCCGGCTAGGCGGATTACAAATTTGGTAAGGCCGGGATGCATCTGGGAATTCTTTCACATGCAAGGAACTGGCTAGACCAGGTTGAAAACTAGCTAAGCCAACTTGGGCGCATACCAGCTAGGCCGGTTACAGGTTCAGGTTGGCCGGCATAAAGAACAGGGTAAATTAAAGTGCTCCAAAAACAGTTATGATTACCACCTTCTTGACTATGTGCACGGGCAAGTGAAAATGATAAAGAGAACCATCAACAGATTGAGAATCTCTTGTATCCTTGGCAGAAAATGGATGGATTGCATAGCAGATAACTAGTGCAATAACTTTTTTTTTTAAGATCAAAGGGCGAGCCCCGACTTATATTGAAAATCACCGAACCGAGTAATGGGTTAACAAGCAGGTTTTTTACATCACCACAGTGCCTCATGCACTCGCCCACACAAGCTTAACAAGCTATTACACCCAGAACAAGAAAAACAATACGCTACACCGAGAGCAACAGCAAGTTAAAAGCTCTATGGCACAAAAGATTGTAAAGTTCTTTTCGCCACCAGGTGTTTTCATCACGTCGACTGACCGCCCATCTCCTTTCTAGCTTTCTACTTTCTGCTCGATACCTCCTGCCGCATTGCACCTCCTTCACTGATTCACCATGCTTTGAGCCCTTCCTAGAGCTTCTGGATTGCATCCTCCAGGTCCTGCGCCATCCTCCCCTTCACAATCTTCTTCCACTATGATAAGAACCCCAGAGTATACAGTGGAATAACTAGATGTGCCATAACTTTACAGGGTGACGATATTGTTTTCTGTCAAAGATCACTTGCCTGACCTACTTTTGTTAACACATTTGAAATAACCATTTATTGTGGCAAATACCTATTCCAAGTTGGCACTTGATAAGTTTGCCTGCAAAATGATATTATGCAAAAAGACCAATCACAGGAATGTTTAAAAACGAATCACTATGTTGACATGTATTGGCATAGTTCAATCAGAGGGGATATACATAAATAGATTTGTTTCATAAAAGATAAACAAAAAAGAGCAGTGAGACCAAAATGTGGAGTACTAGTGGGGTCCATAAGTCAGAGTGCCCTCCTGAACCAATCAATTGAAGTAAAATAAACGTCACATGTCATAGAGTGGCAGAGTTTATCTGAAACACAAGAGAGTCTATCTGCGGTTTGGGGGAGCAGAAGTGAAATCTATCTGTAAGGACTGGTGGAGCATATGACACATGAGTTTCTAAGGCAACAGAAAAAATTTGTAAACACAATCCATACCATTTGTAAACAGAATCCAAACCAACTTATCACTAGAATGAAACTTGTATATTCCATACTATCTCGTTATATAAGAGATCAAGCTTTATACTTACTCGTGCTCCTGGTCAGTCACATATCCTCCTCTAGGTCTCCCTAGTGCTTGCTGCGGTCACAAGCTCCTCCTGTAATGCAACATAACTCAAGAAATTCAACCAGGGGTAAAGAACACAGAAATACTAGACTAGGATAAAAAAAAGGAAATGCTCTGATCAGACATACATCATAAATTGCACTAGGATGAATTGGAGCATCAGGAATATTCAGTTGAGGATAGGAGGGTGGGAGACCTCATTGCTAGAAAATTATACTGTCTCTGTTCAGACTTGAGTGGATTCTCAGTATATTGTTAAATCATGTAACACAAAGCGGTTGATACTTTTGAACTTGGTCATGTTATCTTATACTCGTTTGACTTTTCAGACAGTAGAAAAACAAAATCTGTTGCCATCGTCATAGAGGATGCTGCATGGATATTGCTGGCAAAACACACAATTTTTATATGTCATCCTTGTTCAGACTTTTCAAGTTTTATCTCCCTCTGTATTTCATCTTGAATGCTGATTGGAAGAGGGCTGCCCTTTGATGCCATACATCTTTCTCGTTTGAGTCTCCACAGCAATGAATATTTGTAGTGAATTATAAACCGAATGATGATGCTTGGCAGTTGGCATCAGTATCGTGTAGAAAATTTAAACTAAGGACAACTACAATTTTTGACAAACACTAAAGAAAAAAATATGAGTGGCTTGAGTTAATCTTAGTTAAATTTGAAAATTTATAAATAGAATGAAAAAGTATGACTCATAATAGCTTGTGTTCCAGTGAGAAATTTAATTGTTATTGAACCAAAAAATACAACAAATTGCAAGTTGTTGTACCTAGAGCACACAAAATTTAGTGGGATGTTTCATGGAGGTAGAATGACAGATGGTCAACAGAATATTTTCTACAGGTGTTATTTGTGCTTCATAAATCCTATATACTTACATAGAGCTTCATGTGCAGTCAACCTCTTTATGGGATCATGCTTAAGCATCTTCCATACCAAAACCTTTGCACTCTCTGAAACACTGGGATAGATATCGGATGGAAAATCAAGAATGCCTTCCAGAACATGTTCAAATATGCCCTGTTCAGATTCTGCAAAAGGAAGACCAATGTTCAATAGAAAATAGAACAGTGCAGCACTCTTAGAAGCAACACGGCACCGTCCAAAAATGGAGGAACCCCACTTTCGATAAGATATAAATCATTACACCAGCATTTCACACATCAAGCACACAGACACATTGTTTATTTAGAATCTCAGCGGCAACACATCAAGTAATTTATATAATGAGACCTATATAGCAAAAATTAACCATGATACTAGAAATTTATGTCTCTCAAAACACATGCAGGCTATCCATTAGCTAAAGACTATCCAATACTATGTGTTAACAGGATCTCACTCTGCCTCTCTGTACAAATCCAAACCTATTGCTAGAAAGGGGAAAAGCATGTCACCTGCAAAAGAGTAGTAGGTATCTCAATGAGACCCTGTTGCAAAAGATCAACACTTTCAAGGCGCCGGAGAGGGACAGGAGTTATTAGATATACCAAGCCTTTTTGAATATCGACGCCCCTTACGATGCCTGCACAGGTACATAATATCATTATTATTTGCACACACAGATCAACCCAGATACCAGAGGATGCATCATGTGCTGCTGAAACCACATTATTCAAAAATAAACCAGATATTGTTCACGACCTGCATGCTCAAGATGAACTTTCTCAGGCGGGAAATTGGTTAGTCTCTGGGCTAAAACTGACGATAATAATTACAGAACAACTTTGGGTCCCACTCCAAAATGACTTGCTAGCTAATCAGATGCAAGATGCTTTCACAGTGAATCTAATAACCAAAAAAAAAAAAAAAGGCAGTCGACAGAAAGGTTACCTAGACCAACACAGTAAGGGATTGATCTGGTTCCCTCTGATGCATTGGACACTGCCAAACCAACTACTGTTGCATTCAGACTACGCCATATCTCACCAGTAGGTACCTGGGCAAAGAGTAATCATGTCGATGTTCAGGACTTCCACTAACCGTGGATATACAAACTAAACTGGTACCTACCATATTTCCTGATTTACTATACAATCGCAGAGCAATAGGGTAGAACTTTTGAGCATGCAAATATCCATGATGCTGATAATATCTTATCGAGGATTGCACATCTAATCTTTGTCAAGGACTAACTGGCAATACATAAAACTTAAAGGCAGGAGGTTTGGATACTAGAAATTTAATGGTTCAAGAAATAAACCTCTACATCTTCGGGATCCCCTGTTTCGGGAAAAATTGTTGCGCAAATGAACTGCGGACTCTGCAACCAAATCCGACTGTAGAGCATGAGAAGATTTCATCCGCTTGCAACGAGTACCCATCAAAAGACTTCAAATGGGGAGGTAGTGGCAAGATCCAGCGCCGCAGCCGCCAGCGTCCGGGCCTCCGCCCGCATCAGCAGCTCGAACACCAGGTTTTCCCCGAGATCCGGCACCCTCACCTGCTCCTCAGCCCCTTCGGACTCTGGACCTGGCGGCGGCTCCGGCTCCCCCACCCTTGCGGCGGCGAGGGTTGGGGCCCGGTGGTCGTCGCCACCGCCTGCAGAATCGGAGCGGCACTTCATGGCCGGATTGAGGGGCGCAGTGGGCGCAGTCTGCTTGGCTTCGATGGGAAGGAAAAGGGACATGAACAGTAGCGGGAGTAAATAAAGGTAAGCTGTGACGACAGGTGGAATCGGAACGGGAACCGAAAACGGGATTGCTGATGGGACCAAATGACCACGCTAATAGGTACAGCAAAAACTGTAACAACAAAGAAGGCCCTGATGGCACACGAATCTCAAAGATTCACGAACGGCGCATAAAGGGTGGGGTACCTGCCCCTGGGGCACCGCGACATTCGGCTGATGGAGAGATAGCACCTCCCAGGGAGATGACATGGATAGAGGTTTGCACATCACGGCAGCAGCCGGCAGCATATGCACCTACGAGACCTATCAAGTCCAGCAGCATGAGGCCGTCCAGTGCACGGCTTCTTTGTGTCTGGCATCTTGTTGTGAGGGCCATAAAAATGGAAACTATGGAAGCCACGAGGGCCATTGAATTGCAGAACATGAACACCCTATACCGGGTAGGATGCTTGGCAAAGAGGATTGGGTCGCCGGCCTTATGGCTGTCCAGGTCGTTGAGCCATAGGCCACCTGGCGGGCTCAACCCTCCTTGGTAGGTCACCGTGGCGGAGAGTGTGGTAAACAGCAGGATAAACAGGGGATTCATTCCATCGCGGGAAGATGATGTCGGAGTGCAGGATAAACATGAGATCCTGTGTTTGTAGAGGATGGTTTTGTTAGCTGGATATTAGAAACCAATGCTGACGAACAGAGCTCAAATTGAAATCGACCTGCTGCCATACTTACCGATTACGAATATAATTGTCCCAGCAATGTTTAACTGCTTTCCGGATGAGCATCCATATGTAGAGCAGGATCGCAACCATGACCACCATCACGGGCACGATGACAAACCAACTAAGGAAGATATAGTTGAGGTAGGCCTTGTCTATGCTGCACCCGGCGGCATATGCTATCATAAGGCCGTACACTGCTACACTGTGGCAACTATAAAGCCAACAAAACATGAAACATTTGTCAACTCTGTTGGTCAGGCCCAGCGGGATGATGAAGAGGGACCCTACAAACGCCATGGTGTTACCGACGAAGAACGCCGTGAAGCGGCGCCGGTGATGGACCGGTAGTGCTGGGCTGTGAAATTTTTTTCGCGAAATATCGCGAAATTTCCGATATATCGCATTTTTTTCAGTGAGGTCCAAAAAATTTTATATCGGTAAAAATTTTTCGCTAAATTCATATTTCACTCAAAAAAATTACACCAACCCATCCTAAAATCTCCATATCCTCTAGTCTTAATAAAGACTTATTTTTTTCAAATCTATTTATTTTTTCTCACTAACAAATTCGATGATACTAACATATTTTTGCAAGTTGCCCACCGTGAGCCCGTTGTATTATCACTTCACAACTTATGCGATATATTGTGTTGTTTCGTTCATGTTATATAAATTTGTGATGGAAGATGGATTTGAGAGTTTTTGTAGTGAGATGATGCCAAATTTTTTAAAATGCATTTTTAATTTGTTTAAATTTGACCCGATATTTCCGAAATTTCCGAAATATCGGATTTTTCTCGCAAGTGCCGATATTTTTTTTTCTACCGGTAGAAAAAACTAGGGGCCGGGTCTCCCCGCGAGGTGCCCTTCCCGGGTGTCCGGCCGACGCGCTCCCGGCGGGCTCAAATCCGCCGTGTATGCCATGCTCATTCACGGCGATTGCACTCGTACATGTCGCGGGCAGCGAAAAGATTCAAATTGGAAACCCGTTGTTTGGAGAAGATTGTCACGCCCCACCTTTAATGGGACTTTTAATCACGCCATTGGCGCCGAGGATCACGCTACCAATACGTTTAGCGATCCACGATGGTGAGAAATCCGTTATATGAATAATACCGAGCAAGAAATGTATAGGATAGAAGTTCTTACGATTGGTGACGGCGACACCTAGGCCGGGTTATGAATATCGAGTAGCCAACCGTGAAGCGTTGGTATATCGTCCGGGCACTTCTCCTTATTCCACGTGGCATCTTGATAGTGGATAGGAATTGGGTTCGACCTTACTCCTACTCGGTCGCCTTCACGGCTCCTATGTACGCCAGATCCTTTACCTTGGCGACTTTACCTTCTTTCGTGCCGATGTCCGTAAAAAACAGAGGGGTGAGTACAAAGGTACTCGGCAAGTCCAAACCAGGGGTGGTTTGGTAAATTAAGGGTTGGGCCCTAGCGAGTCTCTAAAACCCGCTCTTACTAGTTCCCCTGGTTATCTCATCTTACCATCACCTTCACATATCTCAAAAGGTTAGTTATATCTAATCATAGATGTTCTTGCCTAGCATTCGTCCATTCCAAGGACGTGGCTATTCGAATAGGTTTAAGTAACTCTGCGAGAGGTTGTACAAATTTCCCCACACGATAGGTGTTGCCTCCTCCCACCGTCATGGCTTCCCGGCTGCACCCCTAACGAGATCCGTGCCGCTTAGGTGCTACCCTAGGTATATTGGTATAATCTTCACCACGACTTCGAGGGTTGGAAGGATAACACATCCCTCTAAGGATGACGTATTACCCTAGACAATATGATGATACCAAATCACCATGGCTTTACGGTAATACCTTATTACCCAACCTATAATTGTCAACTCACAACCCAATCATTAATCATCAATATGTGCCTCTAACACCGCGCCATCATGCGCCCAAACACTTACGTGGAAGATCACTTTCGGATCCACGCCAACCGGACCATGGGGGCACTCTCCCCACGTCTGCTCCTAATAGATCGTTTGCCCGCCTTCCGGCCACCTTGGATCCCAATTATACCTCAACCCAACGGGTGTGAATCAAGCCATCCCATATATGGCGTGTGGTCAGTATCGGAAATATCTTACTAGGTAGAAGGTCTATGAACCGGTCCTTAGGGAGGCGAGCATCTCTCCGCTGGGATTCATCCCCGATTGTGATTAGTCCACCTCCATGTAGACAATCACCACTCACCTTTTTGTTGGAGGGTTCACATTATTACTTTCGGGTTACCTCGATCTTCTTGAATCATATTATATCATCATATTAAGGTCATGATTAGGGGGGTAAGGACTTGCCCGGGAGGTTCCTACGAATCGGCACCGGGCGTTGAACGTCTCTCGCTGATCCGGATGACACTCCTAATCCCGGTCGTCGAACGCGACTACTTCGCTGGCGATAACCTAGCTTGAACTATATCATGCAAAACAAACAGATAATATTATGGTGGTAATGGGTTAGATGCATAGAGCTAGATTTTAGCTAAATTATGGAAGTCGTTTTCACGCTTGCGGAGTTAAATTGCATGAGATACGAATATTACAATATTAATCCCTAATTAAATCATTAGGGTAATATTATAATATAATTTTATTATGTAATAATATTGGAACTAATTACATGATAAAATTCTATAAATCAATTAATGAATTTACAAATTTTCTGGGAATTTTTCCGACATGGGAAGGTCTACTTATAAACTTCGTGGTACAATTATCGGGTGGATCTAGCGGTTAAAACTGTGTACACAGAACTGCCTCCATACGCGTGGATGACATGTGTGTAACACCCGTATTTTTGCATCATTTTAAAATTCACTAAAAAATTGAACTTTTTATAATTATCAACTAAAACTTAATTTATTTCCCCGCTCAACTCGAAACCCGTTTTCAAAAACCTTGCATTAAAATTCACCATATAGAAACAAGGCCTTGTTTGAATGTATGATAGATTGTCTGTTTGTCGAGCTAGAATTTATTTCGGGCATCGGATAATACTTCCTTGTCTCCTACACCAAATGATCCCCTTGACCTTTTGCTCAATTACCAAACCACCAAATATTTTCATCGACCATCCACCATCATGAACCCCTTGACCCCCCTCCTTGATCTTTCCACCAAATACCCCCTCCTTGATCTCATCTTTGAATCACAAGCATCACACCATAATTCCAAAATTCATAAATGTGCTTAGTTTATTCCTCTCCTGGAAATAAAGAGGCCATCATATATTTATATACAAATAATATGGGTACATACATATCATACATGTGTGTGTATTCCAATATAAGTATATAAATCTACAAGAGCATGGCCAAGTATATATATTCACACAAATGCTTATACAAGTATAAGTGTGCATGTATATTACAAAATGGAAAAGGAAATTATAAAAGGAAAGGCCACGGGCTCCTCATTCTCTCCCTCTCCTCTCCCCTTTCTGGCCTGCTCACGGCGCAGCTCGACCAGAGTCGGCCCTGCAGCAGTAGCACTAGCAACAGCCCAGCAGCCATGCCCATCTCTTTCCTCCCTTCTCACAATGACAACGTGGCCCCACCTGTCATATATCCCTCCCACCTCCATCAATCTCCTCTGTTTGCACGCACGCACAACACAGTCACGGCGACTCCACCACAGTGGACAAGTTGACCGTGTCCGGGAAATATCTTCCCGTCTCACTCGCCTCAAATGCCGACAAGTGGGCCCAGACCGTCATACCTCTCTTCCTCCTCCATCCGTTCCCCATCTCTGTGTTCACGCACACGACGCACGCGCGTCACAGTGACGAAGACCAGGGAACAGAGGCGCTGCTGACCCTCTTGCCGAGCCGTCCCGTCATGCCAGCGAGGACCAGCTGTCCCCTCCCTCGTCGTCATCCACGGACACTGGGTGTTCCCTGTACGCCGTTGTCGCAAGCGGGACCATGGCCGCTGTTCAAGGTGGCCGAGGCCGCTGTTGCTGCTGACCACTCCACCACGCTCGCCAGATGCACATGCCCCGACCGCGCCAGCGCCTCCCTGCTCCCCGTCGACGAAGCCACAGCGGCACCGCGTCCGCCTTGCTGGCTGCCGGAAAATATCTCCGGCGAGCCCTCCTCCGCCCCGCCTATAAATAGGCCTTCCCAGACCACGAAGCCGGCCACACCGAGCTCAGCGCCGGGACGGCCGACGCCGAGGGCCTGCATGGGCGCACTGCGCCCTGCCTCCGTCGCGCCGCCGTCGGCCAACTGAAGCCCGCTGTCACCCAGCTCGCTGGGCGCTGTGTCGAGGACGTCGAAGCCGCCGCGCTCCCATCGCCCGCCACCGCGCTCGGATGCCGCTGGAGCTCCACCAACGCCGCCCGCGCATGCCGTGCTCGCCCAGCAACCTCGCGCCACCACTCCGCCCAGACGCGCCGCTCCGCCGCGTCGTCACACAGCACGCCGCGGACAGGGACGATCCGCCGGCCACGCTCGCCGCCAAGCGTGCCCCCGCCCGCGCACTGCCCCTGCTCCGCTCGCCACCACCAGCCGCTCGCCATGCCATGCCGCCGCGCCGCCACCAGCGCGCTGCCCGTGCCCAGCTTGCCGCCGCGCCGCCACCAGCGCGCTGCCCGTGCCCAGCTTGCCGCCGCCGCAGCCCACCGCTCCACCCACATCACCACCGAGCCGACGCCGGAGCACTAACCACCGCCGGCGAGCCGTCCCTCCATCCCTCTCCCTTCTCTAATTTCTCTCCTGCGACACGAAACGAGGACGGCGACGAACAGTCCGCCCGTGAGGACGGCATCCAGGGAAAGACTCCAACCTTATCCCTTCCCTCGGCGGGCCCCACTCGTCATGGACCTAGTTCACATGGACCGAGAGAAAGACAGACCGGTCCGCGGCACAGTACGGACCCGGTCCACGAAACAGTGCCGAACTGTCCACCCTTGACCTGGACCCGCGTGTCAGCCGGTAATAAAATGCTACGGGCACACGAGGCAGCGTACACAGAGGAGTAAAAGTCTATTTTCCAGTCACATACAGAAAATTCTTAAATAAACTAGGTACACTCTAGATTCTACCCAAGTCCTTACATTCCAGTTTCCATAATTCCTAAATTCCAGATTAATTTCCAAAGTTCAATTACTTTATAAATCCTTTAATAAAACTTTGGAAATTAATATCTTTTTCATTCCACCTCCAAATCAATCTATTCCACCTCCTAAATTCTTCTAAAATCATGCCCTAATATTTTATGCCATTATTTGATGCTCATTTAAATTCTAGTTTATGTATGCTTGTAATTTATTTAATCGCTTCTGTAGTTAACGTAAACCCTAGTTTACCCCCTTCAAGCTAACCACACCTTGCACCGTATATTCGTGTATGCGTGTACATTCTCACGTACATGACTACTTGAATATACATACACGTAGTTGTCCACATGCTTGATATACATGATGGGTTATGTATGTATATAAATGTATAAAGTGGTATTTTGGAATATAAATAAATATACGTATATACCTATCAACTATGTCTACGCATGGCTAACCTTAGCTAACCTAGCTCGTGTACTTGGGTATTTGTATTCCATGCATATAATCTAGTATACGTGTCTCTACATATATAGATATACCCGCTTAACCGGTGTCACCTATGTACGGCTAGCCCTAGCATAGGTCTCTCACCCTCTCCAACCCTAGGCGTATACATACGCATGAACGATACGTCGCCAACCAATCCATCCCCGATGGAGCTAACCCACGTGAGGGAACGCCGTATGCTTTGATTGTTACACTTGTGTTGCATGTTTGTTGTCGCCGAGATCGCACGGACCGTCCGAAACGAGAACTTCGAGCATCACTACACCAAGACACAAGAGCCGGAGCACACATGACAAGAACCTTGGATATACTCGTCAGCGGATAGAGGCAAGTCTTTACCCCCTTAACCTGACCTAACTCCTATAATTAATAAGATGTTAAGATAAGTATAACCATGGCAAGCCGTGCGCGGGAGCACTCATGGGCTATGTGCATGGGGCTTCGCTAGGCTTTGTCGTTAATATAACCCGGTTTAAGAATTGAGCTTAATCAACCAAAAGCGAGTTTGGGCCAATCCATGTGGGATGGATCGTCTCGGCGAGGTTTCGCCTAGTAAGGGTTCCTGTCTTGGAGGGCTCGCTCCCTAAGGACCGGGTCATGGACCTTCTACCTAGTTTGATTATACGCATGACCACACACAGGGATGGGGCGGCTTGATTCCACACCCCCGGTTAAGGTATAATTTCGATCCAAGGTGGCGGCGTAGGCAACGATCTATTGGGAGGTGACTTCGGATGCTAGGTGATCTTCCGAGGCTCGGGGTTGGCGTGGTTCTTTGAAAGTGATCCTCCACGTAAAACTTTTGGCGCAATGTTATTATCGTATCACAATTATTGAGTTGGCGGATCTTTGTGATCTTCCGCAATGCCGTGTGTGCTAATGGGATGCTAGGTGACCTTCCCATTTCCAACCCCGAAAGTCGTGGTAGGATTATACCGAACCTAGGGTAGCACCCAAGCGGGTACGGGATCTCGTTAGGCTTGTTCGAACCAATGACGTCCGTGTAAGACTTGCCTATCGTGTGGGGAAATTTGTACAACCTCTCGCAGTTACTCAAATCTATTCGAATAGCCACGTCCTTGGAATGGGCAAACGCTAGGCCGGAACATCCGTGATTAGAATCATAATCTGGTATGTAACTTTACTTGAGCTTGGATAATAATTAACCCGGGAACTAGTGAGAGTAGTATGCTCTACTAGGGCCCAAACCCTTAACGGTAACCTTTCACCCTCCGGTTGGGACTTGCTGAGTACGAAAGTACTCACCCCTCTAATTCTATTTTTAGAATGCCAGCTGCAGGAGTGTATCCAAGGAAATCGAGCTATGAAGGACGACGCAAGGATGGGATCATAAAGAGGACACTTGAAGACGGAGGCGATTAGGAAGAAGCTACATTGAAGATGTTGTGATCACGATATAGGATCGTTCCATAGGAGTAAGTCCAGGGGTTTGTCCGCACTCCAAGCTTACCTGTAGGAATGGAGCCCTGTTATAGGTGCTGCGTAGAATCTCTGATAGGTTTATAATAGTAGGCCTATGGCCGAGTCATGTAAACCCAAACCCTCAGAATATATTCTCCCCAATAGAAATAAAAGTATGGTTTTTGATATCATATCCATATACTTAATTAGGGCGTATTTGTGCATGATCCTGGCGCAAATACGTGTGATTAAGGAACCTTAGAAATGGGGTGTGACAATGTGGGTCCGGGGGACGCCACGTGTGCGCCACGTGTATCATGGAGCTGCTGAACGGGGCGACCGACGGGACAAACGGAGGGGCAACGTGTCGCCCTCCGATTGGCTCCCCTTTCGGCGGCGTCCACGGCGGTTAGGGACGACGTCGGGTCGTCCCCTCGCCCGCCACGCTTTGTCGGCGGCGCCCATGGAAGGCTTCACGGAGTGGCCATCTCTGGCCCATTCCTCGCCGTGAGGGGCTTGTTGGCATCCCTGCGATGTCCCGAACCGGTTGGAGTAGGTCTAGGCGGCAGTGGCTCGTCCCTCCTCCTCGGCGGCGGCGTGCGGACTCCCGATGATGTACGGTGCTCTGACGCCCGGCGACTCTGGCGTAATAGGACCGAATAAGTATTATAGATGGAAGAGGGGAGGGTGGGGGTGTGTACCAGGCTAGACCACTTGTCCCGAGGGACGACCACGGCGGCGACGAACTCGTGACCTAACAAATGGCGGAATTAGGGGCAATCGCGATTCGCGAGGGGAGTGTTGGTATGTGATAAGCCTCCACAGAATATTGTGATGGATAATCCGCTAGCGCACGGATACGGTGAGCACTTCACCCGGGGTGATGGGTTTTAAATATCGAATCCACCGGGGAGAACGTAGAAAAGGGTTCTTGAGATTTACTACGATCTCTAAGTGGTTTAATAAAACTAGATAGATAATAAAGATAAGGAGTTCTAGTAGGAAGGTCTTGTTCTCATTTTAAGTAAATCATTTGCACATTGTTCTTAAGAGGGGTTGTCATGAAGAAACTCTTAATAAAGGGATTCTTACGCTAACAACGCAGGGGCTCCCTCGATTTCTATAAACGGGCGCAGGGATACGAAGGACTCAATAGTGTTTGTCACCACTACGATCACCCTTAACGGTTGGTGTTTCACTCGGCCTATAGAAGGTATTCGTAATAAGCTAGTCAATCTAAGCACCACGCTTATATTAATCTAACAACTTTAATTCAAGAGCGGCAGGAATCAAAGTAATCTTATCAAAGAAATACGAACCTTAAGAACAATAGAGACAATATCACTTACTTAAATGGAATTCGAACAATCCACAAGATCTCGTGAGTCGTGCTCCAATGGCATCAGCTCCGGGAGACGATGATGGAGGCGCCAACTCGGGAGGAGGAAGAAGATGGAGGCGCCCAGGCGACTCGGGCCTTCCTTCGACTCCGCCTCAACCGCTCTCTAATTCTCTCAACTTGCAAAACTAACTCTCAATCTAATTCTAATCTAGAGCTTCTATCTCTTGTCGTCATGGATGATCCGATTGAATTGAAGATTGAACTGAGATTGATTGAAGCCGGGGGGGCACGGGGCCGCTTATATAGTCGGAGGAGGTACCCGTTTGACCTAGATACATCTCGTGCTCCCACCGACACCATCGGATCAAACCGACATTAAATGGGCGGATTAGATTGCGTCTTAGAGGCGGTTGAAGAACATTCTGGAGGCGGGGCGACGGGGGCTGCCGGCCGCTGCTGGCTTTGGATATTGGGCGATCGGCCCGGGTGGGTCCCACCGGGCCCGTGATGCGTCGTGGCTTCGAGTCTTCTAGATGATGTTTTCTTGGGTGCTAAGTTTTGTTCCCGTCGGGTGTATTCCAGAGCCGTCTAGACTTTGTTCCGGAGTTGGATTGCGTTACGAATTCTACTGTTTTCCTGTTAAGTCCCTGCAAATCACAACTTTACCAAAACTCATGGAAATCATTAGTATAAACCCCTAATAAGGTTATCTAATTATATTTTAGTCCTTTTCCATGTTTAGTTGATAATTAAAAATATACGTTAACAAGTGTCAACAAACTCCCCATACTTAGGCTTTTACTG
Source organism: Hyparrhenia diplandra (assembly GCA_015847255.1). NCBI lineage: Eukaryota > Viridiplantae > Streptophyta > Magnoliopsida > Poales > Poaceae > Hyparrhenia > Hyparrhenia diplandra. The sequence continues at coordinate 594,031 of JADLZK010010753.1, read as the reverse complement.
CGTCCTCGATAAAAGGATGGTCTAAACATGGATCATGATTACTCTTCCATAGTCATACCTGCACTTTGGGATCTCTCGAGCATGAAATGCTTAGAAAAATGGATCACCTTTATTCTTGAATCAAGTCTCTTGGAGAGATTTTTCATAAGTTTTGAAAAGAACACATAGCTATGCTTACTCCTTTGTGATGCTCTCAAGTCTCTCAAAGTATATTATATCCTCACATTATTATTTATATTAGCGGAGCTCAAGAACATGTAGCACACTTACTTTGTATTTATTGCTGAGTCAACTGTGGATCCATTGAGATAAATGTCATAAGTCATAGATCAAGATGTGCAAGTGAATCAAGATTATTATTACCACTTTTGCTCTTTCTAGTTGAAAATCTTTTATCTCCCTTTTTGAAACATTTACATTTCTTTTTCTCTCTTTTTTTTTTCGAGAGGTAACCAAATTAATTTGTAGAGAGGTGGGTTCTACTCACCCTCGGACACATGTCCATTTTTACTCTCTTAATTATTAGAGAAGTGGGCCCTACTCACCCCCTGACACTTGTCCATTATTCTTCTCTTTATTTTTTGCATTTTTCTTTTTTTTTTAGAGGGGGTTCTTCTTTTGACCCGTAGAGCACTTGCTCATTTTCTCCTCTCTCTCACTTTTCTCTCCACTCTCTCAATTTTTTCAACATTTGGCTTTTTCATAGCGTACCTTTTTCATAATTTAGAATTATGGGAGATAAAGATTAAAACTTTTTTAGAGCATGGATACTTTAGTGAAAGCGATGTTCGTGATCTTGATCTTAGACTTTAGACAATTTTCAACATGGGTCGGTTTTTGACAAAGCTCAATCACAAGAAAACAATTAATTATATATATTTAATGATTGCTATGACTCTACTTTGATAATTCATTGATCACAAAGGAGAAACATAACTAATGATTTTAATATTTTGAAATAAATAACTCTCCAAAGACACGATAAAAGAAAGAGAATCTCATTATTCTAACTTTGTTCATATTTTAAATAATTAAAGCATCCCAACAAGAGACGGAAAAAAATAGGAATTTAATCATGCAAGATTTTGTTCGGGACATCATTTTCATATTGGAAAATATACCATAACAAAAAAGATTTTAATTCGAACGGAAAATAAATTACGAAAATTAAAGAGTTTTTAGGAAGCGAACCGAGCGATTGGACGAGACCGGGCCTCGAGTGGGCCGGGGGCCGATCGGCCCAGGTTTTGGGGCCGAGCGGTATGGCCTGGGCCGTCTTGGGGCCGCGGCTCGTCGTCTTGGTCGATGGTTCCAATTTAATTCGATTTTCCCGATTTCCGTCGCGAAAGTTTACGTTTTACGGTCGTCCACGGATTTTCCCCATACTTATTTTCTACGTTATCTTGCATACAAAGCATGGTGGAGACAAAAACATATCCGAAAAATATAGAAAAATAATTGATTCAACTTGTGGATTACTTTATTGATAAAGAGAGAGCACTTTATTACATAAATCCGAATTTCCTAATATTCTAAACTTAACTAATCCAAGCTAGACGATTTTAATCGAACTAAATTTAAGACTCCTGTGCTCTCTAACTATGGTGCTTATATAGGGCCCTTGCCCTTCTTCGTGTCGCGACTAGCATCCTCTTCCCCGATTTTTACGCTTCTTCTTTCCTTCATTCTCTAAGAGATGAAGGACGGAATTAGTGAGGCTAGTGTTGACGCGATGGATCTCCTTGCATGTTGCCGCAAGGGCCGCAACTTCTAGGGCGAGGTCAGCTACGGTTTTTCGGTTCTTCTTTTTAAGGGCATCTGTACGCGGCCGGCCTCGATAGCAGGGAACCCTCTTGATCCGGGATTCCTTAGCGGGATTCCGCCGATGGTGGTGCGGGCGTGGAGGTGCTGTAGTATACTTGTGCATCCTCGTGTTGCCGTTAAGCGTCCCTCGCGAACGCGCGTGTGAGACGCCGCCCTCCTTTGGTTCTTGAACCTCCATGTAGCTAGGAACATGGATCGGCTTCTTTAATGCGGCTTCGGGCGACGATCGCACGGTAGGCGTACATGATTTGCTTGCGCCCTTGCGGTGGTGGTGGCGTAGGAGGGGCGGCGAGGTGGAACATATGGAAGCGGGTATGATCGGGCGGTATGACGGGCGAGCGGCTTTGGTTGCTTGTTGAAAGGAACAACTTGCTTGGCTTTTTCATTGAAGGGGACAAGCTGTTTTTTCTCGCCATGGCTGCCGTTGGAGATTGGATGAGAAAAAGGGATGGTCTACCCTCAATTATATATGAATCAGAATTTTTTTTTAGGGACGATAGATCGGGTTTACGGCGCAAAAACAGATCCGAAGGTAGTTTTTCCCGGATTACACATGTAGGAGACCGTGTGAGACAAAAACTGACACGAGAGGGGGCTCGTGGGCCGACGGTCATTATTCAGCCGACGCCACCCGTCCCGTTGTGGTGTGCTCTAACTCTTTATTATTATCCCGTAAAACCCGATGTTGGCCCGTTAATCGCGAAAATTAATATTTTTGGGTAATTCAAGAACTCGATAACATCTAATTCTTCTAAATCTTTATTGGGCTCTAAAATATTTTTGAGGCGATGACCATTTACCTTAAATAGCGCATACCTTCGTTGTCTTGAAGAGTGACGGCTCGGTGGGATGATGAGCTCACCACCTTGTATGGTCCTTCCCACTTGCTTCGTAGTTTTCCATGTCCAAAGAGTCGCACCACGAATTAAAAAGTAATACCCCTCGCTTTGGGTGGAATTCCTTCTTCTTGATTCTTTTGTCGTGCCATCTCTTGGTTCTTTCTTTGTAGATCTTGGCATTGTGGTACGCCTTCTCTCTCCATTCTTCCAAAATGGATAGTTGCATTCTTCGTTTTGTTCCGGCTTCATCAAGGTCCATATTCCATCTCTTAATTGCCCAGTGAGCTTTGAATTCTAGCTCAACAGGCAAGTGACATGTCTTCCCGTAAAACCGGTTTAGGAGGACATTCCGATGGGAGTCTTGTAAGTCTGTCCTAGGTAAGCCCGAGGAGAGCTTGGTAGCCTATCTTTCCACTTAGTTCCCATTTGGTCAACCGTCTTTTGTAGGATGTTCTTGATTTGCTTGTTTGACGTTTACGCTTGACCACTTGTCTGCGGGTGATAAGGTGTAGCGGCGTTGTGCTTTGGATCCCATGAGTTGAGAGGTATTTCTCAAAGTTCTTGTCGATGAAGTGGGACCCTCCGTCACTTATCACTAGCCTTGGTGTACCGAATCTTGGGAATATTATTTCTTCAAACATCTTGATGGAGCTCTTGTGGTCGCTAGCCTTGCATGGCATAGCCTCAACCCATTTGGAAACATAGTCAATCGCCACCAAGATGTACTCATAGGGTCCGGATTTTGGGAATGGCCCCATGTAGTCAATTCCCGCACATCAAAGAGCTCGATTTGAAGATTTGTCGTTAGTGGCATGGCATCTCTAGAATTGATATTGCCATGCTTCGACAGCGTTGCACCTCCGCATTTAAGTCCCTTGTGTCTTGATACATGGTTGGCCGAAAAAAATCCGCTTTGCGGATCTTTGCGTGTGTACGGAATGCTCCATAATGACCTCCATATGGTGATGAGTGGCATTTCTCGATAATCAGTAGTCCTTCTTCGCCGGTACACACCTCCTCGAGTAAGCCGTCGGCATACTCGGAAGAGGTATGGTTCATCCCATAGGTGATGGCGACTCTCATAAATGAGCTTTTTCTTATCACCCCCTCGGTCGTACATATCCTCGCAACCATAAAATTAACAATATCTCGCATACCGGGGGGTCGGATCGGGATCCGATAGAGCATGTCATCCCTCATAGAGTCATTAATGGGTAATTCCCGTGGTTTCTCAAAATGCATTCTAGACAAATGATCGGCAAAGAATTTTCTACTCCTTTCTTATCTCTAATTTCTAAATCAAATTCTTGGAGCAAAGAAAAATCCATCGTATTAATCTTGGTTTAGCATCTTTCTTAGTGAGCAAATATTTAAGAGCGAATGATCGGTGTAAACAATAACCTTTGCTCCTACCAAGTAAGATCTAAACTTGTCGATAGCATAAACAACAGCTAGTAACTCTTTTTCGGTTGTAGCATAATTAAGTTGAGGTCCAGTTAAAGTTTTACTAGCATAGGCAATGGCATGATGTTTCTTGTCTTTTGTTTGTCCCAAAACAGCCCCCACAAAGATAATCACTTGCATCACACATAATTTCAAAAGGTAAAGACCAATCGGGGGGTTGAATAATGGGTGCGAGAAATAAGAGCATTTTTCAGAGTTTCAAAAGATTTAAGACAAGCATCATCAAAATCAAAAAGGAACATCCTTAGCTAACAAGTTTGTAAGAGGTCTAGCAATATGAGAAAAATTCTTTATGAACCTTCTATAAAAACCAAAGATGGCAAAGAAAAACTTCTTATTCCTTTAACATTCACGTGTGGAGGTAGTTGTTCAATTACTTCTATTTTAGCTCGGTCTACCTCTATTCCTCTTTCGAAACTAGATGGCCTAGCACTATTCCTTCTCTAACCATAAAATGACATTTTTCCCAATTAAGGACTAAGTGCTTTTCTTCACATCTTTGCAAAACCTTATCTAAGTTTTCTAGACAATCATCAAAAGTTTTTCCATAAACGTAAAAGTCATCCATAAAAACTTCCATAATCTCTTCAATCATGTCGAAAAATATAGACATCATGCATCTTTGAAAAGAAGTCGAGCATTACATAATCCAAAAGACATTCTACGGTATGCATAAGTTCCATATGGACATGTAAAAGTGGTTTTGCTTTGATCACTGGGATGGATTGGGATTTGGTGATACCTCGAATATCCATCGAGAAAACAAAAGAAAGAGTGGTTTGCCAACCGTTCTAACATTTCATCAATGAAAGGTAGTGGAAAGTGATCTTTCTTTGTGGCTTTATTTAATTTTCTATAGTCTATGCACATACGCCCGACCCGATTGGCGGTTCTCGAGGAATTAATTGTTCTTATCATTTTTAACTCTTGTCATGCCTCCCTTTTTAGGCACAACTTGCAATGGGGCTTACCCACTCACTATGTGGCACGGGATATATAATCCCTGCGTGAAGAAGTTTTAGAACTTCTTTCTTTACTATATCTTTCATCGCATTATTAAGTCTTCGTTGAGGCTCTCTAGATGGTGGAACATCGGGATCTCGTAGGTATACGGTGCGTGCAAAGGGCGGGGACCGATGCCCTTTAGATCTTGGAGTGAGTAGCCAAAAGCTGAACGATGTTGTTCTAAGACAGTAATTAACCTATAAGTCTCTTCCCGAGTGAGTTTATCATTAATGATCACGAGGGGGACTCGGGATCATTATGCGAAAAGGCATATCTAAGACCGGTGGTAAAGGTTTAAGTTCAATGGGAGGTCTCGAGGTTTCCTCGAATTCATCGAGGTTCGAATCGGTTGGATTTTCTTCTTCTTCCTCGATGAAGAATTCAGTTACATCTTCTTGATTGGATTCTACAAAATGTTCTATAGATGCTTCTTTCACCTCTTCCATTGGGTCCGGTTACGACTAGGTTCGGTCTCGGTATGGATTGAATGTGCGAAGTGTAAGGGAAATTTATTTCTGCCTAGACAAATGTCTAGTTTTCCCTGTGTGTCCTTCTTTAAGGAGTCTTTCTAATGGATGGCCTATTAAAAGGTCAAACTCCTTAATGTCGAAGATATAAAAGCTCGGGGTTGATTAACATGTCATTTATCCGAATAGGTAGAGTGTAAAGAATTCCCGAACTTTGGACAATTTGCCCGAGGGAGTGTTTTAATAACTTAGTAGTAGGAGATAATGGCATGTTCTTGCTAAATTGCTCGAAAAAAGGATAAAGCCATTATATTAGTTCCTACGATCGGGTTATAAAGTGCATCATAGGGTATTGTGTTAATTATGCATTGAATTGGTATAGAAGGTGAATCCAAACGGATTATACCGGAGGAAAGTTCGATTCTTCTAACCATTCCGCACTCATGATGGATGCGAGCTCCCTAGTGTGTTGTCTTGAGAAATATTGCTCGATGCGATCAATTTCTTCTTGTGAAGAAAATTTATGTTTTGAGGTTTCTTCTCTTTATGATAATTCGAGGTGTTCCCAAAATCGGAAAATAAATCATCCTCGATATCATTCATAAAATCGGGAAAAGAATGTTTTTCCTTTTGATGATTCTATAGCTACAGGTTGAGATGATTACGGCATAGGCTTGGGTGTAGCTATTTCTGGAATTTCTTCTTCTAAAGATTTCTCTTCTCTTTGGATCATCATTAGTGCTGGCTAGAATGTTGTCTAAAATGGTTCTAGCTTCACTAGATGTAAGATGGATGAAAGATCCATGTGAAGAGGTATTCAAGTAGGCTCTAGATTCTTTATTAAGACCAATATAGAAATGTTGAAGTAAAACGTGGTCTTGAAGGCCTAGATCTGGTCCGGATTTGCAAAGAAGTTCAAAAACGTTCCCTGTGATGAACTCAATGAATCACTATCCTCCCCGTTTGAAAGATAGGATCCGGGTTCTAAGGCCGACTACTTTAGAAACGGGGTAGAAATCCAGGCGTAAATCCGCACGGAGCGTTCCCCAATCGCCTTTCTTCTTCTCCTTGGTTCTATCATACCATTGGCGAGCTTTTCCTTTTGGTGTGAATGGAAAGAGTTTCCAACGGATAGTTTCGTTTCGGACATACCCTCTATATGAAGGCAAATCACATGTTTGCTCAAATTGTTGGAGATGATGATAAGGGTCTTCGTCTTCTATTCCTAAGAAAGTGTTGGTTTGGACCATCTCTATTAACTGCGGGCGTAGCTCATAGGCCTCGGATAGAATTGGCTTGGATGATGGTATAGGCCTAAGGCTATGCTCCGTAGGTGCCGAAAAATCTTTAATGGATGTAGTATCCATGATAACGGAAAAGGATAAAAATTTAAACTAAAAAGAAAAAAAGATAAATGTATACTCAAGAAATCTCTAAACCGTTCTCCCCGAAACGGCGCCAGAAATGCTTGTTGGTATGTGATAAGCCTCTGAGGAATATTGTGATGGATAATCCGCATAGCGCATTTGGATACCGGTGAGCACTTCACCCGGGTGATGGGTTTTTAAATATCGAATCCACGGGGAGAACGTAGAGAAAGGGTTCTTGAGATTTACTACTGATCTCTAAGTGGTTTAATAAAACTAGATAGATAATAAAGATAAGGAGTTCTAGTAGGAAGGTCTTGTTCTCACTTTAAGTAAATCATTTGCACATTGTTCTTAAGAGGGGTTGTCATGAAGAAACTCTTAATAAAGGGATTCTACGCTAACAACACAGGGGCTCCTACGATTTCTATAAACGGGAGCAGGGGATACGAAGGACTCAATAGTGTTTGTCACCACTACGATCACCCTTAACGGTTGGTGTTTCACTCCGCCCTATAGAAGGTATTCGTAATAAGCTAGTCAATCTAAGCACCACGCTTATATTAATCTAACAACTTTAATTCAAGAGCGACAGGAATCAAAGTAATCTTATCAAAGAAATACGAACCTTAAGAACAATAGAGACAATATCACTTACTTAAATGGAATTCGAACAATCCACAAGATCTCGTGAGTCGTGCTCCAATGGCATCGGCTTGGGAGACGATGATGGAGGCGCCAACTCCAGAGGAGGAAGAAGATGGAGGCGCCGACAGCTCCGGGCCTTCCTTCGACTCCGCCTCAACCGCTCTCTAATTCTCTCAACTTGCAAAACTAACTCTCAATCTAATTCTAATCTAGAGCTTCTATCTCTTGTCGTCATGGATGATCTGATTGAATTGAAGATTGAACTGAGATTGATTGAAGCCAGGGGCCTGGGGGCTGCTTATATAGTCGGAGGAGGTACCCAGAGTTTGACCTAGATACATCTCGTGCTCCCACCGACACCATCGGATCAAACCGACATTAAATGGGCGGATTAGATTGCGTCTTAGAGGCGGTTGAAGAACATTCTGGAGGCGGGCGACGTGGCGGGGGCTGCCGGGGCGCGCGGCTTTGGATATTGGGCGATCGCCCGGGGTGGGTCCCACCGGGGGCCGTGATGCGTCGTGGCTTCTGGAGTCTTCTAGATGATGTTTTCTTGGGTGCTAAGTTTTGTTCCCGTCGGGTGTATTCCAGAGCCGTCTAGACTTTGTTCCGGAGTTGGATTGCGTTACGAATTCTACTGTTTTCCTGTTAAGTCCCTGCAAATTACAATTTTACCAAAACTCATGGAAATCATTAGTATAAACCCCTAATAAGGTTATCTAATTATATTTTAGTCCTTTTCCATGTTTAGTTGATAATTAAAATATACGTTGACAAGTGTCAACGAGGGAGGAGGAGGAGAGGGGCGGCCAAGGGGAGCACTGCGTGTTCCGGACTCGGGCGGAGCTGATGAGGGGATTGGCATGCTCGATCGTGAGCCGGGGGAGGATATTTATAGCCTCGCCGCCGGGCACTCGGCCGGCGAGATATTTTCCGCCTCGACGATCTTTTCCGACCGTGGGTCATGGCCATTGATGACCTCCCAACCGATCCTCGACTATCCCACGTCCGGGGCGCCCGCGTGTGCAACGTGTTAGTGAGCTGGGCGTCGTCGTGTCTCGTCATCTACAAGCGGCGGCTGGGCGGTCCATGCCATGGCGGCGGTTCGAAAGCTCGGCTCGTGGCGGCGGCGTGCCCGATTGACCGTAGCCGTGGGTGGGTGGCACCGTCTTGGTGTCCCGCTAGGGTGGCACTGGGTCATCGTCTTCGCCAACAAGACCGGGCGTGCCTCGTCGGGCCGTGCGACGCCGCGGCCGACTCAGCGCACGCGTTCATGGCGACGCCCGTGCACGGGTCAAGGTGAGGCGGCTGCGCTGCCCGACGCGTCACATCGACGAGGGGCTTTGTGCCCATTCCCGTCGCGCCGGTCTCACGCTGCGTGGAAAGCCGTGCAGACGGAGGGATCGGCGTCGCCCGACAGTCTTTATGGCGCGGTCGCCACCAACAGAGGGAGGAGGAAGACGACGGACGGCCGTGGGTCCCTGGTTGTCGGTGTGAGGAGAGAAGGGAGGCTGGGCCGTGCGCGTTGGGTCGGTTGGGCCGGCCACTCGGGCGCGTGGGTAGAAGAGAAGGAGGAGGGGTCACCGGGCCGGGAGGAAAGAAAGGGGAGAGAATGAGCCCATGAGCTCTTTCCTCATTCTTTCTCCTTTTCCATTTTCTTTCTCCCTCTATTCTTTCTCTTATTTCTCCTCCTTAATATTTTATGTGTATAAATATATATATGGTAAATATTTACACAAGCACTCATATGTACCTTCATGACTAGTATTCATGAAAATATTTATTTAATTGTACTTGCATAACCATGTATATATATACTTGTGCACACATATCTTCTCTCGAGTTCCGTTATTCCATGTGCATTGTAAACATTATAAATATTTATACAAGCACACTTATATTCTCGTGATTTTTATTGTCGAAATATTTATTTGTTGTGCTCATAAAATATTCATATATTTTAGTACACACGACGAGTTTACGTATTTGATTCCCAGAGATAATTTTGTAAATCATTACTCATGCAATACTTCCATAATTTCAATCTAGGGCTTACCTTGCATCTTTGGTCACCATAAAGTTCACAAGCAACAAACAAGATTTCCTATTTCTAGATGGTGGGAGGTTGAAATGCGAGGTTTTCAAAACAGGGGTTTTGGTTTAGCGGAAAATAAATCAAGTTTTAGTTGTAATTCGAAAAAAGTTCAAATTTTTAGTAAATTTTAAAATGATGCAAAAACACGGGTGTTACAAATCTACCCCACTTAGATGAATCTCGTCCCCGAGATTCCTAGTCTATGGAGTGAAGGTCCTAATTGAGGTCTATTGGGGAAGAGAGATATAGAGGAAGGGAAAAACTTTCCATTGCTTACAAGGTTTTGTCTTTACAGAGCCTCTACTATTACCGTGCTACTCTATTCCTAGGGCGGCACGATAGTGTGGAGGGTATGCCTTTAGCCAATGATTACTGCTGCTGTTATGCCACACCCCATTTCTGAGGTTCCTTAATCACACGTATTTGCGCCAGGATCACGCACAAATACGCCTAATTAAGTATAGATATGATATCAAAACTATACTTTTATTGCTATTGAGAAGAACATGGTACATGGTTTGGGTTTACATGACTTGGCCATAGGCCTACTATTATAACCCTATCAGAGATCCTACGCAGCACCTATAATAGGGCTCCATTCCTACAGGCAAGCTTGGAGTGCGGACAAACCCTTGGACTTACTCCTATTGCACAATCCTATAACTCGGTCACAACATTCACAGGCAGCTCCTTCACGATCCCTCCGTCTTCAGGTATCTTCCTTGTGGTCCATCCTTGTGTCGTCTTTTGTAGCTCGATTTCCTTGGATACACTCCTGCAGCTGGTATTCTAAAAATAGAAATAGAGGGGTGAGTACTTTCGCATACTTTCAGAAGTCCAAACCAGGGGTTGGTAATTATTAAGGGTTGGGCCCTAGCAGAGTCTCTAAAACTGCTCTCGCTAGTTCCTGAGTTAATTATTATCCAAGCTCAAGGTAACGAGTCACATACCAGATTGTGTTTCTAATCATAGATGTTCCGGCCTAGCATTTGCCCATTCCAAGGACGTGGCTATTCGAATAGATTTAGTTAACTCTGCAGAGGTTGTACAAATTTCCCCACACGATAGGCATTGTCTACACCACACGCCTAATGGTTTGACAGGCCTAACGAGATTCCGTACCCGCTTGGATGCCTCCTGGATATATTGGTATAATCTTTACCATGACTTCTCAGGGGTTGGAAGGATGACGCATCATCCTAGACAATATGGTGATACCAAATCACCCACGGCTTTACAGGTAATACCTTATTACCCAACCTATACCGGCCAACACTAACCCAATCATCAATCATAAATATGTGCACCTAGCACTGCGCCACTGCGCCCAAACACTTACGTGGAAGATCACTCAGCATCCACGCCAACCGGACCATGGGACCACTCTCCCCATGTTTGCTCCTAATAGGTCGTTTGCCTGCTCTGGCCATCTTGGATCCAACTATACCTCAACCCAACGGGTGTGAAATTAAGCCGTCCCCATCTCGGCGTGTGGTGGTCATCTGAAATATCGCACTAGGTAGAAGGTCTATGAACCGGTCCTTAGGGAGGCGAGCATCTCTCCGCGGGATTCATCCCAGATTGTGAATAGTCCACCTCCATGTAGACTATCACCACTCACCTTTTTGTTGGAGGGTTCACATTATTTCTTAGGTCATATTATCGACAAAGCCTAGCGAAGCCTCACGCACATAGCCCATGAGTACTCCCGCACGGCTTGCCCTGGTTATACTTATCTTAACATCTTATTAAACATTGTAGTAATTAGGTCAGGTTCGGGGGGGGTAAGGACTTGCCTCTATTTGCTGAAGAGTATATCCAAGGTTCTTGTCTTGTGTGCTCCGGCTCCTTCGTCTTGGTGTAGCGATGCTCCGGGTTCTATTGGACGGTCGTGTAATCTCCGGTGACAACAAACACAAGCATAACAATCAAAGCATACGACGTTCCTACGTGGGTTAGCTTTTGAGTCGATGGATAGATTACTATCTACTCCTATCATTATTCTCAGCAAGTTTGAAGTATGATAGGGTAGAGAGAATCCATCTATCAAGGGGGTTTCCTATGGGTGGGGTTAGCGAGAGGTACGGATGCCCGATGGAGAACCAAATCATATTGCTAATGTTCACTATCATGTGAACCTGAAGGACATGATAGGGTTGGTTTCCTATAGGTCCGTACGAGGTTAGCGACACATACGCACATGCATATGTATGTGCCTAGGGTTAGTAGGGTTAGGGTCCTAGTCTAGGGTTAGCCACACATCCGCGTATACCCGTACATCGGGCGTACCCTGTGTGTGTAAAGGACACGTATACTAGAGTATGTGTCATGGAATACCAATACCCAAGTATACGAACTAGGTTAGCGGGGTTAGCCGTGCGTAGATATAATCAATAGGTATATATGTATATTTATTTATATTCAAAATACCACTCTATACATTTATATACATACATACCCCCACGCCACGTATATCTAGCATGTGGACGACCACGTGTATGTATATTCGAGTATTTGCGTACGTGAAAGTGTACACGCATACAAGAATATACGGTCGCGAGGTGTGTGTGGGGGATCGATATTCGGGACGCCGAGAATGAGCTCCCCACTCGACATCAACAAGCCAATGCAGCTCTAAGAGCCCACTCTAGGTCAACACAAAGAGTCACGCCTTCGAAGAGCTCATGCGCGCTCGCGGGGCGGGCTCCCCCCGAGTCGGCGCGTGTCCTACGAGCTCTCCACGCCGAGGGACCTGGCTGTCGGCCGACCGAGCTCCCGGCGTGAGCTCCCGTCCACACGATGCACCCTCCCGCGTTGACCTCTTTCCGCCCCGCTCGAGCTCGGGCTCGCGGATCCCCGCGACGGTGGAAGAGCTCTCCTATCTTCCGCGCAAAGCCAACGGGTGCGGTTGGCCAACCACTCCGACGGCGAGCACGTAGCCACGCCAGCGCTACGACTACGAGAAGGAGGTCTTTTCCATCACAAATACCATACCCCATCGACTCCAACAAACCGCGGTACCCACAAGCACGATCGACGTGCGCATGCCTCATCCATGGTATGGCCGCGCCCATGCCGACGGGATCGATTCCTACCACGATTGGGCGTGGAACGGCGCTGTACCACCGCCCAAACCTCGATTCGCTGCGGTACGCGACCAATTTCATCATCCAAGGCTGTAAAGAGCTCGGGGGCGACTCTGCGCCGATCAAAGAGCTCGTCCGGAGAGCTCCCCGCCGTACCCGTCGCATCCAACAGCTCTACTACGGTCCCCCGACGGGCACATGCGAAGGCGCATCTCGGCGTCGCAAAGCATGGCCGCCCCTCCCATACCGAAGAGATGGCTTCAACTACGATTAAAGACAGGGCGACGCCCGGCCGCCGCCTCTGCACCTAGATTCCCGCACGGCGACAACCAACTTCATCCCAAGCCACCGAGAGCTCGAAAGAGAGCTCTGGCCAATCAACGAGCTCGGTCCCGGAGAGCTCTTTTACCTACCCGCTCCCATGGCTCCTTGTTCTATCCACCCTCGCCTCAACTCGGAGAGCTCATGTGTCCAGCTCCCCTTGCCACTATAAAAGGAGGGGCAGGGGCTCTCGGTTGGGGAAGAGGGGAGAAGGAAAAGGACAGAACTCATCCTAGTTCCCTCTAACCAACATCCTCACTCATCCTCATATTGGCACTAGCCTCAATAACAGAGACACAGGAGCCCGCTCCCTCTCTCGATCCGCTTGTACGCACCCGACGAGCGGCGTTTGAGCTCGGATAGTGATCACATTGGACTAGGGAGCCCGATTTTGCCCCGAACCCGGTATAAACATTGTGTCATTGTCTCTAGAGCTAGGCCATTCGGAGAACGCACTAGCCCGGCCGATTCTTTGTGGACGATGGTCACCGCGGCATCGCACCACGGCGGTTAAGCGCCCGCGGTAGGGGCAGCGCCCGAATGCGGCGATCCACCACTCCGATGGCTTCTTCCTCGCCACCGCCCGGCCGGAGTGCCCGTCTTTGCGCGCGCCGCGCCTCGACTTCACCGACGCCCGGTCCGGAGAAGTCCCTGTGGGAGCTATCTTCACCCGCCCGATGCGGCGTGAAGACACCCCCTCGCCCTGCGGGCGCCACCGACTCCCGTCCCGCCCGGCCACGGGGGCGAGGGTCCTCCGAGCCCGCCCCCCGGGCCGCGGCAGCCGACGGACCGCTTCTTAGTCACGATCAAGGACTTCCTCCCCCAACATCTTGGGACGCGAGCCTCACGCAGCTCTCTTCCGTGATGTCACCTTCTCCATCGCCAATGTCGCCTCCCGCTCCGCCGGTGGGGGACGCACCGCTTGGACGAGTTCAGTTCACGCCAAGATGTACCCCGACGGCCGCCAGGGGCTCCCCCCACTTCAGGGCGATGAGCCCCGGAGACCGCGCTTCACGATCGAGCTGCGCCCTCGACGGGATGAGCCTCGCGTGACCGCGACCCCACATGCCCGGTGTTACATGTGCGACACCCCGGAGCGCCGATAGCCATCCCTCCGGCGACTCCGAGCACACACCCCGAACCACGCCCATGGCCCCGGCGCACCCGCCCGTCGACCGCGTCAAGGCCCCACTGGAGGAGCTCGAAGAGCTTGAGCGCGAGGCTCGGGAAGCGCCAGCCCTCCTCGCCGAGCAAGGAGAGGGAGAGCGCCGTCACGCGCACGAGCTCGAGCACGGGATGCTCTGCGTGACCGCATCAACCGCGACGACGATGCCGAGCAGCTCCCCGCCGGTGTTCGGAAGAGCTTCCCGAACCCGCCCGGCCGCCGCAGCCTCCCCCCGCGCGAGTGCCGGTCCCGAGGGACCCCATCGCCGGACCCACGAGCGTCAAAGGCTCGCGGGCGGGGCGGCGAGTGCAGCGGCGGCGGCTTCGGCGTCCATCGGCGACTTTTCGAAGAGCACGAGGCTCCTCTCATCCGTAGGTTCACGCACTCCGGCGACCGGGCGAAACCGCGACGCCGCGACACCATCAACGCCCGACGAAGGCGGAGGCCCAGCGGATAAGAACGCCCCTAGAGACGGCGAGAAAAATACCACCGCGACGGCGATGAGAAACGCCCTCGCTGCGTCACAGCAAACGCCGCGGGCGGCGACACGGCAGCGAGGAGGACAAGAGTCGCGGCCCGCGCTGTCGCGAAGACCGCGGAGCCATCGCCGGCAAGCAAAGCGCCGCCCGTCCGAGCTCGAGCCCGGCGGCCTAAGGCATTCGGCCCACGCATCCACGAGGCCCCGTTTCCCCCGCGCTTCGAGCTTGCCGACCTCGGTGCGTAGTACAACCAGGGAAACCGATCCGCCACGTGGTTGGAGGACTACGCCTCGGGTGCCAGGCCGGCGGCGCCGACAACGACTACTTCATCATCCGTAACCTGCCTCTCTATCTTGTGGACTCAGCTCGTTCCTCGGCTCAAGCACCTGCCGCAGGGCACCATCCGGCCCAGGAGGACCTGCGGACGTCTTCGTCGGCAACTTCCGGGGCACCTACACCCGAGGCCGAGCACGACCTGGGACTTGCGCGGATGCAAGCGAGAAGAAGGGAGAGCCTATGTGACTACATCAGGCGCTTCTCCAAGCTCGCAACAACCTCTCGAGGCCTCCGACTCGAAATCATCACCGCGTTCACCTTCGGCACCACGTGCGGGGAACCTCATCCGCAAGCTCGGCGTCCAAGAAGCCCAGTCCGTGAAGGAGCTCCCTCGACCTCGCCACCAGGCATGCTGAGGGAGACGACGCCGTCTCCGCCGTCACGGCAAGGGCAAGCCCAAGGACAACGACGAGGCCGCGGACGGATCCGGCTCCCGCTCCCATAGGAAGAAGAGCAAGAGGAACAAGCGTCCCCGGCGGCGACGGCGACGAAGAGGAGTTTGTCGCCGTCGCGATAAGCGCAAGACCCTCCCAAAGGGAGTGAAGGGCTTCGTCAACAAGGAACACTTCGACAAGATGCTCGAGGCCCCGTGCCCGCATCACGAAGGTCCCGTCAGGCACAAGATGAAGGACTGCCGGCTCCTGAAGAAGCACGTGATAGGCACGCTGAAGGGCGGCGGCAAGGGCGGCAACAGCCGCAGCCCACGACGGCAGAAGTTCGAGGATTCGGGGACGGCGACGACGCCTACATCGAGGACGGCGCCGTCAACATCGTCTTCGGCGGGGCTCCGGGCTACGAGTCCAAGCGCCGATAGAAGCTCACGCGCCGCGAGGTCCTCTTCACCGACCCCGCAACACCCACCTACCTCAAGTGGTCGAGCTCGGCGATCACCTTCGACAAGGCGGACCACCCCGGCATGTCCCGCACCCGTGGAGATACCCGCTCGTCGTCGATCCCATCGCCGGCACCAAGCGCCCCAAGAAGGTGCTGATGGATGGGGGTAGCGGCCTCAACCTCCTCACGTTCACGCGCCCAAGCCCTTGGCATCACCAGCACGTCTCCGCCCCTCACCGGACCCGATCCACGGCGTAGTACCGGGAAGCAGATGATCCCGCGCGGCGAATCGACCTCCCCGTCACCTTCGGGCACCCCTGACAACTTCCGCAAGGAGGTCCTCACGTTTGAGGTGCTCCCCTTCGGAACGCCTACCACGCACTCTTGGGGGGCGGCCGTGCTATGCGAAGTTTCATGGCCGCTCCCAACTACACTTACCTCAAGCTCAAGATTCCCGCCCAAAGGGGTCATCACCGCCGACTCCACATTCGAGCACGCTTAATCGTCCGCGAGGCCGCCGCCCCCAAAGACGCCGCCGCCGCAGCCGATCGAGAGATCGCACGCCGCCAAAGATGGCAGCTGGGCCAACGCGTGGGACGCCCCCAACTCAAGAGGGCCGTGGAGCACGAGCCGTCGAGGAGCCAAAGCGGCTTTCGGTCGAGCTCATCCGATGAGCTCGATAAGGCCCACGCGCTGCTCGAGCCCGAGAAGGACGCCAAGGAAGTGAAGGTCGATAAGGACGGGCGCACCCTCGCGTGGGGTCCGAGCTCACTCCCAAATAGGAAAGCGAGCTGGTCGACTTCCTCCGCGCGAACCTCGATGTGTTTGCGTGGAGAGCCCTGACATGCCCGCATACCGAGGAAGTCGCCGAGCACTCCTTGAACATTAAACCCGGCTCTCGGCCTGAAGCGAGGCTCGAGACGTTTTACGACGATAGACGCCAAGCGATATCGCCGAGGAGATAGACAAGCTCTTAGCCGCGGTTTTTATCAAGGAGGTGTATCATCCCGAGTGGATAGCCAACCCTGTTCTAGTCAAGAAGAAGAATGGGAAATGGAGAATGTGTGTCGATTACACGGGTTCAACAAGGCGTGCCCAAAGGACCCGTTTCCTTTGCCGCCAAGCGCATCGACCAAATTGTTGACTCCACCTCCGGGTGCGAGACGCCTGCTTTCTCGATGCCTACTCGGCTACCACCCGGATAGCGATGAACGAGCTCGACCAGCCGCCACCTCCTTCATCACTCCGCTTTGGCGCATTCTTTACGTAACAATGCCCTTTGGTTTGAAGAACGCCGGCGCCACCTTCCGCAGGTGCATGCGAGAAAGTTTTCAAAGAGCTCCTCGAAAGCTCGTGGAGGCGTACGCCGACGACATCGTTGTCAAGACAAAGCGCTCGAAAGATCTCATCCTGATCTCGAAAGGTTTTTGCCAAGCTCCGAGAGTTCGCGCCAAGCTCAACCCCGAAAAATGCGTCTTGGGGTCCCGCGAGGGGAAGCCGCTTTGGCTTCATCGCCTCCGAGCGTGGCATTGAGGCCAACCCCGAAAAGATCGCCGCCATCACGAACATGGGGCCGATCAAGAGCGTCAAATGCGTCAACGCCGCCACGGGGTCTCAGCGGCGCTAAGTCGCTTCATAGCTCGACTTGGGGAGCAGCCTCCCGCTTTACAAGTTGCTGAAGAAGACTGAGCGCTTCTCCTGACCGACGAGGCCCAGCAAGCTCGACTTCGGGGAAACGGCTCCTTGCCAGCCCGCTTGTGCTCGCCGCTCCCGTAGCCAATGAGCCCATCCTCCTTACATCTCGGCCACCTCAAAGGTGGTGAGCACCGCACTCGTCGTCGAGAGAGAGGAGGAGGGGCACGCGCTCAAGGTGCAAATACCGGTCTACTTCATCGGCCGAGGTCCTCACCGACACCAGGACTCGCTTCGCCGCAGCTCGAAAAGCTCGTATATCGCGTTATCGATCACCCGCGCAAGCTCGGACACTACTCGACTCCCACCCGGTCACCGTCATCTCCAAGTACCCTCTTGAGAGGTCATCCGCAGCCCCGAGGTTACGGGCGCGCATGGCTAAATGGGCGATCGAGCTCATGGGAGCTGAGATTGTCTATGCGCCTAGGGGACGCCATCAAGTCTCAAGCCCCGACGGACTTCGTCGCGAGAATGGACCGAGACCGAGCAACCACCCGAGGCGGGACGACATCGAGTGGGGTCCTGCACTTTGACGGATCGGTGAAGAAGAATGCGGGCGGCGTCGGCCTCGTCTTCACTTCTCCTAAAAGGTGCGCATGAAGTATTCGATACGCCTGCACTTCCCCGCCTCCAACAACGTGGCCGAGTACGAGGCGCTGGTGAATGGGCTCCGCATCGCGCGCGAGCTCGGCATCCGGCACCTCGAGGTCCGGGGGGACTCCGAGCTCGTCAAGAACCAGGTCATGAAAGAGGTCGACTGCGTTAACCCAAAGATGATCGCATACCATCAGAAGGTCCGCGAGCTCGAGGAGCACTTCCACGGGCTGGAGGTCAACCACGTCCACCGCAACCTCAACAACGACGCCGACGTCCTCGCCAAACTCGCATCAGACCGCCTGCCGGTTCCCCCGGGAGTCTTCATGCACGAGCAACGCAAGCCTTCGATACGGCTCAAAGAGGAGTCCGCTCCGGAGGGCGCGAGCTCAGCTCCCAAGGCCGAACCCCATGGACATCGATGTCCCGAAAGGGTCGAGCTCTCCGATCCAAAGGCCCCGCCTAGTCGCAAGCTCTTCGGTGCGAGCTCGGGGCTGGGCGGGGCTGGCTCGGGGGGCCGAGCCAAGTCCGGCCGTCCCGGCCGGACCGGGCGCATCCCGTTGCCGCGGTGGCTAAAGGAAGGCGTGCTCCCCGGGCGGGGAGTCATGACGACTAGCCGGGGCCAAGGCCTTCGCCCTCGTGGGAGAAGAGCTCTACCGGCGTGGGGCGAGCGGCATCCTTCGCCGCATCACCATCGAACAAGGTGAAGAGCTCGCCAAAGAAATCCACGCAGCGAGTGTGGCCACCACGCAAGCACCGCGAGCTCTCGTCGGGAAAGCTTTTCGCCAGGGCTTCTCGGCCGACCGCCGTCGCCGACGCCACCCAGTCGTCCCCTGGCCCCGCGAGGGCTGCCGCCTTTGCCAGCAAACGCACCTCCCGCCCAATCCCTCCGCACGATCCCCCCTCACCGGGCCGCTTATGTCCGGGCCCTCGACATGGTGGGACCACTCCGAAGGACTACCCGGAGGATACACTCACCTCCTCGTCGCCATCGACAAGTTCTCCAAGTGGATTGAGGTCATGCCCATCGCACGGTGCCGAAATGAGGAGACCGCCAAGATCTTCACCGGCATCATCCACCGCTTTGGGGTCCCGAACTCGATCATCACCGATAATGGCACCAACCGTGGGGAGCTCTTCATCGGCCGGGTGCAGCGATCATGGCATCCGCGTCGACACGGCTTCGTCAGCCACCCCTGCACCAATGGACGGTAGAGCGCTAATGGGATCATCCTGGCAGGCGTGAAGTCCCGCATCTTCGGGAGGCTTAAGAAGCACGCCGTCGATGGCTCGTCGAGCTCCCGCGGTGGTATGGAGTCTCCGCACCACACCCAGCAGGGCCACCGGACGGACCCCGTTCTTCCTCATCTTCGGGTCCGAAGCGGTCCTCCCCACCGAGCTCGAATACGGCTCGCCCGAGCTCGAGCTCGACGAACCACGACAACCACGCGCTGCTGCTCGAAGACGCCGACCACCAGCTCGACGAGGCTCGCGACATCGCGCTCTCCTCCACTCCGCCTGGTATCTCGCGGTCCATGCGACGCTATCACGAGCGACACGTCAAGGGACGAGCCTTCGCCGTCGGGCGATCACGTCCCTACGACGAATCCAGAGCTCGAAGGACAAGCACAAGCTCTCCGCCCCATGGGAGGGTCCCTTCACCATCGACCAAGTGTTGAGGCCGGGCACATACAAGCTCAAGGACCACCAGGGATGAGTCCTCACCAACGCATGGAACATCGAACAGCTACGTCGCTTTTACCCCTAAGATGTACTTCAAAATCTTATAGCCGCAAGAGCTCAACAAAACACCGATTCGATGCAAAAACTGTGGCAAGCATCTCGACCGCACCCTAAGCTCAACCGAAATCGAGCAACGATGGCCCTTGCCCAGGCAAAGGCCCGCCCTTGCTCGGGGGCTACAGGGAACGGGGCACACCCCATCGTTTCAACACACCGTTTTTTCACAAAAGTTCACGAGCTCAGAGCTCGATGGCGAGCTCATACTCAAGAACCCACGCTCTCCCCTTTTGGCCCAAACGATGTTTCGAAACGACTAAGTCCTGAGCTCAACGAACTTAGAGCATGGCGCGACTGCCTAATAACCTCCCGCGCCCCGCGCCGCCGAGAAACGGCCCGCCATTCGCTCGAGGTCACGAGCTCACAAAGGTCGAAGTAGAAATTGAGTGCGGCAAAAGGGGAAAGACGCTTCCATTAACAAAAGCACATGCTTCCACGAAGTTTTTAGAAAACGCCGATCACGAGGACTCGAGAAACTTCTACCCCTATGCGGGTGGAGAGACCCGTCCCAAATGAGAGCGGAACGTCCTCCGCGGTACCCTCCTCCTCGGCGAGCTCCTCGGCTGCTCCATCCCCACCGGCCGGGGCTCGAAGACTTCAAGCTCCTCGGCAGCAAGCTTGAAGAGCTCGACACAAGCTGCGGTGGCGGCCTCGGCAGCAGAACCTTCCGCTTCGTCGTCGGCGTGCCGACACCCGGCGCCCACCCCGCTTTCATGACGTCAACGCCGAAACGAGGGTAGTGCGTGAAGACGATGCTGATCGCCTTGTGGACCACCCGGCCGGCGCCCTCCGTCACCTTGCGCGCGAGGGCCGACACCCGTCGGCGATCGGGTCAGCCCGCCTCCTCCACGCCGAGGGCATCGTAGACATCCTCCACCACGGACGCAAGGCTCCGCGCGCGCTCCGAGGTCTCGGCCTCCCGCGGCCTTGGCCACAAGAACCCCGGAGGGCTTCGAGCTCCTTCCGCGCCGACGACGAGGTCGCGGGTGCGCCGTCAAGTCCACCTCCTTCTCCCGCAGCCGAGGCCGCGCTGCTTTGCGGAGGCCTCAGTGGAAGCCGCCTCCCGGCCTTGTCGGCCGACATCCCGGCCGCTCAAGGACTTCTCTTTCTCCCCGCAAGACAAGAGGATGGCTCAGCACAAGAGTCACCGCGGCTCAAAAACCAAGTCGAGAAGCGGTCCCGCTTACTCCACGCCGGAGTAGAGCCCCCGCCGTTGGCGCCCGTGATTATCGTTCTCGGCGTTGAGCCGGTCCCTCTCCGCGATTGTCGCATGGCAACAAGACCACATTTCGGCGGCCCGCTGTCATCATCGCCGAGGTCCCGCCGGCGAGGACGATCAGCCCCAAACACCGAAGACAAAAAGGCAACATAGGGGTGAGGACACTCACCCGCGAGCTCGGCGTCGCGGCCGACGGAGGCACTCGGCGGTCTCCGTCTTCTCTCCTTGTAAAGGGACTCCGCCCCTCTCGCTCGGCCGCCGAGCGCTCGAGCTCTTTGTCCTCGAGCAGCGCGAAGGGTGTCGAGCTCCCTTGCATCCTCTTGCGCCAGCAGCTTTGGGCGCGATCGAGCTCCTCCCTCTCGCTGCCGCCTCCCGCAGAGCGCTTCTTCCCCCTCTTGTGCCGCCCGGAAGCCCGGCCCCCGCGTCGCGAATGGACTCGATGACGTCCTCCGTCCGACGCTCAAGGAACCGGTGTTGAAGCCGTGTCGTGCCCGGTTCTTCACTCGGCTCCACGCACAAACCCCCAGCCTCCCGGCGACGAAGCCTCCGGCCCTCGGCAGCCGGCCGGCCCGGTTATACCCCCCGGGCGGAGTCCCGCGCACACCCCGAAAAGCGCAAACGCGCGTGAGCGACTCGGAGACACAAGGAAAGGCGCCCGCGCCGTGGCGACTTCAAACCTGCGCTGAGGCGAGCACGCACACCGGATCCTCTGAGGGCGTAGGCCGCCGCGGCGTCATCGGGGCATGGGGCGGCGGAAGGACGACGTCCCACACTGCCGTAGGCGCTTGCCGCGCGACAACGCACGGATACCGGGACGCCGTCCACCATGACCTTCCGGGCGAGGAAGGGTACCTGGAGGGACCAAAGAATCTCTCCTAAGACCGGCTCGGACGGCCCCCCGCCGCCCGCCCGCCCGACCCTCGCCGCCTCCGCCATCCCGTCATCATCGAGACATCGACGACGAGATGCTCGCGGCGGCTTCCTCGGCCCGAAGACGGATCTCGGCTCTCGCCGCCCCCTCGGTGAGCCCTCCGACGGGCCGGGCCTCCCCCAGTGACCGCCGTCCCCATCTCCATCGCCACCGAGGAGCTCACGCAGGTTTGGGCGCCGAGGCGCTCCCGAGGACGCCGGTTGGGGCTCCTCAATCGAGCTCAAAATCGCCTTCGCCCCTCGGCTCACGGGGGCGGCCGACGCCGATGAGGGGCCCAGCCAGTGAGCTCCTCGTGGGACGAGGCGGTGGGTCGACAGCGTCCCCTTGAACG
Source organism: Hyparrhenia diplandra (assembly GCA_015847255.1). NCBI lineage: Eukaryota > Viridiplantae > Streptophyta > Magnoliopsida > Poales > Poaceae > Hyparrhenia > Hyparrhenia diplandra. The sequence continues at coordinate 571,534 of JADLZK010010753.1, read as the reverse complement.
GGAACAGCACCATCATCGTTGAACCCGCCCCGAGCCGCCACCGCCGTCTCCGCCACCGTCGCCAGCTTGTTCCCGCAACGCTTGAGCTCGCCGCCGCGCGTCACTAGAGCTCACCAACGTAGAGCTGAAGCCCGCCGACACCGAGCTCATCATCGCCATCGCCATGGTGCTCACCGCCTCGCTCCCGAGCGCTCGCACCGGCCGAACTCGAGCTTGTCCCCGCAACGCTTGAGCTCATCACCCCGCCGCCAGAGCTCATCAACGCTGAGCCGGAGCCCGCCCGACATCGAGCTCATCGCCGGGCCGCGCCATGGTGCTCACTGTCTACGCTCCCGAAGCTCGCACCGGCCGAACTCGACACGCCGGGTCCGCGGGCACTTCTCCGGCATCGCGTCGCCGCCCCGCAGCCAAACAAGCGTGTCGGAACACTCATACCGAGACGCCGGGTCCGGAGGTCGCCACGCCCACGCAGACTCACCGGCGGCCGGCTTCCTCTTCTTCTTCGCTCCGGCGCCCGGAAGCCTGACCCGGCCTCGCCCGGCGACCCGCCCGCTGTGGCGTGGGCGCGGGCGCGGGGTTGAGGCCGCGGGACTGCCCACACGGCGAGGCGGCACCACCGGGGGCGCCAGCCCCCGGGACGGATGAGGTCCCGACCTCTTCGGTCGCATGCTCCGGCGGGCGTCGGAGTTCCTCCAAAAAGCACGATGACGGGCCCCGGCTTCCTCCGAAGCCCGCTCACCACCACCGATCGACGACCCTGCCCCCGGCCGGGGCGTAAGCCTCGCGAATGGCGGCGGGAAGAGGAGGGCCGAGAGCCGAATGGCCGCACCTCACTAACCCGAAGAGCTCGAACTCGTCAGACAAGCTCGCGGCAAATCGAAATGAGAACACAGGTCAGGGCCGAACGAGGAGCTCTTACCAGTGCGGATGTCTCCGGGTTTGGCAGGATCGCAGGGGCGCCAGGCGACCTCTCGCCCGTCTTGGTCACCGCCCTCATCCAGAACTCGACCTGATCGACGGTAAGACCGGGGGCGTTCGCTGTCCCCAGAAACGGGGCCTTGCCCTCCACCATCTCCCACATGCGGAGGGCCCGACGCTGGAGGGGCACCACCGCCTTCTGAAGCCAGGCCGCGATGATATGATTCACCGTCAACCCGGCATCCCGGAGCAGCTTGATCTTGTTCACGGCCGCCTCCACCTCCGCCATAGAGCTCTTAGGCGGCATTTCACGCCACACCGAGTTCCCCATCGCGAAGGTGCGGCCGGTGTACCATGGCAGAGGATGGGATGGGTCGTTCTTCAGGTAGAACCACTCGTCCCTCCACCCCGGATTGGCGGTCGGGAAGTCGCCCTCCGGAAGGTCTCGCGGATCTTCCCCCGCTGTAATCGGCATCGGCACGCAGGCTATCGGAGCCGGTCCGCCACTCTTGGGCAGCTGACCCTCTTGGCGAAGACGTAGTACTGAAGAGCTCCCGCTTGGGGGATCTCCAACAAGCCCGCGACAAAGATCGCGAAGCGCCGAGAGGAGCAAAGACCCCGTTGGGCGCGTCGGATCTCGGAGCTTGACGCCCCCAAAGACGAGATGATACGCCTAAGAAATCGCCCACCGCATGCCCCCGCGCGTGGAAAGCGATGAACGACACCACATACCCATCCGGCGGTCGGGACCGCGTGGGACGCCGGCGGATGATCCACTCCATCGCCTCCGCTCGCGGTACGGAGCCCGCCGACGCTGCGGCACCCTCTCGATCAGCGACTCCTTCACCGTCGATGAGGTTTTCACGAACCCATCTCGGCTCTCGGCGCTGGACTACCGGGCGGGAAGGGGATGATGGAGGCTAAATCTGCAAGGAAGCGGCGGCGAGCGGACTCTCTTGGCAAAGAAAAGGTATATAGAAACGGAAGGTGAATCCGCTCCCGACCCCCACCTGTTTATAGGAGCCCCCACCGGCGGAGGCCTCGAGGAGAAGCCACGAGGGGACCCACCTCCGGCCACGCCCGTCGCAGAATCGCCTTCGCGAGATTGCCGCGTGGATGACATCCGCCGGAATCCGAACCGCCGCGACATTAAGGCGGTGGAATCGATGCCAACGGTAAAAGCTCCAACGATAAGATCCCAACGGCTCTTTACACAACGGCGAGGCGTCGAAGAGCTCGACGCAACGTCCGGCGTGATGAGTTCGAAGCACCTGAGCTCGTGGCACGAGCTCGCCGCCGCAGGGTTCAAAGTCAAGCTCGACTAGAGAGCCCTTGCGCCGCCCGAAGCGCAAGTAAAGCCAGAGCACCTCACGTGCGGCATCGACGGCCCGCGCCCCGAACACCCGGGAAGGGCTCTGGGGGCTTCCTGTCGTGCGCGCCCATTATCCGAGGGCTACGAACGACTCAAGCCGGCCCCCCGAGGAGGAAGCACCTCGCCTCCGGCAACCCCTGGGGCTCGAGGACCGCGGAAGTCGGGCCCTCGACCCCGAGGTCGATCCACTAGCCGATCGTCACGAACGAGTTAACAAACTCGGGCCTCACCTGGACCATCCGACAGCTCGGCCGAGCGCGCCGATCTTGGCCGACAAGGCTAGATCGGGTTCAAGCTCACCATCTTCACACTGCGAAAGGCAACGGGCCAATGAGCCCACGGCAGTTCTAAAAAGCCTCCATAAGAGCTCACAGCTCTCACGGAGCCTCGGGGGGCTACACCCGCGAAAAAGGCGCGCGCACCCACGACCAAGACTTTCCTCTACCCGAGAACCTCCGCAACAAGAGCTACCGTACAAACAGATCCGGGAGAGACTCCCTTCTCTCCCACATGCTCGGGGCTACCGTGGGGGATTGATATTCGGGGCTGAGAATGAGCTCCCCACTCGACATCAACAAGCCAATGCAGCTCTAAGAGCCCACTCGGTCAACACAAAGAGGTCACTGCCCTCCGAAGAGCTCCGCGCTCGCGGGCGGGCTCCCCCCACAGCCGAGTACGCGTATACGAGCTCTCCACGCCGAGGGACCTGTTGTCGGCTCGACCGAGCTCCCCCGGCGTGAGCTCCCGTCCGCACGACAGGCACCCTCCTGCGTTGACCTCTTTCCGCCTCGCTCGAGCTCGAGCTCAGCGGATCCCGCGACGGCGGAAGAGCTCTCCTATCTTCCGCGCAAAGCCAACGGGTACGAAGTTGGCCAACCACTCCCTGACGAGCACGGTAGCCACGCAGCGCTTCTGACTACGTAGGAGGTCTTTTCCATCACGGCGCCATACCCCATCGACTCCAACGGCGCCGCCCGCGGTACCCTCAAAATGCGATCGACGGCGCATGCCTCATCCATGGTATGGCGCGCCCCATGCCGACCGGGATCGATTCCTACCACGATTGGGCGCTGAACGACGCCGCCACCACCGCCCAAACCTCGATTCGCGTGCGGTACGACGACCAATTTCATCATCATCAAGGCTGTAAAGAGCTCGGGGGGCGACTCTGCCGATCAAAGAGCTCGTCCGGAGAGGTGTACACATTCACCCTAAGTCATGATTCCCATTTGCCCGGCCACAAACCCCCAAACACTTCCAAGGTGAGCGGGGCGGGGGTTTCACTACGAGATCTGTTCACAATCTTTCACTAATAAGTGACAACCCATCGGTTTCGAGTGTGTGATCAACCCCCCCCCGCACGCGGCCCAAGTACGTTTCACCTTGCGGCAACACTACGAGCGTGAGTTACCACACCCCAACTCAAACCGCCCATGCCGCCACAAACTAGTAAAACGACTGGTAATAAATCAAGCTAGAGCCATGATAGCTTAGGGTTGTACTGTTAATCCTGGGTGGCCGCTCCACGAGCCGGTCCTTGTGGAGGGTAGACATGAGAACACCACAACATTGGTTCTCATTCCCCCTTTTCCTAAATCCATGTTGCTAACAAAATCACTTTTAAACTTTACCAACTTTGCAGTAGATCCCATGTCACAACTTTAAAAACTAGTAACAAAACCTACACTACTGTGGTGTTATAGCAACTAAGCAACTACTCCCTTTTTGACTCATCAATATACCCCAGGTGCAAGGAATACTAGAGGACTAGGTAGATCCTTAAGTCTGCAGAAATTTAGACACATGCAATAAAAGTAAACTGGTATTTAATTGCAGTAATTAGGTAAAGCAAAGATGATCAAGGGATGTGCCTGTACTTGCCTTCTTCAAACTGAGTGGTGGGAGGTTCCCGGTAGGTCCGACAATCACCCCCAAACTGGTTCCCGCCTATACGCATCAATCACATACAAAAGCAATACATTCTATTTAGAACAATACACCATTACATCGAATCAGCAACGATTAAATTCATAAAACTATTCTACTTGTCGAGACGATTCCGTGGATATAAAGATCGCCAAATTCCGAAGTTAACACTAAGAACTTATCATCATTTTAAAGGTGATGGCAATTCCGTGATTAACGGACTTACTTTTGAATTAAAACAAAAAGAAAATGGGTTAACCGGCCGCGGGGGCCTATACGTAATTAACGTATAGACACGGGGGCTAGTTTGCAAGATTGCCGGCGATGACGCCGCTTGCCGACGCGGCCGATTCAGGGCGGGCGCGACGGCCGGGCGAAGCGGCGGCGTCACGCGTTGTGCGGCGAATGCGAAGCCGAGCGCACCGCTGGAGCGCGCTGCGTGGCGTGGCGGGACGCGATGGGGTGCTCCGCGGGGTGACGGCGACGGAGCAAAGTAGAGCGGCGGTGTGGGCGGTTCGCCTCGCCGAGTAACTCCCGGCGAGCCACGCCGGCTTGCCGAGCGGGGAAAGAGCACGAGGAGGGCACAGCCGCGACGCTTACCGCACAACGGAGCTCGAGATCGTGGTTGAGCGGCCGGCGCGGCTGTCGAGCGCACGACCGGCGCGCGGCGAAGTGACGGCGGCGAGCTCGGGTTCCTCGGTTTTTCGACGGTGGGAGGCGAGGTTGAGTGGGAGTGAGAGTGACCGCGCACTCGCGCTTTATAGGCGCTCGGGCTCGATTTCGCGTGGGGCGGCGCTGCAGACGGCGGGAGGTGAGACCGACCTTGTGGGCCGGCCGCCACGGCGGGTCTTGGGCGCGGGCGGCAGCGGTGCAAAAAGGCGTCGAGGAGGGGGTCGTTGTGATGCGCGAAGGGCGGGTCGGAAGACCGGGTGCGCCAGCGGCGGCCGACGCGACGGGCGCCGCGCGATTGGCGGCGACGGCGCCGCTGCTTGCTCCGGACGGCGCTGGCGCGCGCTGCGCGATGGCGCGAAAGCGATTCTGGAGAAAAGGGAGGGCCGAAAGCTGGGCGCGGCACGGATGCCAGCCATGGCCACGCTGCGGCGGCGCGCTGGTGCCCGCGTACGCCGTGGACGCGCCGGGAAGGGAGGGGCGACCCCGACAGGGCCCCACCACCGGTGGCGCGGGCCGTGTCTTGGGCCCACCGGCCGTGGGAGAGGAGGGTCAGCGTGCGTCGGCCGTTGGCCTGTTGGGCCAAAATGGCCCTGACTGGGGAGGGAATAAAAGAAATTTTCCCTTTTCTTTTTATTTCTAATTTCTATTCTTTTCCTATTTTTCTTCGAGATAGAGTAGGTCTAAACAAAACAAGGCATTTCAACAAAACCATGCACCAGCATGAATGCAACATTCAAGAATTGTTTCTCTTTTTAATTTTGTATTATTTATTTATTATTTATCCTTTTGTAATTATACATATATAATTTGAGGAACTAGGTGTTAGCCTTGATTGTTTTCAATTTAAATCTGAAATTTAAATTACCAAAAATTAGGGTGTTACAAACCTACCCCCTTAAGAAGAATCTCGTCCTCGAGATTTGGATGGCGATGCGAAAAGTTGTGGATATTTTTCCTTCGTTCATCATCCTCTCGTTCCCGTGTAGCTTCCATTTACGTGTGGTGTTTCCACCGCACTCGCACATTGGTATGGTCCTACTCCCGGTGATCCCGTTGGTGGTTTCAAGATCTTCACCGGATGCTCCTCGTAGGTGAGATCATCCTCCACCTCTACCTCCTCCCATAGGTATATACTCCTCCTCGGCACCCCGAGGCATTTCTTGAGTTGGGACACGTGGAACACATCATGTACCCCGATAAGTCGTCAGGTAGTCCTAACTGGTAGGCCACTTCTCCTCTCCTTTCTATGATGGGAAAAGGCCCGATATATCTGGGGGCAAGTTTTCCTTTGACCTTAAACCCGCTTGAGTCCCCGATGGGTGATACTTTTAAATAGACATAGTCACCCACCTCGAAATTCAAGTCCTTTCGGCGTGTGTCGATATATCCTTTTTGTCGGGATTGGGCCGCCTTGTTGCTTGATAATTTGAACCTGCTCTTTCGCTCTTTTCGGAGACTCGTTCCAAACACACGACTTTCTCCCGTGCGGTCCCAAAATAATGGGGTTCTGCATTTTCCGCCATACAAGAATTGCTTCAAAGGGAGCCATCTCAGAGACCGGCTTGGTAGCTGTTGTTGTAAGAGAACTCGGCGTAGGGTAAACTGTCATCCCAACTATCCCTGAACTGTAGGGCGCTTGCTCTTAACATGTCTTCCAATACTTGATTTGTACGTTCCGTCTGCCCATCGGTCTGTGGGTGATATGCTGAGCTGAAGTTTAAGTTGGTCCCCATACCCTCGTGTAGTTTCTCCCAAAACCTAGAGGTAAATTGGGTACCCCTATCCGACACGATCCTTTTAGGAACTCCATGCAAACAGACGATGCGTGACATATATAGTTCTGCCAATTGGGCCCCAGAGTATGTGGTCTTGACTGGAATAAAATGAGCGACCTTAGTGAGTCGATCCACTACGACCCAGATGGAGTCATATCCTCTTCGGGTGCGGGGTAGTCCAACGATAAAATCCATGCCAATTTCATCCCATTTCCATTCGGGTACCTTCAAGGGCTGTAGGAGTCCTGCCGGTCTTTGGTGCTCCGCTTTTACCTTCTGGCAGGTATCACACAGTGCCACATATTCAGCTATGTCCCTTTTCATTCCATACCACCAATACCTTGCTTTCAAGTCTTGGTACATTTTGGTACTCCCAGGGTGGATTGAATAGGCCGATTCGTGCATTTCTTTTAAGATTGTATCCCTGATTTCCTGGACATCTGGCACACAGATCCGATCTTTGAACCATAGGACCCCATCTTGGTCTAGATGAAAACCCGGGGCTTTGTTTTCAGGGACCAGCGTTACTATCTCCTGAATCTTTTCATCGGTCTTCTGACCACTCCTGATGTCTCGCTCCAGGGTGGGTTCCACCTCAAGGGTGATTCCCTGGGTGCTGCCTATAAAGCCTAGGTTCAAGTGCTCCAGTGCCGCACACAATTCAGGTGGTAGGTCTGTTGTCGGGAGCAGGTTCACATGATTCTTACGACTGAGGGCGTCTGCCACTACGTTCGCCTTGCCTGGATGGTAATGAATTTCCAACTCATAATCTTTTATTAACTCCAACCACCTTCTCTGTCTTAGATTTAGATCATTTTGCGTGAATATGTACTTGAGGCTCTTGTGGTCTGTGTAGATTTCACACTTGTGCCCCAACATGTAATGTCTCCAAATCTTGAGAGCATGAACTACAGCCGCCAATTCTAAGTCATGGGTGGGGTAATTTTGTTCATGCTTCTTCAATTGTCTAGATGCATAGGCAATTACTCTTCCTTCTTGCATCAAGACGCACCCCAATCCTTGCCGGGAGGCATCGCAGTACACTGCGAAACTCTTGTCTAGATCAGGTAATGTTAGTACCGGGGCTGTGGTCAGTCTCTTCTTCAATTCCTCAAAACTGGCCTGACATTTGTCTGTCCAAACAAATTCCTTTCCTTTCTCCAATGCAGGGTCATGGGCTTTGCGATGCTAGAGAATCCTTCAATAAACCGTCGGTAGTATCCTCCCCCTCGAGAAAACTCCCGATTTCCCCAACCGTTGTGGGGGTTCCCATTTGAGTACATCCTCAACCTTGCTGGGGTCTACAGCCACTCCCCCATCGGAAATCACATGCCCCAGGAATGCCACCTCCTTCAACCAGAACTCACATTTACTCGGTTTAGCATATAACCGGTTTTCCTCGCCTTCGTAAGACTAGCCGTAGGTGTTCCTCATGTTCCTCCTCATTCTTGGAGTAAATCAAAGATATCGTCAATGAAGACGACTACAAACTTATCTAGATATTCCATGAATACCTTATTCATGAGATACATGAAGTAGGCGGGTGCATTGGTTAGCCCAAAGGACATAACCGTGTACTCATAGAGCCCATATCCGTGGTGAAAGCCGTCTTTGGGACATCACCGGGCGGATCCTCAACCGGTGATAGCCTGACCTCAAATCAATTTTGGAGAAGACGCAGCGCCCTTCTTGCTTGGTCGAATGTCCTCAATCCTAGGGATTGGGTATTTGTTCTTTATAGTCACTTCATTTAATGACCTATAATCCACACACATCCTTTGTGTCCCGTCTTTCTTTTCTACAAAAATGACCGGAGCTCCCCAAGGATGAACTAGAGGCGGATAAATCCTTTATCTTGTAATTCCTTAAGTTGACTTTTTAATTCTTCCAGTTCATTAGCAGCCATCCTATAGGGTCTTTTAGATATGGGTGCCATTCCAGGCAATAAATCAATGACAAATTCTATTTCTCGTTCGGGAGGCATACCTGGCAATTCATCAGGGAAAACATCTGGAAACTCACGGACCACCCGAATGCTCTCGACAGTGCTACTGTCCAATTGGTTAACTGTCCCTTGCACAGAGGGAGGCATAGGGGCCAAAGCCTCCACCCTTTCTCCAGAGGATGTGAGTACGGATACGGTTCTCTCTGCACATGTGATGACTCCATCCCATCGAGCCAACCAGCTCATTCCCAGGATAACATCAATCCCTTCTGACTCTAAGACAATAGGTGTTGATGGAAACTCTACCCCCCTTATTTTTATGTTGACTTGTGGACACATGATATTGGTGTTCAACTTTCCCCCAGGTGAATTGACCAACATGGTGTTTTTCATGGTACGGGTGGGTAGGCCATGTTTTGTCACAAAACTGGAACTGATGAAAGAATGTGATGCACCAGTGTCGAACAAAACTGTAGCAGGCTGGGAATTGACTAGAAACATACCGAGCACCACGTCTTGGGCAACTTCTGCAGTGTCTGTACTCACGTGGTTCACCTTCCCATACTGCGGCGGTGCCTTCTGCCCACCACCATTGCGGAACTGCTGAGGCTGGCCTACATAGCGTTGAGGATAGTCCCTGGCAAAATGTCCTAGAGCACCGCACTTGAAGCATACGTTGCCTGCTGGGGCGTTAGCGGCTGCGGTCTTTGGTGGTGCTTGATTTTGCGCTGGTAGTTGGGGTGCGGAGTTATTTGGCCTTGGAGCGAGGGGTTGCTGCTGGTGGTAAGTGTTGTTTGGGCGAAATTGTGGTCCTTGCGGGTAGTTATAGCGGGGCGTTGGTTGTTTTGGGGTTGGGAGGCCTTTTGCTTTCTCTTCTTGTCCTCTAGCTTGTGGCGCTTGCTTGTACCTCGATGGCCTTGTCGACCAACTTAAAAATTCTCAAATGAGTGGGCTGTCAGCATGTATTGAAGACCCTCATCCAGGCCTTCCATGAAATGCTCTTGTTTCTTAGCGTCGGTGGCCACCTCATCCTCTCTGTATCGTGACAGTTGAGTGAACCGATCACGATACTCACGACGGACATAGTTCCCCTCGGGTGAGTGCCGGGAACTCCTTCTTCTTGAGTTTTAGCAGCCCTTCAGGGCACGTAGTGTGCCCGGAAGGCCTCCATGAACTGCCTCCAAGAGATGGTGGCGGGGTCTTCCCCGTCTTGGCGATAGGACCTCCACCAGTCCAAAGCTGCTCCCCTGCAGCTTGACCTGCCCCATAAAGCACCTTCTCGTGATCTTCGCCTTTGGGCGATCTCCAATTGTTGCTCCACATTTTTGATCCAATCATCAGCGTGGAGGGGTTCAAAGGGGGTGAGAGAAGAAGGGAGGGCGCCCTTAAGAAATTCTCCCCTCTTATCTCGGGGTGGGGCTGGAGGAGGGTTGGCATTGTTGTTGTAAGGAGGAGGTGTAGGGTTCTGTTGGGGGCCTTGTTGGTTGGCTAGAACTTGAGCTAGGGTTTGCATTAATGTAGAGTCTTGAGTCTGGTTTTGTTGGTTGGCCAGAACTTGAGTTAGGGTTTGCATCAACTAGGTTTGAGCAGCCATCATCTGTTCCATAGTGATAGGGGAGGTGGTGAGGGAGCTGTGGCATTGTTGTTGTTCCCGTTAGGGTGTCCATTGGCATTTGAATTTCCATCGCTGTTGTTGTTGGCGGTAGCCTGCCTGGTCTGGGGGGCCATCTGAAGTGAGAGTGAATATATGTCATGAGCATATATATCTATATATATATTTATTTTACTTTATTTTATTTTACACAAAGTATTTATTGATTCGAATAGAAGAAACTGATATATTCTAAAAGAGATCATCTTTTATTAATAAAGAAAGAGTATATCTACTCTTCTAGCAGTCATTACAAAGAAACGAAACATTACATGGTGCACCAAACAAGAAAGAAAAAGAAACAAAACCTTCCCTACACGCTCTAATGGTCTAGGTGTGTTGCTTATTTGCTATGATTTTTTTCTTTTTTTTAATGAACTATCGTACGTGATGATGGCTCTCCATATTGTGGTTCTTCATACTGGTGGCGAAGCGGAGAGAGAGCTGGAAAAACGGTCCTCGGGGTGTAATCTCTGTCATCCACAAGTGCTTGAAGGAGCCCCACCTCCACTCTATCTTGCTCCTGCTGATTGCGTACACGGTGAAGCTCTAGGAGTGCTTCAGAGAGTTCAGTGTTGAGTGCAGCAACGAGATCGACAGTGCTAGTCAGGCGGGCATTGTCGACACCAGTACTGGGAGCAATGCGGGCTGCCATCTCTCCATGGCGGCGACGAGGATAGTGGCGGTCCTCATCTTCACTAATCTCCTCAAAGAAGTACTCCCGGTAGGCGTACAGCGCATGCGGGCAGCGTCGTTCATGGCTGCCAGCTGGCTGGAACGGGCTGCAGGTGCCGCATGAGTGGACATGATCCTGAGGGCCCGCAGTTGTGGGTTTGGCCGCCCCACATGGACCATGGTCTTCCCGTAAACCCTCGTAGCGAGGGTGGCTCCGATGGAGGTGCTTTCGCATCGGATGCAGAACATCCCGTGTCCGTCGCCGGCGCAGGAGGTCGCGTAGCCTCCAGTGGAAGAAGCCATCTCCTGTCCCGGAACAAAGGCTCCACAGTCCACCCAATGGGGGCATTGGGGTTCGGCGCCAATGGGTCGTTGTTGTTGTTGTCGTTGGGACCATCATCCTCGGGATCATCGCCGTTTGGATCTCCTCCTGCGCCCGCCGGGTTCCTTGGGGGGTGGTGGGGGCACGCCCGTCCCACAACAGGTGGGATGGCGAGTGCCTCCTCCCAAATTCTCCCCTTGCCGGAAAGTGAGCTCCATCGTCTACCCGCCGGGAACGTCTCCAATGGAATTGGGTGACATTCCCGATGAGCGGAAACCCACCGGGCGAAGCGGTGGTAAGCCACGGAGCTCCTGCGGCGGGTTAGGAGCCGACGAGCCATCTAAGCGAGAAACAACAGAGTGAAGATCGGTTTGTGCCCAAGGAACAAAAGACTTCATAAGGACAACAAGAAAAGTGTGAAAGCAAGGAAGTTGGATGAGGCCAAATCTAAAAGGGCTGCGTGTCCTAGGGTCGACACAGCTCTGATACCATTTTGTCACACCCTAAATTCGAAATACGAATTAGGGTGCATATCATATGTGTGCGGGATCTTTTCCACACATATAACTTGACAAAACTTGAATGGGTACACAAAGGCAAAGGCAAAAATAATTTATTATTATTACATTCTCCATCGAGTTTGGTAGCGGTACAACGTGTCATTATTTGCTGGAAAATTAATGTAAGATTGGCCCTCCACGGGAAGGTCGACGTTAGCACACGCGCCCTAGCACCCGGGAATATCCTCCGGATTTCCGTCCCACGGCTCCTCAACCGCTTGGCAACCTTTTTGGTTACTGAGTGGAAATAAATAGCAAGAATGAGTTCAAAATGAACCCAAAAGTATAGGCGAAAAGTATATGATATGCAAGTTGTAAACAAGGAATGTAAGTCGACATGGTGTACTTTGCAGGTGCTTTTTTAGTTGGCAAAGTTTTATTTAGAACATCCTATTACTAGTATGAGTGAAGCATCCCAAACCCTTAATTAATGAGAATAGATTAACAACAATCAACTAACCAAATAACCATCTCGGCGAGTCATCAAATCGACACATCCATCCCAAAGATCCTTTCTTAGTAAAGAATCAAGTTTCTAAACATGTGAGGGTCCAGGCCGCCGTGGACCGTGAGCACGGCCGATATATCGGTTTATACTCTGCAGAGGTGTACACATTCACCCTAAGTCGTGATTCCCATTTGCCCGGGGCCACAAACCCCCAAACACTTCCAAGGTGAGCGGGCGGGGGTTTCACTACGAGACTGCTCACAATCTTTCACTAATAAGTGACAACCCATTGGTTTCGAGTGTGTGATCAAGCGACCCATACGGCCCAAGTACGCTTTCACCTTGCGGCAACACTACGAGCGTGAGTTACCACACCCCAACTCAAACCGCCCATGCCCGCCACAAACTAGTAAAACGACTGTAATAAATCAAGCCGAGCCATGATAGCTTAGGGTTGTACTTGTTAATCTGGGTGGCCGCTCCACGAGCCTGGTCCTTGTGGAGGGTAGACATGAGAACACCACAACATTGGTTCTCATTCCCCTTTTCCTAAATCCATGTTGCTAACAAAATCACTTTTAAACTTTACCAACTTTGCAGTAGATCCCATGTCACAACTTTAAAAACTAGTAACAAAACCTACACTACTGTGGTGTTATAGCAACTAAGCAACTACTCCCTTTTTGACTCATCAATATACCCTGGGTGCAAGGAATACTAGAGGACTAGGTAGATCCTTAAGTCTGCAGAAATTTAGACACATGCAATAAAAGTAAACTGGTATTTAATTGCAGTAATTAGGTAAAGCAAAGATGATCAAGGGATGTGCCTGTACTTGCCTTCTTCAAACTGAGTGGTGGGAGGTTCCTGGTAGGTCTGACAATCACCCCCAAACTGGTTCCCGCCTATACGCATCAATCACATACAAAAAGCAATACATTCTATTTAGAACAATACACCATTACATCGAATCAGCAACGATTAAATTCATAAAACTATTCTACTTGTCGAGACGATTCCGTGGATATAAAGATCGTCAAATTCTGAGTTAACACGAAGAAGTTATCATCATTTTAAAGGTGATGGCAATTCCGTGATTAACTGGACTTACTTTTGAATTAAAACAAAAAGAAAATGGGTTAAATCCGGCTGCAGGGGCCTATACGTAATTAACGTGATAGACGCAGGGGCTAGTTTGCAAGATTGCCGGCGATGACGCCAGTTGCAAGTCGACGCCGGCGATTCAAGGGCGGCGCTTACGAGCCGCGGCGACGGCGATGCAAGCAGCGGCGGGCGAAGCCGAGCGCACTCAACTGGCGCGCTGCGGGCGTGGCGGACGCGATGGGTGCTCCGCGGGCCGGGGGGCGACCGGAGCAGGCCGAGCGGCGGTGGGGCGGTTCGGCCTCGCCGGAGTAACCGGCGAGCCACGCCGGCTTGCCGAGCGGGGAAAGAGCACGAGGAGGGCACGCCGCGACGCTTACCGCACAACGGAGCTCGAGATCGTGGCTGAGCGGGCCGGGCGCGGCGGTCGAGCCCAGTCGGGGCGCGGCGGCGCGGAAGGACAACGGCGGCGAGCCCGGGTTCGGCCGGCCTCGACCTGGTGGGAGGCGGAGAGGTTGAGTGGGAGGAGTGACCGCCGCCAAGACGCGGGCTATAGCGCCCGGCTCGATTGCTCGCTGGCGGCTGCAGGCGGCGGGCCGAGATCGACCATGCGCACGGCCGCCACGGCGGGTCTTGGCGTACGCGGCGGCGCAGCCGTGCAAAAGCGTCGAGGAGGGTCGTTGTGATGCGCCGAAGGGGCGGGTCGGAAGACTGCTTATAAGTGCAGTCGGCGTCGACGCGACGGGCGCCGGGCGGATTGGCGGCGACGCGCCAGCTGCTTGCCGCGGACGGCAAGCGGGGCGCTGGGCGCAAATGTGGGCGCGGCGGTGCGGTGAAAAAGGGGAAGGGCTGCGGGGCGCGGCACCGGACGCCCGCCATGGCCACGCTATGGGCGGGCGCGGGTGCGCGACGCCGCGACGGCTGCGGCGGAGGAGGGACGACCCCGACAAAGGGCCCCACCGCCGGTTGCGCGGGCTGGCCCACCCACCGCGGAGAGAGGAGGGCTATGCGTCTCTTGCGGCCGTTGGCTGTTGGGCCAAAATGGCTGACCGGGGGAGGGAATAAAAGAAATTTTCCCTTTTCTTTTTATTTCTAATTTCTATTCTTTTCCTATTTTTCTTCGAGATAGAGTAGGTCTAAACAAAACAAGGCATTTCAACAAAACCATGCACCAGCATGAATGCAACATTCAAGAATTGTTTCTCTTTTTAATTTTGTATTATTTATTTATTATTTATCCTTTTGTAATTATACATATATAATTTGAGGAACTAGGTGTTAGCCTTGATTGTTTTCAATTTAAATCTGAAATTTAAATTACCAAAAATTAGGGTGTTACATGTCTCCCGTAGGTAATCTCCTACTCTACTTGGACTAAAATAGACTGAGGGATAAGCACAAGGTACGATATGGGTCTATCTAACTAAGGATTAGAGGGAAAGCAAGCATTTTGGGTAGGGATAGAATATTGGGGTATCCTAGTAACACGGTGTCAAAACACAATACAACTTACCCGTGTGAAACGTATGAAAAGGTGTGTCACGGCGATCTAAGTTTACGTGGAACTTGTCTTTATTACTCGTGACCTGAGAATTTTCCATAACGCTCACAGATCCTATCGGCTCTTTTCTTCCATTATTTTCCATGATACGAAAATAATAGAGAAGATTTCCCATAGGTTTGAAAAAGATTGGAACACATCATGATTTAAACAAACAAGCGCACAATATATTACATCACGATCAGGTTCACAGATGATATAGAGTTACATCACCCATGGTGACTGTCATGACGATTATTGTACGGCTTCGCAACTACTAAGGCTGGACTCATAGGTTACCACTAGAGCTAAGAACAACTACTGATGTCACTAGAAATCTAGCAACGAGGTCCATAGCTAGATCAACATGCTACTGCAGTTTACTAACTTAAGGCAACACTACTTACTTAGGACTCGTCATGCACATAATGTGGATGGTGGGATCTGCCGGGTACTCTTTGCACATCACTAGGGGCATACAAGGACTTGCTTGGGTTCTTGCCGGGTCTTGATAGTAGTGCTTCTGCGCTTCTTCCTCTTTTTCAGCTTCTCCAGGGCTTCGTGCAGCTTCTGTTGACTCTCTTCGTTTTCCTTCTACTGGGCTTCAGTGATGGCGATCTTCTCTTCTAGCTCCTTCTTGAGGGTCTCCATCCGGGCATCCTTGTTGTCCGTGTCTTCTTTTGCCTTGCGAGCACTGTCTCTGCCTTTATCCACATAGACACAGGGATTATTGTGGCCTCCTCTTGTGCTTTGGAGAGTTTGGCCAGTGCTATGAGGTATCTGGCAGTGGAGATCAAGGTGTAGTCGGCTTCTGGTGAGGGGGGTGGCTCAACTCCGAAGTTTTTCTGCTGCCATATTGCTGCGGTCGTGTCCTTGACTGGGTAGTACTTGGCATGGGATTGATCAAGTACCGCTTCAAACTCCTTGCAGTATACTTGGAGTGCCTTCTGTGCAACCTTCTGGCAAGCGTCCCCTGGTTCACTTCCCTGTTCTGGAAAGATTCTGCGCCCATCGTGGTATGGAAGCTTCGAGATGTGTAACTGCACATCACATAATGGTACTCTACCTATTGCAGACTCACGGTAGTAGTACACTGGCTTCTGAGTAAACCCTAGGCTTTGTAAGACTTCCCACAGGAGTTGTGGAAACTCCGCAACAGTCAAACCATCTGTGCGTGTCCATCCTTCCATCTGTTGCATCAAAATAAAATTTTTATGTCGATGACATGTAAGCAACATATGGGTATTGAAATGGAACAATTAGGGTAACAAGTCGATAAGTAGAAATTCTTAAGTAATGTTTCGAAATAAGTGCCAACCCATTTTTCTTATCCTATATCAAGCTCGGCTCGATACCATTACATCACGCCCCACCTTTAATGGGACTTTTAATCACGCCAGATTGGCGCCGGATCACGCTACCAATACGTTTAGCGATCCACAAGAGTGAGAAATCCGTTATATGAATAATACCGAAAGCAAGAAATGTATAGGATAGAAGTTCTTACGATGGTAACGGTGACACCTAGGCTGGGTTATGAATATCGAGTAGCCAACCGTGAAGCATTGGTATATCGTGCAGGCACTTCTCCTTATTCCACGGCATCTTGATAGTGGATAGGAATTGGGTTCAGCCTTACTCCTACTCGGTCGTCTTACGGCTCCTATGTACGCGTATCCTTTACCTTGGCGACTTTACCTTCTTCTGTGCCGATGTCTGTAAAAACAGAGGGGTGAGTACAAAGGTACTCAGCAAGTCCAAACCAGGGGTGGTTTGGTAAATTAAGGGTTGGGCCCTAGCAGAGTCTCTAAAACTGCTCTTACTAGTTCCCGGGGTTATCTCATCTTACCATCACCTTCACATATCTCAAAAGGTTAGTTATATCTAATCATAGATGTTCTTGCCTAGCATTCACCCATTCCAAGGACGTGGCTATTCGAATAAGTTTAAGTAACTCTGCAGAGGTTGTACAAATTTGCCGACACGATAGGTGTTGCCTCTGCCACCGTCATGGCTTCTGACAGACCTAACGAGATCCGTACCCGCTTGGGTGCTACCCTAGGTATATTGGTATAATCTTCACCATGACTTCTCAGGGGTTGGAAGGATAACACATCCCCCTAAGGATGACGTATTACCCTAGACAATATGATGATACCAAATCACCCGCGGCTTTACAGGTAATACCTTATTACCCAACCTATACTGTCAACTCACAACCCAATCATTAATCATCAATATGTGCCTCTAGCAGCTTTGCGCCCATCTTGCCCAAACACTTACGTGGAAGATCACTCAGCATCCACGCCAACCGGACCATGGGGCCACTCTCCCCACGTCTGCTCCTAATAGGTAGTTTGCCTGCTCCGGCCACCTTGGATCCCAATTATACCTCAACCCAACGGGGTGTGAATCGAGCCATCCCATATATGGCGTGTGGTCGCATCAAATATCTTACTAGGTAGAAGGTCTATGAACCGGTCCTTAGGGAGGCGAGCATCTCTCCGCGGGATTCATCCCGATTGTGATTAGTCCACCTCCATGTAGACAATCACCACTCACCTTTTGTTGGAGGGTTCACATTATTACTCGAGGTTACCTCGATCTTCTTGAATCATATTATATCATCATTCATCATCATATTAAGGTCATGATTAGGGGGGGTAAGGACTTGCCTGGGAGGTTCCTACGAATCGGCACTGGCGTTGAACGTCTCGCTGATCCGGATGACACTCCTAATCCGGGTCGTCGAACAGCTACTTCGCGATTGGCGATAACCTAGCTTGAACTATATCATGCAAAACAAACAGAGAACATTATGGTGGTAATGGGTTAGATGCATAGAGCTAGATTTTAGCTGAATTATGGAAGTCGTTTCACGCTAAACGGAGTTAAATTGCATGAGATACGAATATTACAATATTAATCCCTAATTAAATCATTAGGGTAATATTATAATATAATTTTATTATGTAATAATATTGGAACTAATTACATGATAAAATTCTATAAATCAATTAATGAATTTACAAATTTTAAAATTTTTCTCGACATGGGAAGGTCTACTTATAAACTTTTGTGTACAATTATCGGGTGGATCTAGCAATTAAAACTGTGTACACAGAACCGCCTCCATACGCGTGGATGACATGTGGGTT
Organism: Hyparrhenia diplandra; assembly: GCA_015847255.1. Classification (NCBI taxonomy): domain Eukaryota; kingdom Viridiplantae; phylum Streptophyta; class Magnoliopsida; order Poales; family Poaceae; genus Hyparrhenia; species Hyparrhenia diplandra. Next base: position 553,471 of record JADLZK010010753.1, on the reverse strand, counting down.
CGGGGGCGCCACGTGTGCGCCACGTATCATGGAGGAGCTTGCCATGAACGGCTTTCTTGACGGGGACAAACGGAGGGGCAACGTGTCGTCCCTCCGATTGGCTCCCGCCCGACGGCGTCACGGTAGTTAGGGCGGCGCCGGGTCGTCCCGTCGCCACGCCCCCGCTTGGCGGCGGCGCTGCCGGAAGGCTCACCGGAGTGGCCATCTTCGGCCCATTCCTCGCCAGAGGGGGCTTGTTGGCATCCTGCGATGTCCCGGAACCGGTTGGAGTAGGTCTAGGCGGCCCGTGGCTCGTCCTCCTCGGCGGCGACGGCGGCAATGGACTCCCCGATGACGGCGGCGCGCCGGCGGCGGGCCACTACAGGCGTAATAGGACCGAATGAGTATTATAGATGGAAGAGGGAGGATGAGGGTGTGTACCCGGCTAGACCACTTGTCCCGAGGACGACCACGACGGCGACGAACTCGTGACCTAACGGCGGCGGCGTCGGAAACCAAATTGGGGGCAATCGCGATTATGAGGGGAGGAGGAGGAGAGGGCGGCGAAGGGAGCACCGCGTGTTTCCGGACTCGGGTGGAGCCGATGAGGATTGGCGTGCTCGATCGTGGCCGGGAGGCTATTTATAGTCTCGCCGCCGGCACTCGGCCGGGCGAGATATTTTCCGCCCCCCTCGACGATCTTTTCCGGACCGTGGGTCATGGCCATTGATGACCTCCAAATGGCTCCTCGGTTGTCCCACGTCTTTGCCCTCGCGTGTGTGCAACGTGTTAGTGAGCTGGGCGCTGCCGTGTCTCGTCATCCACATCCGGGCGGCAGGGCGGCCGCCATGGCGGCAGTGTTCGAAGCCTCGGCCGTGGCGGCGCTACCCGATTGACCAGAGCCGCTGTGGGTGTGGCGCTCTTAGTGTCCAGCTAGGTGGCACCGGGTCGCTCGTCTTCGCCAACAAAGACTGGGGCGCTCGTCGGTCGTGGCGGCCACGGCCGGACTCAGCGCCGACGCATTCATGGCGACGCCAGCACGGGTCAAGGTGAGGCGGCTGCGCTCGCCTGGACGCGTCACATCGACGAGGGGCTTGCGTGCCCGTTCCTCGTGCGCCGGTCTCGCTGCGTGGAAAGCCGGACAGGCGGAGGGACGGCGTCGCCGCTAGACGGGCGGGGCCTGGGCGCCCCAAATGGAGGGAGGAGGAAGACGACGGACGACCCCGTGGTCCCGGGTTGGTGTGAGGAGAGAAGGGAGCCGGGCCGTCTTGGCGTTGGGTCGGTTGGGCCTGCTGGCCTGGCCTCGCAGCCGGGCCGCCCACTTTCGGGCGCCAAGTAGAAGAAGAGAAGGAGGAGGGGTCGGTTGGGCGGGAGGAAAGAAAGGGGAGAGAATGAGCCCATGAGCTCTTTCCTCATTCTTTCTCCTTTTCCATTTTCTTTCTCCCTCTATTCTTTCTCTTATTTCTCCTCCTTAATATTTTATGTGTATAAATATATATATGGTAAATATTTACACAAGCACTCATATGTACCTTCATGACTAGTATTCATGAAAATATTTATTTAATTGTACTTGCATAACCATGTATATATATACTTGTGCACACATATCTTCTCTCGAGTTTCGTTATTCCATGTGCATTGTAAACATTATAAATATTTATACAAAGCACACTTATATTCTCGTGATTTTTATTGTCGAGAATATTTATTTGTTGTGCTCATAAAATATTCATATATTTTAGTACACACGAAGTTTCTGTATTTGATTCCCGAGAGATAATTTTGTAAATCATTACTCATGCAATACTTCCATAATTTCAATGGAGGGCTTACCTTGCATCTTTGGTCACCATAAAGTTCACAAGCCACAAACAAGATTTCCTATTTCTAGATGGTGGGAGGTTGAAATGCAGGTTTTTTTAAACAGGGTTTTGGTTTAGCGGAAAATAAATCAAGTTTTAGTTGTAATTCGAAAAGTTCAAATTTTTAGTAAATTTTAAAATGATATAAAAACACGGGTGTTACAAAAGATCCAGCTAGATGTGAAAATCACGAGGCAGACAAATAAAAGAGCTATCGATGCAGTGGCGAAGCTGATCGTGAATTTGTCCCGGCTTGCCCCAGCGGCGTAGGCCACAGCCAAGGCAAGCATGGCCAGCGACATGACAATCCGCAGCACGGTGTTGAACCAGCGGACATTGCTGATCTCCCCTGACAAAGAGGAGGAGGAGGACGACGGCTCCGACGCCGTAAGCGCGGTAGTGTTGCTGCAGCTGAACGCGTTGTAGCGGACGTGGTTGGTGAGAGCGAGGATTGGGTCGCCGGCAAGGTGACCATCCTTGCTCTCCGACCAGACGCCGCCCGGCGGGTTGAGCCCGGCGACGTATGTCACAGTCACCATCTGGATGGCCAGCGGCAGGAGGCACTCGCGCAGGTATTGCACGAATATTTTGGGCGGCTTGTGAGGTATGGGGAGCCGCTCAGCTGAGGCGCTACTGCCACGTCCATCTTCTTCATCAGCCATCTATCAGACTATCAGTCTGTCACTACTACACAGCTTGCCCCTGCCAAGAATATGAGCTAGCTGCGCGCTGTGCCAACACAACTTTCAGGCTTTATATATGCCCCTGTGTTGCTAGCAGTGGCTCACAGAATACTACTATACTAATAGAGAGTATAATAACCACTCTAGCACAAGTATAGGACATATAATAATCGAGGCGGCTGGAATCGATCTAAGCACAAGCTAGATAGAAACGGACATTATTATTTGATGAGGGATTTTAAGTTAGTCCCAATTGCGTTTTTTTTTTTGGAAATTTTTTATTACAGAAACTCAATTGCGTTTTTTGAATGAACCCCGACGTTGAGGAGGACCCGGATTTTAGGTGGTTCTCTTTATTGTTGCATGATGTACTTGAATGATAGTTGAGTTAAACAAACAACCAACCACACCTACTCGGCGGCGTCAGCATATGGAGCAATGTTTCTTGGCTCCTCACCGGTGTTTGGGGCCAAGCAGTTGTGGAAGGTGGCGGCGCCGCCTAGGGTGCGTTTCTTCTTCTTCCTGCGTGCATGGGAGATGTTGGACAGCGGAGCGTCGTCACCGTCATGGACTACAGGACTCCGACCTGTGCATCTTCTGTGACCAGGCACCGGAGACGATGCCCCATCTTTTGTTGGGCTGCCCTTTCAGCTGAGAGGTTTGGCATATTGTCATTTCTAGGCTTCACCTCCAGAGCATGGTTTCGGTTCGAGTCGAGGATGAATTCATGGGCTGGTGGTTGGGGAGAGGAAAAACTCCCAAAGTCTTTGAGGCGCGGCCGACTCACTCTTCTTCCTTGTTGGCTGGCTTCTTTGGAAGGAGCGGAACTCCAGGACTTCTGACGCCAAGGCAACTACAGCGGTTCAGTTGGCCTTGGCCATGAGGGCGGAGGCAGTGTTGTGGTGCAACGCCGGCAATAGACGCTTGGCTGAGTTGCTTGCCTGGAGCGGAGTGTAGTTTCTTTCTTGTGCTATCTATGTTTCTGGTCGCAAGCTATTATCCATGTAATCCTTTGTGTTGCTTCCAGTAGTGTTAGGCTTTGGCTTCGGTAACTCGTGTTGCCGTCCGAACTTTGTTTTTACCTGCCTTAATGAAAACACGCAACGGCGTGTTCCTCAAAAAAAAGTTAAACAAACAACGATGATGTCACATTGTGACGTATGTGCATGATGTACGAGACATGACTGGTTGACTTAACAAAAAATGATCACATATCACTTGGTTAGGTATTTGCATGAGTTAACGATAAATCATACTAATAGTGCCGATGTTATCAACTTTTCTTCTATTCAAAATTGAACAAATAGAATAAAATGTTCATGATTTTTATATCAGAGATGTGTACTCGTCTAATTCTATCAAACTAGTTAACATGGTATGAAAAACAATGACACTCGTCTTAAAAGTTGTTGGCCACCTCCCCCCCCCCAATCTCCTAAAAACAATTGCAATTAAGAGGACTTATTTCCAATTTAATTGCCCAGCATTAACTTGCTTTTTTTATAAAGCCTGTAGGCAAGCTTTATTGATTGAGCAAGGTTACTTCATCAGCTAAAAGGGGAACAATAAAACTAGGAGGATCATCGTCCCACATACAAAATTTTTTTGAGATTGTACCTTGCGTAGCTAATTCATGAGCAACTTGGTTTGCCTCCCTACTTGAATGTTTGATAGAAATCTCCTGGAATCCGCCCCATGTAATGTTGCATTCATCATATATTGCAGCTGCTGAGTTAACCGTGAACTTCCATGCAGTCAGATTGAACAATGAGACAGTAACCTCCAATATGTTGGGCTAAGACCAACCGTTGCGTCAGAGCTTATGCTTCCGCCATTGGGGCATCTACCAAGTGAGGAATATAGTTGTTTAACGCTGCAGCCATACCTCCAGAGCTATTCCGGTTTATTGTACCAGTACTTCCACAAACATTATCATCATCAAAAAGACGCCAATTTTTGATATATAGCTATGCAAAACCTCCAATATGGAAGAAGTCTCCTCCGGTGGTTCTTTTTTAAAACAATTTGTACAAATCTTAAAGCATCATGCCTGGCCCCACCTGGCCCCCGGCCCGTCCAGCACCAACCCGGGAGCCCAGCCTCATCCAGCGTCACAGTTGCTATCCGTCTCTGTGACCATGAGTTCGTTTCTGGTAAAAAAAAAAAAAAAAAAAAATCTCCATGAGTCCATCCGCGCCATCACGTCGTGGGAGCGACACACTCCTCTCCCCGATCGATTTGTTAGGTGCTGCCTAGCGGGTGGCCGCCTGGAAGTGTTTGGATTTTTTTTGGGTTGGGTTCTGATGTGGAAGTGTTTGGATGGGTTGTAATGGGTTTAGAGTTTAAATGGATTGGTTGGGTTGGGTTGGGTTTCGTACCAAAGCGGGTTGGAATGGGTTGGAATGGGCTTGTGTGGGTTACCCGTGAGTGGGAGAAGCGGCCGAGAAAGATGGCGCAGGTGTGGGCAGTGTCCCTTTGGCGGTGGCGTCGCCGCCATCGGCATGCTTCGCGTCTGGCTCTGCTACCTCTTCGACGCCGCCGCCACGCCCCAGGCGTCGGAGGAGGAGGAGGACCGCAAGAATGGGCTGTCGGAGGCGGAGCTGGTGCGCCTCGGCCGGGTCGCCGTGCTGGAGTCCACGGACAGAGAGGCAGAGGAGGAGGAGGCACTCTGCCTGATCTGCCTCGACCCCATGGAGCCCGGCCGCGCCGTGCGCGTGCTCCCGGCTGCAGCCGCGCCTTCCACAAGGACTGCGTCGACCAGTGGCTCGCCATCTTGCCCCGCTGCCCTGTCTGCAGCGTCCTCTATCGCAACCTGGTGCTTAGCGGCGCCAAGCGTTCGGGGCGCACCGCTGGCTCTCGCCCGGCGCTGCAGCGTGCGTCGCGGCGGTTCGCGTCCCTGGCCCACGCTCGGCGTGCCGCACCACGACGTCGCCGGAGGTACGCTATTGCTATTGCCTGGACAACGGCAGGTTGAATTAGAATGCCCCGCTGATTTGTGGCGATATATTGGCAGTGGCGCCGGAGGGGAAGCGGAGCATGATGAAGCTGTCGCAGCGATGGTGAGCAGCTTCTGCGCGAGCCTGAGCTCGTCGCCGCTGCAGCGGTGGGCGCTGCTGTCCGCACCACGGACGTAAGCGTCGAGTGTCCACGCACCGCAGCACGGAGTCCGGGCAGCCCAACGGCGTCGTCCTCAGCGCCGCCACCTCCATCTGGCTGCCCGTGCCCGACGACCACGTGTTAGCCTTCGTCCGCGACGAGAACGCGCGATCCCAGGTACGTGTACTTAACGCTCCGTCCAGACACCCACGACCTCGGCCGGCACGTAGCTCGTCAGTCATTTAACGCTCACGCCTTGAATGGTTTGCCATTGCTCTTGCAGTGGGACGTCCTGTCGCACGGCAATCAGGTTCAGGAGGTGTCGCGCATCCCCAACGGCTCCAAGCCCGGCAACTGCATCTCCCTGCTGAGGGTGAGTGAGTGAGCAACCATTTCTTGCTCCTCGATCCGACGTGCCTGATCGATCTTGTTCTTGACGATGAGATGCAGGGGCTGAACCCAAGTTTTAAATAGCGGGCTATGGCAAATAGCGGCGCACTTTTTCTAGGGGCTATAAAGCTATAGCGGAGCTATAAGCGAGCTATGACAGATAGCGTTTTATAAAAAAAACTATGAAAAAACTCCAATTATTTATGTCAAAACAAGGCAAATATGATATTTGGTGAACACAAATACGTTTACAAGGTTTTTACAAGACTAAATAACATTATCAAATACAAATATGATATTACAACATTTTTCATAAAAATTTAATCGACCAAAATGCCAAATTAGTAACAAATGAAATATGAAATAGCGGTAAATAGCGGCGCTATAGCGCTAAATAGCGGTGAGTAGTTGTAAATAGCGGTGTTATAGCGAAAATGCAAATAGCTTAGCGGTGAGTCTTTCCAGAAGCTATAGCGGCGCTATAGCAGAGCTATAGCGGGCTATTTTAAAACAGGGGGCTGAACGCGAACCAGAACAGCATGCTGATCCTTCGGGAGAGCTGCACGGACGGCCAGCGTCGGGGCGCTGATGGTGTACTTTCGCCGATCGACATCCCGCGGCGAACGTGGTGATGAGCGGCAAGGACCCGTCGGGCTTCGCCATCCTGCCGGACGGGCGGCGGGGACCGGCGCGCGTCCCAGCAGCGCCGTCGTCCCGCGGTCGGGATGCGTGGTCACCGTCGCGTTCCGGATCCTCGTCGGCAACCTGCCGTCGTCCCGGGCTCAACGCCGAGTCCGTCGCCACCGGACTGGTTTCCTGAAGGATTTTGCAGTATCCGCTAGATGGGTTTCCATGGATACAAAACCCACCACGTTGGTTGGGTTGGGTGGTGCAAATGAGTGGGTTGGGTTGGGTTGGGTAATTTTTTTAATTTTGTGGGTTGGGCTGGTGTAAAATATGATAGCCAATTTATTTGGGGTGGGCTGGAAATGGAGTGGGTATCCACCCATTAGCAGGCCTACAGCACACTGAGGACGGACGCAACAGAGACGCTGGATGAGGACTGGGCTCGGGCCAGTGCTGGACGGGCTGTGGCTCAGGCGGGGTTCAGGTAGCTGCTTTAAGATTCGTGCCATTTTTAAAAAGGGTCCACCAGAGCAGATGCCAAATAATAATCGTCTCAAAAGGTCCCACTATTTTTCTGACGTTTATCGAGAGGTCATGCTCGAATCTTTGGAGAGCTCGGCGGCCGGCGTCGGTCTCCAGGCCCGAGAGCTTGGCAGCGCAAGTGATTCCTCCTGGAGTGGTGGGAATCTCGTGCTTCGTTGGGCTCTCCTACGACCCCGGCCTCCGCCGCACCTGCCCTTTGTCGCACCGGCCATCCCTCGCTGCGCCGACGCCGACGCCGACGCCAGTCGCCGGAGGACGTCTACGGCGATGTGAGCGACCGATCCGACGGTGTTTCGAGTCAGGAAGCCCGTGGACATATCACAGCAAGGCGAGTAGCAACTCCGGCAGCCAGCACGATGAAGAGAGCGATGCCTCCTGTGGAAGATTGCACAGACCTGTCGCAGCGGCTCAACATCTTACCCAAACAAGTATTTAACAGATTTTTTTTAGATAAAGGATGAAAAGCATCCGGCCTCTACGCCTGAAGTATTTAACAGATGAAAAAAGTTACACCTGTATTTAGTGCACTAGATATTACACTCGGATGCTAATTACGAGTGAATGAAATTACAAAGCTTCCATGCAGGGCCTTAAACTGGAAGAGATAACCCCATAAAAAAAACAATGCACTGCAAAAGTCACAAGCCTAGTTTCAATCCTAAAACACGTGTAAAATACAAGCCTGTATTATTTACCAACCAAGATTTAAAACATCTGTTTGGATAAGTTGTAAACAAATATTTTGTTATTACACCTAGTTTCGTCCAATACAACCGGAAAAATATAAACAATTCCAAGCAACATCCTCAATGGCAACTGAACCTTATAATCGAACCCTGCAAGAAGTGTATGTTAATCCTCTGCTTTGTAGCCTGTACCAATATAGTATACATACACATCCTCGGCCTTTTTTTGATAAAATGTACCTGTATATTAATTAAGAAAGACATAAGAGTACAAATACAGGAACACCATAAAAAATATGGAGGACAACCATCCAAACCAACATGCAAAACCAGAAACACGACGCCGAGGAACGCCGACTTCAGATGCTTTTCGAACCCATGGCCAAAAAGAAGCTCCGCTGCACATCGGCTTTGATGTGGACCGTCGTGAGACGCCAAACGCTTCAGACGGCGCAGAAGTTGTTACTGAACACCCATAAGTCGTCCACGCCCAGAACTCCGTCAACCTTGGATGCAAGCTCTCGCTGTTGACGACCACCGTTGGGCGCTGCGAACTTGATCCATTTCCTGTCTTCCACAATGCCCGCAGCATCCTCCGCGCCGTAAAACACAAGGCCGGCGATCCCTTCTCACCATGAGACGAAAAATTCGCTGCCGACCGACTCTTGTAGACGAGCCGACGGTCGGACTCACCTCCACGTGCTCGTCAACGGTGCTGGAGCAAAGCACCCCGAGCCGGGGAGAAGCACGAGAGGACCTTATTCAATAAAGACGCCGCCGCCGCCACCGCCTCGGCGCCGTCGTCGGACACCAAAACCCAAACCTACCTGGACTACCACCACCAACCGGGGAGGCAGCAGTCTCCACCACCTCCGCGGCCGAAAAGGCCATCGGAGGCAAGGAAGACGTTGCGGTTGCTGTTGAAACCCTAGTGAACGCAAGAAAATCGTAAACCCCATACCTAGAACTCTACGATGACTTTTGGGCCATGATGGTGGAAAGCCTGGCAGTTGTAGTGTTGGGTATGGATATATTTCTTCACTGCATATTATTTTTTTCAAGTAATGGGCCTATGCATATTTGTTCAACCAATAGATTTGCTCAGTCCTTCAGAGGTGCTCATAGGCGTAGGGTTTGCATACGTGTGTTCATAGGGGTGAGTGTGTGTGCGTGTTGTGAGCGTCTGCGTTGTACTGTGTAATTCTCAAAAAAAAAAAAAAAATGAGCATGCCCTCTGCCGACCCCTTCTCAAAAAAATCTTTTTATATAGTACAATAATAACCGAAAGCGAGCTGACATGGTATCCTTATCCTGATCGACGTTCCTGAAATCTGCCAAATCATTCTTGATGGGCCTGTCCTCTGCCGAAACACCATACCATATATTGTGCCTTGTAGCATGCACAACTTAGAGCAATGTATACATGCCGTCTGCTTTCTGACAGAGGAACACTGTCCGTCTGTGATTCGTTTTGGCTCTTCAGTTGGTTCTAATGTTATTGTTATTATTATTATTATTATTATTATTATTATTATTATTATTATTATTATTATTATTTTTGGCGAAGAGTTCTAATGTTATTTAACGTACATGTACATCAGAGCAAAAACCAAGCAGAGAAGATGCAATGCCAAGGAACCCTGTCTCTTGAGCTCTGTGTGGCCTTGGACTCGATCAGTCGTCACAAGGAAAAAAGAAATCTCGCGCACCATTGGCATCATTGGCATGGATAAGCTAGTCCAATCAGGTTTAACACGCACGCCGCCTGTAAACTAAGCCTACTAATCCATCATCAACATGGCCAGTTGTTGGCATCATTAGCATGGATAAACCAGTACAATCAGGTTTGCCACGCACGCCGCCTGTATACTAGTCCTACTAATCCATCAACAAGTTGGCCAGTTGTGGTGATACATATGCAAAAGCGCCTACCAGCGACAGCCGGCGGCCTCGGGCGCAATTAAAATTCTCGGTAACATCATTTGTCACCGATCAAGTTTGCTCTGATTGCACCAATAGGTTTACGCACAACGATGGTGCTACTAATCCATCATCAACTCATCCAGTTGTGGAGATATATATATGCAAAAGCGCCTACCAGCGAGAGCCGGCCTCAGGCGCAATTACATTTCATGGTAATATATGTCACTGCTCAAACTTGCTCTGATTGCCACAATGATGGTGCACTGCCACCAACTCTTGTTTAGATCGAGTTATTTATTTATCACCAGCTTTGGTTTCAACGACAAGACAATGTTCTCTACCTGCTATATCCAAATTATATGGCAAGAGCTTCACCAATACAATAACAAATGCCGTGTCGGATTGGTGTGACCTAGTGTATATCTATTTTACTGATGATTAGGAAAACCGGTTGAATTTTTAACTGATTAGGTTTGTACAGGTACAATACTGCCAAATCATATTAACCAGAGACCAAAAAGTTCTGGGGCGCCTGTAGTCTTGGGCTTGTGTATATATATCTTCACTGCATATTTATTTATTTTTAATGTAATGTGCCTATGCATATTTGTTCAAGTAATGAACCCAACATGTGGATGAAACCTTTGTATAGCACAAACAGAGCATTACATTGTAATGTGCCTATGCATATTGTTATGCTATGGGATGCTCAACAGAGCAAACAGGAAGTAGTTCAGCAGAAACATAGCAGATCCAGAGCAAGAGCAGATGCAGTCTATGGCATTGGACTCAGTCGACACTGAAAAAAAAAAAAAGACATCTATTGCGCAAGGCACTACCCCTGTAAACTAGTCCTATTGTAGCTGGTGGTTTATGCAAGACTTAGGTGCAATTAAATTCCTTCGTAAAATCTGATAATATGGAGCTGTTTGGTTACCACCTTCACTCTCCACACCAGAGTTTCGGTTGCCACGATGCTTCGGCTGCTGTTTGGCTCGCACAAAAGTTGAGGCCGCCTTCCCTCGCCACCGCACGGTTGCTGTGTTGATTTGTGCAAAGGTGTGGCGGCCACTTCTCTCGCCACACTCCACCACAGCTTTTGGTAGCTGGGCGCCACACATTGGCGGGGAACCATACATCCCTTATGTCTCTATGGCCTTCCACCATGCGGTCATGGGTATATGTGCAATGATGGTGCACTGCCACCAACACTTCTTTAACTCCAGTGCATCACAAGTTCACAACACAATTCCAATAAGCCCTACCACTGCATCTCAAGACGTTGGGGATAAGCCTGGTGGATACTTGAACGCTGGTGAGGTGCGCCTTCAAGCTGCCGCAGGCGTAGGATTCAAACCTCGCAAAAATATGAAGTTTGCCGAGAGCCCTGCCCACGGCGCCGGCAAACTAGGGTATTTTCCCCGAGCGGCAAACGATGCTCGACAAAGCACCCCTTTTCCGAGCGTAATGGTCACTTGCGCCGCAAAGGGGCAAAAAACACGCTTTTTTTTTTTTTTCTTTCTACCTTGACAAGCAATCAAAATCACATATATATATATATATCATATCCAACACATAGATACCATATCTGGCACATTCACCACGACAAGCACAATATATATAGCATAAATATCACAAGTTCACATCCACAAGTGCTAAAAGTTCATCCCAAGTTCACAATTTCAAGGACAAGGCTATTTTCTCCACCTGCTAAACCCTAACAGTACAGCAATGGCTTCACCCAGTAAAAAACCACGCCTTCTTTTGGTTTCCCTTGTCGAGATAACCAAACAGTAATGCATTTTAGATGTCACAGAAACCAAATGGAAAGATGGATTGGAGTGACACTCTTTGGAGTCCAACACTAGTGTATGGGTGGCAGTCTAGTCTATGGATTGAATGGGTGGCAGAGCAGATGCAGTGCCACCGCTTCCTATTGAGATCGATCTGTGGCTTTGGACTCAGGTCGAGACATGACAAACAAGAAATCTCATGCTCAAAGTATACCAGTTGGCATTACTGCTATGTATGAAGCAAGCCAATCGGTTTTGCCACGCACTCTCCCTATAAAGTATAAACACTACCGGAGCCGGCCCCGCTGCCGAGCGCGGGGGACGTTGCTGAGCATTGAAAACTGCACGCTTGGCAACGCTGCTCTTCCCCGGCGGCCGGCGGAGCCGCGCTCGGCGAAGGTCGGCACTTGGCAAAAGTTACTCCTTCGCCGAAGGCCGACGCCGGTAACGCGTGAACCGCCGGGCGAAGGAACGAACGTTGCGGCGCCGCCGCCGAGACTTCTGCGCTTGGAAACGGACGACGGACCCAGATGTTCGTCCCTGCCGTGGTCTTTGCCGAGCGCGACGCCGATTGCCGCTCGGGAAAATACCCTAGTTTGCCGAGCGCCATGGGCAGGACTCTCAGCAAACTTCATATTTGCTGCGGGTTTGAATCCTACTCCTGTAGTAGCTGCAGAAGGCGTACCCTCACCAGGCGTTTAGTATCCACCAGGCGTATCCCCAACGTCTTGAGATGCAGTGGTAGGGCTTATTGGAATTTTGTTGTGAACTTGTGATGCATTGGAGACAATTATGCACTTTGTGAACATGGGATGAACTTTTAGTACTTGTGGATGTGAACTTGTGATGCACTTGTGATATTTATGCTATATATATTGTGCTTGTCGTGGTGAATGTGCCAGATGTGGTATCTATGTGTTGGATATGAGATATATATGTGATTTTGATTGCTTGTCAAAACGGAATGAAAAAAGGGTGTTTTTTTGCCCCTTTGCTGAGCGCAAGTGTCCATTACGCTCGGGCAAAGGGGTGCTTTTGTTTGCGCTATGGTCATGACACTTTCGGCAAAGCAGGGAACGGCGCCGTAGAAAACCAAGCGGTCCCAGCTTTGCCGAGTGCCATGACCATGGCGCTTTGGCAAAATATTCAGGTTCGGCCGAAAGTGAAAGGGAGGCGGCACTCGACAAATATGTAAGGCTTTGCCGAGCGGGTCGCGGTTGCGCTCGGCAAACTGCTGAGTCCTTGCCGAGCGGTGCTTCGTGCTCGGCAAAATTAAGCTGCCAAGTCCTAGGAAAAAAAAATCAAAATCTTTCCGAGTGTGGTTTGCCGCTCATCAAACTTGCATACCGTGACGGCAACGGTCCCGTTAACGGCACAAACGACGTAACTGCGAGTTTAGTTTGCCGAGCGCGTGGTCTGGCGCTCGACAAAGTAGTGACGGGACTGTCGAGTGAGGGGCCAAAAAGGAGCTCGGCGAAAGTCTTTGCCGTCGAAAGTTTCGCCGAGCTCCGTTCGCCGAGCGCAATCGGGGCTTCACCGTGCACCTCAGGCGCTCGGCGAAGAGGCTGCGTCCGAGAGTGAAACTAGCACTACTAATCCATCATGAACTCGGCCAGTTGTGGTGATACATATGCCGAAGCGCCTATTGGCGAGAGCCAGCGGCCTCAGGGGCAATAAAAATATCTTAGTAACATTCATTCTTAGTAACTGAGCCAGCGGCCTCAGCGCCTAGCACCATGGCCCATGCGGTCACTGGGTATATGCACAACGATGGTGCACTGCCACCAGCCCACCAACTCTTGTTTAGAGTTCTTTATTTAACACCAGTTTTGCTTTCCACGACAAGACAATTTTCTCCACCTGCTACACCCGAACAATACGGCAATTGCTTCACCAGTACATTAGCAAACGTCTTCTTATGTTTGCTTGCCTTATAATTGACCTTGAGGAGATGACCCAACAATAATGCACTTCTAAAATTCACAAACAAACAAAATACTTTTTTTTTGTGAATTAAACAAACTAAATGCTGTGTCAGATGGGCGTGACCACTTTGGAGTTTAGCACTAGCATATGTCTATTGTACTGAGGGTTAAGCAGCAGTTCGAGTTTTTAAGTAGATTAGTGTAAGAGGGATGCCGGAGGGGACATCGGAGGCGGCTAAAGCCGGCGCGTGGTCGCCCACGGTGGCAAGGGGCGGTGGGCACAGGTGCAGGGTCAGGGGAGGAGGCTCGAGAGCTTGAGAGCTATGGTTTAGAGCCTTTCGGTTACTATTTCCTTTTTAAAATAAAAGGCTAAATGGTTTAGTATTTATAGTCCCCTACGAGACTGTTGCTAAACAAATTCTAGGAAATCCTTATAAGATTATATTCTTATGTTAATCTAATAAACTTGACTCCCTGTCTTAACATACTCTATCCTAAACTAACTTTGGACTCAATACGGTAGTTGCCAGTGGACACTCGGCGGCGGCCACCATATTGCTACAGTACCACGCTACGATACCGTGGGTACTATTCACATGTACTACAGTCTCCAATTTGGAAAGTTAAAAAATGACACTCGAGGCCGTGGATGGAGACAAATACTACATGTGTGTGCATGTTACCCCAGAAGGCCTGCTTCATTATTTTGAGGTAGTCCGGCGCTCGAGTCCGGTGCTCGAGTGGAGCAATACATGAGTGTACATGTGACCTCAACTGGATCTGTCCTAGGACCAACCATTCCAGTGCAGACGACACATCAAGTACTTATAGGGGCGCCAATATAGTGCAAGCGGCCGGCAGGGCATGCTCCACCATGCTCATCTCCATCCATATGTATGTTCTTCCAGACCTCGCCGTGGCCATGCCTTCCCCTACCAGCGCTTACTAGTGCTCAGGAGCAAAGAGCTGAAACCTCAAGAGCTATGATACCTTTCGCTAACTGATCGAGGTGACCATGCGCTCTCTCTCTCTCTCTCTCTCTCTCTCTTCAATCCTTGCGATTTCTCTTAATTCACTACATCCTACTATGCAGCAAGCATGATTTCATCATTCGTCCGCCATATTTTAGTTGTACTTGACAATTTTTTATTTGAAACAATTTGGAGTCACAAAAAATGTTTATATTTTTAAAAAATTATAATTTTCGGCTTTATTTTTCAATGATGCGTTCTACATGTTCCTAGTTGATACATTTTTAACTCAAAGTCATTTAGAGTCCTTAAATATGTGTAAATATTTAGATTTTGACTTCTGATTTTGAAATTTCTAAACAACCTTGAATGTTAGTATGGTCAATACCAAATTTATAGTGGTCGATGCACTCTACAACTTTCAACTTGATGAATTTTTTTGGTCGTTTAGATTTTCAAATATTCGTTTATTTTTTTACATTTTGAGAATCGATTTTTTTTTTGAAATTTTCAAACAATCTAGTATGTGACCCTACCTATGCAAAAATTGTAATGCTTGAAAAGGTAAAAAACTTTGTAGTTGAAACTTTTTTATTTAGATCATTTAACAGTTAACATATTTAATACAAAACTTTGAACTATTAATATGAAAAAAAAATAACATCCTACACTCGCTTATATGTTTGTGTAGTGCAGCAATAAAGATTTCTCATGTGGTATATGTAAGTAATAAATTGCCTACTGCATATGTAAATTGTTATGCCTCTGTAAATAAAAATGGCCCTCGTCTAAAAATGCTTGGTATTGGAGTGTATCACCACAGGTGGTTGTTTGCTATGGACAAGAGTTCGTCAACCAACTTTCTATTCCTAATAATCTGAATGCCCAGCAGAGCCTCAGTGATAATTTTTGCAAGATGCACTAGTAACCAAATGATTTTTGCGAGATATTGCAAAATATTAACCGTGGCGGGCACTCGGTTTGCCCGTCCACAGTTAATACCCGCCACGCCCAAGATTATTTTCCGTGGCGGGCAGTTTTACGAGCCACGGAAAATGCGATTTTAGCGTGGCGGGCACCTTAACTTGCCCGCCCGAAAATAGTTTCCGTGGCGGGCAAGTTAAGGTGCTCGCCACGCGCCAAAATCGATTTTCCGTGGGCGGACATTTTAATGCGCCCGTCACCGAAAATCGTCTGGGCCCAATAAGTCCAATAGGCCCAATAGCGATCTTGTTATATAAATGCGGTTAGGGTTTCTTAGCAAAATCACTCTCTCCCTCCTCAAACCCACTCAGCCGGCGGCGGCGCTCTCTTTTCCACACTTCCCTCCCCCGCGGTGGCGCTCTCTAGCTTCCCGGCCGGCCGGCGCAGCCCCTCCCCTCTACCCCCACACCTCCCTCCCCGGCGCCCCCTCCCTCCACTGGCGGCTCTGCGTGCCTCCCTCTCCTGAAATCGGCGGCGCGGATCCGGCTCACGCGACCCTTTCCCTCCCTAAAGGCGGCCACGCGATCCGGGCGGGCGGATCTGCCTCCACCGACGGTGGGAGGAGCACCGGCGGCTCCACCCCTACCGGATCCGGCTCACCGGCGGGGGAGGAGCTCCAGCGGCTCCACCCCTACGGATCCGGCTCACGGGCGGCTCCACCCCTACCAGATCCGGCTCACCGGCGGAGAGACATGCAGCCCGGATGCGTCTAGGCAGCGGTGGATCCGGTGGATGGGGAGCTCGTGGCGGGCGGATGCGTCGATGGGGACCTCGTGGGCGGCGGATCCGCCGATGGGGGAGCTCGTGCCGGGCGGATCCGTCGATGGTGAGCTTCGTGGCGGCCGGCCGCTCGATGGCGGCGGCGGCGGTGGGATCCAGGCGGCCCGGATCCGGTCCGGTATTGGGCTCACTAGCAGTACGAGCGGGGCTCGCCGGGTGGGTTCTGGATTTTTTATTTTTTTACATTAACCGCGACGGGCGTTCCTAAGCGCCGCCCGCCCGCGCTTAATCGATTAACCGTGGTGGGCAATCGTAGCCCGTCATGATTAATCCTAGATTAACGGTGACCATTAAGGGGTGACGGGCTCTCTTGCCCCCCACGCCAAAATCTTTTTTGCCCGTCACCTAAAAGATTTTAGGTACTAGTGATGAGTTAAAAATCACAAATCCAAAAACTTTGTATGAAACTAAGAAAAAATATAGGAGCCAATTAGGAGGCACTACTGGAAAATGGAATATCCTTGAGGGCTAGAAATTTCTTGCAGTGCAAAAATTGAACCTCAAGGATATAAAACACATGTACTCCCTCCTTATCACTATAAGAGAATGTTTTGGAAAAGGTTTGGGTCAAATACCGGGAAGATAAATCATGAATAACTTTTAAGTCATTGAGTTAGGAAATGTGAAAACCATATCAATACATTTGTCTTGAAAATTACTTTATAAAAGTATAAATATATAAATTTTCAATAAATATTTTATAGAAAAGAGAAGTCAAAGTTCTGCTTTGGAGACCGTGTCGCTTTCCTAAACGTCTTTTTAATAGTGATACGGAGGGAGTACACATTAATCTTGTAGATTTGCATGTTAAGTATTCATCCGTTAATCTTCTTGCAACAAATGTATGCCATGAACCTATACCTAGCATACAAAACAAACATCCCAAAATAAATCACCGTGTGGTTCTAATTTTGTCATTATTATTCTAGAAAAAGTGTTCTTGAGGTGTAGAAAGCATGATGTGTGTCACAGTGTATACCAATAATACATATGTACACCAAAACAATGAACATTTTCATTTCCTAATTAATATGACAGAAGAACATAAATTTATATTTTATTGTCCATATCTATTATTACTGAAAACAACTTAGAGTAACCCCTAAATTTGTATCTAAATTATTCATTGTTTTTGCCATTAACCTCGACTACACCTCAATCAGCAACATGGTCCAATTTAGAACAAAAAGACTCTTACATATTTGCACACATGCTTTTAATCCACTCAATTTTGTCATTATTGTAACTATTAAAAAAACATTCGCATGAGGTATAGACACATGATATGTTTCACCACGAGTCCACGTAATATTAATTTTCATTCCAAATACATACTATACACAAAGTTTTTAACTATACTCATCTTGAACATAGAAGTTTCGATGCAATGAGAAAATATATTAAAGGCACTGAATATAAAGGAACTGCTAATGAAACTGTCAGTCCCTGTAATATGATGCATTCCAAAAAAAATTTTGAGACACTGTAGGGGAATACTCAAATGGTGCATGCGCACCATTTGAATTAATCCTAATTGAGTTTCTTGTTGCATCATAGCATCCTTTTTAACGAACTCAACCAAATCTAATCATGGGCACCATGTACAATGTCTTAAACTTCAGTGCAAGGATGGAGCGACTTGATGTAGCTAAATGAACATTTGAGAAAGTTCCAACTGACCACGTACTTGTCAAACATACATCAATATACGATGCAAAAATGGAGATAGAAATGCATATAATAATGTAATTGCCAACGAAAATCTTTCACAACTAGACAAGGCTAATATTACCACTGTGAGTACTATTAGAATAGGGCCACATAAGAGACAATTTTAAGTTCACAAATCCCAAAATTCGTTGAGATGAAATGCTACATGGAAAAAAAAGGATTACTATCTAAAAGTTTACAAAGTAATGACAGACAAAATATACCATTACCAGCTAAAGATATAAAAAAAAGTCTCCACGTAAGGGTTGTTTTAGAATATGAGCGAATATTTTAAGAAATCAATTTGCAGGTGGATGTAGAACCATATTAAAATAATAGGTGCAATAAAGTTGAATGCAAAACCTTTTCAAATGAAGTCAGATGAAGGCAAAATTTATGGCCATTTTGTAGGAGTGAGTTATATTTTATGGAAAATGACTTTAGACGTGCCTCATGTCTCAAGGCGACTCTAAAATAATTGAAATGTTGAGACGGACAGTTAGGGTCAGCTAGACCAGCCGTCTCTACAAATTCTTTAGGTAATAGCGGTACAAAATGAATGGAGGGACTGATGCAAACAATTTTACTTGTCTAGAAGTGATAGAAAGGTGAAGTACTAAAATAGAAGTTCTAGTCAAAGAAAAAAAAAAAAATCACCATCCAAAATGTGCTCAATCCCTGTAAGATCCATGAAAATAACCAGTTGATCAACAGAAGCAAAACCATCTATTTTTTTATAAAAAAAATCTGGAAGTCCTTCATCTGTCCCACTAAAATTCTATTTATATCTTCACTGCAGACCTATTTTTCTTTGCCAAGTCAACAATAAAAGGAAAAAAATCCTATCATTTAAAAATAATAACGTTGAAAAAAATCTGTGTTAGCTCCCTTATTCTTACTTATTCGAGGCTTTTGTCTCTTCTGCAGATTTAGTGTCTTGAGAGGATAATCATGGAGGCCACAGCGTTGAGCTTGGGAAAGACTGTGCTTGGTGGAGCACTCAGCTATGCCAAGTCCAAAGCCACAGAGCAGTTTGCCTTGCAGCTCGGCGTTGAGGAGGATGTGATCTTTATCACGGACGAGCTGCAGATGATGCAGTCTTTCCTGATGACAGCCGATGAGGAGCGAAGCCAGAGCAAGGTGCTCACAACCTGGGTAACGCAGGTCCGTGACCTGGCCTACAACGTGGAGGATAGTCTCATGGATTTTGGCCTCCACACTGGGAAGAAGCCGATCTGGGGTGCATCCCACATAACTTGTGTGATCGACGTCGCATTGCCATGGAGGTGAAGAAGTTAAGGGCCAAGGTCGAGGATGTAAGCAACAGAAACCTGCGCTACCGCCTCATCAAGGATGGCTCGTCCAAGCCTGCGGTGTGGAGGAGCATTCTGCCTCTCATGGTGCAGCAATGTTTGGCATAAACCAAGCCATGATTGTTGCTGGAGAGACGAAAAATACAAGGCAGACCTCCTCCAGCTGGTCACTGCCAAGGAGGTTGACCTTAGGGTGATGGCCGTGTGGGGAACAACTGGTGATCATGGGAAGACGACCGCTATCCATGAGGTGTTTGACAATCCAAGGGTAACCTCAATTTTTGAATTCAGGGCATGGGTTAGGCTGAGTCACCCTTTTTAATCCAAAAAGAGTTTATTCATAGCATTGTAAGGCAATGCTTCGAAAATTTTCATGATAAGCCTCAAGGAAAGGAACAAGTAACAAATGTTGGGGCTAGTGTTCTTCTGAAAATGGAGAAGATGAATCAAAGTGATCTGGTGCATAGCCTTACTGCACAATTGTGTAAAAATAGCTATCTAATTGTAATAAATGACCTACACACAATTGAAGAATGGCAATGCATCAGAAGGTACTTCCCTGACAACAAGAAACAGAGCAGAATCATTGTGTCAACTCAGCAAGTTGAGGTTGCAAGTTTATGCACAGAGCAACCATACCAAATGTCCGAGATGAAGCAACTGCCCTATGGCCAAAGCCTTTATCTGTTCCATAAGACGGTAATTCTCGGTTTAATAACATTTTCCAGTTATTATTTTGCTTCCATTTTATGTACAACTCAAGTTTTAGTTTTTATTCCATTCTAAAGAACTCTAAGGAGCGCACCAACACTTCTAGTGTACCAAATTTTGAAGAAAACAAAATCAAGGCTGCTGACTTAGAGGAGGGAAAAATCAAATGTGAACAGCAATGAAAATCTCAATAAGGTAGCACAGGAACTGGGGTTATTATTTCTTTCCTTGTTTACTTCATTGTTCATAGTTAATGGGTTTCCACTCTACTGAAAACTCATTTCATAAATCGCATGCACACATATTATATTTTGTTGCATCCATGTTTTTTTTTTTTTGGTGAGGTGCATTTCACCCTCAAATATTTTTGATCCATCTCATAGTTACCTTGTAAATTTTGAAAAAATTATACATTTGTCGCTACATTATTATTATATTCTTGATGTATTATCAGATTTATTTATGCTACAGAGCAGATCTGGTTAGCTTAAAGAATATTTGGCAAGCATAAAAAGATTATATTCTCAAATGTATTGTATGCATGCCACCCAATGACATTATCTATTATTGTTATCATTGACAATTTGTTGCGGAAAATATTTGTGGGCATGTTATTCATTTATTTTTTTCTGAATAGGTGACGTTGTTGTTGTTGTTGTTGTTGTTATTATTATTATTATTATTATTATTATTATTATTATTATTATTATTATTATTATTATTATTATTATTATTATTATTATTATTATTATTATTATTATTATTATTATCATTATTATTATTATCATTATCATTATCATTATTATCATTATCATTATTATTATTATTTGCTAAGACTGTAATGCGAATACCTGAAAGACAGGCAGCTCAATCTGAAATTAATGTTTGTGTTCATCAGGTTATTCCTTCATCAGAGCATGAGCCCATCTGTGAACTAGCAATGACTAGCAGTGAGATACAGGAAGAATATCAAGAACCAAAGAGTCTAGGTGGAAATGGTTTCCTTAGCTCAACTGCTCGAAAGAAGTTTGATCGCACTAGAACAATGGCTCTGATTGATGATGTGCTTGTCGGGCGAAAGACAGAGAAATCCATAGTGATTGATTTGATTGGCCAACCTATGGAGATGCAAGGCTGCAAAGTTATTTCTGTCTGGGGAATGGGAGGACTTGGGAAAACAACTCTTGTCCGGAGCATCTTTCGAAGCCAGGAACTTGGTGGCTGGAAGCGTGCTTGGGTCACTGCTCTACGTCCTTTCAACCCTGAAGTGCTCATCAGAACCTTAGCTTTGCAATTATTGACAGATGATCCTGCTGTAGCAAATGAAACAAAACAGGAAAGGAAAAACCTAGCAACTATGAGATTGGATGACTTTCCAGTAAAGTTATTCCAGCTTTTAGAAGAGCACAAGTGTCTCATTGTTCTTGATGACCTATCATCTACTGAAGAATGGGACTTGATTCGAGGCCAATTGGCAAAAGCTAAACGGATCATAGTCACCACAAGAGAAAATAGTGTTGCCAGTTATTGTTCGGGAGGAGACACGTACACGCACCAACTCCAAGTCCTCAACCAAGAAGAGGCACTTACCCTCTTCACAAAGAAGGTACATCTGAACACTTTATTATCAGTTATTTGTACTGAAATGAGTTTTCTTTGGCTATTGGTTTGTGAGAGAATAATTTGTATTTGGAGTGTTAAGTCATTCTGAACATACTTTTTTGCTTATTTATTGATGCAATTCATGTAGTATATAGTTCCGCTAATTACCACTAGTACAGCGAGGCTTATCACTGGCAGTTCCAAAGCCATCTTCAGTGGCGTCTGTACCAACCGACAGTGGCGAAGGCCAGTGATAACAACGAAGTATCACAGGCGGTCAGATAACCGCCAATGTTAATGTCCTTTGTTCTAGCGGCTGCCTGAAGCCACCATATCGATGCCGCCCCTACCTGGAGCCGACAGATTGACACCGCCACCTCCTGGAGGAGGCGGATCAATGCGACCCCTGCTTGTAGCCGCCGGATCGACAACACCACAGCTTGCAGCCGCGGATCGACGTCACCAATGCCTGAAGCAGAACGATCTATGCCGCCTTCGCCCAGAATCGCGGGACATGCGGCTGACCTGTCGCATGAGGGAGGGAAAAGGAAGGGGTGCAATGGGGAGAGAGCAGTCGTGCGTGCGAGAGTGAAGTCACATGAGAGAAGCTACGTGCACCGGAGAGAAGTCTACGGAACTTAGGAAAAGTGAGGTGAAGAACCCTAGGCGGGGTATTTATATTTCAGTGCGTATCTGGCCTTAGTCTTGGCTGTCTGGGCCACGGCCTATTAACCGTGGTGGGCCTTTTATAAAAACCGCCAAAGTTAATAGGGTTATTTTCTGTGGCGAAAAGCTTTTATAAAAACTGTCACGGTTAATCGATTATGCACCGCCAGGTTTAATGTAACCCTGACGATTTTTTAGAGGCGCCATGGTTAATAAAATGGAAATGCCTTACAAAATATGTATTTTTTTGTAGTAGTGTAGTGATGCCTCATGCCACACCACAAATATTATGTGGCCATTTACTCCATAGCACCAAACGCTAGGAACTCACATTGGCCCAAGAGCATACTACCACAAACAATTATTGGAGACCCCCTTCGTTTACACAGATGTTACGTTTTTTTAGCATACTATACCTCTGTAAATGTACAATGCGTCCAAGGACACGTGCTGCCTGTAACAATTGATTTTGGGAACCAGCACTCTTGAGAGGCACACTTCTGTAAATAACTGTGAGTGTTGTGGCAAAAATATTCAGACATTTAAATATGAAGTTGGATAATACGATGAATTTTACATCATATAGTAGAGCTTTATGGGATCACTACTTTATAATTCACAACTTATATACTTGGTACTAGTTAAATGCCCGTGCGTTGCTACGGGATAACAAAATTTTATATAAAAAATATAGATCGCATGATAAGGTAACAATACTATAAAATTAAACAATAATGTTAAAGTGACATACTTTGGATCGCTCACCAATAATCACCATAATATGTCCGGACACTGTAAACAATACCAAGTGTATCACAGAGGTTGATTATTTGACATCAAGCGTTCAAGATATACACGCGTTGTCTTCTATTTAATAGTGCCCTTTGTTCAGTGCTCATTGCAGCTTTTAAGTGCTCTGTCACGTTCACGGCTAAGTGCTTTTTGTGCATCTCCGAGCCTATATATCATTGAACGACACTTTAATCAACACATGCTTTAATCAACACTTTAACAACTACAGAATCTCAGGCGATGGTTAAACATTAAATTACTTCGTAGACTTAGTAACCTGATAATTCTTCCAAGCTATTTATGTAGGTTGAGTGCCTATGGAGCCAATCACTATTTTTGTGTCTCCCATTTGTTATATCCTCATCTGCAAGTTAAAAAACAAGAAATTGTGAATAATCCACACTCGTACTAATTGTTCCATACAATAAGCACAATATACCATCATGACAATTTTAGTCATTACACCACTAAATGGTTGTTTTAAATAACTTACCAGATACTTGTTTGGCGCCATTAGTGTAGGTTGATTGCATATGGAGACGCTCACTATTTTGGTTTGTTTCATTTATCGTATTCCCATCTGCATCTTTAAACATGATTTATATATGTTATTGAGCCATAATAATTTGATTGACAGTTAAAGTGATACCTAATAACAAGACACCATACACTAAATTAGTTGTCCCTAAAATCTTCCTAAAAATGCTCCGGGTAACAAAGCTTTTCCAACTTGAAAAACCTTTATCACATAATAGCAATTCAGAATAAATGATTGAACTGGTTCAAGGACTTCAGCACACTGCCTATTGTCATCGCTGTGAAACTTCCAGCATGATAAAGCAGCAGGCAACAGAAGTATAGCACCATGTGCTTGAGCCCATAAATTGTTAGAATCAGAATCCTTGACATGCAAAAAAGAGAAGTGTCTTTATTTAAAATTTCCAAGAATATCTGGCTAAAAAAGTTCAGATGGATAGGACTTGCTTCCAAAAGCAACAGGGATTGCTTTTGCTTTTAACCTAAGATGTGCCAAAGATGCAGTGATGAAGAGTGTCAATGGGAGTATTGATGGCCATTGTAGATAATATCATATGGCTGGCAGTAGCAAACTCATGAATATTGTGCTGCCCGTATAGTCCATTAATATAACAACAAGATTTGCTGTCAAATTGTTCTATGAAGGGTGTTGGTCCATATCTAAATAATTTGATAATTAAAAATTGAAAGCTCTCTTTCAGCCCATGTTCTGCTGATTAAATTCATCATTAAATAAGTAAAACATGCACAGTGCAAATGCTATCAATTTTTTTATGCTACTGCTTACTAATTATTGATATGCTACTGATTGTAAGTGCAATATCTACTATTACCCCGAGTGAAATGGAAGCAAGCTATAGCTGTAGATAAGTCATCGACTGATCGACGAATGCAACTCTGATTCAGTTTGCAAAAATCATTCAGTTTAGAGGTCAGTTTTGGCATAGGTTAAACTTGGAAAATTTAATCCAGTCATCACAAGTCTTTTTATGCAGTGGTCTGGAACAACACAGTATCTGACAACAATCATTGTTGAACTGAGAGCAAGCATGATGAACTGAATGAAGCATAGATTACATCTAAATTGTTTTAGAGAAGAAGGGATCAGAGCTCAATCTAAAAGAATGTTGGACTTTCATGCTTGGGTTCATTCCCATCTGAGTTAGATCTGACTACGGGTGGAGCTAATCTTTGTCAAACCTATGGTGTCTATTTCAGTTCTAATTATATAACACCTTAACTGGTATAAGCCTATGCGTGCAATGAATCAATTATTTTTCAAAAATCAGTACAAAAAAAGCAGGCAGGTCATCTGAACATAGGGTAAGGGAAAGTATTTTCCTACGGCAATCAGTACAAAGTTGCTTATCAAGTATGTCAGAGTGTTCCTCTAGATTTGTGCCTGTACAGGGAAAAATATTATGGTAATTCTAGTTCGGTGCTTCTATTTCTGAGGAGCCCATTTTCATTTATATGGTGAAAACCAGTAGTGGTAGCATGTAGCATGTAGGTTCCTCTAGACCGACAACAGGTAGGTTTTCAAAGTGATGGATTTAAATTCTAGAATATCTTAACAAACACAAACACTCACCGTAAAGGAAAGCACAAAGCTTGGGTCTTTAAGTAACACCCAATCAGTGCATACAAGTATACAACCTCTATCTCTTAATAGTGTGTGTAGCCTTTACTTTTGATTTTGTTATACAAGCTCAAGCAAGTTAATTGACTTGATAACTCAAGGACACTGGAAGAAAACATATGCACGAAATCTAAACACAGAGTAATGAAGGATCTTGCAAACCTTGAATTCTCCAAACGTGTTGAGTCACTTGAGAATCTACTCCACTGTCAGAGAGAATACCTGAAGAGCAGATTCATTTATGTTAGTAGTATGGAACAACAGATTCAGTAACAGATTCATTGTCCAGAAAGGCTGGGCCCACAAAACAAGAAAGCATGTATCCAAATCAAGAACATAGTTTTTTTTTTCCATGCA
Source organism: Hyparrhenia diplandra (assembly GCA_015847255.1). NCBI lineage: Eukaryota > Viridiplantae > Streptophyta > Magnoliopsida > Poales > Poaceae > Hyparrhenia > Hyparrhenia diplandra. The sequence continues at coordinate 527,899 of JADLZK010010753.1, read as the reverse complement.
AGGATTTCGTCAAAATAAGTGCTTCCACTGAATCAAAAGAAACCAAAATCATGAACAAGCTCTCTTTCAGCCCATGTTCTGCTGATTAAATCCACTCACTGAAGTTCAGCATCAAATGTCCAGAAATCGGCCAACACCATGCACCCCGGTAGTAGTAGCAGGCGCCCATCATAGCCAGGAACAAAGCAGACATGCAGCAAGCAGAGAAGTCATGTCGCACCTTGCTATTTATTAGAATAAAAAGGTGGTCTAAAAATCAATATGCACAAACCTGAACACAAGCAATTTTCTCAGTCTATTCCGTGATTGTCACCTGCTCCTAGTGATGAAGGGGCATTGGAGATTAAAGGTCAAAACGACAACGACTGGCAAGAAAAAGGAAGATAATTCTTTTCATCAGCGATAAAAAAGGTAGTTTTACAGGAACTAAAATATCCAATTTGTACAGTCCGATCCTAAAATTTCAGAGAAGGAGGCAGCCACCGGGTAGGTTCAAGCAAGTTCCAAAAAACACACATAATTATAGGATCAAGCCGTGCGTACAGTCCGATCCCTAAATTCTTTGTATGTGCTTTACTATTATTCATCCACGATACACCTCTATTAATCATAGGATCAAGCCACGCCTACGGTCGCGATCCCGGCTCCACAATGATATTGATGCACGGGGAGAGAAGGAATGCAGGGAATTAGGGTTTTAGGGGTTGGGTTACCTGATCGGCACGGGCGGGCTCAGCGTCCGGAGAGGAGGGCGTTGGTGGTGGCGAGGTCTCGCATGGTCTGATCTCACGCGTCCTCATCCTCATCCTCCCAGACGACGACCGCGGTGATGGATCACGGATGACAGCCTGCACGATGGAGACTGCCACGAGATGGCGATAAGAGAGGACGAGCAGGATGAGGGAGGCCGCGATCACCGCCCATGATTTCTGCCCGCGACCAAAGCCGGCGCGATGGTTTTCCTTTGCTTTGCGTGGTTTGCGTGGCTATTTTTAGGAAGCAATATTTTTGGAATCGCACGGGGAGGGAGAGCGGACGGGGCGGGAGGGTTCCGCACGCCGGTGGCAGAGGGACGGACAAAAATTTTTTACCGCACGAAAAAATGTCCCCTTTCCATCCTTTTATAGGTAGTAAAGATTTTTCCGAGTGCTAAAATTTTGATTTTGATTATCAAGGTTTTGAAATCTAAAATTCATTTTTTTTATGAACATAAAATGATTTATTGGTCAAACATTGCATTTTCAGTTAACAATAATCAATTTTTTTCATTTCAAGTGTTTAAAAACTTAATTATATTTATTCCAGGTGTTTAAAGACAACGTTGAGAAGTACTATATAGGCCCTGATATGTTGGATCAAGCAGCACTAATCCTGAAGAAATGTCATGGACTTCCCCTTGCAATATCTACTATAGGTGGATTCCTAGCTACTAAGCCTAAAACTGCCACAGAATGGAGAAAGATCAATGATCACATTAGGGTTGAACTGGACATCAATCCGGAACTTAGGACTATAAAGACAGTTCTTATGAGGAGCTACGATGGTCTACCATACCGTCTCAAGTCCGCTTTCTTATACATGTCCATATTTCCAGAAGATTACAAAATTAAGCGGAAACGTTTGATAAGGAGATGGATAGCTGAGGGTTACTGTAGGGAAATGCATGGCATCACTGCTAAGGAAGTTGGTGACAAGTATTTTGATGAGCTTTATGATAGGAGCATGATCTTGTTATGTGAAGGGGGAATTCAGCAGTATGGTGGGGCAATTGATTCTTGCCAGCTTCATGACCTCATCCGTGAAATATGCATACTAAAGGCTAGGGAGGAAAACCTTGCTTTCACTCTAGAGGAAGGATGTTGTTTGAGCGATGCACAAGGTACAATACGTCATCTTGTCATCGGCAGCAACTGGAAAAGAGATAAAGATGTACTGGAGAGCATGCTGGACTTGTCGCATGTACGGTCATTGACCGTGTTTGGAGATTGGAAATCATTTTTTATTTCTGATAAGATGAGGTTTCTCAGAGTGCTGGATTTGGGCGATACCTTGGGGTTAAGAGATCATCATCTTGATCAGGTTGGGCAGCTCTTTCACCTGAGGTACCTTTCTATACGGGGATGTTGCAATATCTTCTGCCTCCCTAGTTCTTTGGGTAATTTGAGACACCTTCAAACTCTAGATGGTAGAGGTACCAAAATAGTTAGATTGCCATCCACAATCACCAAGCTACGGAAGCTAGAACACCTTCTTGCAACGGCTGATGATTGGGAAGGAAGACAACAGGGCCAGGAATTTGATATAGCGGACAATCTCAATGTTTTTGCATCAATGTTTTCGCTACGTCTTTGCATCACTGTTTTCACGAACAGTATTCAATCTGCCTTGGAAGATATGTGGGATCACCTATTTGATGACCCAAGCGTATCGTATGAGATGGCAGATGGCTCCAGAGGCAGTCTTCTCGAGGAAGATGTTCCCGTCAGAAAGCATAATTGCTGCACATCTTTGCTATACCACATTCGCATGCGTCTAAGACAGACCCTTTTTTGCTTGCTTATTTGCAATTTCTGCTGGAGGCCACAAGCTTTAGATGAGGGTTTGAACAGGCGTGATGTATTCAACATACAATCGGCCTTCTTTAGGCTTTACTTAGGAGGAGTTGAAGCTCCTAAAGGAATGATAAAATTGAAGGCCCTGCGCACACTAGGAGTTGTCAATGTTGCACGGAGCAAGACCACTCTGAATGAGCTCCAAGAGCTTACGCAGCTTCGTAAGCTTGGTGTAGCTGGAGTTTACGGCAAATACAGCAAGAAGTTCTGGTCTGCCATTTCTGGTCACAAGCAACTCCGATCCCTGTCAGTGAAGGGCGATGGATTAGATAGTTATTTGGGTGGGGATTTGTTGCCGCCAAAACACCTTGAGAGCCTCAAGCTGGAGGGCAAGCTGGTCAGAGCAACTGAGTGGATCAATAAGCTTCATAATCTATTGAAGCTACAGCTGGACCGTACCAGAATTGACTCAGCTGTTCCCATACAAGTTATTGGACAACTACCAAATCTTAAAGTTCTAGATCTGCGTTTTGAGTCATTTACAGGGAACGAGCTCCTTTTCCACGGTCCATCCTTCCCGAGTCTCATGGTACTAGAGTACAGAAGAGTATGGTTTCCTGACATGCTATTATTTAAAGAACAAGCAATGCCGAAGCTTGAGCTGATACATTCCGACGATGACAAGTTGAAGGGAATACAAGGGCTAGCATTTCTCACAAGCCTCAAGGAAATTCGGCTGGGTAGAAGTACCGACGACACATTGAAGACAAATTTGCAGAACCGGCTCAAGGAAGATCTAAAGCATGTCAGTCTGAAGCTGTTGTAACTGATCCAGTCGGTAGCAGGACATACATCCTCTGGTTCGAATTATATATCTGTGTCTTAGCCTCCTTTGTCAGCTACATATCTCGTCATCCAGTGTAGTTTCTTCTTGATTTTTCCTGTTGTCTTGGTGACACCATGTCGGTGGAGAACTTCTTTTCAGTTGTGGAACTTGACGTGTTCGATGCCCTAAGCTTACAACAGGTTATAAAGATTGGGTTGGGCTTGCAATTATAGTATGGTGAAGCAGAGTGCTGAATATAGTCCTTGTGTTAACACTTTGGCACTAGTGTTTTCGTATTCTTCTGAGAACGACAAGGTCAGCCATATCAAGTTTCTAACTCTCTACTACATTGCTGAAAATGACGATTAAATGGTGCATGACCAGATCAGAAATAAAGCAATCGTATATATGATCAGGTAGTTACTTTTCTCTGGCAAGACATTGCACCTACATTACATGAATAATCAAAGTCTCTCACATAACGAATGCTTAGTACATATTTTGAAGTACTAAACTTTATTTATGCGGCAGGTATCGATAAGCCATCTTTGTCCTGGGAGTGGGAATGGAGTCGGATCCTCATTATCTCCAGAACGCGGATTTCAGTTCCGTGCCATCTGCTTGCTCTTGCTTTGGCCAAAAATCACTTCTAGTTAGACACACAGAGCTCTGTACAGATTGCGTTGGGCTTGGAATTATAGTATGGTGAAGCAGAGTGCTGAATATATATAGTCCGTGTGTTCACGCTTTGGCAGTACTGTTTTCATATTGTTCTGCTCGTTTATTTGTAAATGAATATTTTGTTGTAATATAATGAAGCAACATGTGGTGAGGAACGCAACGTTGTGTAATCAAGGCTACCCTCTGCTTTTTCCGATCCGAGCAACAACTGTATGTTAATCCTCTGCTTTGTAGCCTGTATGCATATCCTCTGCTTTGAACGAATGGAGAACATAACAGAGAGAGAGGACAACCTTTCGAGAGTTTTTTTTGTCGTTTTTGCTTTTGGGTTAGTGCCCAGCATTCGAGGACAAAATTGCTTTGCCCATCAGTTTAAACTAATGAATCCAAAGCGTTTAATTTGGCGCACACAACCCGGCCTTTAGTCAGTTTTTATATGGCAAACCAACAGAAGTAAACGAATCTCAACCTTTTGCCTCCGTCAAGCAAAGCGTTTCTTCTTCGCTTTTTTCTTTGTCTGTATTTTCTATTTTATACTCCAGGGAAAGCAAAGCATTATACTCCTTCTGTATTATGTATGTATGCATATCTAAACAGCCTGTACCTGATGCCTTGCAAAAAGCATAACTAGCCGTGTATGAGTCTAACGCCTAATTTCTTCCTACTAGTATTCAATCCAGAACTTGATCGATCCTCCTGTCGGGCATATGGTACACACAGCTCATAATGAATTCCAAAATAAAGCCATGGAGTACGTACGTAGCAGGAAACAGATTGCTCATTTCAGAAGCAAGGAATATCTGCTCCCATGGCAAGTTTACATGGTCTCCTTTATCTTTCCCCATTGCTAATACTAGTGTCACCTTGCATAACTACCAGTCACCTTGCCCTCTTGTGTCACCAATCGGCAGCCAAGGCCAAGCAGGTAGCAGCCAAAAGCCCCGTGCGCCTGCAAATTGAGGTGACTTCTCAATCCTCTTCCGTTGCTACAAACATCTTCTTCTTTTAATCTCATGTTACTTTCCAATGTACCTTGCTACTTGCTAGCTATACGTCACTCGATCAGTCATATCCTGAAGAGGCAGACGAAGGAAGCTAGTAGCAGCCCAAGCCCCCTGATCAGCTGCAAACTGAGGTGACTACTCCATCCTCTGCCGTTTGCTACAGAAATCTACTTGTGTTTTTTCCAATGTCTCCTGCTAGCACCGTTTCATCTTCAGTGTTTGAACGGATTGGGATTCTATGTTTGTTTTCATTCGCTAGCCACCCAAATTTTCCCGGATCAACATTTATAAGAAGATGAAACCTTGCTGATCACAAATTGGTTAACATTTTAGATCTGAGTAACTTTTTGAAGAAAATAGAAAAATTCCAACCCCTGCAACTGCACGCTGGTCCCTTAATTACTTTGGCTGTCCATTTTACAAGTAATTAACCGTGGCCTTTGTTCGTTGCGGTTAGCCATCATGGTAAATAAAAAAATCTTCCACGGTTAATGTGTAGTAGTTAATGGAACGAAGACTAATTAAATAAGCCTACAGCTATTCTGATGAGAATAATGTGTGCCAAATTACTCGTTTATGTAGGACCTCTGATCCTCTGGAGCCATGGCCGCCATCGTGGATGCTATGGCACCCTACGTGATGAAGCTGATAGCGGACATGTCGAGAGAAGAGGTGGATATGTTGCTGGGTGTGTCCAGTGACATCGAGAAGCTCAAAGATAACATGGAGGGCATCAATTGCTTCCTTGCTGATGCTGAGGGGAGGCGTATCACTGAACATATTGTGCAGAGATGGGTGAGGAAGCTCAAGGACGCCATGTATGAAGCCACAGACATCCTTGATCTATGCCAACTTGAAGCTGACAAGAGGAAGGAATCAAAATGTGGTAGCATACAGGAGAAAGCTTCGGGTTGCTTGCAGCCATTGCTCTTCTGCCTGCAAAATCCCTTGTTTGCACACAAGATACGAAGCCGCATCAAGGAGCTCAACCAGCGGCTGGAAGACATCCATAAGGAGGCAGACAAGTACAAGTTCAATATCAACATCAGTTCCAATCCAGAGCCAAGGAAGCTAACTGCTGCTGAGTTATCTAGCTACAGGACAAGTTCACAGGTTGACGAATCAGCCATAGTTGGAGAACAGATAGAGAGGGATACAAAGGAACTTGTTCAGGTGCTTACCGCAAATGATGGTGATTATCATAGCATCAAAGTGGTGTCTATCATTGGTGCAGGCGGCATGGGTAAAACCACCCTTGCCCAAAAGATTTTCAATGATGCAACCATCCAAGAGCACTTCAAAGCAAAGATATGGCTAAGCATCACCCAACAATTCGACGTGGTTGAGCTACTGAGGACTACAATCGAAAATGCTGGTGGAGACCATTGTGGGAGGCAAGACAAGAGCACTCTCACGGACATCCTCATCAACACCCTATCAACAGGCAGGTTTCTAATTGTGATGGATGATGTATGGAGTGATGATGCATGGAAACATGTGCTTTGTGTCCCAATAAAAAATGCCAGCAAGAAAGTACCTGGAAGCCGGGTCCTTGTCACTACAAGATCTGCACACCTACCCCAACAGATGCAAGCCCCCCTGCACCAACACCGTGTCAGGCCTCTAGAGAATGATGATGCTTGGTCTTTGCTCAAGAAACAGCTGCAGCCTGACCAGGTCAATCTCGTCTGTCCATACTCGATCTATACAACTAGTATATAGGAGACTTGATTTAACAGAAAGCATATGAAGTTCTGCAGTATCTAGGAATTCTTGCGAGGTACTATGATCTAGAAATAATAGCAAAAAACAAGCGACAAAACCATGGTCTAGAGGACATGTTCAATTGTTATAACAAAGCCTTAGGATTAGAATAGCTATTACTCCCTCGTCCAGAAATTATGTGCATGTCTAGCTTTATCAAGAATATCAAGCTTTATGTATCTTAACAACAGTATTTGATATGTCTTTACTTATAGTACAAGTGTACAACTATAATTGTAGCTATAATTCCTTTATTTGAAAAAAGAATAGCTATAATTCCTTGATAGTGAAATTCAATCATCAATCTTGAGAAGTGTGAAAATATTTTCCAATGTCTTTAAGAATAGTTTAGAGTAAAATGTTAATCATTGCAAGATTTGAGTACGAAAAATTCTCTTAAGGTTATCAGTATTAGACAATATCTAATATTTATGCCCAAAATTCTAGCTTGTGGCAGAGCATGGCTAATGGGCTAGTACTACTAATTATTTCAAATAAAATATGGTACTCTTTTAATACATTCGCCAAAGAAATGGTAACCATTGTTAGTAATAGGAATTCTTAAATTCATTTATTGGTAGGTGCTTGAAATTGACCAACTGAAAACTGTCGGGATGGAAATTCTTGAAAATTGTGATGGCTTACCACTTGCAATTAAAGTGATTGGAGGACTCTTGAGCACGAAATACCCAAGTGAGCATGAGTGGAAGTCTGTTTTGAACAAGCCAGCTTGGTCATTAACCGGACTGCCTCTAGAACTAGACAACCGACTATACTTGAGTTATGAAGATTTGTCTCCCCAACTAAAGCAATGCTTTCTGTACTGCTCACTATTCCCTAAAGGTAACAAACTCATATAAGATGTAGTAACTAGGATGTGGATAAGTGAAGGATTTATCCAACCTTTGGATAGTAGTAGTACTATTTCACATGAGTATGGGTTCGAAGAGATGGCAACTGAGAACTACCAAGAGTTAATAAAGAGGAACCTTATAGAACCTATACAAGAATATTCTCTCTCACTGTATACAGGTGTGCCATGCATGATGTGGTGCGCACCTTTGGTGAATATATGGCAAGAGAAGAATCACTAGTGGTGCTTGGCAGAGGTCAAGTTGCTACTAGTATTGGTGGTGGTGGTGATATGCATGTCCGTCGCCTCTGCATAGAACAAACCATTTCCATACTGGATTGGGGCATTTTGCAAAGGCAAGAGTCACTTAGGACATTAATTATAAATTCTAGAGTAAACCTTCATTTTCCTGGAGATTCGCTCAGTAGTTTCTCTTGTTTGCGGGTACTATACATCAGGATTGCTGACACTGATACCTTGGTTCCCTCTCTATCAAAGCTAAAGCATTTAAGATACCTTCACTTACAAGATACTGATATATCTAGACTACCAGATGACATCGACAAGATGAAGTTTCTCCTTTACATTCATCTAATTGGCTGTGAGAAACTAGACCATCGTCCTATCAAAATCACTAAACTTGTGCATCTAAGATCTCTTGACATCAGTAGTTCAAATATCAGTGCAGTGCCCAAGAGTTTTGGTGGGTTAACAAATCTGTGGTCACTTTTTGGCTTCCCAGTACACGTGGATGCAAGTAGCAGCTGGTGCAGTTTACAAGAGTTGGAGCCTCTCTCTTTGCTTAGGGATCTCACAATATATGGCCTAGACAAGGTGCAGGACAGCCGTATGGCTGAAAAGGCCATGATTAGCAGCAAATGCCACCTTGGGTATCTAGAGTTGCACTATAGTGCAAGTGGACAAACTATTCGGACAGGTGGTGGTGAGGCAGAGCAGCAGCAACAACAAAGTGTGACAGAGGAGGTCTTGGAAAAGCTCTGCCCTCCAACCTGCCTAGAGACTCTACGTGTGATAGGAGGATACATTGGTCGCCAACTACCAAACTGGATGCATGCTCAAGCATCGGTGAACTTTAAGAGCCTGAGGTATTTGACCCTGCAGAACCTGCCTTTCTGCACCCAGCTACCTGATGGTCTCTGCTGCCTCCCAAGTTTGGAAATGTTGCGCATCATAGATGCGCCAGCCATCTTGCGTATTGGTCCCCAGTTCCAAGAATCATCCTCCATGGTAGCCGGAGCTTCATCTGCTAGTACATCCGCAAGGTTTCCTAAACTCACAAATCTGCATTTGATTGGGCTACGTGAGTGGGAGGAGTGGGAGTGGAAGGATTGTGAGGAGCACAGTGATGTGGAAACTGCCATAGTCATGCCTTGTCTGGAGAGGCTGCAAATAAAAACTGCAAGCTGAGGTGTCTTCCACCGGGCCTCACCAGCAGCAAGAGGCATGCTCTTAGAGAACTGTACCTGTACCAGCTCACCAACCTGATACATATGGAGAACTTTCCTTCAGTTGTGAAACTTGACGTGTTTTACTGCCCTGAGCTGAAGAGGACCAGCGGCCTACCCATGTTGCAGAAGATTAGGATCGTTGGATGCCCAAAGCTGGAGGTTCTAGAAGGTGTCCCGTCACTCGACAGCCTTGTACTGGAGGACGCCACCATGGACACGCTTCCACAATACCTGCGAGCTGTAAGCCCAAGGTATCTCGAGTTGGATTGCAACAAGAAGCTACACGAATCCTCCTTATCACCAGGTAGCTCTGAATGGGATAAGATCAGCCATATTGGAAAGCGCGTCATCACCTGCATTGAACATTGAGATATAAGCTCGGATGGATATTCAGAGGAAAAGACTGAGGCACTGAGGTAATAATAAATAGCATTCTTTCACTGTACCGAAAGCTGCTTTCCAGATTATTATTTAATTAGTTGTTGCTTGTTACGTAACCACAGTAATTATTTGTGTCATCAGCAGGCAGGGAAAGCTTTCATTCAACCACACAGCTGGCATGTGGCGAGTGGGAGTGAGATCTGCTTGGTAGAAGCTTGTCTCCATCATCCCCTATATATGTACTATATGCCAGCCGCGCCGCTGCGCGCTCGCCTCACTCCGCGGGCCGCGCCCGCCCGCCCACTGGCCGCCGTCGCGCTCTCGCTTGCTGGCCGCACACGCCTCACTCCGCTGGCCGCGCGCGCATGCACCGCTGGCCCTGCGCTCGCCACGCTCTGCTGGCTGCACTGCTCGCTGCTGGTGCGTGCGGCACCGTGCTCGCCAAACTGCTGATGCGTGCGTGCTGCATGTGTGAGATTGGGTGAGGAGAGAATACGATACGAGGGAGGAAGGGACAAGTGAGATAGAGAAAAACAAAGCCTGGAATTTATTACGCCAAGACTCTAGCATTGTGTGAGATAGTTTCTATACATGGTTTTGCTGACGTGGCCATCTTGGATATTATGCATAATTCCTAGCAATCAATTGTCTTAGAGCAAAAGAAAAAACACAGTGCTTGTGTTCACCTTTTGCCTCTTCAAGTCCGGCATAAGTATGTTTATTATCATCATCTCCTATATTTGTAACTACAAAATTTCTCTCACTTAGTACCTATTTTCATGTGTCATTATGATCTAACCGTGTAACTAATGTATGCAGGGATCTAGGATCCATACGGCAGAGCCACCTGATGTTAGCTTGCAGTGGCAAGTGAGAGTGAGATCTGCTTGGTAGAAGCTCGTCCCCATCACGCAGTACACATACTCTGCTCACTTGCAGACAGTGGACATACTGCCAAATCATCGTTACCGGCGGCGTCTCGCGCATTATTGTAGTCTTGACCTTGTATATTTGTACATACCATTTTTTTTTTTTATGTAATGGACCTATATATATTTGCACAAGTAATGGGCCTGAAGTCGTGGGTCTTGTAATGAACCGAACGTGTGGTGATGAAAACAGACATGCAGCACCAACATTGTATGCTGGCCTGATTGATGATCGTGAAATAGGCATCCCAATATTATTGTTGTTTGATCTTACTGTCTTCTCGATGTCATGGCAATTATAGGGGTTCTCCTCTGCTTCTCGGATATCTCTGTCAGCACCATATCCTCCTTTGTCGCCTGCACTGCACCATTATATGCAAGACACTAGGAGGCAGAGCAAATGGCCAGGACGAGCATTCACTGAGGAATATAATGTTTCATTCACACCAGTATAGAAGCACAGGGCAGCAGTTTATCCTATATATACAGCCATATGTCAGCCAAGAGAGGAAGGACAAAATATAACAGAGCAAAAACAAGGCAAAACAGAGGCACCTCTATCGCTTGGGCTCTCCGTGTGGCATGCTCTGAGAAGCAAGCATCAACCTGTACGAGGAGCCTGACATGTCCCACTCTGCCCCAAGCACAAGAGGATCAGTGATTTCTGAAGATTGCCCAAGATCGATTAGTGTTGACGCGAAACTAGGGTTCCACGCCAAGCACACGAGAGGGCCTTGGGCGCCCGAAGGTTGCACTCAACCTTGAAGCAGCGAACACCACAGCGTGATCGGCCTCGAGCGATCAAGAGATCGCTAGGGCGATGTGGAGCTCCGTGGCGGCTGGAAGAACCTCGAACGCACCTCGGGAAGACCCGTCGGGGAGGGCGCGCGCGAGGGTGCCCTAGGACCAGCAAGGCCGCCCTAGAGCGTCGACGAAATTCGCGGAGAACGCCGCCGAACAGCAGGGTAGAGGGGAGGATGACCTACAAACGTGACGGTGGTAGATTGATTTGTCGATTGGATGTAGATGGGATCAAATCGGCCATGAACCTCTTTATTATATAGAGGAGGGTGGTCTTATCCTTTTTTAGGAAACCATCCTTGGACGTTTTCAATCTCCAAAAAAAACGACCTAAACACGATTAGGAAACAATCGGTTCGGATCTCGTCTGACGGACACCGCCAGCGTCGGGCTGACCGGACGCCGGACTGGTCTTGACCGGACGCTCCGGTCACTAAGCGTCCGGTCGATTCGAAAAGCTCGAAATGCGCTGAGAACATCCGGCCGGGCGGACCGTCGGCCGACGGACGCCGACCGGACAGCGCCAACCATGACCCGGGCGCTCGGTCACTAGCGTCCCGATCGATTCGAGAGCTCTGGAAGTCGCGTCATATGCACCTGATGACCGGACGCCGACCGGGCGCACAAAAGAATGACCGGACGGCCCGTAAGCCATCGTCCGTCACTTCGGAAGAAGCCTGTCTGCTCTTCCTCGAAAATTTAGCTAAGTCTGAAAATTTACCGTGCCTTGGACCTCCAAAATATGGCTAAGTCTGGAATTTTACCATGTTTTTGGACCAAGCCATTTTGGGTGTCAACAATTAGCATCCTCCGCTCCGCTGTCCAAATTTGCAGGTCGTTCAAGGGTGTCCCGGCACTCGACAGCACTTTGGCAATACATGTCAGCTGACATCAGCGAATGAATCCAATGTCACTTGGGGACACTTGCTTGTTGTAGAAACAGAAAATAATGGATGGACCTTCTTCGTGCGTGCGAGCTGAAGCTTCCACTTTGTTTGAAGCTGTGGTCAATCAAAGTGTGCGGTCAGTAACTCAGTATCCAGCTGCTCCATGTGCTTCCGATTTTTGATTGACCGCTGGCAGGAAAGGGACGGATGGAAGGGGCGGCGGCGGTGGCGGCTTCAAAAACCCGATATAATAAAAACGAGGCCTTCTGTGGCCGAGTCGATTAACCGGGGGTGATACAAACAACTGAATGAAAATTACAAGTATACCCCAATAACCCAAACTAAATTTATACAAATTCATTTCTCAAATAATTTGCCACAAAATCGAGAATATGAAAGCACCTGAAAGTACCCATGTTCTTACTCCGTCTCCTTGATTTCATTGGCGATTATGGAGTTCTCTCCTTCTCCAGTCTCCTCAGCTTTGTCACCAATGTCTTCTCCAATTAATCTTGGTGTGTGACTGATGAATATAATTGTTCATCATGCTACATTGGAAGCACAGGGACAGCATGCAGGCAACATCGGAAGGATAAAGTATAACAGAGCAGAAACAAAGCAGAACAGGGCACGACAACCCTCTCATCGTTTGGTTTCTGGGGCTTGCAGCAGAACACCTATATCGCTTGGGCTCTCAACCTGTACCTGTACGAGGAGGTTACCAACCTGAAATATATGTGCAGAACGTGCCATCAGTTATCGAGCATGACGTGTCCCACTGCCCCCAAGCTCAAGAGGATAAGTGATCTCTGCAGACTGTACAAGATTGTCCCAGATGTGGAGGTGCTAAAAGGAGTGCCATCAGGCTAGTCTCTATGAAAACTTCATTAGAGTGAACTCTAAAAGAAAATTTCATTAGAGTTTCATTAGCATTTAATAGCCTGCTACATATGTATTTTTATGACATGGCAGTGTTTTAATAGCCTGCTACATATGCTAATCAAGTTTCATAGAGGCCAACTTTAGAGTACCAGTTTAAGCTGCTTGATTCACATTCACTCTTAGGCATCACTGTCCCTTTAATGCCTTGGGGAATTTTGGATCAGATTTGCAAAAAAAAAAAAAACTCATCCAGCCCTCCATTTATCTGCTAAAGTAGACTACACTGAACAGATGAACCCAAAAGATTAAGCCATTAGGTAGAGGTAGGCAATCCAGTTACACAATTCAACACCACCACTCATGTGCAGCCAAAGACGAAGGCGCAAACCTGGAAATAAAGGGGACAATGGCAGACATGAAGCATCTGACGGGACTCAAACTCGAGACCTCTGCCACTAATACCATGTTAGGATAGGTCAAGCTCTGTCTACTGAGAGAGGGGAATGAAACCCATATGTAAATGTACAATATGTAAAGAGACTCTTGTACAAAGGGAATATACAAAACACATACGCACAGATCTCTAACACTATCCATGGTGCATCAAATTTATATAACTGATGAAATAATATAATATATCACAGAAGTAAAGCAGCTATAATGTTGATTAAAACTTTGCATATTACAAATGAAACCTGTCTCAGCAGCAAACAAAAAACTTATTCGAAAAAGAAAATATATCTGCAAATAATAACTATAAACTGGATTACATATTGCACCGAGCTTCCCGCAATGCTTCACCTTGTCCATCTCGGACTTGTACTGAGCACCACCAGCTTCAATGGCTGCCAGTCCTTCTACAGCACCACCAGCTTCCCGCAATGCTTCACCTTGTCCATCTCAGACTTGTACTGAGCAGAGGACTTATCCGAGCTGCAAGACAAAGTTAATAGGTCACGCAGCTTCTGGTGGCAGGCTATCAACCGCAGGATCCTTGGTTTCAGACCGTTCAGGTATTCTGGCAATGTCTCCATGGATGAATCGGCCAACTCCACAGTGTGCAGCGCCTGGCTGCCTTCGAGCGCCTCCAGGGCTGGGCAAGCTTCAATGTAAACGCTACGCATACTGGGGATGCCACGGATGATCTTGAGACTCTCGCAGCGTCGCACGTCGAGCTTGACCACGGAAGGGAAGTTGTCCAGGGCAGTTATCCTCGAGACATCAGAAATGAACAGCTCTTTGAGAGCAATCCTGCTGCTGCTGGCAAGTCCTGCTGGTAGGCGACCCAACTTGCAATCATTAATATGAAGTGTCTGCAGACAGGGCATAGCGATGCTGTGCTCGGCTTTGGTAGGTTCTTCATCATCCTCCCATTTCCACTCTTCCCACTGAGGCAGTCCACGGAACGTTAGTGAGTGCAGCTTAGGGAAAGACGACATTCTTTACAGTGCTTTAGAGTACCAGTTTAAGCAGCTTGATCCACACTCACACTTAGGCATCACTTTCCCTTTAATGGCCTGGGGAATTTTTGGATCAGATTTGCATAAAAGAAAAAAACTCATCCGTCCCTCCATTTATCTGCTAAAGTAGATTACACTGAACAGATGAACCCAAAAGATTAAGCTATTAGGAAGAGGTAGGTAATCCACTTACACACTTCAACACCACCACGCATGTGCAGCCGAAGACGAAGCCGGAAACTTGCAAATATAGGGGACAATGGCAGAAATGAAGCATCTGACGGGACTCATACTCGAAACCTCTACCTCTAATACCATGTTAGGATAGGTCAAGCTCTGTCTACTGAGAGAAGGGAATGAAACCCATATGTAAATGTATAATATTTAAAAATACTCTTGTACAAAGGGAATATACAAAACACATACGCACAGATCTGTAGCACTATCCATCACTACTACCAGAATGAACTTCAATGGCGGGCATTTTTGGATTTTTTAGCGTGGCGGGCACGCGTAGCCCGTCACCCTTCAAAGGTCACGGTTAATCAATCGATTAACCGTGGCGGTCTGTGCCCACCACGCTTAATCTATCATCCGTGGCGGGTACATTAAGACGCCCGCCACGCAAAAGAATTTAGGAAATTAAAAAAAAAGCCCACCGAGCCCGGTAGCCCGAGCTTGTAGCCCGTCGATGCGGATCGCGCGCCCCGGGCCGACCCACCGCAGCCTCCATCCATCGCAGCTCCGCCCGTCGATCCGGGCGTCGTGGTGGAGGGAACCCACCGGATCCGCCGCCAACACCTAGGTTCGGGCCGCCGCCACCTAGGGGTTCCGGGCGCCCGTTGCGATCCGCCGCCCGTGGTGGAGGCAGCCCACCGGATCCGCGCCTTGGGAAGGAGAGGTAGCCCGTCGCCGCCGTTGTTGGATCCTCGTAGAGAAAGAGAAGAGTAAGGAAGAGAGAGGATGGGAGAGGAAGAGAGGGGAGACTAGGCGGTGGTGGATCCACGCATACCTGCGCCCGTCGCCGCCGTAGGAGCCGATGTCGTGGAGGGCGCCTAGATCCGCCGTGTCACGCCCGGATCCGCCGCCCGTTGCAGGGGAGGGACCGGCGGCGCCGCACCATGGGGAAGGGAGGGTCGGGCCGTCACCGTATCCCTCCCCGGGAGCCGCCGTGTGTTGCGGGGAGGGCGGCCGGGCCGCCAACGGAGGGAGGAAGGGGCGCGGGGAGAGGGGGAGGAGTCGCGGGACCGGACTTCGAGTTGGGGAAGGTGACCGATCGAGTTGGGGAAGGGAGTAGCCTGGTGGCGGGCGTTGAGTTGGGGAAGGGGAGTGGGTGGGGTGAGTGGGCTGGTGAGAGCCAAACCCTAACCCGCATATTTATATCTTTGCTTTGGATATTGGGCTTCATTTTGGGCCATTTGGGCCTCTCTATTTTGCGTGGCGGGCCTTTTAAGACGCCCGCGCGCGGTAAATGGCGATTTTCCGTGGCGGACACTTTTGCCCGCCACGGAAAAATGAAAAACGCCCGCCACCTTGTTAATTGGACCATTTTGCGTGGCGGGCCAACTCAACGCCCGCCCGGAAAAAAAAAAGTCTGCCATCACGCGCAAAATCGAATCGTTACTAGTGCATCGTGCATCAAATTTATATAACTGAAGAAATAACATAGTATATCACAGAAGTAAAGAAGCTATAATGTTTATTACAACTTTGCACAATTCAAATGAAACCTCAGTCTCAGCAGCAAACATAAAACTTATTCAAAAAAATGAAATATAACTGCAAATAATAACTATAAACTGTATTACATATTGCACGGAGCTATGGATGCCGAAACTTTGAACACAATTATTTCATTTTTTTTAGATAATGGATAATACAATCCAGCCTCTACATCCGAGATGTACCGCGACCACTTATTACGAGTTTAGGAAAATAAAACAACAAAACGCAAGCGAAAGTGTATGAAACATAGACATAGGAACTAAAAGCAAACGGAAAATATGCTTCCACCCCTATTGGAAATCTCTAAGGCAACCATCTCCAATTGCTTGCTCAATGCAACAAGGGCGTCCTTTGCTTGCTCATCATCATTGCAAATTGGACCAGAAGCGCAACCAATAAGCTCCCCCGAAGATAACCCGCATAATAGAGTTAGATTTTATTTTATTAAAAATCGTGTCATTGCGACATCTCGGATGGCCCAAAATAAAGGCAGCTACACCAACCCAAATCAGCGGCTTAGAATCTTTATGTTGATTATTAAGCCAAGTACCAAACATATAGTTAACTTGAAACGGATTGGGAAAGTTTAGTAGCATAGAAAATAATCCTCCAAATCGTTTTTTTGCAAAAAGGGCAATCAAAAAGAGGTGTTGGATAGTTTCATTCATGTTACAACACTTTCGCATTTCGACTCCCTTTCCAATTTTTTCTAGCAAGGTTGTCTTTTGTCAAAACGACACCTCTTTGGATAAACCACGGGGAAAATTTTAATTTTTAGAGGTATTTTCCACTTCCAGATTTTCTTATGTTGAAAAGGTGGGTTTGTATCTATAGCATCAAGATACATAGATCCGACTGAGAAAACTCCGGACACGGATAGAAGCCATTTAAAATAGTCATTCCCATCCACGAACAACATTAGAAACCACGAGCTACGAGGTTAAGCCACTCGGCAAGGTTATTATCCACTAAAGATCTCCTAAATGAAATATTAGGAGGATTAGAGGATATAACTTTTCGAAAACCGTTGCATGTCGATCCCTTGCTATATTATATAAGCTCGGGTATCTAAGTTTGAGGGGCTTATCACCTACCCAAGTATCCTCCCGAGAACCTAGTACTTGGTTCCATCTTTAATCGAGCGACCTTTAGCAAAAACCTCATCTTTAATATGCATGAGGCCTCTCAAAAGTGAGAGTCTCATTGGTTTGGTCGACACTTGAGTTAGCGTCTTAGAATTCAAATATTTATTCCTTAGCAAGGATTGCCAGTGCCATTGGTGTTTGTAAGATTAACAATCCATTTGGCCAATAAACATTTGTTTTGTAGGTTTAAATCTAAAATTCCAAGACCACCTTGATCCTTAGGGCGACATAGAATGTCCCACTTATCAAGTCTATACTTATGTTTTTTAGTAGACCCTTGCCAAAAGAATCTTGATCTAAATTTATCAAGATTTTTGAGGACACCTTTGGGACCTCGAAAAGGACATCATGAACATGGGAAGACTACTTAGGGCAGAGTTTAACAAAACCAATCTCCCCCCATAGGATAGGTATTTAGCTTTCCAACAAGAGAGTTTTTGTTCAAAGCGTTCTTCTACTTTTCTCCATTCAGAATTTAGGAGTTGTCTATGGTGCATTGGGATACCTAGATATCTGAAAGGATATGCCCACATATTACATCCAAAGAGTGTTGTATAATAATGTTCCAACTCTTTAGCAGCACCATAGCAGAAGATTTCACTCTTATGGAAATTAATCTTTAGACCGGATAATTGTTCAAAGACGCAGAGCAATAATTTTAGATTTTTTGCTTGCTCTGGGTCATGGTCTAGAAAGATAATGGTATCATCAGCATATTGTAAAATAGATAAACCATCATCAATTAAGTGTGGGATAATCCCTCTTATTTGTCCATCGCTTTTTGCTCTATTAATGAGAAGAGCTAGCATATCAGCAACGATGTTAAATAAGATAGGCGACATAGGATCACCCTGTCTAAGGCCACGTTTGGTCTGGAAATAGGGGCCTATATCATCATTGACTTTAACCCCTACACTACCTCCTGTGACCATGTTTTGTACCCATCGACACCATTTAGGTGAGAACCCTTCATCGCGTAAAGTTTGTTGTAGGAAGGACCATTTCACCTTGTCATAGGCTTTTTTTTTCAAAATCGATTTTAAGAATGATGCCATTCCTTTTCTTGGTATGTAATTCATGGATAGTTTAGGTGTAGAATAACTACTCCTTCCATAATATTCTGCACGGCATGAATGCTTTATGCATTAATCGGGCTTACCACGATTATTAAATACTTAATTCAGCCTGTTAGTTCCCACTTTTATGAAAATTTTGAAACTAACATTAAGGACACAAATAGGTCGATATTGCTGAATAGTAGTAGCGTTTTGGGTTTTAGGGATTAGAGATATTATTCCAAAGTTGAGACTAAAAAGGTCAAGTCTCTCATTATGGAATTCGAAGAAGATGGCCATAAGGTCATCCTTAATCACCTCCCAAAAAACCTTAGAATTCTGCAGGGAAACCATCCGGTCCTGGAGCTTCATTATGCTCCATCTGAAAAATGGCCTCTCTCACTTCAGATTCAGTGAAGTCGGCAATAAGGATATCATTCTCCTCCTGGTTAACTTGTGGAATATCTATAATTTGATCTTCCATCAAGCTTATATCGGTTTCCTCTGGTGTACCAAAAAAGATTTTTTATAATAACTAGTATTGTGGCTTTTGAGACCGTCCACACCAATAACAACACCTTGATCATTTTCAAGTCTAAATATTTGTTGTTTTCGGTGTTTCCCATTAGCCACTAAGTGAAAAAACCTGGTGTTTGCATCTCCCTCTAATAGGGATTTAACTTTGGCTCTCTCATACCACTTTAGTTCCTCCTCTCTTAGTAGAGAAACTAAACGCCCTTTTAGATACTGCTTGAGAACACAATTATTTCATGGCTGCCGGACCTTCTCTACAGCACCACCAGCTTCCCACAATGCTTCACCTTGTCCATCTCGGACTTGTACTGAGCAGAGGACTTCTCTGAGCCGCTAGGCAAAGATATTAGGTCGCGCAGCTTCTGGTGGCAGGCTTTCAACCGCAGGACCCTTGGTTTCAGACCTCTCAGGTACTCTGGCAAAGTCTCCATGCATGAATCAGCCAACTCCAAAGTGTGCAGCACCTGACTGCCTTCAAGCACCTCCAGGGCTGGGCAAGCTTCAATGTAGACGCTTCGCATACTGGGGATGCCACGGATGGTCTTGAGACTCACGCAGCATCGCACGTCGAGCTTCACCACTGAAGGGAAGTTGTCCAAGGCAGTTATCCTCGAGACACCATAGAGGGACAGCTCCTTGAGAGCAATCCTGCTAGTGCTGGCGAGCCCTGTTGGCAGGCGACCCAACTTGCAGTTCCGAATATGAAGTGTCTGCAGGGAGGGCATAGCGACACTGTCCTCAGCGTTGGTAGCTTCTTCATCATCCTCCCATTTCCACTCTTCCCACTGAGGCAGTCCACGGAACCTTAGTAACTGCAGCTTAGGAAAAGACGACATTCTTTTTGCCAGGCTACTGCTTCTATCCAGGGCTTGCTGCTGGAACTCAGGGCCGACACTCCTGATGGCCAAAGCTGTCACGATCTACAGGGACACCAAGCTGGGGAGTCGACACAGGCCGTCTGGAAGTTGGGTGCAGAGAGGAAGCCACCACATTTGCAGGCTAGTCAAGCTGTTGAAGTGAACCTCAACACCGGTGTTCCTCATACACATCCAGCTTGGTGGCTGACGCCCGATGTAGTTATCAATACGCAGTTGCTCCAGTTGAGGCGGTGGACAGAGCTGATCGAATACCTCTTCCACCCGTTGGCAGTCCTCCGGAGCTACCTCATCAATGGCAATGCTTGGAACTTTAGAAAGCTTGTGGCATGCATAAGACAGGTCTCGAAGCTGCTCCTTTTCATGGATCTTGGCCTTTGCAGCCAGCGAGCCAGATGGCACTGCTTCCAGGTTCTCTAACCACAGTTTTCGAAGCCTAGAGAGTGGTTCCACCTCTTGCAGGCTACACCACATCCCGTTCTCATCAGTCTGCAGTGGGAGGGCCTGGAGTGTCCTAAGATTTGTGAGCTGACCAAGACCCTTAGGTACAGTAAATTTTGTGCCACTAACAATACTGAGGTACCTTAGACGCTCAAGCATTAGCATGGTGCTAGGGATATTGCCATCAAAGCTATGACACTCCTGCATATGAATATGTTCTAGGAACCTCATCTTGCCTATGTCCTTTGGTAGGTGAGATATATCCGTTCTCCACAAGAGAAGAAATCTGAGGTGCTTCAGGATTCCTAGGGACCTTGCAAACATATCCGACTCTGCATCAATCAGAAACAATGCTCGCAGGGAAACAAACCTACTCAAGACAAAATCAATACTACTCGGATCAAATTTCATCCTACTACTGATAATCAAACTTCTTAGGAACTCCTGTTTTTCAGAAATTCTGCTCCAATCTGGCAATACCACTGGCTTTAGCCCTGACACAGTTGGCTTTATGGATAGGCGGCGAATCTTTGGGGACGAAACTAGGGAGCTTATTTGATCAGCCTCTATAACCAATGCTTCTTCCTTGGCCATGTAACAAGCAAAAGAGCGGACAACATCATGCATCGATGATGCATCTCCAACTTGTTCTATAAGATTCCTTGTGATTAGATCCCTATAGTAGCAAATTCCTATGTCTTCAACTTCATTCCACCTCCCTCATTGCTAGGTGCAAGAAATCCTTGGCTCATCCACATTCCAATGACATCATCCCGATGCATCCTGAATCTTTTTGGAATGAGTGAGAGGTACAGAAAGCACTGCTTCAGCAAGGGAGACAGATCCTCACAACTTAAGCGTAGTGCAGAGTTTAGATCAGCATGTGTTTTGTCTGTTTTCCATGTGGGGTCGTGCAAAAATACCATTCCACTCAAGCTCAGTTGCTTGCTTTGTTCTTAGGATCCCTCCTATGGCTTTAATAGCAAGCGGCAAACCATCACACTTTTAATAATCCCAATCCCAATATGTTTTAGCAGATCAAGAGAACTGTTACTGCCAACATCCTGGCAACAATGAAATAATAATTATAATTAGGGCACGCTCAACATTAATCACCTTGCTAGTTCATATCAACATTAAATGGAATAAAAATAGAGTATACTGACATGTTTTTGTACAGAAAAATGTGCAGGCATAAAAATAAATAATAGAAAAGTGTGTGAGCTTAGCTCTTCAGGAAGAGCTAGACTGTCATTCTCCCCGTATCGAGTAAAATATACTATGAGCTAGCATTTCGATGCATCACTTAGCCAAAACTGATGCTATAGATATCTACTAATTTGACCCTTTGCATGTTTTGTAAGATGTTTCCCAATTGACCATGGAGATAAACTCATTCTGTGTTACTTTCGAGACGGAGATCACACTTAAAATGTAATAAAACAAATAACAAACTTGTGTGTCGAACCTTTGATATTTTATTATACATACACACACATTGATGGCTAGATTTTTATATAGTTGGGCTATATGTATTGTTAAACAACAATACTAGGGTGCCAAGGTAAACAAAGTATGAAACTAAGACGGTACTACCTAGGGACTTTTAGTGGTGGCTGCAAATGATTTGTTGCAACAGTTTTGCTAACCGTTGCTAAAATGCCCGATTTGTTGGGGTGCTTGGCTAGCCGCCCTATAAAAGTCTGTACAAATCATTTTCAAGAGATCCACGATATCAGATCAAAAAAAAATACAAGTAGTGGTATTTTTTCAAGCAAAAAATCGCGTGCTACACGGCTGCCATGATTTCAACCTGAAACATACCTCTCGCATGTACCCTCTTCTACCACTGCACTGCAAACTTTTATCTTCTCATGTTACCCTGTACTAACGTTAAATTGTGTAATTAAGACCCCAAACAAATTCAACTCAAAATGTTGTCAACTAGAATGTTGTACAACTTTTTAAGATCTGCAACTTCTGTTTTTGGAGTTTCTTTATCCGTAGTCTTTTACAAAAATTGAATTTCAAATTTGAGAAATTCAAATTAGTTTACTTTGACAATATGATTACAAATAAAAAATATGTCACCTACAAAGTTACATAACTTTTCAAGATTTACAACTTCTTTTTGCTATTTGTTTTAAATTTCAAACGTCGTTTTTTGGTTCACAAAATGACTTGAAATGAAAAGGTTGTAACTACAAAAGTAACACAACATTTTCGTGATCTAGCACTATCATTTTGGTTGTTTCACCATTAAAGATTGTCTAAAAAATTCAAAATTCGAATTTGAGAAATCAAAAGATAGTTTTTCATAACAAAATAATTTTAAAATGAAAACGTTATTGACAGTAAACTTCTACGACTCATCGAGATCTAGAACTTTTATTTTAGTTATTAATTAACTTGGCTTTGTTTGAATAATTTAAATTTTAAATTTAAGAGATAACAACTTCAAACAAGATTTTGAAACATGATATAATTTTAGTTGAAGAAGTCATCAACAACAAAGTGGTATAACTCACCAAGATGTACAACTTCTATTTTGATCATTTCTTCATCCAACAAACTGACAATAATATTGTTTACAAATTTTATATATCTCATATAGTTTTATAAAAATATAAGAGGGATATGTAAATTTTGTGAACAATGTTACCATTACTTTATTAGATGAAGAAATAACCAAAATAAAAGTTGTAGATTTTGATCAGTTCTACAACTTTTAGGTTCAACTAAAATCATTTACTGCTTCACCCTTCACATTGTTGCTTGAAGTTATCATTTTTTCAAAATTCAAATTTGAAATTGATAAAACACAGTCACATGAAAAAACAAAATAATACTTGTAAGAACACAATAAAATGATAGAGTGTTATTTTAGAAAACTTGAGAAAAAAAAAATTATCGATTAAAGTTATTAAGTGGAGGAAAGACTAGCTAGGTGACAATTTTAAAAAGAGAAATCAAAGTTACTTGATAATTTAAATAAAGTTTCTAATAGCATTTTGAAGCATGATGAATTGATATAGAAAAGTTGTAAATAACAAAAAGTTCTATACATTTCGTGATCTACAACTTTTATTACAAACATTTCTCTATCTGAGGTCGTATTAAAAATTCAAATTTTAGTACATAGTTTTTAATATTCACCGTCCATTTATAGCAACGAGTCAATGTAGAGTAAGTCAGATTTGTAGGGGCGGGTTGGATCTTGAGCGCATCTACAACCGCTAATAACTACAATCCCTACAAATGGATTTGTTGGGGCGACTCGTTTGAGAATCATTTGTAGCAACGATTTAATATAAAACCGCCTCTAAAAAGTTGGCTTTGCTAGAAATCCTTTGTGCAGTAAGGGTGGTGTAATGAAATGTCCTATAGTTGTGCAAGGAAATGACCTGAAAATCGCATATATTTATTACCTTGGGAATAACAACATTTTTCAAGTTTACTAAAGTTCAGTTGCCCCCTGCTCACTAATTTTGTCTGATGTGCCACCACTAAGCCCTTGGCTTCCAACGAGGCCAACAAAGAGACACGTTGCTTTCAAGGAAAGCCACCACTACGCAGGTGTAAAGAACATATCCCTTATGTCGTTTGTGCTTTTTGGTGATCGAACTGATTAACATGTGGGTTGAATATTTATGTTTAATCATTTTTTATCTTCATCAATTCGTGCTCCCGCATAATAGATACGTTGTAGTCTATATCTAGTTGCCATAAACTTATCCATTATTTCATTCGAATAAACTAGTCTAAATGTTTTCCCTGACATGTTTTTTTCTTTTGATGGCTCCTTTGTACGTCTTGGATATGATATTAGTTGGCATAACTATGGTGCCTTTTGTAGCATCCCAAATCATATGAGTTCGTTAATTTAAATAATAGTTTTCAAATTTTATTCTTATTGATTGATATAGGTTTTTGTCCTTAAGTTAAGTTAAAAAATATTGTTCTTATACTGTGTCTTTTATTAACTCTCCTTAATGCAATTTTTATAATAAGGATTTTGTGTCAAAGACTGCATCCTTAAATATACATCTCGAGAAGTTAAAATCTTTAACTTGGACCACTATAATGACCTTATTTATATCAAAAAGAATGACTAGATCTATTAAGAAATATGTTTTCATAGTAAATTTATTTGGAGAATGGAATGCTTAAATAAGATAGGTCAAATATGATAAAGTTTTTATTAGTCTCGAAACTAGAATTTCATTTTTTTTTAGAACAAGAAAATATGATGGAACATAGTATTATGCATTTATGCTTAATTTTAACTTCAAGGTTGTAGAATGTGAATTCAGAAATTTCTTTTGCGTGTTATATGTGTGTTGAATTATTTTTTGTAGTAGAAAATTTGAATTTTTACAAATGGATTTCAGAAATATATTTAGGTTTACTTTGTTATGAAAATTGAGGTAGAAACAAGTTAGTTAGTTGTTTTGTTTATTTAGTTTAGTACATAATGAGTTTGAGCTCTACACAGTAAGTTAGAGACGTTTTACTTCGCCAAGTCACTTTCCCTTTTGGGTCACCAACTTCCCCTCTTGGATCTGACACCTTATAACGACAACCCCATTGTTGGTGACTACTTTTTTTGTTTATGCTTTTGTCTTGTTTCAGTGACTAACCCCGTTTGTTCGTAGAAAATGGTATGACATATTTTTTCGTCAGAATATATTAGAAAAATATATGACCTCATCATTTTATATGTTTACCCGAATTTTTCACATTGATTGAGTAAGATATGCAATAATGAGAGTGAAACAAGCTAATAATACCTGCGCTGGCAACTGCTTCTTGAGCAAAGACCAAGCATCTTCATCGAGTAGTGGTTTGACACGGTGCAGGCAGTAGGTGTCTACACCCATTTCCTTGACGAGGCCCTCGTTCCTTGTGGTGATGATGACTCGACTCCCGTGTTGTTCACGACCAGCCTGCATAACTGGGCTACGGAGGACATCGCTCCACGCTTCGTGACTCCAGAGATCGTCCAGCACCATGAGAAACTTGTCTCCAGATGATAGAGTGGTGCAGAGGGTTCGTGTGAGGACCTGCTTGTCCCCATGGGGGCCTTGTTCTTCACCCCTGGCCTCAGCGATGGCAGAACTCAAGAGCCTGTCCGGGTTGTAGCGCTCAGTGACGCTCAGCCACATCTTTCTCCCGAACTCTAAGTTTATGCCCTTATCGTTGAATATCTTCTTTGCCAGGGTGGTCTTCCCCATCCCCCCTGCTGCCGTGATGGACACCACCTTGACCCCAGGCTCAGTGGACAAGAGCTCCTGCACCAGTGACTTCGCGTCCGCTTCAATCGCATCACCCACGACTTCCGTGTCGTCAAGCAACGATGTCGTAGCACGGCTGTGACTACTGCCCTCGCTTGGCTGCCTCCACATCTGGTAGGCATCGAGCTTTTCGAACCCAAAGTCGGCCATCTCCTTTGTGGATGTCGTCGAGGTTCGTGTTGAGCTGCTTGATTTGGCCACCGATCTGATGGGCAAAGCGAGGGTTCCGCAGGCAAAAGAGCAGCGGCTGGAGGCAACCCGGCGCCCTCTCCTGCATGGTTCCACAGCAGCTGCCCGATCGTGCCTTGTCGTGCCTCTCCTCAGCGTCGAGCTGGCACAGCTCCAGGATGTCGGTGGCTTCGTACAAGGCACCCTTGAGCTTGCTCACCCATCTCTG
This sequence comes from Hyparrhenia diplandra, assembly GCA_015847255.1. Classification (NCBI taxonomy): domain Eukaryota; kingdom Viridiplantae; phylum Streptophyta; class Magnoliopsida; order Poales; family Poaceae; genus Hyparrhenia; species Hyparrhenia diplandra. The sequence continues at coordinate 501,944 of JADLZK010010753.1, read as the reverse complement.
CACCCTGACATCGTCGATACGCCTTCTCTCAGCGTCAACCACATAGGCCTCCATGTTCTCCACCCTGTCTCCGAGCTTGTTGATCTCGTCGGAGACTCCCAGCAGCATGGACACCTCTTCTTCAGCCATGTCTGTGATCAGCTTCGTCACATACGGTGCTAAGGCATCCAGGACAGCCGCCATTGCTGAAGATACAAGCGTGTAAGCACAGATTAGTGACCGAACAGAAGGCTTCATATTATAACTGAATGATTATTAGCTACTCCTACTCGTTCATTGAGGTACCAGAGTACCCGAACCACATGACGTACACAAATAATAAAGTTGATTTAGCCGGTACGTACAGCAGTACAAGGCAATAATCACTACTGCACAAATGATTTATAGGGCGGCTCAGATCATACAATTGGTTCCTGAACTTGACGCCGCTACAAATCCATTTTTTAAGGGCGGTTGGTGTTATTTGCCACCTCTAGAAATGACCTTATTTGTACGGGCGGTTTAATATCCTGCTGCTCCTACAAACAACCTTGGGCCGGAAAATAAACAAAATAAATGTTGTGGATTTCAAAAGTTATAGAACTTTGTTATTTACAAATTTTCTATTTCAAATCTTTTGATACTTTAAAATATTATTTTATATTCAATTTTAAATTATATATTAAAGCACACTTAGGAAGCGCAGTATCCTAAATGCAACGCTAACTAGTGGTAGCGTATATAATCAGATAACTGGGCAGAACGCACAAACCAAACAGAACCTAAATTAGAGAAGAAGGAAAAAAAAACTAGTAACTTTCAGGCTAGCTGAATCTACACTACGCAGGAACAGAAAAAGAGGAGCTGTGAAACGATCTATCTGCCAAGCTGTTATGTAAATAAAGATATAGAGCTCATCATCACAATCCACATACAGAAAACACCAAGTAGTAGGAGATTGAATTTAGATAGATAGATGGAGCAGAGATCGAATGGAGCTTTACACGCACCTTGCTTCTCAGTAGATCTTAGCTGTAAGTTGAAGTAGTTTCCTCTCCTCTGCTACTGAAAGGATAGGATGGACGTGCGGCCCTTGGTGAAGCTGAAGCAGCTGCTTTAATTTTGTGGTGAATGATGAGCAGATCTGCTAGCAGCAATAATTGGGTTTGGTTTGTAGTGAGTGTGTTTCTCGAACACACCCACTAGGCTGCTTGGTGTTATTTGTGCTAGCCCCCATACGCCAAACATGGGCGGACGGTCCCATTGTTTGCACCGTTTTAGTCGCATTTGACCACGTGACATAATTATTATATTAGTTTTATTCCAATTAATCTATCTAGGTATAATTGCAATTTTTGGCACAAAGACAATCAATGGCATCTTTAGGATTTCCCAAAATACTATCCCAATCTAGGATTTTTGGTAAGGTTGAAAAGAATGCATCTCTAAGAGGAACTCTAGTGAAGACTCCTAAATTAGGCCCTCAAAATTTTATTTGCCTGCCAGACTAAAAAAAAAAAGAGGGGCCCAAATTGAGTGAAAACTCCAATGGAGAAGACGTCAAGACCCTATTCCCGTAAGGCCCATGTGTGCTCCGCCTCCCGCGGCGCTGCTGCAACACGCCACTCGTCTCCGCTTCCCCGGCGCCCCTGCGCTCCGGCGAGGTGGAGATGCATCTGTGGTGGCGTAGCGCTGTCGGGGGCCTTCTCGGTGGAGCGTTCGAGGAGCTCAAGGGCGTTGTCGGGGCGCTCGGGGAAGGTGGAGGTGGCAGCGATGGTTGCATGATGTCCCGCGTCGAGGCAGCGAGGGGCGTCGGGGGCGAAGGCCAATGACGGCGTTGGCGCCCGGGGAGATGCTTTCGCGATGCTCGGCAACTTCCTAAAATGTGTTGCAGTGGCGGATCTAGGATTCAATCATGGGGGTACGGACCTAAATGGCGTAATTCACTAACGATGTAATATGACAACGAATGTCTCTATAAAATGATAGATAGATGGATCTAGATACAATTCATCAAGGTTTATCAAGTAATATACAAAGGTAGTTATTGCCGGGGATGAAAACGGTCGAACTTCGGTTCGAAAAACCCCATAACCGTTCTCTACTTTTACATTTGAATACGAAAAACGAAAGCCAAAACGGTAAGGACATCAAAACGAGCGAACTTACGAAATTATGGAATTTCAAAACGAACTAATTCGAGCGGACTAACGTCGAACATGGTCGGTATAAGAAAATTCAATACGGAATATCAACCCAATGCATAAACATTAATAAGTGTCATTTTGGCAAATTTTTCGAAAGTGAAAGAGAGCAAACTTATCATTTTAGTGCATCCGGCACTCTTTGTTTCGTCAGTCCAATCATATGCAACACAATAACAACGCCCGAAGCGGTCAGATCACATACAAAATACGAATTCGATCGGATTAAATATAGAAAAAACAGTCGCGGTTCGGTTCGAATATTTCCGTTCTGTTTTTCATCTGTAGTTATTGTTAAAGTCTTCATAAGAATATTAGTTTCTTCAGAGCGGGTATATAGTACACAAAAAGCTAGATCATTGTTTCTCTTAGCGCCATGATGTTCTACAAAAATAACTTATTTATTTATCAAGTAATTTACAAAAAAAAAAAATCTTAAAGCATTGTTTGGATATTAAAAATCAAGAACAGAACATACAAATAAAAAAATCATTATGATGGTTTGGAAGGAAAAAGCAGTCAACCTTTTTTAAAAAATAAAGACCGATTAATTCGGTCATTTTTATCTTATCCACGTGTCATATGTATTGAATCATTTTGGGCTCCCAGGATATAGATGAAAAGAGTGCTATAGGACTACAAGCAATTTTTCATCTTGGATGCACACTTGAGCTTAAAATATTGCTATTTGATAAAATGTGCTAGGCACATAATATATTGTAGAGATATATACTTAGTGTTTTTACAAAAATTTTGGGGTACATCTGTACTCCCATGCACCTATACTAGACAAGATCCGCCCCTGAGGTGTTGGCGTGCCACCCGAACAGAAGTGGCAATTTCATTTCGAACCTCTCTCTCTGCTGATAAAACTGTAACGGCAATCCTACGAATGCTATCTAGAAGAAGTCATCGATTATAATCGTAAAAATTTAAGTATTCCTAAGGTGTCATATCGATTAATTTTTCCTTCGGTCACAATATGGAAAAATCAGGCTTGCCTACTGAAGTGTGGTGTAGAAGTGTCCAGGTGCAAAGGCCCACACATCAATCAATTGAACGAGAGGGGGACTTGTCATTGCAGAGACTGTTTAGGTGATCAGTCAGAAATCTTTACTGACCAATCATCAATCGATATTATGGTGCTTCTATTGATGCTTGCCCGACACTATTTTTGGTCTAAGGTATAGGGCTGAGTATGGCCAAAGTCCCAAAAAAAAAAAGTTTGCGTTACAACGATGCCAAATTTGGCCACATGTTATGAGCAGGACGTGTAGTGCTTAGTAGTGCATGCCCTGTGATACGTGATACCTTGTTTTATAAACAATCACAAGGAATACTAGTGAAAAGAAAGGAGTACCATTATTGAAAGTTTAATAATTCAAAGAAAGGAATACCACATGGCATGGTTGTTGCCCGGTCCACATCGGTTTGCTGCTGATGTGTTGTGACTGGTGAAGACTAGTAGACGACCAACCGACATGGCATGTGCATGCACCGGAATTATTGCTACACCAGCGCGCAATCAAAAACAGCGACGCCACCCACCACAGCTCACGCCTACTCGCTTTTTTCTACACCGCCTACTCGCTTTTTTCTACACGTTGTTCACCCTTTCCAGGCCATATACACTCGGGTGCACTGTGCCACCAACTCTTTGTTGGCAACCGGCAGCGAGGAAGACGCGGGAATCGAGGGAAGGAAGAGAGGAATAGGAGGAACGACGAATGATTAACTGAATTTGAAAATGTTTGGTTCATACATTGCATAAAGCACTCAATCTTGTTAAGAAATCGAGTCTGGTTGATACACAAACACAAGAACGCAAGAACATAGAATAGGAGATGGAACACATGTCTTATTATTCGTGGGAGCAGTACATGTACAACTAGCTGAAGTTGCACCTTCAGCCTTCCATACATTTGCTTATATAGAGGGAAGGAGCTGATGAGTCTTTGTTCAAAGTCTCTCCTTTCACACTTGTTCCTTGACTTGTATTCCACCTCATTTAATTGGCCACCATTTTTTACTTGACTTTATAACACTCTCCCTTGGCCAATTATATGCCATGTATATGCCTCGTCAAAAACTCCGCCCAAAAACCCAGTGGGAAAAAGGTAGGAGAAAAGAGTACATAACATATATCTCTCTTATGTTGCACCTGTTGCCTCGTTAAAAACCTTGCATGAGAAACCCAATGGAAAAAACTCATGAAGGAAAAAAGAGTATAACAGTTGTTCTTCGCTTCAAAGTCTTTAGGACTAACCGATGCAACTTAGGTCTTCAGGACCTATTGGTCTTCAAGACCAATTGTGGCGTTTCGTCATCTCAATCCTTTTATGGGCTTTGACTCATAATACGCTCCCCTTGGGTAATACGCACTCGTGTGCATGCCTCATCAAAAACTCCCCCAAAAACACAGTGAGAAAAAAATGGTGGGAGAAAAGAGTACATTACACACGCCCAAGTTGTGTTGCACCTGTTGCCTCGTTAAAAACCTTGCATGAGAAAACCCAGTGGGAAAAACTCATCAAGGGAAAAAGAGTACAACAGTGATGCTTTAGTCAGTCTTCGGGACCGACTTGTGATCTTCAGGTTCACGATCATGGGCTATGGCCTTAGGGGTATGTCTCCCCCTGAACCCTGCAACTCCCTGAGCCGCCTCATACCAATTTCATGGACACACTTATAGAAACTGGAGGCGGGTAGGGACTTGGTGAACAAGTCTGCAAGATTGTCACATGATCTTGCTTGCATGATCTTTATTTCCCCCGCTCTTCTGGAGCTCGTGGGGATAAAATAACTTTGGAGCAATATGCTTCATGAGATTGCTCTTGAATAGCCCATGTGCATCTGTACAACACATGCCCATTATCTTTACTGAGATAATGGTGGGGGGGACGTCTAATCGCATGCCACATGACTTACGGATGTGGCCAATCATTTATTTGAGCCAAACACATTTTCGTGTGGCTTTATATAGGGCAATTATCTCTTAGTGGTTGGATGATGTGGCAACTAAGGTCTGCTTCACAGACTATCATAAAATAGTTGCACCGTCACAGAGAGAGACGTAACCAGTCTAGGATTTGGCTTTTATGCGGGTCAGACATATAGCCAGTATCCACATATCCTACCATGGTTAGGCTTTGGTTCTTCAGGAACCATAGACCAAGATCTTAGCGCCAACTTAGCATCCTCTAGTTGTACCTTATTATTGTGTTGCGAACGTAATATTAGCCCTTATGTAGTTCGCTAGGTACACTGGTGCTCCAATGGCACTTAAGTAGGAAACTTCAGGTCCTAAAATTTTCTCATTATAACCCTTGGTCAAAATGGGACTAATCCACTTCTGGGATTGGCCTACCATGGAGGATTTTAGAGGGAGGTACATGCCCAAAAATTTAAGTGCCCTCTTTATAGACCAATTTATAAACACTCCTTCGGGAAGGTACTTGAGCTGCTGGCTCAAGTAGGATTTGATTTTATCCAAATCCTTCACCGTGTGAAATCCCTCTTCAGGGGAATTTACTCAAATGGTTGAATCACATCCTTTCAGATTATTTCAACCCATACTACGACCACTGTAGGCAGTTGTCTTGCGTTTTTGATTCGGTCCAGGGATCTTGGGTCCTTCAAGGACTCCATATGGATTTCCGAATCAAGTGACCCATATAAGTATGCGGCCACGATATTTGCCAACTGCCTTTTCAATTAAGTTGTTAGCTGCCATGAATATTAGTATCGGAACATCTTTGCCACTCATAACAGGAGAGCAAATTTCATCATAAATGATGACGGGTCTTTGCGGGAACCCTTATACCACTTGTCTCGCTTTGTGCCATGTTTATTCCTCTTCGGGAGGAAGACCCATTTGTATCCTCCAAGGATGACTTCTAGAGGTATTGGGACTTCAGGCCCAAGAACCTTTCTCTTTCATAAAGCGAGCATAAGTTTGCCTCAATTGTTGCTTTCTATTTGTCCCATTCTAAGTGCTTCTGGCACTCTGCCATAGACTTTGGTTTCAGATCCGGATCTTTTTTGCCAGCAATTCTGAGGCAATATATTTGTCGACAATAGTGGTGTTTCAAATAAATCACTCTCCTGATCCCACATACTTAGTGGAGATCTTCTCATGATCATCCTCCCGCTCATCGTGATTTCCCATAACGATCAAGCTAGGGCGTTCCGATCCACCAATGCGTGCGCTGCGTGGTGCTTTCCATCTTCGGGATAGGGTCCTTCAGGGACCAACTCGACCTCAAGTCGAGCCGCCTCTTCGGGGCGTTCTCAACTTCAGGTTGAGCTTCTTCAATTGATTTCTTAAGTGATGCAAGCGGCTCAAGACCTTGTCTATGCGGGCGTCTCCGGATTACACTTGTCCGAAACACCGGAGGTCTCCCCTCAACCTAGGATCGGATGGAGACAATAGAGTTGGTAACCTTCGGACTACCTATACTCTCTTCGACGCATTTACTTTGCGGTAAATGCGGTCTTGTCACTTCTATAATTAGTGAAGGTATTTGGCGGCTCATTTGCGACAATTTGCAAATGCATCATCTTCCGAACTTCGGTTCGGATTGACTAGTGCGTGAGTTCTAGGAATGAATTTCACCATTCCATTTTATGCAATTTCCCGGCATTCTCACGGATGCCAATCTCCCCTAATGCTGGGGAAATTGTCACGCCCCACTTTTAATGGGTCGATTAATCACACGTGTTTGCGCCAGGGATCACGCCACAAACACGCCTGTTAGTAACGGTTAATGGTAAAATGCAAATTAATAGCAACTCGAGCTATAGAAATATAGGATAGAAAAGCGCTACGATGGCGGCGAAGGGGTCACCATGTCGGGTTGCAATATCGAGTTGGCCAACCGAGAAGCGGTGGATTAACTATGACACCGCCTCGCATACTCCACAAGCGGACTTGTGCATGGATGAAATCTGGGCTTCAACGTCCTTCTCCTAAGCAAACACCTCTCGAACTTCTACGATCGCTATCCTCTACCTCGCCGCCGATCTTACCTTCACATGTGCCGATATCTCGTAAAATAGAGGGGTGAGTACAAACGTACTTTCAGCAAGTCCCAACCGGGGGTTGTAATTATTAAGGGTTTGGGCCCTAGTAGAGTCTCTAAAACTGCTCTCGCTAGTTCCCTAAGTTATCTCATGTCATCATTCTTTGTCATGACACCACAAAAGTTAGTCATCATAAGTGTATATCTAATCATAGATGTTCGGCCTAGCACTTGCCCATTCCAAGGACGTGGCTATTCGAATAGATTCAATTAACTCTGCAGAGGTTGTACACTTTTCCCCACACGAGGGGCCATCTTCTCCCCACGTCACGACGGTCAAAGGTGGTCCCACGAGATTCCGTACCCGCTTGGATGCCTCCTAGGTATATCGGTATAATCTTTACCACGACTTCTCGGGGGTTGGAAGGATAACCACGCCACCCAAGGATGGCGCATCAACCTAGACAATATGGTGATACCAAATCACCCGCGGCTTTACGGTAATACCTAATTACCCAACCTATACGCATCAACATCACTCTCAATCTCAAATCATCAATATGTGCCTCTAGCACTGCGCCCATCTGCGCCCAAACACTTACGTGGAAGATCGCTCGGCATCCACGCCAACCGGGACCATGGGGCCACTCTCCCCATATGCGCTCCCAATAGGTCGTTTGCCTACTCCAGGCCACCTTGGCTCCAATTATACCTCAACCCAACGGGGTGTGGAATCAAGCCGCCCCATCCCATCGTGTGGGCATGCGTAATATTATACTAGGTAGAAGGTCTATGAACCGGTCCTTAGGAGAGCGAGCATCTCTCCGGGGATTCATCCCCGATTGTGATTAGTCCACCTCCATGTAGACAATCACCACTCACCTTTTGTTGGAGGGTTCACTTTATTACTCGGGTTACATCGATCTTACTTAGTCATATTATGTCATCATTTATTATCATATTAAGGTCATGATTAGGGGAGGGGTAAGGACTTGCCTGGGAGGTTCTTCTGTGAATCGGCACGGCGTCGAACATCTCCTAGCGTGCCGGACGGAAGCTCTTAAACGGTCGTCGAAAACTACGGGCGACCGGTGAGAACCTAGCTTGAACTAGAGCAACCAAAATAAACATAGAACATTATGGTGGCAATAGGTTAGATGCATAGAGCTAGATTTTAGATGAATTATGGAAGTCGTTTCACGCGGCGGAGTTAAATTGCATGAGATATGGAATTTATAATATCAATCCCTAATTAAATCATTAGGGTAATATTATAATATAATTTTATCATGTAACAATATTAGAACTAATTACATGATAAAATTCTATAAATCAAATAATGAATTTACAAATTTTAAAGAATTTTTTCGACACGGGAAGGTATATTTTCAATACTCGTGTACAATAGCCGGGTATGCGTAGCATTTTACAGAGTGTACACGGGACTGTATCCATACACGTGGGCGCCGGGGTCCAGTGGGACGCCACCGTAGCAGCCACGTTGGCGCCCACGCGGCTAGCGGGGCCGTCCCCGATTGGCTTCGTGGGCGGAGGGGCGGCAAGGCGGCGTGGCGCCTCGCCGGACCACGTCTTGGCGGCGTTATGGTGTGGGATGGCGGCGGCGGCGGACCCTGTCCGTCGGGCCTTCGGCGGCGCTTTCGCCGGAGTCCTCGCCGGACTTCGCCGTTCCTTGCCGCTTAAACGTCGCGCTGGGTGCGACCGGTTCCCCTAAATCGCCCGGGTCGAGGTGAAGCCGACCGGACCGGCGGGGGGTCGCCTTCCCAGCCGGCCGGGCGTCTTCTTAAGTTCCGGCGGCGGCGAGACTTCGGGATGGCCTACGGATGCTGCTAAAAACAAGGGGAAAGGAGGGGGATCGAAAGGAAATGAGGAGGCAACTTATTGGACTCACTAATTTGGGTCGACGACGGACATAGCGGCGGAACTCCGCGACCTTGGGCGGCGGAGGCGGAGAACCGGTTTGGGGAAAACTCCGTTTGTCATTTGGAGGGGGAGGGAGAGGGGAACCCACGGTGGGCTACTGCGTGTCCCACGCCGTGGCGGAGCTCGGGGAGGGGGTGGCTCGAAAGGGATCGAGGCCCGGCGGGGGCCTATTTATAGGCGCGCCCGAGGTGCCCGCCGCCCGGACGATATTTTCCTCCGCCCGAGATCTTTTCGACCACCCGCGGTGTCTTGGCGTGGACCTCTAGCCGGCTCGGCTGCGCCCGGCGCTCGCGCCCGGCTTGCCCCAGCTCGCTTCGTCGGGTCACGTCGTCTGGCGGCGGTGGCCACCCGCCATGGCGGCAAGTGCCAAAGCTCGGTTTCCAACGTCCCGTGGTCGTTGACCCTAGCTCTGTGTGCGTGGATGGATGCGGGGCGTCGTGCGTGGTTTGCACGCGCACGCAGTTCGGAGCCAGCTCGGCGTCGTGTCACATCGAGGTCGTCGGCGTTAGCCGGCCGGTCATCGAGGCGTTGTCTTGCGTTTAATGTTGCCCCCGTGCTCGTCCTCGGGTCAGGTCACGTCGCGGTGGCCTTGAGTTGGCGCCCGGCCCCGCGGTCTTGTCGCGGCGGTTGTCGGCGGCGGACAAATGGGACCCGCGGTGTCCCAGCGTCGCGCCAGCGCCCGGCTGGAGGGAGACGGCGACCTGCGGGTCCCAGGCGTCGGTGAGTGGAGGAAGGTGGAGTTGGGCTCAGCGTGTTGGGCTTGGCCGTTGGGCTCGCCCACGGGCGGCCTGCTCTCATGGATGGGAAAGAAGGGAGAAGGAGGGAGTGCTGGGCGGGCTAGAAAGGAAAGGAGGGGAGGTTTAGGCCCGTGAGCTTCTTTCTCTTCTATTCCCTTTCCCAATTTCTTTCTCCTATTTCTATTTCTCATTTCTCTTTTATTCTTTCTTCCCTATTTCCTCATATGTGTGTAAATATATATTTTGCAATTATTTGCACAAGCTCATGAGACTATATCCACTTGACTTTCACTCAAGAGAATATTTATTCTATTGTGCTCATACAAATATAAATATATATGTGTACACACATTTCTCCCATTCTATTATTTCATGTGTGACATATTATAAATATTCATACAAGCACCTCTATATTCTCATGACATTATGTGTCGCGAATATTTATTGTGCTCATAAAAATATTCATATATATATATATTTGGTACACACGGGCTTTTTGTATTTTATTCCCGGAGAAATTCCGTAATTCATTCTCATGCAATATTTTCCATAATTCAAATCTAGAACTTACCTTGCATCCTCGGTCACCATAAAGCTCATCAAGCAACAAACAAGATTTCCTAGTTTTCTATATGGTGAGGGTTTTTTAAAATGAGGGTTTTTTTAAAACAGGGTTTCGGTTTAGCGGAAATAAATCAAGTTTTAGTTGTAATTATAAAAAGTTCAAATTTTTAGTGAATTTTAAAATGATGCAAAAACAAGGGTGTTACAAATCTACCCCCACTTAGATGAATCTAGTCCCCCGAGATTCCTAGTCTCTGAGAGAGGGTCCTAATTTGAGTCCTAAAGGTAGAGAAAGAGAGAGGGGAGAAAACTTTCCATTGCTTACAGTCTTTGTCGTTACCGAGTCTCTATCATTATTGTGCTACTCTATTGCTAGGGCAACACGATCTTTGTAGAGGCATATGCCTCCCAATCTGTCTGCTGCTTTTACCCCTTCTTCTTGGTCTTGCATCTTGTCTTTGTGGTCTTCGGTTCTTCTCTGGCGGCTACCCCACTTAGAGGGTTGATTCCTCTAGTGTCTTCAATCTTAAATGTAATGCGTCTTCTTACTTGCTCCTTCACGGTCTTCTGCGGGGGTATTTCTCTGTCTTGCTTCTTTTCAGGGTGACAGTCATTAGATAGTTTAGGCTATCATTTCTTGTTTGAAACTCTAAGTTTCACTGTCAGCTCTTTATTTTCTCATCTCGGCCCATTTCCATATTTCGCTATTTCTTCTTGTTCTCGCCCATCTTGTTCTTTTTCTTCTTCTTGCTTTTGCCCGTTCTTACTTTTCTTCATCTCGTGCATATAGCACTACCCCACTTAGAAAATTTTTTGCTTATTATTTGCCCCGTAGCTCTTCGTGTTTTGGCACCCGTCAATCTTTCTTAAGTCGATGCTCGCATTTGGATGGTGGATCAAGCACAATGATCTTGATTATTTCAAAGGGGAGTACAACAAGATGAAGCGAAAAAGGTAATGGTACTCTACGGTTACACCTCCCCTGAGTGGTGGTTCTAAACATCGGTCATGGTGGCTTACGCCTGGGGGTTCGGTACTTGGCTCTGCTTGCCGGGGCTTCTTCTCTTGGTGGTGCTTGACCGAGTGGCGAGGTGCTTCTCGGTTGTCGGTCTTCTGGCTGGCGTGGATGGCGGCCTGGTGGAGTCCATCCTTCTCCTTGTGAAGGGATTGATGAACGTCCCGTGCGTGGTGGCGAGGTTCTCGCCGGGCCGTGGCGTGTCTTCGCGTCTTGATTGGAGGCGATGGTGGTGTCCCGCGGTTCTCCGGACGTGTCGCTCTTGGATGGCCTTCGTGGTCTCGGCAAGTGTAGCCTCTCGGCGATGCCGTGGCAGCTTGCTCTTTGCGTGGGCGTGCTTGCGAGGAGTCGTTGAACGTAGCATTCCGCTCGTTCGCTTGACGGATCAGTCTTCTTATGGTGGTGTCTTGGCGGTCGTACTGCTCGTCAAGGGCGAACAGGTAGGATAGCAGGTGCTTGATGACGGGGCTGCCTTGCGGACCTTGCACGCTTTCCAAGTGAGCAATCCAGGCTGGGTGGTTCTTGCCTTCCGTGGTAGGTGCCTCATGGGGGTGCGGGCGATGGGCTCTCTCAGAGATCCGGCAAAGGCGGTGGAGTGCCTTGCGAGCTACAAATGGTAGGTGTCGGGGAAGCGAAACCAATGGTGGTCACGCTCCGGTCTTCGAGATGGCGGGGGTAGTCTTGACTCTTGCTGATGTAGACGGTGACTTCGCAGCGATGAGTGCCGTGCTCTTCGTACTCACTTCCTTCGTACTCTGGGGGTTCGCGGATGCCAAGGTTCTGTGCGGTGTGGTAGAGAAGTTGGGGAAATCGGGGGTGTTGATGCACCGGGTCGCTAACCCAAGTGCCGGCTATTTTTGGCTGTGGTTGAGGATGGCTCTCGGTGGGTGGATGGCAAGGAGAGTGATGGCAGAGGGTGGAAGATGGAGGCTAGCAGTGGAATGTTTGGAGTGGGATGGTGGTGAGGGCGGTGGTGCTGCTATTTTTATAGTGGGACAAAGGTGATGGCTTCCGAGAGAAGCTTAGTCGTCTGGCATTGTGGCTATGGCGGGTGGTGGTGTGTGGTGGAAGGAATGGGAGTAAGTCTCCTGTATTCCTTGACCTTGCGATAGTGGTATGGTCATGGGGACTGTGTGGTTTTGGCCGGTGGATTCCTATAGTCGAAGCCGTGTGTCTTCTCTATTGTCGGCACACTTGCTTTCGACATTCTTGTATGCTTCTAGGGCATCTGTTAAACTTCCTTACATAATTATCTTTTGGGCTTGATGACTGTCTTCAATCACTTTGTGGTCTTCTGTCCATCCTCAACTCACGGTTCTAATCTTCGGCTCGGCTTGCATTATCGCACCGATTGCCTCTTGATCACGGTGCACGGTGTCCTCGGCAGCCTTAAATCGGTCGTAGTTTGGGGTCGTGGTAACAGCCGGTATCGGCAGACTTTTCAGCATTGAGGTGACAAATGTTGGCAATGTTGCCGCGATTAGAGTCGGTAACGATATCGCGATACTACGGCGTGTGGCGGCTGTAGGGAGGAACACTGTGCGGTTCAACGGCTACCATCGTGGAGTCCACTTGTTGTCGTCATGTTCTGGTCGACTCCTAATCTATTTGGACTAGGGAGGGGTGGAAAGAAAAGCACAAGGTACGATAGGGGTCTACCTAACTAAGGATGAGGGGAAAGCAAGCATTTTAGGTAGGGATAGACTTTGGGGTATCCTAGTAACACCGGTGTCGGAAACATACAAACCTACCTGGTGTGAGACGCATGAAAAGTTTAGTCACGGCGAACTAAGTTTACGAGAAAACTTGTCTTATTACTCGTGACTTGGGGAAATTTTCAAGACGTTCAGCGATCCTATCGGAATCTTCCTTTCATTGATCACTTTGAGTAGTAATCATGGAGAATTTCCTTTAGGATTGAAAAGAAATGGACATTATACTAACAAACAAGCGCGACAATAGTTCTCATCACAGGACGGTCTCATTGATGGTACATAGTCGCACCACACGTAGTAACTGCCATGATGATTATTGCGCGACTTTTCACCTACTAAAGGCCTTGAAGCCTAGTCATCTATGACTGCGAGCGAACGCTTAGCAACTAATGCTAGGACATTGCTTGCACCACAAGCTTGCAAACGGATCGTGCTACTTAAACTTATTTCGTTGCTTGGACTAAACCTTATCAGAGGATAGACTTGCACTTCACATTAGCACCCATTTAGGTACTCGGATGTCATTGGCATTTTCGGATGCATCTTGGGTAGCATTTGTGATCCTTCCTGTTGTTGGGGCGTTGGAAACGCGTACAAGTTCATCACGCACTTTGGTACTTGGTCTTGAAAAACTCTCGATTTTAATATCGAGGAAGGCCAAGGTATCCTAAGCGCTTTAGTATTTCTGAAAGGAGCAATGAAAATTCTCCTTTGGTCAGGTAGTCCGTTTGAGATCATCCTTACTAGTCCATTGCTACTAGGGTTCCGATGTTAACTTCGATTCCGTAACATATGAACTATCATAGTAAGGTGTACTTGTAGCAACAAGTTTAAAAGTAGTCATCCTTATGTGGAGTTAAAAAATCTGTTAACCCAAATTTCATCCTATGGACAAGCTCGGCTCGATACCACTCTGTCACGCCCCACTTTTAATGGGTCAGTTAATCCTGCGTGTTTGCGCCCGGGATCACGCCACAAACACGCTTTGTTAGTAACGGTTAATGGTAAAATGCAAATTAATAGCAACCCGAGCTATAGAAATATAGGATAGAAAGGGCTTACGATGGCGACGAAGGGTCACCATGTCGGGTTGCAATATCGAGTTGGCCAACCGAGAAGCGGTGGACTAACTATGACACGCCCGTACTCCACAAGCGGACTTGTGCATGGATGAAATCACGGGCTTCAACGTCCTTCTCCTAAGCAAACACCTCTCGAACTTCTACGATCGCTATCCTCTACCTGCGTCGTCGATCTTACCTTCACATGTGCCGATATCTGTAAAAATAGAGGGGTGAGTACAAACGTACTCAGCAAGTCCCAACCGAGGGGGTTGTAATTATTAAGGGTTTGGGCCCTAGCGAGTCTCTAAAATCTGCTCTCGCTAGTTCCCTGGGTTATCTCATGTCATCACTTCTTTGTCATGACACCACGGGTTAGTCATCATAAGTGTATATCTAATCATAGATGTTCGGCCTAGCACTTGCCCATTCCAAGGGCGTGGCTATTCGAATAGATTCAATTAACTCTGCGAGAGGTTGTACACTTTTCCCCACACGAGGGGCCATCTTCTCCCACGTGCGGCTGGGTCAAAGGTGGTCCCACGAGATTCCGTACCGCTTGGATGCCTCCTAGGTATATCGGTATAATCTTTACCACGACTTCTCGGGGTTGGAAGGATAACACGCCACCCAAGGATGACGCATCACCCTAGACAATATGGTGATACCAAATCACCAGCGGCTTTCTGGTAATACCTAATTACCCAACCTATCTTTCAACATCACTCTCAATCTCAAATCATCAATATGTGCCTCTAGCACCTGCGCCATTCGCGCCCAAACACTTACGTGGAAGATCGCTCAGATCCACGCCAACCGACCATGGGGCCACTCTCCCCATGTCCGCTCCCAATAGGTCGTTTGCCTACTCCGCCACCTTGGCTCCAATTATACCTCAACCCAACGGGTGTGGAATCAAGCCGCCCATCCCAAGGTGTGGTCATTGACACCTGTTATAGCATAATTTTACTAGTCAACTAAACATGAAAAAAGAGCATAATTTGAATATCAACATAGACAAGGGGTTTAACTAACATAATTCCATGAGCTTTGGTGATTTATGACTTTCCAGGGACTTAAT
This sequence comes from Hyparrhenia diplandra, assembly GCA_015847255.1. Classification (NCBI taxonomy): domain Eukaryota; kingdom Viridiplantae; phylum Streptophyta; class Magnoliopsida; order Poales; family Poaceae; genus Hyparrhenia; species Hyparrhenia diplandra. The sequence goes on along the minus strand of JADLZK010010753.1, from coordinate 486,626 downwards.
AGATAATTACGAGAGAATAATGGAGAAGGTTCCGGAATATACAAGGCATATGAAGACCAAACTTGACCGTGAAGCAACTTCGACCCGAAAAGTGGACTAAAACACTCTAGAAGGTACCAAGACACCGAGAACAAGCGGGAGACCGAGAGGCCACGGGGGGGCGGCGGCCGGCCCCTAAATCGGGTCAGCGGCCGCCAATTCACGATAGCCAATCGGGCTCGGCTTTGTATGTCGGTTTACCACCCGACATTGAGGTTGTATCTACACCGTTGCCAAGGTCGGTTTGATCCAAGGGCTCACGTTCATCACCAAGGCCTATATAAGAAGACCCCCTGCCCCCAGGGTGAAACCCTAACTCATTCTATTCTCATTCTATTCATTAGTCTTTCAGTTGTAGAGGTGTCCCAATGTAAGGATAACCTCTCTCTGGGATTAGTGAATTAGATGTGGATTAGAAGAATATTAGCAATGTAATTAGACATAGATTAGACATGTAATTAGAAGTAGATTAGATCTAACTTAGATCTAATCAAGACTAAAGGAGAGTTGAACTACACTTTTGTTCTGGATATGTCTTCAGAGTATGGTATGTCTTTGTATCTTCTCTACAAGACTTATGATTCATATATTTATCTTCTCTATTTACTTCCATGTTTAACATATATGGTTAAGTATAGTTGTTATGCTATTGCATGGGATCTCCGCTCATATTGAGGATTCTAGTTATTCATGGTAGCTAGAGGAGTAATTTATAGTATAGACTTGGTGTCTAGGCAATAGGTTACCTGAGATTGCACCCAACCCCACGGATAGTTTGTGGTAGCCCTGTGGTGGTGACAGCCCCGATGGTCGATGTATTCCACCACGTTCGGGTTGGTGTTTTGTAGGACCGTAGCCAAACCTTCCTAGCCCCCTTCTCATCCCTTTCCGTGGCTAGTGCTTTGGTGTCCCGAAGTGTTATGGTATAATTGTTTGTCATAGAACCTTAGTAACAGAGAAGTGCATAGGAACCTTGATCTCTCTTTGACCTCTTGATTAGTTTATTAATTCTTTGACACCTTAGGTAGTTTATTATTTTATGCTTTGTTATTTATTTACCCTTAACATTTACCCCTCACTTTAGTCTAGTGGTTTGCTAAGTTAGTAGATACATGATTGTGACTTATTAGAATTCTCTAGCCAAAGCTTCCCCGTGGATACGATACTCTAGAATACTCATCCTAGGGAAAAGCTACAATGGTAGGTGTTACGTAGGCGCTTGCAGAATCCTTCATATTCTTTTAGCACTTAACAAATTCCAACAAGCTTTTTGGCGCCGTTCTTTGGGGAAAACAATTGGCCTAAAGATTCTAGTAATGATCATGATGTCTGCTAATTTAGTTTATCACTAGCTTTAGTAGGATTATCCTTGTTCTGTTGAGTTGTGGAATAGACAGGACAAAAGATGTCGTTGCGACTTTCCGACAAGATTCCATGAGAAAAGAAGAAAGATTGAAGAACCCAGGGTGCCTGATTATTCAAGATTCATCGCACATTGGAACCCTGCCATCTCAAAGGTATGTATTTAAATATATATTATTCTAACCATGTATAAATGAGAGAAGAAGTCGCCGTCACACGAATTCAATGCACACATCTCAAGTGACGTACATAGAAGCTGCACATCATGGTAAGTATGATTAAAAGGTGAGAAAGTCTTGCTCATGGACTCTAAACTTATTGAGTAGTTATCATTTAACTTCTTGCATTTCATGCGTGTTAACTTTAATCCATGTTTTCCCCTGTTTTAGATTAACTTTTCCCATAATAGATCCATTGCATGTTTAGTTCATTGACTCCATTCATGTTTGCATCTAAAAAGAAAAAAAAATCCTCACCATGATCATACTCTTTTATCTTTGTTTACATCTCTATAGTGCTTTCATGCTATCTTTGTTTGCTATAGTATGCTTTGGTTTGGAAATATGCTTAAGAGTATTTCCAAAGGCTTTTAAATTAAGCTTGGTGCTTAGGTTAAATAGCCTTCCTTAATTAAATTAGACATGGAGTCTAGTTAGGTTATTGAACCGAGAATTGCTTACGTGGACATTGGATATTTTGTTGGACTAACCCCCTTGCAGAAAAAACTCTCAATTAAATTTGGGTAAGTCAAGAGATGAACTTAGATCAGAGATGAGGCAAGGCATATGATGAACTCCAACCTTGTGCAAAAGACACGGCTCATTCATGGAAGAATTGTAAGTATCAAAAATCATTCACGCTCTCTTTTGCTACAAGTTACCTTTGCCTTGATCCACATACGAGTGCAGCCATAAAATAAAAAAAAAATGTTTTAAGACATAAATAAATAAAATCTGGTGCTAAGGTAATTAAAGAACCACTTTCTTATTAGCATAGATGAGATCTTATGAACTTGGACAACAACCCCCTGCTTCAACCATGTTGTATTTTCCCTCGGGTATGTGTCCACTAACATTTTGCGTAAAAAGGATTTGTGCTATGTCTATTCAATAAAGAAGAGTGTCATACAACACGATCTAGATGAAGCTCTCACTCGAAGGAAGTGGATGGACAAAACAACAGGACCATAAGAACATTAAAGACAGGTAAGTGAATATAAATCTCATATTTGTATACAACCTTTGTCTTATGTTCTCTATAAAATAAATAATAATATATCTGAACACATAAGGCTCATGGTAAAAGAAACATGTTCCTAGGACAAGTTCCCTTCGGGTATTCTTGGTCACTAAACTTGCAGGAATAAAGGATGAACAACGTCTAAGGACATGGTGATTGCAACATACGATTAGGGACAGTCCAAGATTCACACTTGAAGTGCCGAGTGACAGGAAGGCTCGAGCATGGGGGAGGAAGGTCGACTCCTCTAAAGAACATCCGACATACTTCTCCTCTTCTCAAGCTCCCGTCACTCTAACATGCTGGTTTGCAATCCCTCTACTACTCACTATTACTTTATCTCTAAAAAGTTTGAATGGTTAATAAATGTCATGCATAAATATCAAACTTAAGATAATAAAATTTCCCACTAGAGAAAAAAGTAATAGTGAGCGCTTGCTAAATAAAATATCCAATCAAACCTTTTTCTAGCATAGAGGCAACCTTTAGCTCCATGACAATTCTACCCTTGTTTACAATTTCTTGTATATTCCTTCGGGTATATGTTGTCAACTAATATTGCAGGAATAAAATCATGAGAGGAGCAAAAAGGTCCAAGTGCAATTTAAAGAACAATAAAGAAAGGATGATATAATAAAGGAGACAAGTGAGGAATAAGATACAAAAAGAGCCCAAACAAGGAAGGCTTCGAGCAGAAGAGAAGGACCATCACGAGGTGTTACGGTGCCGCATGCTTCAACAATTAAGGTAACATCTTGAGGTAAATTGTCAATAAATAAGCTTTTCATAAATTATGGCTTGTTATTTATTTACCCTTAACATTTACCCCCTCACTTTAGTCTAGTGGTTTGCTAAGTTAGTAGATACATGATTGTGACTTATTAGAATTCTCTAGCCAAAGCTTCCCTGTGGATACGATACTCTAGAATACTCATCCTAGGGAAAAGCTACAATGGTAGGTGTTCATTAAACGCCGCGTAATCCTTCATATTCTTTTAGCACTTAACAAATGCCAACAAAGTGGCTGTACGTAATATTATACTAGGTAGAAGGTCTATGAACCGGTCCTTAGGGAGGCGAGCATCTCTCCGCGGGATTCATCCCCGATTGTGATTAGTCCACCTCCATGTAGACAATCACCACTCACCTTTTGTTGGAGGGTTCACTTTATTACTCAGGTTACATCGATCTTACTTTGTCATATTATGTCATCATTTATTATCATATTAAGGTCATGATTAGGGGGTAAGGACTTGCCTGGGAGGTTCTTACAAATCGGCACGGCGTCGAACGTCTCCTAGCGCATTGGACGGAAGCTCTTAAACGATTAAATCGAAAACTACTTCGCGACCGGTGAGAACCTAGTTTGAACTAGAGCAACCAAAATAAACATAGAACATTATGGTGGCAATGGGTTAGATGCATAGAGCTAGATTTTAGATGAATTATGGAAGTCGTTTCACGCGAAACGGAGTTAAATTGCATGAGATATGGAATTTATAATATCAATCCCTAATTAAATCATTAGGGTAATATTATAATATAATTTTATCATGTAACAATATTGGAACTAATTGCATGATAAAATTCTATAAATCAAATAATGAATTTACAAATTTTAAGGGAATTTTTCTCGACACGGAAGGTATATTTTCAATACTCGTAATACAATAGCCGGGTGTGCGTAGCATTTTACAGAGTGTACATAGGACTGTATCCATACACGCGGCGCCACGTGGGTCCAGTGTGGACGCCACCGTGGCAGCCACGAGGCGCCACGCGCTAACGGGCCGCACCGCTGGCTCGCGGACGGAGGGGGACGGCAAGGCGACGTGGCGCCTCCCTTCGGACCACGCCTTGACGACGTTATGGTGTGGGGCGGCGACGACGGTCGACCGTCCGTCGGGCCTTATGGCGGCGCACGCCGAGTCCTCGCCGGACTCGCCGTTCCTTGCCCTTCGCCGTCGCTGGGTGCATTCGGTTCCCCTCGTCGCCCGGCCGAGGTGAAGCCGATCCGGACGGCGGGGGGGTCGCCTTCCACGGCGGCGGCGTCTTCGGGCGGTTCCCCGCGAGGCGACTCGGGATGGCCTCTGGATGCTTTGCTAAAACAAGGGAAAGGAGGGGGATCGAAAGGAAACGAGGGAGGCAACTTATTGGACTCACTAATTTGGGTCGACGACGACGCAAAAGCGACGGAACTCCGCGACCTTGGGCGCGGAGAACCGGTTTGGGAAAACCCGTTTGTCGCCGGAGGGGGAGGGAGAGGGGAAACCACGGTGGGCACTCACGTGTCCCACGCCGTGGCGGAGCTCGGAGGGGGTGGCTCGAGCGGGATCGAGGGCCGACCAGGGCCCTGTTTATAGGCGCGCCCGCGGTGCCCGTCGCCGGCACAATATTTTCCTCCGCCCAAGATCTTTTCCGACCACCGGCGGTGTGCGCGTGGACCTCTAGCTGGCTCCGGCTACGCCGCCCGGGCGCCGGCTTGCCCTGGCTCGTCGTCACGCGTCGTCTACGGCGACGGTGGCCACCCGCCATGGCGGCAAGTGCCAAAGCTCGGTTTCAACGCCCCCGTGGTCGTTGACCCTAGCTCCGCGTGCGTGGATGGATGCGGGCGTCGAGCCGCGTGGTTTGCACGCCGCACGCCCGGTGAGCCGGCCGACGCCGTGTCACATCGAGTCATCGGCGTTCGCGCGGCGGCGTCATCGAGGGCGCTGCGGCGTTTAATGTTGCCCTTTGTGCTCGTCCTCGGTCAGGTCACGATCGCGGTGGCCTTGAGCCGGCGCCAGCCGACGGTCTGTCGGCGGCGCCGACGGCAGCGGGGCGGGACCACGGTGTCCCCGCGTCGCGCCGGCGCCCGGCTGGAGGGAGACGGCGACCGCGGGGTCCCGGGCGTCGGTGAGTGGAGGAAGGTGGAGTTGGGCTTGGCCATTGGGCTCGATCCACGGGCCGGCTGCTCTCATGGATGGGAAAGAAGGGAGAAGGAGGGAGTCTTTGGGCGGGGCTAGAAAGGAAAGGAGGGAGGTTTAGGCCCGTGAGCTTCTTTCTCTTCTATTCCCTTTCCCAATTTCTTTCTCCTATTTCTATTTCTCATTTCTCTTTTATTCTTTCTTCCCCATTTCCTCATATGTGTGTAAATATATATTTTGCAATTATTTGCACAAGCTCATGAGACTATATCCTCTTGACTTTCACTCAAGAGAATATTTATTCTATTGTGCTCATACAAATATAAATATATATGTGTACACACATTTCTCCCATTCTATTATTTCATGTGTGATATATTATAAATATTCATACAAGCACCTCTATATTCTCATGACATTATGTGTCACGAATATTTATTGTGCTCATAAAAATATTCATATATATATATTTGGTACACACGGGCTTTTGTATTTTATTCCCGAGAGAAATTCCGTAATTCATTCTCATGCAATATTTTCCATAATTCAAATCTAGAACTTACCTTGCATCCTCGGTCACCATAAAGCTCATCAAGCAACAAACAAGATTTCCTAGTTTTCTATATGGTGAGGGTTTTAAAATGCGGGGTTTTTTAAACAGGGTTTCGGTTTAGCGGGGAAATAAATCAAGTTTTAGTTGTAATTATAAAAAGTTTAAATTTTTAGTGAATTTTAAAATGATGCAAAAACACGGGTGTTCTGAAATGCAACCAAATCATACCGAGCCCTATGAAGATGCCCATCATAGGCTCACATATCCCAACTTCTCGGTGGGTTCTCTTTTGTGTCGGGGATGTGGCGATGCTTGGCACACATACCGCATACACAGATGGGAAATACTTTATTCTTTCCCACGCACTAGGCGTAAAAATGGGGTATGCGGTTGGCTTGAGACTTTGGGGATTTAGCACATAGTGCAAAAATCAACATTCATAAGTTGTAGAAAAATATTGCAAATGCTCTTCAGAGCACGCATGACCATTCATCATGTTGCAAATGCTCTTACGGAGCATGAATGGTCAAATTCTACTTTGGTACATTCGGACATTGCATCATGACTAACATGATATCTTAGGGATATCAAAGTCACAATTGAGGTCATCCTCACATATGTCCGTTTGGACATCTTCACCATTTCATTTGTGTCGACAAGCATGTTGTCACATTCCTGAGCTTCAGGCTCAGTGGTGAAGTGAGGATTATGTTTACTCTTCTTGTCCGTGCTTCCGAAGGACTTTGGTAGAGTTCAACTAGGTGTTTTGGGGCATGACTCAGGCGGGACTAATATCCCGTGCCTCCACATCTACCTATGACCTTCTCGGATTCGCTTTTACCCTTGGGCTTTCTCTTTGCTTTGCCTTCGATCATGGCAGCTCCTTTTCCCTTCCATTATCCCTTTCCATAGCCTTTGTGGTTGTGAGAAGTCTTAGCAACATGGGCGTGTGCTTCGTGCACAACCTTGACATTAGTACGCCGTGAAGAACAATCGTTCTCATTCTGTTGTTATGCAACCAATAGTACTATTCTTGTAGTACTATGTTGTTGGGATGGAGGGTAGAGAGAGCTTCTCGATCATATCATTGTTAGTGATCTTCTCGTGACATAACACAAGCTCGTTAGAATCCTTTGTGAAGCGAGTTGTGCGCTACCTCGGGCATATAGTCTTAGAAGCGTAAAGGCGATCCAAATCTTTTGTTGTGCATCTGCTAGTTGAAGCAATCCTTGAAGGACTACCATACAACCAGTGGATAATCCTCTAAGATATACTCAGACTTCAGGTTTGGGTGTAAATGGTGTTGCAGAAAGTGCAACGCCTTTGCTTTATCAGGATTTGCGAGCTCACCCTTGCTAGCTTCAGGCTAAGCAATAGTATGATCGAGGCACATGACGTCGAGCAATATCTCGACGTTAATATCCTAGGTGAGGTAGTTGCTGCCATTCACGGCAAGCCTAGTGAATTCCTTTTTCGCAATGTCCGACATGCCTACATAATCAATGCGCAGGCTAGTGAATGTCGGTTATGTGTAATCTTCAAGATTACGACTGTGTGTAATCTATAGGATTACATTCACATACAGTCCCGCACTGTATTTGCCCAAACATCTCACACATATAATCTTCGAGGATTATATGCGGTTCATAAGAAATAAAATCTTGCATAAAATAAATCTAAAGGATTTAAGTAAATGCAAGAAAGTAAATTGTAACAAATAAATAAAGTAATGCGTAAAGCTGCAATAAATAACCATGCCATTTGAGGGCTCCAAGCCTCGATGATTTCTGCTAGCTTCAGGCCGCATTGATTTCTACGAGCTTCAGGCCGTGTAGTGGTATGGCGTGGTGAGCTTCAGGTCATCACGACTTTTACGAACCTTAGGTCGTATGTCATATTGTTAGTAATCTTCGGGATTACTTTGCAACTAAGAAAACAAATTAAATGTTATATACTACAATAATTAAATCTACAGGATTTAAATACGACAAAGTAAATTGCAGTAAAAAATAATAATGATAATGGATATAATGACATACCCCGTGGACTTCGGGCCACGTATTTGTTTATTATAGTGGTCTTCATGCCACTGTTAACGATATTTTGCAACTTCTGGTTGCTAATATCGTAAATGGCTTAGGGCCATTATATGTGTCTACGACGTGTGGTCGCTCACTTACGAACTAACAGTCTATACGCGACTTCTGGTCGCAAAGACAAGGACCAAACGGCTTCAAGCCATTAAGTGCGTGTATATGTATATGCAACTACAGGTCTCGTATTTTTGCTCAGCATTGCTAAGCACTGAGTGCTTTCTCCTAATCCAATTAAATGCATGGCATAGGAGAGAGCAAATGCATGGCACGATCCTGCATGGGCAACTAGGGACGTGTTTGGTACCCTGCATCCGCCCTCAACCAGGCTCCCGGGATGCAGGGTACCGGTGTTTGGTTCCCTGGCCTCCCCCTTCGACCTAGCTGAGCCCGTGCAAAAACTCCCCCCTAGCCCAGGCTGAGGAGGAACGGCCGAATCGAGCGTTCCTCCTGGGCCTGGCTCGCCTCTCCGTCGCTCCGTCGCGCGCGCGTGCAGCTCTCGACCGGCGGGAGATGGCGGGAGATGGCGGGAACGCCGCTAGGGTTACCTCTCCTTTCGCGCCATCCACCGCGTATATATCCTCCCTCCCTGCCTCCCTCTTCTCTTCTCATCGGGTCCGAAGCTGCGCCGCCGGTAGGGTTTTCTCCGTCCTCTCTCCTTCCTTGTGCTACTATTGTGGATCGATTCATGGCTTCTCATCCATCCCCTCTCCTTCCTTCATTGCGGGTGCCATGGATCTGAGCCCTCTCACATCAGGGTGAGTTTCCCTCTTCCTCTCTCTTGTTTTCCTCCTACATCTGCAAACCCTAGCTGACTATTCCGCTTGATTTGGCTACAGGTACTCCAGATCTGAGTTCTTGCCTCTTGTTGCTGTGCTTTTGCCGGTCTTCCCGCTTTTCCCGTGGTATTTTTTGCATCTATCCCCATCTTCCGCCCCCTAACTCTGTATGATGTGGTACTTTATCATGCGGTCTTCGATTGAGATGTTTATCCGAGTTATTGTCCATGTCAATGATGATGATATTATTTTGTCTGAGCATTTTTCATGATGTATGATGGAAATTATTTTGTCGAGCATTTGTCGTGATCTATGATGCAAAAAAAAAGTCAAGTCTGAGCATTTGTCCTTGCCTGTGCTGATTTTAGCATTTCTGTTTAATTGTAGCAATTGTCCTAGTCTTACTGGTAGTAACACTGTCTTTGAAATGCCATGTTTTCTCTAGATGGATTTGCAACAGAAGAGGCGTATGTTGTATGCTCGTGCTGCAGCTCTTATATCGGCTATGTATGCCCTCCTGTCTGCTAGGATTAGAATGTTGCATGCTTCACAGCCACGGCTTAGCTATGGTCCACTTAGCAAGTGGGATGAGGAGCGCCATAGGAACTTAAACTTGATTTACAACTACAATGACATAGAGTGTGTAAGCATGCTACGCATGAGAAGGGCCCCCTTTTTCAATTTGTGCAAGTTGCTTAGGGAAAGAAGTTTACTTGCAGACAACCTAAATTCTTGTGTAGAAGAGCAAGTAGCTATGTTTATTCATATTGTTGGTCACAACCAACGTTTTAGAGTGGTTAAGCAAACCTGGAGAAGGTCTATCGAGACAGTGCACCGACATTTCAAAGAGGTGCTCTATGCTATTGGTGAACTTAGGAATGATATGATTAGACCACCATCAAATGAGACACCACTTAAGGTTAGCAACAGCCCAAGATGGTATCCTTATCTTAAGGTAAATCACTTGATATATAGGTCATAGGATGCTGCTGCATGGGTTCATGTGAATTAACTATAAAATCTGGCATGCCATGTAGGATTGTATTGGGGCAATTGATGGGACTCACATTTATGCAAATGTGCCAGCCAAGATCCAAAATGCATTTAGGGGTAGAAAGAACCACCCCACACAAAATGTGCTTGCTGCTGTTGATTTTGGCTTGAGATTCACCTATGTGTTGGCTGGCTGGGAGGGATCAGCACATGATGCCACAATTCTAGCTGATGCACTAGGAAGGCCTGATGGGTTAAGGGTTGCACCAAGTAAAATTGTTAATTGGCCACATTTAAAATAGTGTCAACCCATTGCCATGAACCTAATGCATTTGCAATGATGTTTTAGGCAAGTTCTACTTGGTAGATGCTGGGTATGCATGTCGGCCAGGCTTTCTTCCACCTTATCGAGGTACTAGGTACCATCTCAAAGAATTTGGACGTAGGAACTACCCAACCAACTACAAAGAGCTATTCAATTTGAGGCACTCCAGTTTGAGAGTGACTGTTGAACGTGCTTTCGGTTCTTTCAAGGGTCATTTTCGCATTCTTGATAACAAACCCTTTCATCCTTTCAAGACTCAAGTCAAGCTAGTCCTTGCTTGTTGCATACTTCATAATTGGATCCTGTCCCATGGGGTTGATGAGGTAGTTCCTAGTGAGTTTTCTTGGGTGTCAAATGATAATCCACCCCTGTCCAATGCTCCTCAAATGGATGACAATGCTGCTTGGGTTCAGCAGAGGGATGAGTGGGCTACCCACATGTGGACTAATAGGGGTGCTGCTCGCATCTAGGAGCTTTGTAACGCTATGATCAGTCTTTATTATTGTATTCTGAGGCTTTGGACAAATGCTATGATCACTTTTTATTACTATTGTATTCTTGGGCAATGGACAAATGCTATGATGACTCCCATTTTCATGAGATACTACACTTTGTATGAGATCATGGACAAATGCTGTGATGACACTCATTTTCATGAGATACTACACTTGTTCTGAGATCATGGACAAATGCGATGATGATTTTGTTCTTCTTATACCTGAGGTAGTAGGCATGTGCAATGATGATGAACTTGTTTATCTTATACATGAGGCAGTAGGCATGTGCAATGATGATCTTGTTTATCTTATACCTGAGGCATTATGCATGTGCAATGATGATTTTGTTATGTGGTTGAGTGGGGTGTGGCACTGCAATTAGGACATGGCTGGGGAGGTGCCTGTGATAAACTTGTGTTTCCCGGAACCTTTTTGCTGGTGCCAATGAGTCCGTTGCTGCTGCTGTGGGGTGGGTCATTCTTTGCTTTGAATGGGTCTGTTGCTGCTGCTGGTGCTAATGGGTCTGTTGCTGCTGGTGCCAATGGGTTCATTCTTTGGGGAAGGCTTCATCACAGCTTCCCGTTTCTTGTTCAGCAAAAGGCTTCTTTGAGGTGGACAGACCCCATGTCTGCTTTTATCCTCAAACAATTTTGTCAACTCATTGGCACTGGGGTTAGGACTGACAAGGGCTTCAAAGAAGTCCATCTGAACCAGGTAGCAAAGGCCTTGCAGGAGTTCAGTGGCCAACAAATCACTGGCACCCAGGTCTACAACCACTTGAGGAAGTGGAGGATTAGGTGGGTGAAGGTGACAAAGCTGAGGGAGCTTAGTGGAGCTCTGTGGGATGAGGACTCCTCCATGATTGTACTTGAGGAGGAGCACTACAATGGACATACTCAGGTGACTAAACTTTGCCTCATTGTTCATACTAACTACATGAGTTTTCAGTTGAAATACTAACTTTGGCTCATCTTTTTGTGCAGCAACACCCCAAGGATGCAGAGTTCCTTAACAAACCAATCCAGCACTACAAGTACATGAGTGTCATCTTTGGCAATGGGCAGGCAACAGGAAAGTATGCCATGGGATCTAATCAAACATTGGGTGCTCCTTCTGACTTTTCAGACACCTCTATCCACACTGCTGCAACTGATGATGTCACGAGTGCCAAAGCTGAACCAGAAGATGCAACCTAGACTGAAGGGGCAGGTGGTAAGAAGAGGAAGAGGTCCTTGCTTGCTGCTGAGGATGTGGTGATGTTCACTGGCATTGCAGATGCAGTGAACAATGTGGCAGATGCAATTCACTCCACTGTGGTTGATGACTCCCACCCTGATCTGTATGAGGCTGTCATGTTTGTCCCTGGCTTCACTGAGGAAGCGCTGATGTCTGCTTATGGCCACCTGCTGGACAATAAGGCCCTGGGCACTGCATTTGTCAAGATGAGTGACTCCCACCGTGTGCTTTGGCTGAGGACTTACTTGGCCAAGCACTACTACATCTGAGTGCATTGGAAGCTGGTGGTTGATCCCTTTTGTGCAGTGCCTGCCCCATTAGGTCATTGGTTGATGGTGTGCAGTGGTGGATTATTTTGTGCATAGCCTCTTCTGAGCACATGCCTCTTTTGTGCAGTTCTTACCTACTAACACTAACATATAGTTAGTGACTTAGAGATAACCCTGCCTCTTCTTAGATCAACCACTTCGTGGATGTATTTGTCTGGCAATGTGAAGTGTCCATTGCTAGTGTGGCAACCCTACGTGGTTCTGAACTTGCTCTCATGTTGAGCCCATGCTTGATTTCCTATTTTGATTTCCCTACTATTGCTTGTGATCTAAGCACATGCTTATTATCTGCCTGTGATGTTGTCCAGTATGAGCACATGCCTATTATCTGCCTGTGATGTTTTTCAATATGATCTGAGCACATGCCTGTTATTTGCCTGTGATGTTTTTCAATATGATCTGAGCACATGCCTATTATCTACCTATGATGTTTTGTTTGATATCACTGAGCACATGCCCATGCTACATTTGAATTTTTGCACAGCTATGCCTTGGTATGTTGTTTTCCATGGGAGGGAACCAGGTGTGTACAGCACCTGGGAGCAAGCACATGCTCAAGTGAATGGGTTTCAAGGGGAATTGCTACAAGAAGTACACCACAAGACAGCAAGCTCTTCATGCATTCTATGGACAACAACAGCCTGTGGATGAACCGCTGTTAGAACCACTTCATCCACCTTTGCTGGAAGCAGCTGCAACAGACGAGTTCCATTGGCACAATTCAATTGTTGTTAAAGTTGTAATAATCGTTGTTATTGTTCTAGTGATAGGTATTCTAGTTTGGAAGTTGCTGTGCAACTGAAGTAGATGTGGTAATGTTACCACTATCCTGCAGGAGGTAACAGCATGTAGTAGTATGCAGCCAACCAAACAAGGTTCATGTCTTTTTCTATGTACAAACTGATGCAGCTGCATTCAACCAAACATCGTTTCCATTGAGCCAGGCTGCACTCAGCTAGGCAACCAAACAACACCCTTTTGCATGCACACAGCTTGGCCAAGTAGGACCTGGCTGCCTCATGCGACCCAGGCTACGCTGGGAAGCCAACCAAACACATCCTAGGAGCTGCCGTGCAGAATGCATGCGTGTGCATGCGTGCCTGGCCACATAACTGCTCAGCGTCCATTGCTGAGCAGCAGCGTATTCAGCAGGCACCACATAGCCAGTCTTTGGGAGCCTATCCAGTTAAACATGCCGGGCCCTTTTTCTCAGGCATTGAAGTGCAAAAGTATGCACGCACATGGCCATGGGCCACCCCCACCAGCCTTCTGCCATGAGCTGTTCGTCGCATTTCCTGTGCTTTCTTCAGTGTTCACACGCAACAGGCAGGACAATGGGAGGCGGCGACGGTAGGGCCTTGGCTCGCGCTCTCGTGCTCGCCGCGCGGTCTTGGCGGTGGCCGCGCTGGGGTTGGGCGGCTGCGCGCGCCAAGCCAGGCCAGCCCGCTCGTGCGTGCGTGCTCCGCGCGCTCCTGCCAAGCAGCTGCGCATGCTGCAAGCGGCGAGAGCCGGGACGACCGGCTGCGGGGCCTGTCCGTGCGCCAAGCGCCTGTGCCGGGTGGCATGGGTAAGACCACACTTGCCCAGAAGATTTTCAATGATGCAACCATCCAAGAGCACTTCAAAACCAGGATATGGCTAAGCATCACCCAGTAATTTGATGGGGTTGAGCTATTGAGGATAGCAATCGAAAATGCTCGTGGAAACCATGGTGGAAGGAAAGACAGGAGCACCCTGACTGAGGCCCTCATCAACACCCTATCGACAGGCAGGTTTCTGCTTGTGATGGATGATGTGTGGAGTCATGATGCATGGATCCATGTGCTTAGTGTCCCAGTCAGAAATGCCAGCAAGAAAGTACCTGGAAGCCAGGTCCTTGTCACTACAAGATCAGCACACCTACCCCAACAGATGCAAGCCCTCCTGCACGAACACCATGTCAGGCCTCTGGAGAATGGCGATGCTTGGTCTTTGCTCAAGAACCAGCTACTGCCTGACCAGGTTAGTCTCGTCTGTCCATACTCAATCTATACAACTAGTATATGAGAGACTTGATTTAATAGAAACTATATGAAGTTTCGCAGTGTCTAGGAATGCTTGCCAGAAAGAATGCGACATAACTACATTTTTAGACAACATGTTCAAATGTTATAACAAAGCGTTAGGAATTAGGATGTCTAGCTCTATCAAGAATATGTGCATGTCTGGCTCTATCAAGAATATCAAGAATATCAAGCTTTATGTACATTTTAACTACAATATTTGATATGTCTTTGAAACTATAATTCCTTGATAGTGAAATTCAATCATATTGAGAAGTGTGGAGACCATCGGTAAAAATATTTTCCCGGATCTTTGAACATACTTTAGTGTAAAATGTCAATCATTGCAACATTTAAGCTTGAAAATTCTCTTAAGGTTAGCGCTGTTACTCCTATCCGAGTATTAGACAGTATCTAATACTTATGCCTAAAATTCTAGCCCATGCAAGAGCACGGGTTCATGGGCTAGTACTAATAATTGTAATTGGTAGTATGTACCCGGAGTTTTAAACTTCCAGCTATCTTATTTGAAGTCTGATGGTAGTAGGCAAGAGAACACTGTTTGTAGTAGTCCTCCTATTTCCCAAATGAGAGCATTTAAATCATAATTGCAATCCACGGATTCTTTATATTAGTGTTACTGGACTTTAATTCGGCCCATTCGATTATTCTGCATATTTTCGAATAAAATATGGTAGTCTTTTAATTCATTCGCCATCCTAGGCATACAGAATAAGTTGTTTGCTTGTAAATGGTACATAAACAATTTGATCAATGTTAGAAATAAGAAGCCTTAAATTAATTTATTGCCAGGTGGTTGGAATTGACCAACTGAAGACTGTTGGGATGGAGATTCTTGAAAATTGTGATGGCTTACCACTTGCAATTAAAGTGATTGGAGGACCCTTGAGCACAAAATACCCAAGTGAGCATGAGTGGAATTCTGTTTTGAACAAGCCAGCTTGGTCAGTGACTGGACTTCCTCCAGAACTTGACAACATGCTATACTTGAGTTATGAAGACTTGTCTCCCCAATTGAAGCAATGCTTTCTGTACTGCTCACTATTCCCTAAAGGTGTACAACTCATACAAAATGTAGTAACTGTGATGTGGATAAGTGAAGGATTTATCCAAACTTTGGATGGTAATAGTACTATTTCAGATGAGTGTGGGTTCGAAGAGATGGCTACTGAGTACTACCAAGAGTTAATAAAGAGGAACCTTATAGAACCTATACAAGGATATTCTCTCACTGGATACAGGTGCACCATGCATGATGTGGTGCACACCTTTGCTGAATACATGGAAAGGGAAGAGTCACTTGTGGTGGTTGGCAGAGAACAGACTGCTACTGGTATTGGTGGTGGTGGTATGCATGTTCATCGCCTCTCCATAGAACAGACCATTTCAGTACTGGATTGGGGCATTTTGCAAAGGCGAGAGTCACTTAGGACATTAATTATACATTCTAGATTAAACCTTCATCTTCCTGGTGGTTCGCTTAGTAGTTTCTCTTGTCTGCGGGTACTGTACATAAGGTTTGCTGACTTTGATACCTTGGTCCCCTCTCTATCAAAGCTAAACCACTTTAGATACCTTCAGTTAGAAGATACTGATATGTCTGGACTACCAAATGACATCGACAAGATGAAGTTTCTTGTTTACATTCATCTACTTGGTTGTAAGAGACTAGACTATCTTCCTATCAAAATCACTAAACTTGTGCATCTAAGATCTCTCGCCACTAATGGATCAAATGTTAGTGCAGTGCCTAAGGGGTTCGGTGAGTTAACAAATATGAGGTCACTTTTGGCTTCCCAGTACACGTGGACATAGATGCTAGTGGTAGTAGCTGGTGCAGTTTGCAAGAGCTGGCGCCTATTTCTCAGCTTAGGAAGCTGAAACTATATGGCCTAGAGAATGTGCAGGACAGCCATATGGCTGAAAATGCCTTGATTAGTAGCAAATGCCACCTTGGGGATTTAGAGTTGAACTATAGTACAACTGGACATACTATAGGGACAGGCGGTGGTGAAGCAGAGCAGGAGCAACAACAGAGTGTCGTTGAGGAGGTCTTGGAAAAGCTCTGCCCACCAACCTGCCTAGATGATCTTACTGTGGCAGGGGGATACATTGGTCGCTAGCTACCGAACTGGATGTGCGCTCCAGCATAGGTAGACTTTAAGAGCCTGAGGTATTTAAGGCTGGATAACCTATCTTGCTGCATCCTACTCCCTGACAGTCTGTGTTGCATTCCGAATTTGGAATACCTAGACATCATGGATGCACCAGCCATCAAGCGTATTGGTCCCCAATTCCAAGTCCCATCCTCCTTAGCAACTGGAGGATTTGCTGCTATATCGGCACCATTTCCTAAACTGAGACGCCTATATCTATATGGGCTACGTGAGTGGGAGGAGTGGGAATGGAATGACTGTGAGGAGCATAGTGACGTGGAAACTGCCATTGCCATGCCTTGTCTTGAGAGACTCATAATCAAGAACTGCAAGCTGAGCTATCTTCCACTAGGACTCGCCAGCAGTAGGAGGCATGTTCTTAGAGAACTATACCTGTACGAGATCACCAACATAACATATGTGGAGAACTTCCCTTCAGTTGTGAAACTTGATGTGTTTGACTTCCCTGAGCTCAATAGAATCATCGGCCTCCCCATGCTGCAGAAGATTAGGATTGCTTGCTGCCCAAAGCTGAAGGTTCTTGAAGGTGTCACAGCATTGGACGCCACTGTCAGGCCCCCACTTTAATGGGTCCTTAATCACACGTGTTTGCGCCAGGATCACGCCACAAACACATCTATTAGTCACAGATAATGGTATACAGAAATTATAGCAAACCGAGCTGTATAAATATAGGATAGAAAGGGGCTTACAGTGACGACGAAGGTGTCACCAATCTGGGTTACAATATCAGAGTTGGCCAACCGAGAAGCGGTGGACTAACTATGACACTGCCCTGTACTCCACAGGCAAACTTGTGCATGGATGAATTCTAGGCTTCAACGTCCTTCTCCTAGCAAACATCTCGCGAACTCCTACGATACGCTGGTCCTCTACCTTGTCATCGATCTTACCTTCACATGTGCCGATATCTGTAAAAAATAGAGGGGTGAGTACAAACATACTCAGCAAGTCCAAACCAGGCGGTGGATGTATTTATTAAGGGTTTGGGCCCTAGCAGAGTCTCTAAAACTGCTCTCGCTAGTTCCCGGATTACATCATATCACCATCATTGTCATATCATCATAGGTTAGTCATCATCAGTGTATAATCTAATCATAGATATCAGGCCTAGCATTTGCCCATTCCAAGAACGTGGCTATTCAAATAGATTCAATTAACTCTACACAGGTTGTACAATTTCCCCACACGATAGGCACTGCTCTCACCATCGCGACTTGGCTTAGATAGGCCTAACGAGATCCGTACCTGCTTGGTAGCCAACCTAGGTCTTAGTATATCTTCTGCCGAAGGTTTCTCGGGGGTTGGAAGTGGGAAGATCACATAGCATCCCACTAACACACAGCATTGCGGAAGATCACCTAGCATCCGCTGCGGAAGATCACATAGCATCCGCTCAACATCAATAATTCATAAATCACATAATCATATACTCAATAGCTCAAATTGCTTAACATGGAAGATCACATAGCGTCCACGCTAACCCGACCTCGAAAGATCACATAGCATCCGAGTCAGCTCTCCAATACTCCCTTCTGCCTGTCGCCGGCCACCTAGGCATCCGATATACTTTAACCCAACGGGGTGTGGAATCAAGCCGTCCCATCTCGGCGTGTGGCTGTACGTAATATCGCACTAGGTAGAAGGTCTATGAACCGGTCCTTAGGGAGGCGAGTATCTCTCCGCAGGAATCCCACACGGCGATTCCCGTAATAATCCATCTCACTATGGATTATTATCACGCACCTCTTTTGTTGGTTAGGTTCATTAGGCGATGTCATGTAACTCTTAATTATAAACGTATGAGCATAGATAATGTGGATGAGTACATCATCCGGCTTAGCTCCATAGCTACATTATCAGGCTCACACCACTATGCACTAAATCAAATTATCACAGGTGAGCATCATGACTATTATCGTATGCTTTCCGCATCTCATCAATCAATTGGGCACCTAGCCCCTCAACAATATCGAGCACTCAGCTCCTCAATAACATTAGGCACACAGCCAATCATAATATCGGGCACACAGCCACTCATAAACATCGAGCACTCAGCTCCTCATAAATATCGAGCACACAGCTCATCATTATCTCATATATCACCGCATACGATAATAGCCCATGACCTCGAGATCTTATTATCATCATCATTATTCCATTACTTAATTAAGGCCATGATTAGGGGGGTAAGGACTTGCCTGGGAGGTTCTTACAGATCGGCACGGCGTCGAACGCTCCTAGCGTACTTCGGACGGAAAACTCCTATCGGGTCGTCGGAGACTACCTCGGGTACATCGATAAACCTAGCTCGAACTATGACATACAAAGCAAACGTAGAACATTATGGTGGCAATAGGTTAGATGCATAGAGCTAGGTTTTAGATGAATTATGGAAATCGTTTCACGCGAAAAGCGAGTTAATTTGCATGAGATATGGATTTTATAATATTAATCCCTAATTAAATCATTAGGGTAATATTATAATATAATTTGATCATGTAAGAAAAATAGAACTAATTACATGATAAAATTCTATAATTCAAATAATGAATTTACAAATTTTCTAGGAATTTTTCCGGCACGGGGAAAGTGTACTTTTTAGAACTCAGGTACGAGTCGTGTAGACCTAGCAATTAGATTAGTGTACACGAGGAACGGTTCGTACCGCGTGGGTCCGTGTGGACGCCATGGTGGTTGCCACGTGGGTGCCACGTGTATTACAGAGTTCCCCTAATCGTAGGCGACGGCGTGAGACGGAAAGGCGACGTGGCCCTGTCATTGGTCGACGTCGTGGCGGCGTTACGTCCGGGGACGGCGCCGGGATGTCCCCGATCCGCCGTGCGGCGTCGGCGGCGGCCCGCCGAGTTCTGCCGAATCCGCCATTCCTCGCTTTTAGCTCGTCGCGAGGCTCTCGGCCTTCCCAGTCTCCCGGGTCTCCTTGACGTGCACCGGGCGGCGGGGGTAGGGCCCTTCCACGTCGGCATGACGGGGCGGGCGAGTGGTGGTGGCGCTCCGGCGAGTGAGCTTCACGAGTCACACTAAGGGAAATAAAGAACTTAACCAAGAGAGACGGGCGTGAGAAACTCACCGGCTCACTGATTCGGACCTACGGCGTGGCGACGAACGGAACGCAAGGGGACACCCGGCGGCGGCGGCGGAGCTTGGATTTGGGGGAAATCGGGATTGGGCAAGACTGGAGCGAGGAGAGAGGGAGCGGGGCGAGGCATGGCATGTTCTAGAGCAACGTGGAGCTTGTGAGGTGTGGGGCGAAGTGGATTGGTGGCCGGGAGGGGGTATTTATAGTCGCGCCCACGCTATCGCTAGTGAGATCTTTTCCTCGTCGTCGTGATATTTCCCGACCGTACATCCCGCCGTCCTCGCCCCCGTGAGCTGCCCGGCCGTCTAGTCGTGCCGTCCTACGGGCGGTTGTCACCCGCCATGGTCGAGACGCCGGTACGGGCTTGCAAAGAACCCCTGTGAGCGTTTATAGCTCGACAGAATCGACGTCATCGATTGGCACCTCGGGTTCGTCCCGGCGAGCCGGCTCAATGCCACGTTGAGTCGGGGTTTCTTGGCGGCGCGGCGAGTTCACCGATGGCCCCTGTCTTGGCGTTGACGCGGCGGCGGGGGCGGTGAGCTGGCCTCCTCCCGGCGAGGGCGGCCCGGGCGATGTTCACGTTGTTCCCGTGCCGGGTCCGCCTCGGGCGTGGCGGTACGACGAGGAGAGCAGCGGGGCCGGCGGTGCTGTTGGACGGCCGCCGCCTCTAGGAAGGAGATGGAGCCGACATATGGGCCCCGCGTGCCCGAGAGGGGAGAGAGGGAGAATAGAGTGGGTCGGGTGGGTACTTTGCCCCCGCCGGGCCTCGCGTTGGACTTGGTCTGTCCCGGCTTGGCCACGGGCCGGCCTGCTTTCGGCGTCTTGTGCGCTGAAAGAGAAGGAAGGGGTCTTTGGGCTGGGCCGGAGGGAGGGAGGAAAAGAGAGGAAGTTTGAGCCCGAGAGCTCCTTCCTGATTCCGTTTCTTTTTTCTATTTCCTTTTCCTATTCTTTCCCTTATTTCTTCTCCCTAATATTTTATATGTGTAAATATATATATTGTAAATATTTATACAAGCACTCATATGTATCCTCATGACTTGTATTCATGAACATATTTATTTAATTGTACTTGTATAAATATGTGTATCACTACTACTCATTGGATTTTAGGTGGCGGTATTTTTTGGAATTTCCGCGGTTTTGGAACCGCCACCGACCTAGGGTCACGGAAAATCACGTGATTAACCGTGGCGGTTTCAATGCCCGCCACCGTTAATCAAAAAAAAAAAAAAAAAAAAAAAAAAACCCAAATCCGGGCCGGATCCGGGCCCGCCGCCGCCAGATCCGCCGCCGCCGCTAAGTCGCCGGGATCCGCCACGGTCGGGATCCGGCGCTGCCGCCGATCCGCCACGGGGTCCGGATCCGGCCGCCGCCGCCTCGATCCGCCGCGTAGAGACGCCTCCATGCGCCCGTCGCCGCTCGATGCCTCCATGCGCGCCCGCGTGAAGCTTCCTCCATGCGCCGCCCGCTGAGATCCGCCTCCATGCGCCGCTGCGGAGATCCGCGCCGCCGCCGCCGATACGCCGCGCGCGCCGCCTCGAAGTCAAGCTTCGCCGGATCCCCCGCCGCCGTCGCGGCCGCGCCGCCCGCCCAGCGCCTGGACCGCCGCCGCCCGCCGCGCTGGACCGCTCCCGCGCCCGGACCGCCGCCGCCCGCCAGCGCCTCCCGCACCGCCCGCCTCGCCGTCCGCCTTTGGGGAGGGGTGAAGAGAAAGGAGGATGTCGATCGGGGAGGGAGGAGTGAAGGAGGGGAGCCGGCCGGGTGAGAGAGGGGGGCGCCCGGAGAGTGGAGAGGGAGAGATTGTTGCTTTGACCCTAGCTCGACAATATATATGAGCCCGAGAGGATGGGTGGATATGGGCTTTTGGAAGTTGTTTTTGGGCCTCGGGACTTTGGACAACTGGACCTTATTAACCGTGGCGGGCTTTTTATAAAAACCGCCACGGTTAATCGATTTACCGTGGCGGTCATTAAAACCGCCACGGTTAATTATAAAAACCGCCACGGTTAATTAAGGTAACCGTCACGGAAAATCATTTCTAAACATTGTGTAAAATCATTTGTGTAGTAGTGTATATATATATGCACACACACATTTTCTGGGACTCTTGTTATTTCTTGTGAAGTGTATATATATATATATATATATAGGGTGCACTTTCTATACACCCGGGAGTATTTACACCCAGCTCAGATTAATGCATATTATATCAGTTCCGTCAAAACACGTGATTTAAATTGGGCTCCGTGCGGTTCATGCATTCGGTTGGAGTGCCAGCAATTGCGCATGCACGCATGCATAGTACTATACTAGTGCTTCTCTTTGAAAAGAATATACGTGAGTATTTCTTGAAAATAAAATGGGTATGGATGTATACTTATATATTTAATGAGATAAATAAAAGGAGTATACGTGCATACGTGGTATTTCACTAGTACGTCTATTTAGTTCTGTTGTATATATATATGATTATCAGGATATATTGACCCACACAAGTGTATATGTCTCGGTAGCACAGTTATATATGTACACATGCCCACTCAGAAAAAAAATATAAACAGTAGTATGAACTAATACTTTCACAAAAAAGGTATGAAACAAGTACTTTTTAGGAAAAAATCGAGTATTGATGCAATACTAACGTATGAGTACATACACTACACGTACATATTTTGTTGAACGGTTTATATGTACACTTTTTTTACAATGGAGTACATGTACATACTTTTCATAATGGAGTATACATACATACTTTTCAGAATGGAGTATACATACATACTTTTCAGAATTAAGTATCCCTATATATACTTTTCAGAAACAAGTATTTGTGCATACTTTGGTTAGTAGATTTAACACAGATGCGCCTTTTGTTCCTATATGCTTGCCGCTGAGAGAAAATTTCCATCATACTCTGAGTAGCTGTCATGCTCATGCATCGCCAATCCTAACCTCCTCTATCTTGCCGTTGCTTGGCTTCAACTCGTCTTCAAAATATCAGCAGATACTAGTGTCGTTAAAGAACAAACCTGCGCCTCTGCCATGCAGCCGAGACGGCGGCCGGCCACACTAGAAATAGAATGGAGAAAAATCCGGAGAGAGAAGAGAGGAACGCGTGTTGTGGTGGCCGGTGGGCAACACACAGCATCCTAGATTTTAGGATCGTAGTACTTCCTAAACGGGGGCGGTGTATTTGTGTACTGTTAAAGGAGGGTGTAACTACACCCTGGGTGTAGGAAAAAATTTACCCTAGGGTAAATTTTTCCTACACCAGGGTGTAGTTACACCCTCCTTTAACCACATTTATATATATTATAAATATTTTCCCTAGCACATTTATATTCCCATGACTTATTCGTCGAGAATATTTATTAATGGTGCTTAGTAAAAATATTCACATACATATATATATATATATATTGTTGGTACACATGTGTCTCGGTAGGTGTTATTCCCGAGAATAAATTCGTAAACCATTCTCATACAATTACTTCCATAAATAAATCTAGGGCTTTCCTTGCATCCTTGTCCACCATAAAGCTCAACAACAAACAAAGGAAACCTAATATTCTAGATGGTGAGAGTTGAAATACAGGTTTTTCGAAATCAGGGTTTCGGTTTAGCGGAAAATAAATCAAGTTTTAGTTGTAATTCGAAAAGTTTAAATTTTTAGTGATTTTTAAAATGATGCAAAAACACGGGTGTTACAGCCACCATGGACACGCTTCCAGAATACCTGCGAGCTGTAAGCCCAAGGTATCTCAAGTTGAACTGCAATAAGAAGCTATACAAATCCTGCTTATCACCAGGTAGCTCTGAATGGAATAAGATCAACCATATTGGGAAGCGTAATATCAACTGCCTTGAAGATTCAGATAGCGACCAAGACTGATAACTGTAGCTGCATCGAAGATGGCTCATGTGTTCAGGTAAATTGCATTAATTCATTCACTATACCGGAAGTGGGTCTTCATATTATTAATTAATTAATTATTGCCTGTACTCTGATTCGTCGCAGGAAAGATTTTAGCGTACCACACATAGCACAGCACAGCACAGCACAGCGGTGATAATTTGCCTCTTCAAGTCTCGCATGTGTACATGTATCCTATCCTATATTTCTGAAGTCTGAACTAATTCGACTGACTTTGGTTTTCTTCAAGACAATTGGGCTGATGATCGCTCCTGCACTCAGGTAATAATAAATCACTTTCTCTCACTATGCGGAAAGTTGCTTCCAGATTACTTAGTTAATTAATTGTTGCTTGTACTCCAAGTCCTTGTTACGTGACCACAGTAATTTCAATGCATCAATCACTGATAGGTCAATTATTTGTGATGAGCAGGCAGCTTTCATTCGACCACACAAAGGTACAGCGGGGCATCAACATATATGTTGATTAAACAAAGTGTGTCTACAGCCTGCCCATATATCCGACAAGGGGACGTCTACAGTGGTTAACAATCAATTGTCTTACATCAAAAGAAAAACACAGTGCTGGCGTTCACCTTTTTGCTTGTTCAGGTCTGGCATAAATATGTTTATTACCATCTCATATATTTATTTGCCACTGTAATTTGTCTCATACGTATTTTCATGTATGATTATGAACTGACCATGTTAGTAATGTGTGCAGGGATCCAGGGTCCCTATGGCACAGCCACATGATGTTAGGTTTGCAGTGGCAACTGGGAGTGAGATGTGCTAACTTGCAGAATGTCGGCACACTACCAAACCGTGGTTACCGTCGGAGTCTCATGCACTCTTGTAGGAATGTCGGCATACTGCCAAACCATGGTTACCGTGGGCGTCTCCGGCACTCTTGTAGTCGTAACGATGCATATATATTTGTACACTCCATATGTTTTTTTTTTTTTTTGACGTCATGGACCTATATATATTTGCACATGCAATGGGTCTGAAGTCTTGGATCTTGTAATGAACCGAATGTGTGGTGATGAAAGCAGCACGACCATTGTGTGCTGACTCAATTGATGATCATAAAATCAGGAATTAAAGTAGTTATTGTTGATCGATGTTACTCAGCCTTCTCGATATAAGGCCGATTATGGGGTTGTCCTATCCTTCTCTCAACTCGGTGGCAACGCCGTGTCCTCTGCTTTTTCTCACCTGCAGTGCACCAGTATTATGGAAGGCCCTCTGATTTTTGAGGGAGGCAGAACAAATGGCGCGCACAAGCCTTCCCTTCATTGGGAGCTGTGACTGTGGAATATACTACTCCGGGAAGCTCTGGAAATCGGTTCATCCTACGTACGTATACAGCAGAAACAAAGCAGAGCAGAGCAGAACAGATCACCTCTATCGCCTGGGTGCTCCATGTGGCATCATGCTGTGAGATAGGCGAGCATCAACCTGTACGAGGAGCTTATCATCCTAATTGAGATCTGTGCACAACTTCCCATCAGCTGCCGATCATGATGTGTCGCCAAGCACAAGATGACCAAACAACGGAGCAGAAATAAAGCAAACCTTATGTGCGGCAGAGCTCTTGGCATAATCAATTTTGACTTGATGACCAAACAACAAAGCACTTCTCCCACTGAAAAAATCGTTACTAAAGTAGTGCTAGTGCGTCCAAAGCCAATTTGTCATGATTCTGCATTTGTAGGCCAGCGAGCTTTTAGAAAAGAAGATGATTATTTACAGTTTAATACAGTATCACCAGCGCATACGTACGTATAATATCCCTGACTCAACTCCGTCTTCACCGACGAGATCCACACCAGAAGCAGTTGCACCCGACCTCCCTTCCATCCTCAACGCCGAGATTTCAAGGTATAGCTCCTTTCTGATCTGATTTGTTCTCAGAGACCTATCTTCCATCTCATCATAAAGAATTAAAGACTACTTACACTCCATGGTTATACTTGCTCGGAGTACACGCTGTCGTCCCAGACAGCCAGCTACCCTGGCACGGATTCGGCAATCAAAACACGGCAAGCCGACGACTGACTCGCGCTCACGGGTCGTCGTCGTCGCCCTCTCGTCTGACCTCTCCTCCTCTGCCTCTGTCTGTAGTTCAGAGCCCTCCACACACACACTTGAGACCAAATCAATTAGAATTGCGTAGCACTCCACAAACTTGCTAGTTAGAGCTGCTGCTTCAGCTTCACCTAGGAGCACCCCGTCAATCACTACTGTATCTGGTGGTGGCATACAGCGGAGATCAACGGAGAAGCAAGGTGCCTGCACATCTTCCTTCCTTCCATCTGCTCTGATCCCTCTATCTATCTACATCTCTTTGCTCGACTAATGATGATCCTCGAAAAAAAAGATTAATGATGGTGACCTCTATCCATCTTTATGTGTTCTCGAAACTGTATTTAGCTTGCTTTGCTTTGCCGATGGATCTTTTCACATCTCCACTTTGGCTGCACAGTGGTACTTCTAGTTCCTGCCTACACAAGTTAGCAGTTTTTCTTGGGGGTCTAATTTGCCTTCCTCTTCCTCACTACACACGATTTGTACCTAGCCCCTTGTTCTGCTTCGCATAAACCAATTCGTTACAGTTGACTAACGGAGCCAGCAGATATCCTGTAGCACTCGCAGCTCGAGATCTACAGCTGTTTATACATATGCCCCCACTGGTAAAAACAATATAGCAGCAGATCACCGTGCACACGACATGTACTATACGCCAGCTAACTTTGCGGTACTTCCGGGGCTCGGTCTTTGCAGATGACAGAAAAGTTTTTGTTTTCCGAGTAGATTAATGAAAAGTTAAGTGGGCATGCATGTGGTTCCAATTTTTTAATGGCGTTATTATATCACATACTTCGATGAACGATAAATATTGTAAGGACTTGTGTCAGTTAAGTTGCTAATCTCTACTCTGTTTCCTATACATGGAGACTAGCTTCCTGCTGGAGTTGGATGCATTCTCTTGTCTGCACTTTCATTCTGCTAAGAGCCCTGCAATAACAAGTCGAGGTGAGCACTTTCATTGCGCAAAGTTTTCTCCACCTCAATGGCATCGAGTAGTTAATTCTTCTATTAAGTTATGCTCTCTAGGGATATGGTGATGCAAATCTGTGCTTATATATGTATGGTTTACTGCTAGCAGGTTGGTAGGCTTGAGCCATGGCGGCCGTACTGGATGCTTTTGCACCCTACGTGAAGAAGCTTATCGCAGACTTGGCACAAGAAGAGGTGTCCATGCTGCTTGGCGTCTCCACCGAGATCACCAAGCTGGAGGACAACATGGAAGGCATCAAAGCCTTCCTCGCTGACGCCGAGAGGAGGCGCATCACAGACACTAGCATGCAAAGATGGTCAGCAAAGCTCAAGAATGCCATGTATGATGCCACTGACATCCTCGATCTATGCCAGCTCGAGGCTGACAAGCGGAGGGAGTCTGGAGATGGTGGCACTGTGGAGCATAAGTCACCCGGCTGCTTCCAGCCACTACTCTTTTGCCTGCGGAATCCCGTGTTCGCACACAAGATTGGCAGCCGCATCAAGGAGCTCAACCAGCGGCTGGAAGGCATCCACACGGAGGCAGACAAGTACAAGTTCAATATTGGCCTCGGTTCCAACCCGGAGCCAAGGAGGCTAACTGCTGCTGAGTTATCCAGCTATAGGACAAGTTCACAGCTGGACGAGTCAGCCATAGTTGGAGAACAGATAGAGACAAACACAAGGGAACTTGTTCAGGTACTAACTACAGATGATGATAATCATCACAGCATCAAAGTGGTGTCTATCATTGGTGCAGGTGGCATGGGTAAGACCACACTTGCCCAGAAGATTTTCAATGATGCAACCATCCAACAACACTTCAAAACAAAGATATGGCTAAGCATCACCCAGCAATTTGATGCGGTTGAGCTACTGAGGACAGCAATCGAAAATGCTGGCGGAGACCATGGTGGGAGGCAAGACAAGAGCACTCTCACGGACATCCTCATCAACACCCTATCCACTAGCAGGTCTCTGCTTGTGATGGATGATGTATGGAGTCATGATGCTTGGAACCATGTGCTTAGTGTCCCTGTCAAAAATGCCAGCAAGAAAGTACCTGGAAGCCGTGTCCTGGTCACTACAAGATCTGCACACCTACCCCAACAGATGCAAGCCCCCTGCACGAACACCGGATCAGGCCTCTAGGCAATGATGATGCCTGGTCTTTGCTCAAGAAACAGCTGCAGCCTGAGCAGGTTAGTCGTCTCTCCATTTTTATATAGTAATGCTATATATGGGCTCTATTTAGATCCATAATTTCTCTACAAAAATTTCCTGCATACTCATCACATCGAAGTATTAAATGCACCAAAAGACGCATGTCCGGAGTATAAAATGTAGGTAAAAAAAATAAACTAATTACACAATTTGGATGTACATTGCGAGACGATTCTGTTGAGCGTAGTTACCGCATGGTAGGATAATATTTACCACAAACAAACAAAATTTGCTACAATGCTTTTCTGTTCGCTACAATTGCTTTTTCACACCAAATTTTGGCTCCCCTTTTTGGCAACTAAACACAACCATGGTCTAGAAGACATAATCAAACATAATAACAAAAGGCTAGGATCCGTTAGCTATTACTCACTCTACCAAAAATATTGTGAGCACAGTATGAAGTCTACCTATTTGAAATTTGATCATATTTAATAACAAAAAATCAACTTTAATTATATTGTGAGCACCGGATCATTACATTTTGTGTTGAAAGAAACATAATTACAGCATACCAATTTCAATTTATAAATGTTCACTATTACTAAATGATTTTTAGAGGCGGCCATTTTGCATTGATGGTCACGGGCACAACGTCTGCCTCTAGCATATTTTCATAGCCGCGACGGGGAGGCGGCGGCGACACCCGGTCAACGGCCCCCGGCGGGCGGCGTGCAAGACAGGCGGTGGGGTGGCGGTGGCGGCGGCGTGTGTGCAGGGGCGGTGGCGGCAGCGCAGGGAGAGGGGAGGGGGGCGGCACGAGGGCAAGGGCAAGGAAAATACTTCTTTATTGCTTGCCTCTAAGAGATTATATCTTCCCTATTTATATAGCACTCCTATGGGACTTGTATCTCAATCAATCTCTAGAGGTTTCCTTACAGTGTTGGAATACCTTTTACAAGCAATCCTTATGTATTTACTAATAGGAGATTTCCTTATGGATTGGAATATCTCCTTCACACAAAAAAAGTCATAATCTTATCTTAATCAAATTCCTGCTTTAATTGCCGAAGAAATCACAGAGACCGGGCGACGGTGGCAGCGTGTGCGCGGGCGGGCCAGGGGCCCCTCCTGTTGGGCGTGGGCCTCTTGGGCCGGGTGCTCTGTGCCCCATCATTTGGGGTGTGACACATATTGTCATTGTTAATCAGCCACTTCTGAAGATAGGCCAACGACCACCTTCATACATCCTTTTGTGAAGGTAGACAACTTAAGATGTCCGTATTTATTAATATCTTTGGATGCCCACCTCTATAAAATGGTTTCTAGGAAACCAGAAAACCTAAACAATTGTGACCCATAGTTCAACATTAGCATGTCTCTACCACTAAAGTACAAATTTATTTGTGACCATATATAAGATGCTATTTTTTTATCTCAATATTTTGTAATCTTATATTGAATATTTGGCTACTAAATCATATAAAAACACGACGAATTTGGCCATCTGAGATTGTTTGAAAAAAAAAAAAAGCTTCCATTATCAAAATATGTGAGATTAAAAAAATATTTGACACACTAAACAACTTTAAGCCAAAAAACTTATCACAAAAAGACATGTAGATTAGGTTGGCTGTTACATCCTTTGTACTAACTATGTGAACATTCAAGGTCGCTTAGGAATTCTAAATTTTGAATTCAAAATATTTATTTTAGAACATATATTTGGGATGCTAAAAGACCTCAAATAAAAAGGAGTTTCAACAACAAAATTTAGATTGTATAAAGAAGTCGAATGGAAGGATCGAACTCCAAGGGTGGGAGCACGTCGGCGCCTGTGAGAAGTGTGGGGATGAGTGAGAGAGTGTGATTCTAAGGTTGTGGACTGAGCGGGCTAGGCCTAATTTACCAAGGTGCCTAAAAATGACCGCCTCAATTATCAATTTTGGAAGGCAGTTTTTTTTTTCTAATAGACTTAGTTAATAGCTAGCAATAAACGAGGTGGTTATCATTCTGCCCGCCTTAGAGAAAAAATAAAAATGCCTCGCAAAAAGGTTTTATTTAGTAGTGGGTACATGACTATTGGGGCTTGGATTATGAAGTAGCCACAATGCAATACACGAAGGACTTGGGAGGCCGGGCTTAAATGCCTTGTGGTAGGCTAGCAGCGCAGAGCGTGTGCCTAGCATTGAGTCTATGTGAATGCTGGCGAGGGAAACAAGGACAGCAAGAGAGATTGGATCAGTTTCTAGCTTAATTTTTATTAACCAAAGGTTTGGGCTATATATCCCCTAATTCTAACATACTAAATATAATTCAATCAAGATAATCTCAATGATCAACTAAATAATTGGGCCTAACTAATAGACTAGACACCTTTGTGCCAAGTAATGTCCTTGTGCAAGTGTGCTCAGACTCGCGCCCCACGCTTCAGCGTGTCATGGCTTTGCTTCCAGCAGAGCTACACCTAGCCTACAATAACAAATACTCCCTCCATCCCAAATTAAAATACATTGGCCAATCTAATTGTCGTTTTATTATAGAAGAAGCGCTATCAAATAATATTTATATGGGAATGTACATATGAAACCAGGTCGTTGTGATAAATAATAATGAGATTTAAATTAATTTATTGGCAGGTAGTCGGAATTGACCAACTAAAAACTATGGGGATGCAAATTCTTGAAAATTGTGATGGCTTGCCACTTGCAATTAAATTGATTGGAGGACTCTTGAGCACAAAATACCCAAGTGAGAAAGGGTGGAAAGCTATTTTGAACATGCCTGCATGGTCACTGACCGGACTGCCTCAAGAACTAGACAACCGGCTGTACTTGAGCTATGAGGATTTGTCTCCCCAGTTAAAGCAGTGCTTTCTGTATTGCTCCCTGTTCCCTAAAGGTGTATCTATTATGCAAGGCATAGTTACTCAAATGTGGATTAGTGAAGGGCTTATTCAACCACCTGATGAAAGAAGTACCAGTTCAGGTGAGTATGATCTGGAAGACATAGCAACTGAGTATTACCAAGAGTTAATAAAGAGAAATCTTATAGAACCTGTGCAAGGAAGTTCTGTCACTGGATATGAGTGCACCATGCACGATGTGGTCCGATCCTTTGCTGAATATATGGTAAGAGAGGAATCTGTTGTCGTGGTTGGTCAAGATCAGGTTACTACTTGTGGTGATGGGATGCTTGTACGTCGCTTGGCTGTAGGACAAACCGTGATCGATTGGGCTATTTTGGAAAGGCATGAGTCACTTAGAACATTAATTATAAGATCTAGAATAAACATTCATCCTGGGGATTCGGTAGGTAGTTTCTCCAGGCTACGTGTATTGCACATACTCTTTGCCGAGATTAGTGCACTAATTTCCTCTCTATCTAGGTTGAAGCACTTAAGATACCTTAGCTTACAGGGTACTGATATATCTTGGCTACCAAATAACATCCACAAGATGAAATTTTTACAACACGTTTCAGTTGCTAACTGTAAGCAGCTATACCATCTTCCATGCAGCATCAAAAAACTTGTGCATCTAAGATCTCTTAACATCGAAGAATCAAGTGTTAGCGTCATTCCTACGGGGTTCGGTGAGTTAACAAATCTGAGGTCACTTTATGGCTTCCCAGTATATGTGGACCATGCAAGTAGCAGCTGGTGCAGTTTACAAGAGCTGGAGTCTCTTTCTCAGCTTAGGGATCTAACATTATATGGCCTAGAGAAGGTGCAAGACAGCTGGATGGCAGAAAAGGCCATGATTAGCAGCAAACGCCACCTTGGCTATCTAAAGTTGAACTATACTGCAGATGGACATACTATAGGGACAAGTGGTGGTGAGGCGGAGGAGCAACAACAACAGAGTGTCACAGAGGACGTGCTGGAAAAACTCTGCCCTCCAACCTGCATAGAGGACCTTACTTTGAGAGGGGGATACATTGGTCGCCAGCTACCGAACTGGATGTGCGCTCCAGCATCGGTAGACTTTAAGAGCCTGAGGCATTTAAGGCTGCAGAACCTACCTTGCTGCATCCAACTCCCAGACGGTCTGTGCTGCCTCCCGAATTTGGAATCGCTGAGCATCACGGATGCACCAGCCGTCAAGCATATCGGGCCCCAATTCCAAGTGTCATCATGCTTGCCAGCTGGAGCTTCTACTATTACATCAACACCATTTCCTAAACTGAGACATCTATATCTGAATGGGCTACGTGAGTGGGAAGAATGGGAATGGAATGACTGTGAGGAGCATAGTGACGTGGAAACTACCATAGCCATGCCTTTTCTTGAGAGACTCAAAATCGATAACTGCAAGCTGAGCTGTCTTCCACCAGGCCTCACCAGCAGCAAGAGGCATGCTCTTAGAGAACTATACCTGTACGAGCTCACCAACCTGACACATATGGAGAACTTTCCTTCAGTTGTGAAACTTGACGTGTTTGACTGCCCTGAGCTCAAGAGGATCAGCGGACTCTCCATGTTGCAGAAGATCAGGATCGTTCGCTGCCCAAAGCTCGAGGTTCTAGAAGGTGTCCCGGCACTCGACATCCTTGAACTGCAGGACCCCACCATGTACACGCTTCCAAAATACCTGCAAGCTGTAAACCCAAGGTATCTCGAGTTGGATTGCAACAAGAAGCTACTTGAATCCTCCTTATCACCAGGTAGCTCTGAATGGAACAAGATCTGCCATATTGGGAAGCGAAATATCAACTGGCTTGAAGACTGAGATGGCGACCAAGACAGATAACTGCGTAGCTGCATCGAAGATGGCTCATGTGTTCAGGTAAATTGCATTAATTCATTCACGATAACGGAAGTGGGTCTTCATATTATTAATTAATTAATTATTGCTTGTACTCTGATTCATCGCAGGAATTAATTGGACCACACACAGCACAGCACAGCGGTGATCAATTGCCTCTTCAAGTCTCGCATGTGTACAAGTATATTTCTGAAGTCTGAAGTATTTCGGCTGAGTTGCTTTGTTTGGTTTTCTTCAAGACAATAGGGCTGATGATCGCTCCTGTACTCAGGTAATAACAAATCACTTTCTCTCACTATGCGGAAAGTTGCTTCTAGATTACTTAATTAATTAATTGTTACTCGTACTCCAATTCCTTGTTACGTGACCACAGTAATTCCAAAGCATCAATCACTGATAGGTCAATTATTTGCGATGAGCAGGCAGAAAAAGCTTTCATTTGACCACACAAAGGCCCAGCGGGGCATAAACATATATGTTGATTAAACAAAGTGTGTCTACAGCCTGCCCATCCGACGAGAGGACACCTACACAATGGATAACAATCAATTGTCTTACATCAAAACAAACACACAGTGCTGGCGTTCACCTTTTGCTTGTTCAAGTCTGGCATAAATATGTTTATTACCATCTCATATATTTATTTGCCACTGTAATTTTTCTCACTTAGCACGTATTTTCATATATTTATTTGCCACTGTAAACAAAGTATGTTTATTATCGTCTCATATATCTGTAACTGTAATTTTCTGACTTGTACGTATTTTCAAGTGCCATTATCAACTGACCGTGTTCGTAATGTGTGCAGCGATCCGAGATCCTTATGGTAGAGGCACATGATGTTAGCTTTTTGTGGCAGAAGTAGTACATCTCCAGCACGCAGTCCACCTACTCTGCTCGGTTGAAGAATGTGGTCGTACTGCCAAATCGTGGTTACCGGCCGCGTCTCCTGCACTCTAGTAGTCTTGACCATGCATATATATTTGTACACTCCATATGTGTTTTTTTTTTTTAAAGTCATGGACCTATATATATTTGCACATGCATTGGGTCTGAAGTTGGACCCTATTATGAACCGAATGTGTGGTGATGAAAGCAGCACCAACGTTATATGCTGACCTGATTGATGATCATGAAATCACATCATTGTTGTTGATTGATCTTACTCAGCCTCCTCAATATAAGGCCGATTATGGGGGTTGTCCTGTCCTTCTATGATCTCCGTGGCAACGCCGTGTCCTCTGCTTTCTCAGCTGCTGTGCACCTGTATGTATATAATGGAATGCCCTCTGCTTTCCGAGTGAGGCAGAGCAAATGGCCCTTGATTATACAGCACAAACAAAGCAGAGCAGAGCAGAGCAGAGCAAAGTCACGCACCAGAACAAGACACCTCTATCGCTAAATATCCAAATTGTGTGCTTCAATATATAGCAGTAGATTTCTAAGAACATCGACCGTGCTTTGTGCTGTAAAAATGTGTTGATTAATTAGCATGCTTTTTCGTTCTGTTCATTTTCTAATGCAGCATGTATAATTAGATACTACGGGGTGTTCGGTTCAAAAGACTTTTCTGTGCTTGGAAACAAAGTTTCTAGCAAACCCAACACGGTGGGACCTTTTTACTACACGAAAACCTTCATGGAGAGTTTTTTTTTTTTTTTTTTAAAAAAGGCACTTGGACTAGAAAAAGTCATGGACTATTGAACCAAACAAGGTCTATACTACGTGATTTCTACTGAATTGTGATAAACCTATCAATTATTGATACATGTGCACAAAGTCTCCAACAGCGACACAGCGTGGCTCGTCAGCATCGGAGAGCGCTGTGCTTCCATTGACCGGCCGGGGCCCTCAATGGCTACGGCTTGTCGACTATTGATGCAAAAGACCAGTTGCCAGCTAGCCCCGGCATAGATTCAGCGCTCACGGGTCGTCGCCTTCGTCGTCGTCTCGTATGTGCTCCTCTGCTTCTGCTGCTGAATCAATCGGATTGGATCAGTAACCAGCCAGCCTCAGCACTAACGCCACGCGGGCCCAGTCCTTCCTCTCACAGGACGAACGGCAACCTTGTCCACACAAACAATCAAAAATCTCTTGCTCTGTACTACTCCTATATATGCAGACGCTCTCTCACCACAAAGTTGCTTAAACCTTGTCCACAGACCAAACCAGTTATAATTGCTAGCACAACAACCCCGACGTCCTCATTGCTCGATTAATGAGCTGCTGCATCAGCTTCACCACGACAATCCAATCCGGTCCGTTTATTTCTTTGTAGCACAGGCACAGCAGAGGAAATCATTAACTCTACTTGGTGGCATACAGCGGAGATCAACGGAGAAGCAAGGTGCCTGCATCTTCCTTCCATCTGCTCTGATCCCTCTATCTATCTACATCTCTTTGCTATGATCCTCAAAGAAAAAGAAGATTAATGCTGATGATGAGCTCTATCCAATTTGATGTGTTCTCAAAATTGTCCAACATAAGTTAGCAGTTTTTTTGGGGGTTTAATTTGCCTTCCTCTTCTTGTATATATATAGCACGCACGCCCCTTGTTCTGCTTAACATGAAGCGCGCCTTTAGTCCTACAATTAATTAGTCACCTACAGTACAAATTATTTTCGTTTGGCTAAGGGCCGGCGCCCGGCAGATATCCCAGATCCATCTAATGCATGATGATTTACTTGCTTATTGTAGGACTTGCGCTCCAACAATGGCAGCCATCCTGGATGCCTTAGCGCCCTATGTCAAGAAGCTGATAACAGACACGGCACAAGAAGAGGTTATCAAGTTGCTGGGCGTCTCTGAAGAGATGGCCAAGCTGAATGGCAACATGGATGGCCTTAGAGCCTTTGTTTCGGACGCTGAGAGGAAGCGCATCACCGACCAGAGCATGCAAAGATGGGTTAGCAAGCTGAAGAACGCCATGTACGATGCCACCGACATCATGGAGCTTTGTCAGCTGGAGGCCGACGAGCGCAGGGAGCTGGAAGAAGACTGCAGCAGCAGGGAGCAGAATCTGCTAGCTTGTTGCCAGCCAGTTCTGATGTGCCTTGACAACCCCATCACCACACACATCACGTGTGGGTACGCAGGGAAGGTGAAAGATTTCTTGCACCAACTTCTCTTCTGCCTGCAGAATCCCGCGTTCGCCCACGAGATAGGCAGCCGCATCAAGGAGCTGAACCAAGGACTGGAAGGGATCTATGAAGAGGCGGGCAGGTTGAACTTTGATATCAGCCTCCGTTCTTCAAACCGGGAGCCGAGGAGACTAACCCCTGGAGAGTTATCCGGCTATAGGACAATTTCACGTGTTGATGAGTCAGCCATAGTTGGGGAGCAGATAGAGAGGGACACAAAGGAGCTAGTTCAGGTGCTAACCACACATGACAAGAATCACGACATCAAAGTCGTGTCTATTATTGGCACAGGTGGCATGGGAAAGACTACTCTTGCCCAGAAGATCTTCAATGATGCAACCATCGAAGAGCACTTCAAGACGAAGACGATATGGTTAAGCATCACTCAACACTTTGATGAGGTTGAGCTACTGAGGACAGCAATCAAGCATAGTGGAGGCGACCAAGGTACCGAGAAGGACAAAGGCACTCTAACGGACATCCTAATACAGACGCTGTCCGGTGGAAGGTTTCTGCTGGTGATGGATGATGTGTGGAAAGTAGCTGTCACAAATATATGTTGTTGTGTATACCAGTCTAGTAGGAAAAACGCTCCTCCTCGGCTCCCGAGCGCCCGCCCTGGGCGCGTCGGGGCACCACCGCCGCCCGCCCAACCACCTCCGCCGCCGCCCTCCCCGGCCGCCGTCGCCGCCCGCTCGCCGCTGGCGCGGCGGCGGCCAGCGGCGCCGCCCTCAACAAGGGCGCGTCAGCGTCCCCGTCCCCCGCCCCCCTCTCTTCCTCCACCTCCCAGCAGCTCCCCTCCAACTGCCGCCGGCGGCCCTGCCGGCTTAGTGACGCCGGCCCGGCGGATCCGTGCCCCTCCGGCCGGATCCGCCCCAGGCGGCGATTTCCCCCTCCCTTCCGCCGGTCGCCGCCGGGCGGCGCACGGGCGGCTGCGCGGTATGGCCCGGGCGGCAATGGCTGGCGGATCCGGTCCCCCGGCGTCTCCGGTCCACCGGCGTCGACCTTGCGGCGGCGGGCGGCGCCTCCTCTTGGGCGTGTCCGCGGCGGCCGGCGGTTCGGGCCTCGGGCCCGGCTCTGGCGCCCGGCGATCCCTTCACTTCTGGGCTTCCGACACGACGCGCCGGCGCTTCAACGCCGCCCTCGTCGGCGGGGCGATCAGGCTGCGTCCAGCGTCGTCGGCCGGCTTCCTCGTCCGTGTTCGGTGGTGGCACCGCCGTGGTGGCGGGGCCAAGGTGGTGCGGCCTGCAAGCGTAGCCGTGGTGGCGCTCCGGGCATGCCGGGCCATCGCACCGGGCGCGCGGGCATGGGAAGCGGAGTTCGTGCGGCTCGTCGTGGGAGGGTGGTTCGTCTTGCGGTGGGGTCGAATGACCTTTGGTGCTCCTTTGGGCGTTGTCGGGCGTTCGCGGACGTCGATCTCCTTCATGAAGGCAACGCTTGAGCACTCCTGCGGCCTCTTCGACCCGTCGCTCCCCTTTCGTCGGTTGGTCGTCCCGCTGTTCCTATTTGTGCTACTTGTTTTTCCCACACCGGGTGGTCTAGCTTGCGGTAACTAGTCGTTTCGGGCGGATGCTTTGCCGAGGTGCTTTTGCTTGGGCGGATGCTTTGCCGCCGTGTGTATCCGATTGTGTCGTTTCCGGCGGATGCTTTGCCGCCGTGGTGCTCCTAGTCGCCGTCGTTTCGGGCGGTGCTTTGCCGCCGAGTTGACGAGCTTGCGTTTCCGGCATGCGCCTGCCACGAGGTCGCGGTCGTAAAAGAGCTGCGTTTCCGGCATGTTGCCGGGTCGCGGTCATTACGAGCTTGCGTTTCGGTTTTGCGCGGGCCGCCGAGGTCGCGGTTGTCTTTGCGGATGCTTGGTCGGTTTCTAGCGGATGCTTGGCCGCTATTTCTTCTAGCGGATGCTTTGCCGCTCTTGTCTTTCGGCCGGATGCTTTCTTTGCCGAGGTTGGTTTGGACGGATGCTTGGCGTCGGTTTCTAGCGGATGCTTTGCCGCTATTGTCGTGTTTGGTTCTAATCGCCGCTAGCTACCGGGTGTTGTGTGGTTTCTATTGTAATAGGTTCACCGTCGGGGTTGTTAGTTGGAGGGGTCCGCCCCACCCTCCCTTTCCGTTTCTTGCTTGCTTGTTTGTGTCGGGGTTTTCGTGGGTAACCCGAGGGTTACTCGCGTCTACCCCTTTGTATCCGATTACCGGCCGTTCTTTTGGCCTTTCGCTTAATGAAAAAACGCGCCAACTTAGGTGGGCGTGGTCTCGAAAAAATGGATGATGTGTGGAGCCAGAATGTGTGGAATGACGTGCTTAGTGTCCCAATCAGAAATGCTAGCAAGAAACAACCTGGAAGCAGGGTCCTTGTCACCACAAGATCTGCACACCTGCCACAGCAGATGCAAGCTGCGCTGCACCAACACCGTGTGAGGCCTCTTGGCAATGATGATGCATGGTCCTTGCTCAAGAAACAGCTACAGCCTGACTAGGTTAGTCTATTCCTACTCTATACAAATTGGACACCTCCATTAATTTACTCATAAAATGCGTATGAACTCTCATATGAATTCCTGGTGGAATCCTGGAAGTTCACGGGAGTAGCAAAAGGGACCAGCAAAACGATGATCTAGCTGACTTATCAAATAATGTAATAATAATATGAAACTAGGATCAGGTTAGCAACTAATTTCTCTCTCCATCTGTCTAAAGTCTACCAATCTCAAATTTGATCTTATTTTGTGTCAACAAAAAGTGTCATTATTTAAGGCATCAATTGGGTATCTTTTTTTCTTTTACGATCCAGACATTCACCCATGGCATGTATCGTTAGATTTAACATATGGACAATCGAATTTACAGTATATATATTTCATTTCATACTTGTGGATAATTTTTTAGTTGAACCTATGATAGGTTGGCTTAAATAAAGCTGCCCGCTTTTGGAATGTATGTTGTACTTGATTAGGTACGTTTTAATGTCTCCAATAATGCTTATATGACATGCTGGACAAGGAAGTAAATCAATAGTTCCACTAGCGCTTAGCCTGAGGCATTTGCATCACCGGCTTAGCAAATCATATTTGCCAAACTGTACAAAAGATTTGTATGCCAACTTTTTTTTTTTTTTTGAGAATTACACAGACAACGCAGAGACGCTCTCACAACACGCACGCACACTCACTCCTATGACCACACGTGCGCAAACCCTACCCCTATGAGCACCTCCGGGGATCGGGCAAAATTTACAGATTTGTATGCCAACTTCTGTAAAGGGAGATAGACGGGGGTTGAGCAAATTATCGGATCGGTGGGGCCACAGACACATCTGTGGACGCTTCACTTTCGGTTTAATGACCCATTCAACTAAAAATGAATATTTTAATGCATCTAACTTGTAGTATATACTCCCTCCATACCCAAAAAGTTTTGACGTTTAGGATAGTGACATGGTCTCCAAAACATAATTTTGACCTCTTTTTAGTATAATAGTATTTATCGAAGAGTCATATGTGTATACTTTCATGAAAGTATTTTTCAAGGCAAATCTATTTATATAGGTTTCACATTTGCAAACTCAACAATGTAAGTTATTGATGATTTATATTCTCAATGCTTGACCCAAACCTTGTCCTAAACGTCAAGCTTTTAGGGTATGGAGGCAGTATGCTCTAGCAGATTGATCCTGCACTCGGTTTAATGACCCATTCATATAAAAATAAATATTTTAATGCATCTAGTCTAGTTGGTATGTGTGGAGAAGACAAGTGGTGTGATTTTATTATGCACCTAGATATGCACTATGTCTAGATACATAATAAAAACTAGATATGACTTTGTTTTGCACCTACATCACTTCGTTATGCACCTAGAATAGCCAAAACGTTTTATTGTAATATTTCAGAACGGATGGAGTGAAATATACCACAAGTTTCGACTATGGTACTCATCCTAAAACTAATCGGTTGGCCAACATAAGTGTCATTATTTTATAGAAGCAGCATTGCAAATTGTGTTTCCGTGAAAATGTACATAAGCAACCTGACCATTGTCAGAAATATTTGAGAGGCTTAAATTAATTATTGGCAGGTAGCCGGAATTGACCAACTGAAAACTATCGGGATGGAAATTCTTGAAAATTGTGATGGCTTACCACTTGCAATTAAAGTGATTGGAGGACTCTTGAGCACAAAATACCCAAGTGAGATTGAGTGGAAAGCTATTTTAAACATGCCTGCATGGTCACTGACAGGATTACCCACAGAACTAGACAACCGGCTTTACTTGAGCTATGAGGATTTGTCTCCCGAGTTAAAGCAGTGCTTTCTCTACTGCTCACTGTTCCCTAAAGGTGAAAATATTAGACAAGACGTAGTTACTAAAATGTGGATCAGTGAAGGATTTATTAAAACACCAGACGAAAGTAGGACCTGTTCACACGAATATGGCTTAGAAGACTAGCAACACATTATTACCGAGAGTTAATAAAGAGGAATCTTATAGAACCTATGGAAGAATATTCTCTCACTGGATCTAGTTGTACTATGCATGATGTGGTCCGATCCTTTGCTGAATATATAGTAAGAGAAGAATCAGTTGTGATGGTTGGCCAAGAGCAGGCTACTAGTACTACAGGTGGCAGTGGGATGGTTGTACGTCGGATGGCTGTAGGACAAACCGTATCAATGGTGGAATGGGCTGCTTTGCAAAAGCACGAGTCACTTAGAACATTAATTATAAATTCTAGAGTAAGCTTTCAGCATGGTGATTCGGTGGCTAGATTCTCTAGTCTACGTGTCCTCTACATATTCCTTGCCAATTCTGATACACTGGTTCCCTCTCTATCTATGTTGAAGCACTTAAGGTACCTTCACTTAGAGGATACTGATATATCTAGGCTACCAGATGACATCCACAAGATGAAATTTCTGGTGTATATTTTAGTTGGTAATTGTGAGAAGTTGTGCTATCTTCCTAGGAGCATCATAAAGCTTGTGCACCTAAGATCTCTGAACATCACAAGATCAAATGTTAGTGTCATTCCTAAGGGGTTCAATGAGTTAACAAATCTAAGGTCACTTGAGGGCTTCCCAGTACATGTGGACATGGATGCAAGTAGTAGCTGGTGTAGTTTACAAGAGCTGGAGCCTCTCTCTTTGCTTAGGCGTCTCGAATTACATGGCTTAGAGAAGGTGCAGGACACCCGTATGGCTGAAAAGGCCCTGATAAGCAGCAAACGCCACCTCTTGTGTCTAGAGTTGCACTATAGTGCAAGTGGATGTACTGTAGGGACAGGCGGTGGTGACGCAGAGCAGCAACAACAACAGAGTGTGACTAAAGAGGTCTTGGAAAAGCTCTGCCCTCCAACCTGCCTAGAGGACCTTACTTTGATCTGGGGATATATTGGTCGCCAGCTACCGAACTGGATGTGCTCTCCAGCATCGGTAGACTTTAAGAGCCTGAGGCATTTAAGGCTTAGGAACCTACCTTGTTGCATCCAACTCTCTAACGGTCTGTGCTGCCTCCCGAATTTGGAATCGCTGGAAATCACGGATGCACCAGCCATCAAGCATATTGGGCCCCAATTCCATGTATCATCATGCTTGGCAGCTGGAGCTTCTGCTGTTACATCGGCACCATTTCCTAAACTGAGACATCTATATCTGCATGGGCTACGTGAGTGGGAGGAGTGGGAATGGAATGACTGTGAGGAGCATAGTGATGTGGAAACTACCATAGCCATGCCTTGTCTTCAGAGAATCCAAATCAATAACTGCAAGCTGAAGTGTCTTCCACCGGGCCTCGCCAGCAGCAAGAGGCATGCTCTTAGAGAACTGTACCTGTACCAGCTCACCAACCTGACACATGTGGAGAACTTCCCTTCAGTTGTGGATCTTGATGTGTTTGACTGCCCTAAGCTCAAGAGGATCAGCGGACTCCCCAGGCTGCAGAAGATTAGGATCGTTCGCTCCACAAAGCTAGAGGTTCTAGAAGGTGTCCCAGCACTCGACAGCCTTGTACTAGAGGACGCCACCATGGACACCCTTCCAAAATACCTGCGAGCTGTAAACCCAAGGTATCTCGAGTTGGGTTGCAACAAGAAGCTACACAAATCTTCCTTATCACCAGGTAGCTCTGAATGGAATATGATCAGCCATATTGGGAAGCGTAATATCAACTACCTTGAAGATTGAGATGGCGACCAAGACAGATAACTGCATAGCTGCATCGAAGATGGCTCATGTGTTCAGGTAAATTGCATTAATTCATTCACTATACCGGAAGTGGGTCTGCATATTATTAATTAATTATTATTGATTGTACTCTGATTGGTCGCAGGAAAGATTTAATTGGACAACACAGCACAGCACAGTGGTGATACAACCTAGCCTGACAAGAAGACTTCCAGATTTGCCAATATGTTCAATTGTCTTACACAGTGCTTCTCTTCACCTTTTCCCTCTTCAAGTCTCGCACGTGTACATTGTATCCTATTCTATATATCTGCCAGATGACTGGAGTCTCAAGTCATTCGGGTCATCCTGATGACGACTGCAAGCATCCTGCAGCATCGATGTTCTGTCCTGCACTCAGGTAAAAATAAACCGCTTTTCTTTCACTATGCCGAAAGTTGCTTCCAGATAATATAATTGATTAATTGTTGCTTGTACTTCAATTCCTTGTTATTTCATTGCATCAATCACTGATAGTTCAATCATTTGTGATCAGCAGGCAGGAAGAGCTTTCATTAATTCGACCACACAAAGGCACAGCGGAACATCAAAATATATGATGATTAAACAAAGTGTTTCGACAATGGTTAACACTCAATTGTCTCACATCAAAACAAAAACACTGTGCTGGTGTTCACCAATTTCTTCATCAGGTCTGGCATAAGTATGTTTATTATCATCTCATCTATTTGTAACTGTAACTTTTCTCACTTAGTACGTATTTTCATGTGTCATTATGAACTGACGGTGTTAGTAATGTGTGCAGGGATTCAGGATCCTTATGGCAGAGCCACGTGATGTTAGCTTTGCAATGGCAAGTGGAAGCGAGATGTGCTTGGCAGAAGTACATCTCCAGCACACAGTCCTCCAACTCTGCTCAGTTGCAGAATGTCAGCATACTGCCAAATTGTGGTTACCGTCAGCGTCTCCTGCACTCTTGTAGTCATGACCATGGATGTATATTTGTACACTCCATATGTTTTTTTGAAGTCATGGACTTATATATATTTGCACATGCAATGGGTGTGAAGTCTTGATCATGTAATGAACTGAATGTGTGATGATGAAAGCAGACACGAACATTGTACACTGACCCGATTGATGATCATAAAATCAGATTAAAATCATTATTGTTGATCGATCTTACCCAGCCTCCTCGATATAAGGCCGATTATGGGGTTGTGCTGTCCTCTGATCATCGTGGCAACCCTGTGTCCTCTGCTTTCACACCTGCACTGCACCAGTACTATGGAAGGCCCTCTGCTTTCCAAGGGAAGCAGAGCAAATGGCCCGGACAAGCCTTCATTATACAACAGAAACAAAGCAGAGTAGAGCAAAGTCACACCCTCTGGTTTAGTAACTTGTCTGGTTTGATGTATAATATATGCAGTTGTCAAAAAAAAAAGTGTCCACGCACTCGA
The DNA here is from genome assembly GCA_015847255.1 of Hyparrhenia diplandra. Lineage (NCBI taxonomy): Eukaryota > Viridiplantae > Streptophyta > Magnoliopsida > Poales > Poaceae > Hyparrhenia > Hyparrhenia diplandra. Next base: position 443,256 of record JADLZK010010753.1, on the reverse strand, counting down.
CAGAACTTTGTGCATGGGATAGACAAAGTCTCCCGTCTATCCGATGGATCAGTCAATTTGTGGGGACGAACAAGACTGATCACAGACAAAGTCTCTGTCGTCTATCTAATGGATTAATGAAGTTCCAGTACGTACTCCCTCTGTCCCTAAATAGATGTCATTCTCACTTCCCGGTGTCAACGTTTTCTGCTAGAAGAATTATATATTAAAATATATAAATATTTATGCTAAGTAATTAGTATCATCGGAAAGATCTTTAAGTCTAGTTTTTAATAAATTTATTTGAAGATATAAATGTTGCACCTATTTTATACAAACCTAGTTTAAGTTGTGAAAATTTGACCAACACGCAACCCATAGCGACATCTAAAAAAGGACGGAGGGAGTACTACTGTGTAGCTGGTAGGGGACATGAGCGGATAGCTGTCATATGAACCCGAGAGTGACGAATGTACGGGGTCATTAGTGCCAATCTACTACTTCTATGTTTGTAAGACCCACTAAGGAGTTCTCGGCTCCCGGTGAAGCCACCTCCTCACCAAGAACTCATATCCCCGTCGGCTATCACGTTCCCCTCGGACCCCCGCTTTTGATCTGTTCCCCCCCCTCCCCCCCTCTCCCGCTTGTTGAATGGATCCCACTACTCAACCATGTTTGATGATGATCTTTCAGTCACCACTATGCCACAACACCGAATCACCATTAGAACATCGACGCTAAATATCATTTTTTTAGGGATAGATAATCGACGCTAAACATACTTAGAGATGGTCTGACGTGAAAACTAACATTTACCGATGTACCATTTGACGCTATAGATATCTGACTTCAGCATCTAATTATCTAACGTGAAAAATATATACGGAGGCACACTGTCTGACGCTAAAAATATATGGACCCCACATAGGGCAAGCTTATACACCCGTATTATGACCATATATTGATTCTTAGAATTTTAAACCACTTTTTGGTATTAATATTTTTTTGTCGGAGTCACCAAAATAGTAGTTTGAGTCACGTTTAGCAAAACACTTCATTTTCCATCCATTATTAGAATGTAAGCTCAAATAAAACATGTGTTCTTACATACATGTTTTTGTAATTTTTGGCATTGTTAGATAGGGCGTGTAGTTCAAATTGTAGTGATTCTCCAAAAACATGTGGAAATTCATTTAAATGATATAAAATCAAAAATATAGATCTCAGTTATCTGCAAAATTTTTGTAGTTGATGACTGTTTTAGTTGAATTCACCTGTAGTTTAAAAATTATGTCTTATTTGATGTGGAGTTCATAACTTTTTTAGAAGAAAAAAGTGTGAATTCACACCATTACTGTGCAGCCCAATAATGATGGCCTGCTCAGCCCATTACATTGGCCCGATCAATTCCTGCTATTGGAGGAATACTTGATGAATCAAAACCGTTGGATCGAAAGCACAGGTATATAAATATCTCTTCATCCCTACGAAACCCTAACTTGCTACTCTCTCTCTCTCTCTCATCTCCTCACCTGCCCACCGTCACTTTCGCCTCCACTCCATCCTCCAGGATGCAACCATAAGGCATGGCCGCGCCCCTCCATCAATCCAGGTCGTCCCAAGCGTGTTGCTCCCCAACGCGTGTTGGATCCAAAGTGAGAGGAGGCATGGATCCGGTGAGAGGATCCGGTGAGAGGAGGCATGGATTTGGCCATTTGCTCCCCCCCCAACGCGTGCTGGATCCAGTGAGGGAGCACGCAGTCGGGAGGAGGCAGCTGCATGTTCTCGTCTATTTTGGACTCTGCATGTTCTCAATCCGGTGAGAGGAGGCATGGATCCGCCATACGGCGTCGGCGCTCCCCACGATGGCCACCACTCGTGTGCTCCCCACTCGATAGCGATGAGCGCTCTAGCGCCGCTCCCCTCCAAGCCACGAAGGTATATCACATTTTCTGGGCTCCAACCGTCGATAGGGAAGTGTTGTCTTCACTTATATTTTCTGGAGCTCCAACCGTCGATCTCACATTTTTCCCGGTGATGATCTGCCCATCTCCTTCCAGCCTTCACTTAAATGATAGATATTTTGAATAGCTGTTTTTCTTTTCCTCTCTGATGTCTTGAGTTATATCACCGATAACTGTGATGATTTGATTCTCATGAAAAAAAGTTGAGACTTCAGCTATTGCAAAATTAGTTTTTTGACGGTGCGGGTTAGAACTTAGAATTGGTCTATAGAAAATTTGGTCTAAACTTAATCACTACATTACATCAAAGTTGTATGCACGGTATGGGTTAGAACTTAGAATTTGAGATACTCAGGACTCACCTCTATATTCTTATTGTGCCCTTGAGTTATGAGAGTATAGAATGGTCAGTTACATGAAATTAAATTGCTAGCAGAATGTGAGATGCATGCTCTTGTTACTATAATGGATCCTTTCTGTTTCCCAGGCCGTCACCACCACTTACTTTATCTACTCTTCTGGCTTTATTTGAGAATACATGTTCAGACTAGTAGTGAAGAAATGAAAGTTCTGAATATGCACTTTAAATTTCATTATTAGCTTTATAAAAACATTGTGAAACAAGCTTTAAAAAATGTCTTTTATACTCTTAAGGTAAGTGTTGACAGAGCAGTTTCGAAGGTAAGTGTTTATCATTACCGATGCATGACATTCTTCACATATATAATTGTTTCACTTCAGGGATAAATATTCAGTGAATCTGTACATTATTACTTGTGCTAGCACTTTGCATTAACTTGTGCTTGGAATGATGCATAGGAATGCTTGCATGTGTGTTGGCAGTAGCACTAGAAGGTGGTCATGTCCAATCTATTCAAACCTGAACCTATTTAGTTTCCTTAGTTCAATCTATTTAATTTTTATAGATTTCACTGGATATGTATATTCCATGGATTGATTTTTGACCTATGCCATAATTTTACATCTAATACTTGGTGCTGTCAACATGCTTGGCTTGTTCTCTCCAGTACTACACTTTTAGGCTCTAGCCTGACTATTCTTGATTGTTCTTTGTTCCCAGGTGCACTCATGTTGCTGATAGATGAGAATTGCAGTTTGGAGGATAGCAAACTCAAACTCATCATGTAGGACAGCTTGGGCTGCGGCAGTGTCTGCTGCAGTTTTTAAACTACAAACTATAGTAGCTTGAACTCCTATAATCGCAGCCATAGTTTTTGAACTACCACTGGTGTTTGTAATGGTTGATCTTATATACTAGTTATTGGCGCGCGCCCATGCGCGCGGGGTTCATGCCGCGGATATGGTGCTGGAACGAAGCAACAGTTTGACCAGCACTATTTCATCAGACATGTGCTAGACGGATGAACACCACATTATACAATAATTAATTAATAAACAGGACAGCACAAGAACGCTCAGCATCATCTACGAATAGTATTATGCAATTGTTAGGTGGGACAATAGACCTTCAGGCCCCACATAGCAGCATACACAAACATTATCTAAAGGCAACATAGGTAGGGTGTGCGACAAGCATCCGGGTCTCACATACATTGCATATTGGACATGGCAAAAGCCACAGCAAAGACACGCTTAGCATGGTCGTGCACAAAGGACTTTAGATGATGCATCTTGTTCGTTGACAAAGCTCCCCTTTGTTTGGGAAGTAGTGTGTCGTCAGAGACTGCAGCTCGGAAGAGACGGCAATTCAAAGACGCCGCGTTCAGCAAGGATTTTGATAGAGAACTGATGTAGGATTAGCAATCTTCTTCTCACTTGCTTTCTTTCTTGTGATGCCTTACTGTTCAGGTGTAAGCAAAGTGGAAGCACGGCTGAACTATTCAGACGCGCGAATCATCATCTTTTGCACCTTGGTAGCATTTGTGAGTTTATTTGGTTTGTCTTCAAACAAAAATGATCATGAGTACTTGAGTAGGCCACAATCCAATAGACTGATCTTTAACCCCAACCAATTTTGACCTACAGGCATAATCATAAGCTTTTAAGAACCATTCGAACCTTTTGACCAAACATAAGGACATAACATTCTCTACATAGAAATCTTCACCTATACATGACACCACTAACTACAAAAAATGCCAATCTACAGGAGCTGAAGTATTAACTAAATCAATATCCAAGCAAAATATTTAATGCTGCTACCAGAATATCCGAGATATACATTACTTAAGGAGCATTTTTAGTCTCCCCTTAACAAACATGGCATCAAAGAAAATCAACAACAATGAGTGCGATTTAAGTTGGTATTTAAAAACAACAAACCATGTATTTGTTTAAACAAAGAGGTCAAACCGGACACATGTTTACACTATTCAGATCCATGTAGTGGACAAAGACTTGCAAATCATATAAAGATAGGTACCTTGAAAGCCACAAAGTTATGTTCTTTTTGCAATAGAAAATAGCTAAAAATTTCATCTTTGTAAAACCAGGTGCAAATCTGTACATAAACCAGCTTAAAGCGTTTTTGAAGAATAGAAATTTGCTTATAGCAGCCTTCAAAATTAAATATATGAGTATCTCCTTATATCTCTACAACACCTTGGGTGATACCATAGTTAGTAAAAACAACAGGCTGAAAGGATTTGTTCGCTGAATACATTATGCAATATATATAAATTATGCAGCTTTCCATATGAAGTTTTTCAGGATCTAACTTAATTTTTTATCAATATAATATATGTAGCTTTCCCACCTGTCCATTTTTTTTTTAAAAAAAGAGTATTGAAATTATGGACAGTCCCAAACTCATATCACGGAACCTGATATTTAAACTCCAACCACTTAACACACGTGCAAATTATTTCTGAGTAAGCACAAATATTCAACAACTTATATAATGCATACCATCAACAAAAAATAAAAGACCGTAGTATTGGTAGAAGAAATGTAAGCATACCATTTTAGGTTGTGCTATGAGCTTCAAAATTCCAGCGGTTAACAAACCTTTAAGAAGCATGCATCCTGCACCGCAACAAATGCTATAAGGAACTATGTAAAGTGGCAATCCAGCAAGGCAATCCCGAAGAGTGAACAACAAAACTCAAGTTGCAATTCAATAATTCAAAAATTTGGCAGATGTAGAGATCTTTTGGGACCAACGATATAGAGGGGATGAAACTTCGACCATGAAAACATTACTAAAATCAGCTATGGCATATAAAACCGAAACTAAGACATATTTGCTTGTAGATTTATATCATTTCATTTTAAGTAGACACGGGTCAGCTCACAAAATAAGAAACAATGCTATCTAAGTTCTATACATGACCTCGGAGGCCATCAACATAAGAAACAATGCTATCATAGGTTTTCCAACACGTAAGAAGCCACTTAACCGCACTTGCATTGGAAATTAGCAGAGATTTACACCACTACAGATGCAACCTTCATTATGTACAAATATCTCAAATGTTAGAAAAAGAACAATCGGATAACATGCAAAATATCATGAAGAAAAACAAAACCGTAAGGCACCTTTTTTTCTTGATATAATGAATAAGTGAGCCATGGCCTCGAGAGTTTACCCGATCCTCCATCCGTCGATTGTTCGAAATCCCAATGGCTTCATCCGCATTGCCCTTGGGCTATATAGGAAGGAGCAACCTTCAAATAAACTCCAAATATATGGTTACACGATCCATTACAAATATTCAAAGAGTAGCAAAACAATCCATTGCTTTGGATTTAAAATAATATCATATGCATAAATATTTGAGCTATCTCAAATAGGGAAGTACTAACAATTTTTCAAGCTCAATAAGATTAACTAACCCTAAAGCTACTTTGTACATGTCCGAAAAACATTAAGTGGCAATCTTGAAGGGTCAGATCACATCAAAATCCTATGACGCGTGTGCAAAAATATACTTTGGATTGAACCATTTCATTTCATACCAAAAAAATAGACCGCTAATCCAGCCAGCTTGTGGGATCACTCCTGCCCCCCCTTAGCCTTCGCTCGGAGGGGCGGGAAGGGGGCGAGGGCTTCCCACAGGTTGAGTCGAAACACGGGATGAGGAATGGGGGGACCTCCGGTCGGCCCGACCTTCACCTGGGTTGCCGAAGGTCGGGAGGATCGGAGGACTTGGGCCTCCGGCGGGGAGGTATAAGGATAATGCGTGGGGCGAGACGTGGATGTGAATAAAAGCGAGTAAATGGCCCTTAAACTGGCCAACAACAACCACCCCTTTCCTTGAGCCCGTGCACGGGTATTTATAGGAATACAAGGGGTCGAGGGGCTGATTTACAATTTGGTACATGGTAGGTAGGGGAACACACACTTACACCTAGGCCCCCCGGGGGGCAAGCCAAGAAACTATTCGTGCAGGGGTTAGTACGGGAAAAACACGTGTGACTCCTCCCCGCCCGGGAGTCGTAGGGTTTCCCGCCCCGGCCGCCGGTCCCGTGCACCTACGGAGGGGGCGGTTCGGGAGGGGCCCCTCCGCCTGGCTTTCCCAAATGCTTGGGGCTCGCGTTGCTTGGGGGAGACCCCTTTGCCGGCGCTCCCCCGTCGCGTAGGGGGCCGTCAAGCTCCCGGCTTCGGATGCCGACTTCGGGGGCCACCCTTGACGGAGGGGTGACGCTTCGCCGTTCGTGTCTTCGCGGAGGGTCCTCCGCTTGCTGATCCCGCAAGACTTCGCAATATGTTAACGGAGATTAATTCTTGGCCCCCGTAGTGAGGCTTGCGGGGCTGCCGGGCCGGGCGAGGGTCCCTCCCCAACAGCAGCCCTCGAAGGTCCGGTTCCCTCCGAGGGGGCCGAGCAGCGAAAAACGTCCTTCCGGAGGGTCCCGTGCGGTGGTGTGCTTGCCGCCCCATGGGCCCTTGCCAGCCCGCCCCCGGCTGCTCGTGGGCCTCGCGGAGGTGGGCCTCGCCCTCTTGCTTCTCCAGCGTTAGGGTTTGGCTGCTCTTGGTCGGATGCTGTTGGTTAGTTTGGGAGTGACGCGGATCGGGGTGGACTGTGTTTGTTTAAGGGGTACGGATGCCGTTCGTTTTGCCGCGTGGGGCGGATCGGAGGGTGCGTTGTTTTTGGGATCCGGGCCGCGATCTTCGGGGTTTGCGGCTGGGTACCGCGCGCCCCCCCCCGTCCCGGCCTATAAATACGCACGGTTGGTGAGATTAGGGTTTGTGCTCTCCTTTTGCTTCGACGCTCTCGCTTTCGCCTCCTTTTCACGCTCGCCTTCTTATTTGCGCTGCCCTAAGTTCGCCTGCTCTTTTAGCGGAGGGTCCCTTTCGCTGCGGAGGGTCCATCGATGGCTCGCACCAAGGAGACCATGAGGCCCAAGACCGTCGTCGAGTGCTTCGAGTTCCCTCAGAGCAAGAGCACCGACAAGTCCCCGGGCGTTCGAAGGAGCATGAGTTCTTCCACAGAAGCGTTTCCGCGCCTCGGAGGGCGAGACGGTGCAGCGCCCGAAGCCCGGCGAAGTCATCGTCTTCGAAGAGTTCTTCCACGCGGGCTCCGTTTCCCGTGTGCGAGCTCGTCTTTGGGGGTCTTTGCGGAGGTTCAACCTCCGCTTCCACCAACTCACGGGCGTCGTGCTTTCCGCGCCCGATGACGTATGTCCGGGCGTCTTCGCCCGTCGGCCGGAGCCGACGGTGGACGGCTTCATCGGAGCCCACACCGCACTATCAGCCGCGCACCGTCAGGGCGACGGAGGAGGAGGTCTTCCGCGCCCAGTATGGCATGTGCAGTTTCATCCCCCGCAGCGGGGTGGAGGCTCCTGCCGCGGCGCAACGGAACAAGTGGGGCGCCGACTGGCTCGACCACTGGTTCTATTACTAGTTGGAGGGTGCGGAGGGGCTCTATGGCGATCCGGAGTCCCTCGCCATCGCGAAGGTGAAGCCCGTGAAGACGGCGGAGGCGACGAGGGAGCCGGACGCCCTTCGCGCGTCGATGTCCCGCCATGTTGCGCGCGGGACCCGGTGGAGGAGTTCGCGGGCGGCGCAGGTACAAGTCCCGTGGGCGGGGTGTGCCTCCGCTGAGGTTGCGGACTCGGCGAGTATGCCCCCAAGGGGCTGAAGGCGTTGAGGTTTGACCTCGAGACGATCCGGCCCGAGCCGCTTGAGGCGGCGAAGGGCGATAAGGTGGAGTTCGCCTGGCCGGTGATGGCGGAGGCCACCGCCTGCCCGACTTCCTTATTGGAAAGTTGGAGGCTTCGAGGTCCGGCGGATCCGCGCCGCCTCGCCGCCGACCGCCGGGTGAACCGGGTCTTCGACCGCTTCGGTCGGGCTACGAGGACTGGCCGACCGAGGCCGAAGCCATGGATGCGTCATGGATGCGGGGAAGAAGAAGCGGGGGTCCGCAAGGCCGCACGCGCTTGGCGGCCGCGCCGGAGCCCCCCGCCAAGCGGGGGCGCTCGTCCTTCCGCCCCCCCCCGCCGCCGGAGAGGGCGGGTTCTTCGGGGCCGGGCGGGTCTCGGGTGGCGGACCTCGGCCGCTTCCTTATCTCCGACGATGAGGATGAGGCGGAGGACGCGGAGGCGGACGCGGAGGCGGTCGAGGAGGCGGACGCGGAGGAGGAGGCCTCCGACGACGGCTCCGACTATGAGGAGGCCGAGAGGAGCCGTGGGCGGGGGCCCTCCGAGGAAGAGGAGGGGGACGGCGGGACGACGGCGGCGAGGGGGTGGCGCGGAGCAAGTCCGTCGTGACTCGCCGCATGAGCACGCGGGTGCCCCGCCCTATCGGCGGTGCCACGTGTGGGCGGCGGGCGAGATTTGGACGACCCTCCGAGGCCCTCCGGGAGTGGGAAGGCCCTTTGGGGGAGCGGGAGGCCCTCCTCGCTGCCTTATGTGGCGGAGAGACGATCGACATCGATGATGTCGACGTGGAGCCGCACACGGGCATCGACCTCCGCGACACCCCCTTCGCCAGCTCGGAGGTTGAGCGGAGGATGATTGGGCGCGTCTTCGATCGCGTGCGCCTGCCGGAGGCGAGATGCAGTGGCGAACCTCTCCCTCTCTGATATCCATGAGGATATCAAGGTGAAGACATCGGAGTTGCTGGTGCCGGGCGCGGGGGCGGCCATCCGTGAGGGCCGGGATTCCGTCGACCACGCGGGACGCCCGAGGAAGGCCTCTAGCGAGCTCAAGGAGAGCCGGCGGGAGGCCCGGCGAAGGAAGGCGGCCACCGATGAGGCGGAGCGCCCGAGGGAGGGAGGTGGCGGACCTCAAGGAGGGTGCAAAGGTTCTCCGCGGGAGAATGAGCGCCTGACGTCGGAGGCGCGGGAGGTCCGCGCAGCGCTGGAGGTGGAGGTGGCGGCCGGCGAAGAGGCTCAATGATCTTGAGCTGCCCTGGTATGCGGAGGCGGAGGCCTTCAAGGCGGTGCTTGATGCATTCTTGGGCGGAGTCGGGCCGCTTCTTCCGCTGCTCGCCAAACCCGGACCCTGCCCTTGTTGGCGCCCGGATGCGCCGGGAGGTGGGGAGTTGCCGGCCGGTGGCTCGCGCGGGCGGACTTCGAGCCCGCACCGCCGCCGTCGCCTTCGAGGGGGCCCTTCGCCATCTGGATTGCGCGCATCGGGAGCCGTTGTCGAGGCCCCGGACCGCTCACTTCCCTGGCCCCGACGAGGTTAGGGCCTCAGCGGAGGAGCGGGACGTGAAGCGCTTTGCGACGGCCTTCATCAAGCGCTTCTGGTACGACGGAGGGCGGGAGCTTGCTCTGGAGTTTGCGAAGGCTGATCTGGCCAGGAAGGTTGGTCACTTGTTTACTTTTGTTGTCTGTTCGCTTCTTTTCCTCTTTGTTTGTTGCTACTTCGCTGTCTTGTGTGCTGACTTGGTGTCGTTCTAGGCTCCTGCTTCTTTGCCCGAGAGGAGGGGGCTCCCAGGTCGCCGGAGGAGATACAAGTCGCCGGACGGGTTGAGGTGCCAGGGTCGCTTCCGGGCGATTCTGGTGCCTCCGCCGCGGCTGAAGCTGTGAGCGCCATCCCGGCCTCTTCGGCGCCCGCCTCCGGAGCCGCGGCTTCTCCCACTCTCCGCGCATCTCCAGACGACGCCTCCGCCTCGGCCGTGCCCTCGGATGCTGCTCCGGCCCCCACCATGCCTCCGACGACCCCTCCGGCCGCCGATGCCGCTGCGGCCTCCGACGCAGAGGTAGCTTAGGGCTCCTTAGATTGTGCGGAGTTCATTCTTTCCCAGACGAGACAATCATGTGCTGTGAAACTCTTGGCCTTCGGGCTTTTTAAGTTGAATGATGAATACATGGCTGTAGTGGCTTCGCTATTTTCTCTTCTCGCTGCCTGCTCCGCGGTTTGTTTCTGTCGAAGCTGGGGCTAATAGTACTTAATGGTTGTGTCGGCCGCGCAGGTACCCGGGGGGCCTGCGCGGAGGGTCCTCAATGTGGTTCCGCTGATGATGAACCGGCAGGACATGTTCATTTCGGGGGAGAGTTGGGTTCATGCGATGCAGAGGTTCCCTGGGTTGCCCTTCGAGCGGTTCTGGTGGGGCCGGATCAGAAAATATGATGTTATCAACCGGGGCTCGGAGGTCTTCTAGCGGACTCATGACTTGACAGGGCGCCAAGTGGAGCGGGTTCTCTTCGGAGCAGATCCTGGCCAAGCGGTGTTGGAGGACGATATCGAGGACGACGAGGCTGTTGCCATCGCGCTCGGTCATGCGGCTTGCTGGGTTGATCGCGGAGGCCGGGTTGTTATTCCGAAGCAGGAGGAGCCGGGCTTCGAATGGAGTGATATGCGGCGGGTCTACCGGCGTCGCGTTTTGAGTGGTGATCTGCCACTGGTTGTATCGGAGCCTCCGATACCGGAGGTTTGTGATCCTGGACGAGTTGGTGGAGGTGGTGGACGTAGAACAGTTTGTGGAGCGTGTTGCGAAGGTGTTGGTTAGAGCTATTTTACACGGGGTTGTGACTTCTGTAGCAGAAGAAGTGTGTGCCGAAGGGCTATGACTTGTTCGCCCATGGGTGGCTTATGTACTTTTGTTGCTGTCGGTTGAATAAGGATATAATTTTCTTTTGGTTCGAGATTCGCGCTTATCGAAGGTAGCCACGTTAGACAGTGGCGTCCCCTATTTTCTTTTGGTGCGAGACTCGCGCATATCGAAGGCAGCCGCGTTAGACAGCGGCGTCCCCTATTTTCTTTTGGTGCGAGACTCGCGCATATCGAAGGTAGCCGCGTTTAGACAAATAAGCGTCCCCTATTTTCTTTTTGCGAGGCTCGCACATATCGAAGGTAGCCGCGTTTAGACAAATAATTTTCTTTTGGCGAGACCCCTATTTTCTTTTGGTGCGAGGCTCGCGCATATCGAAGGCGGCCGCGTTTAACTAGACGCGGCTTGACTTTTTATTGCGGGTTTTGAGTTTACAATATTCTTTGAGGGTTCGGAGGACCCTTCCCGCGTCGCAGGGTTCCCTGTTGAAGCGAGTGGTTGCTGCGGAGGTGCGTCCTTGGATTTTTGCGAACCCGCGACTCATCGTCCAGAGGCTTGGGTGAGGACGGTCCCTGGCGCGAATTGGAACTCTTGCGGAGGTGGCTTCTGTGGGTTGGTCCCTGTGCTTTGCGTCTACCTATCCTCGTTGAATGGCGGTCGTGCTGGCTGTTGTTGTTGGGTTGCCTTCTCACGTTCGTGTTCAGGGTTGCGTCGTGCCCCCCTTCGGAACTTTGACTCCTTTGGTGGAGTTGCCCACAGGAGAATGTTACATTCTCCATTGTGGTATCTCCTTCATAGGAGTCTCCGCTCGAGTTGGCCGCGTTCCGCCGCGGGGTTCCCCGAGTTTTTACGAGGTGCTCCCCGGGCAGGTGGCGTAGGTGGTTCTGCGGAGGACCGAAATGCTCTAGTTTGTCTCGCATTTGGTCTTTGTTGGTTTGCGGAGATTTGGATGTTTCGCTGCCTCGGGGCACCTGTAGCGCTGTTGCTCTTCATTGCGCTTCGGGGTGTGCATCGGGGGGTCGGGCTCCGTTTACATTTTCCATTGTGGTGCCTTCGCTGGGTTAGGGGGCTGTGGGTTTCGGAGGTATCCTGGCGTCTGCTCTATAGGATCGGGAGTTGGCTAGGGGTGGTAGCATGGTGACGTGTCTGGCTGATGGCTGCTCTCTTCCTAACACGGGACTCGTGGGGGGGGGGGTTTGGTTTTATAGTGCTCCCGGGGGAGGGTGCTCCTGTGGGTGGTGCTCTTTGTGTTGGGTGGATGCCATAAGTGCTTGGTGTGGTTATGGTTTGTACGACGGAGGTCTTGTCCTTGGTGGGTGGTGTCTTGAAGCAGTGGTTGGGGGTTAAGGCTGTGCGGCGGAGGTCTTGTCCTTGGTGGGTGGTGGTGTTAAGGCTGTACGGCGGAGGTCTTGTCATTGGTAGGTGGTAGTGTTACGGCTGTACGGCGGAGGCCTTGTCCTTGGTAGGTGGTGGTGTTAAGGCTGTACGGCGGAGGTCTTGTCCTTGGTAGGTGGTGTCTTTTGATGTTGAGCCCCTGGCGGAGGTGCCGGGTTCTCCCATTTCTGTTGTGCCCCCGTGGGGCCCGGACTTCGTAGGATGCCGGATGTGCCTGTTGTGAGCCCCTGGCGGAGGTGCCAGGGCGCCCGACTTTTGTGTGCCTCCGCGCGACTCATACTCGGAGGGCGCGGGGCGACTTCATTGCGAGCCCCTGGCGGAGGTGCCAGGGTGCCCGTCTTTTGTGCGCCTCCGCTGGTCTCATACTCGGAGAGGGCGGGGCGACTTCATTGCGAGCCCCTGGCGGAGGTGCCAGGGCGCCCGACTTTTGTGCGCCTCCGCGCGACTCATACTCGGAGGGCGCGGGGCGACTTCATTGCGAGCCCCTGGCGGAGGTGCCAGGGTGCCCGTCTTTTGTGCGCCTCCGCGGGTCTCATACTCGTAGAGCGCGGGGCGACTTCATTGCGAGCCCCTGGCGGAGGTGCCAGGGTGCCCGACTTGGCATGAATTAAAATGAGTTTTTATTGGTTTGACCGAGCCGGGGGTGCAGCCTTGCGCTGTCCCCCCGAGCGTGGGCAATCCCAGTTACCTTCGCGCTGATGAGGGCTGGATGACATCAGCCAGCCCCTTTCAGTGCCATGCTTGAGTTGCACCTTTCTCCGATATGGGGGGAACTATCCTGCATGTATTAGATATTGGTGCTGCCTCATTAAAAAACCTTGCGCCCCTTCGCAAGGAAAAAGAGTGCAGCCCGTATTGTTCATGGTCTTGAGTTTAGGAAAAAAAAGGAAAAATGAAGTGGTAACATGAGTGGAGCCCCTTACAACTCGCGAGTGCCTGGTACACTGCACCGCTAGGGGTAGTACTTGCGGAGGTCATCGACGTTCCATGTCTGGCGGAGATCATGGCCTTCGAGGTCTTGCAGGTGGAAGGAGCCGGGTCTTGTGCTGTTTGTGACTAGGTAAGGGCCTGCCCATTTGGCGACGAACTTGCCAGCCATCTTCGTGTTCTGCTTCCTGATTAGTACGAAGTCTCCGACGGAGATCGTGCGGAGGCTGAGTTTCTTGTTTCTCCATCTTGTGGTTTCTTCTTGGTATGCACGGAGGTTGAGGACGGCCATGTTTCTTGTTTCTTCGAGGAGGTCCTTTGCGAGTGCCTCTTCTTCTGGGGGGGCTTCGCTGGTGACTCTTGGCGATGCATGCTTCAGTTCTTCTGGGAGGACGGCTTCTTCTCCGAACAATAGCTTGAAGGGCATGAATTTGGTCGCACGGCTCTCGGAGGTGTTGTGTGACCACACCGCGGGAGTGAGCTCCTCCGCCCATTTTCCTCTTGGCTTCGCGTGGACCTTCGCGCTGATACCCTGTAAGATTATGCCGTTGGCTCTTTCAACGAGCCCGTTAGATTGGGGGTGCCTTACGGAGGCAAAGTGTATCTTGGTGCCTATTTGGTGGCAGAACTGCTTGAAGCCTTCGCAATCGAACTGAGTGCCATTGTCGACTGTTATGCTCCGCGGGGTTCCGAAGCGACAGACGATCTGCTGCCAGAAGAACTTTTGTACTGAGTGAGAAGTTATGCTTGCGAGAGGGCGGGCTTCGATCCATTTGGTGAAGTATTCGACAGCCACTACTGCATAGCGGAGGTTCCCTGGAGCCGGCGGCATTGGCCCGATAAGGTCTATCGCCCATCGCTGAAGGGGCCAGGTGGGACAGATGAGGGTTATCGGAGCCCCTGGCCTGTTAGAGTGGTGCGCCGTCAGCTGGCATCCTTCGCAGCGCTTGACCAGGTCTGTTGCATCGTTGAGAGCGGTAGGCCAGTAGAAGCCTTGCCTGAACACCTTTCCCACTAGTGCTCTGGGGCCGTTGTGCGAGCCGCAGATGCCTTCGTGTACCTCCGCTAGGATGGCGCGGCCTTCGCCGGTAGATATGCACTTTAGCCATGGGGCGGTTACGGATGCTTTGTACAGCTTGTTGTCGACTAGACGGTAGCCTCGGACCTTCTGCTCAACCCTCTTTTGTTCTTCCTTAGACTGTGGTTCGAAGTGGCCTCTAATGAATGCAATGATCGGGGCTCTCAATCTTCACTGTGGATGGCGCCGATTTCGGAGGTGGGTCGTTTTCTTGGATCGCGGGGCTACGTAGCACTTCGAAGAATACGTCCTGTGGGAGTGGCTCCGCCGGGACGCGGCTTTTCGCGAGTTCGTCGGCCGCCCGTTGTCCCTGCCAGATATGGTCTTGGTTGTGATGCCAAGAAAGAAGGCTTCCGTCTTCCTTAGTCTTGCGAAGTATTTTTGCGGCTCGGGTGCCCGGCTCTGTTGTCCTTCTTGGCTTGTTTCGAGACCACCTCCGAATCGGTTTTTGATGATGGCCCTCGTGGCCGACATGGCCCGGAGCTTGTTTAGTGCCGAGTACGGCCTCGTGATTCGCCGTATTGTTTGTGCACCGGAACTCTAGCCCGGGCAACGTATCTCGGCCTTGACTCCGGAGGGTGAAGTGATGATGGCTGCGATGCCTGCTCCGCGTGCCCCCCAGGCTCCGTCGGTGTGTGCCGTCCATATCGGGTCCAAGTTTGCTGCCTGGTTGAATGTGTCTGGGGTCCAATCTGCGAGGAAATCTGCGAGGGCCTGGGACTTAATGGCCGTTCTGCCGACGAATCTGATTGCGTGGTCTCCGATCTCGGTCGCCCACTTCGCTATTCTGCCCACTCGGGTTCCTAAATATGTTATCCAGGGAAAGCTCGAAGGTATGGTGATCTCATGTGCTTGGAAGTAGTGCTTAAGTTTTCTCGCTGCCATGACCCGCTGCGTAGGCCACCTTTTCCAGCTACGTGTAATTCAGCTTGGGCCCTTCGAGGGTTTCGGAGATGTAGTAGATGGGGATTTGCCTCGACCGGTGCCCTTCGTCCACTTCCTTGATGAGCACCGCCGGCCGACGGCGTGGGACGGGGACGCGGCGATATAGAGGAGGAGCCCTTCGCCTGGTTCCGGGGTTGCGAGGGTGGTAAGGTTCTTGAGGTACTGCTTGAGATCTTCGAAGGCTTCTTGTTGCGGAGGCCCCCAGCTGAACGGGTCTGTTTCCTTTAAAGTTTGGAAGAACGGTAACCCCCGCTCGGTGACACGGAGATGAACCTTTCGGGGCGGCGAGGCGTCCCCGCTAGTCTCTCGAACGACTTTACTGTTCTTCGGAGGCTCCATTACGGTGATTGCTGCGATCTTCGAAGGGTTGGCCTCGATCCCCTTGACTGATACGAGGCAGCCTAGCAACTTGCCCTTGCTTACTCCAAATACACACTTGGCGGGGTTGAGCTTGAGCCTAGCTTCGCGCAGTTTGACGAAGGTCCTTTGGAGGTCCGTGATGTGGTCCTCCTTTAGCTTGCTTTGGACCACTAAGTCGTCGACGTAGGCCGAGATGGCGCTATCATCTCTGAACACCTCCGCCGTCATACGTGCGAAGGATGAGCCGGCGTTACGGAGGCCTTCGGCCATTCTTCTGAAGCAATAAGTTCCGAAGGGGGTTATGAAACTTGTCTTTTCTTCATCTGCCTGGTTCATCCAAATTTGGTGGTATCCTGAGAAACAGTCCGGGAGGGACAACCTTTAAGTAACTTTCTTCTTTGCATCGACTAGAGAGCTGATTCGGGGGAGGGGAAAATCGTCCTTCGGGCATGCTTTGTTCAGGCTGGTGAAATCCACACACATCCTCCATCTGGTGGGCTCCGCTTTGTCTTTGCTAAGGCTTGCTTTTTTCACCATGACAACGTTGGATAACCAAGTGGGGTACTTGACCGGGCGGATGACCTCCGCGTCTAGAAGGCGGTTCACCTGCACTGCGCGCCGCTACTCTCCTCTCGTCTGACATTTTGCGGAGCTTCTGCTTTACGGGAGTGGCGTCCGGTCTTATGTTGAGGTGGTGCTCGATGAGGCCACGGCTAACACCTTGTAAATCTTCTGCGGACCAGGCAAACACATCGGAGTTCTCTCGGAGGCACTGTCGGGAGCTCTGCCTCGGAGGTCTGGTCCAGGAGTGCGGATATGGTTACTTCTCTATCGGGGTCAAAGCTGAAAAGCCTGACTTTCTTCGTTTCTTCTGCTGGTAGTGCTCGCGGGGGGGGGGGGCTCCGCGCCGCCTTCTGGCTGTCTCTCTTGCCCCTGTGGTTCTTGTTCTAGGTTGTGGACGTTGCGCTGCCCCGGTGCGACGGCCCCCTCCGCGTTTCTTGCTGCGGTCTGATCTCCGAACACGGCAATTATCCCGCCGGCGGAGGGCATCTTCATGCAAAGATAACTTGGGTGGAGTACCGCGTCGAACCTGTTGGTGACTCCGCGACCGAAAATGGCGTTGTCGCTATAGTACAGGTCCACCACGTCGAAGGTGATGTTTTCTGATCGGTGGATGGGCTCCTTCCCGAAAGAGACCGGTAGGGTGATTTTGCCGATAGTCCCAACTTGCTGGCCTCCGAAGCCGAAGAGGGGGTTGCCTGCTGGTTGCAGCATGTTCCTGTCTAGGCCCATTTTGTCGAAGGTGGATGCGAATAAGATGTCTGCGGAGCTGCCCGTGTCTACTAGGATTCTGGTAACTGTCCAGCCTCCGATGTTGGTGTCAATGACCATCGCATCGGTGTGAGGGTAATCTCTTAGCTTCATGTCGCCGGCGTTGAAGGTGATCGGGATGTGTGACCAGCGGCTGTTTCTGTGAGGCCCCTCCGTACCGACATGATGGACCCTCCGATAGTGCTCCTTTCGCTGTCGTTTGTTGCCGTGGTCCTCGTTGGAGCCCCCCGTGATAGCGAGGATGACTCCGTAAGATGAGTTGGGCTTGCTGACAATCGTCTGGATTTCTTGCTTGACTGGGTGTTGCTGGGTCGAAGGTGGTGCTGGTAGCGGAGGTGGAGGTGGTAGGGCTTGGTTGTGATAGTTTGGTTGCGGAGGCTCTGGGGGGTGTGAAACTGTGTACTCTTGCTGGTAGTAACGCGGCTGGTTCTGGCTGAAGGTCTTTGGAGTGGAAAGGCGGGTAGTGGAAGCCCAGGGTGTCTTTGGGGGCCCGTGTCGAAGGGGTGAAAGTGTAGTGGTTGGAGTGGGTGTTTGCTGGTTTCCTTGTGTGGTTAACTTGCCTGGGGGGTTTTGCGAAGCAAGTTCCCCCCATCGCCTCTTTCCCTTGGCGAAATACGGGCATTGTTTGGTGTAGTGGCCTTTGCCCTCTCCGCGCATAATGGCAATAGGGTTGTTTTTTTGAGGCCTCATGTTGGTGTCCGGGTTTGGTCTTGGGGTTCTTGGTGGGTAGTTTTGCCTCGGGGGGGGTTGGGGGTTTTTTGCTCTGGCGGGGGTTATTGGCGATGGTGCCGACTCGACGGCCTCCGGTCTTGGGTGGTGGTGTGCGTGCGTGGTGGTCGTTGTGGCTGGTGCTTGATTTGGCGGAGGTCGGAAAGCCTCTATCTTCGCTTTGTGGCTTTATCGGCTCTGCAATACTTGTCCATTATCTCGTGTAGCTCCGCTAGGGTCTTCGGCTGTCTCCGCTCGATCTTTGAATGACATGGGCCTAGGCGGATGCAAGAGACCACTGCCATGATGACACTCTGGTCGGAGACCCCCTCGGTCCTGGCCTTGGTTTGGAGAAACCTCCGCCACCACTCTTGTAGGGGCTCGTTTGGCTTCGCACCACGTTCAGCAACTTCGGTGCTATTGATGAGTTCGAGTCAACTCCCTTGAAATTTCTTGCGCGAAGGGCGTCGCGAAGGTCGGACCAGCTCGGATTGAGTTTGGGGGCAGCGTGCAGTACCACGACTGAGCGACTCCTCTTGCGATGATCACAAATGACTTGGCCATTGTGGAGTGATCTCCTCCTGCCGCTTCCACGGCGGCCGTGAGCTCATAACGAACTGCTCGGGGTCGGAGGCCCCGTTGTATCTTGGCAAGTGCCGGGTGGCTGTATGCCGGAGGCCATTCCGCGATCTGAAGAGCGTAGGAGAGCGGGGATTTGGGGTCGTAATGATGATTTTGCGGAGGCTGCGCCTGAGCGTGGTGGCCGGTGCCGTCTCCGATGGGAATGGAAGGGTACAGTTGGCTTATGCGGAGGGTTGAGGATTGCGGGTGTTGCACTGGTGGTTGATTCTGTTGGGGTGGTGGTGGGGTTGGCGGAGGCGGGGCTTGCCCCCGAGCGGGGGTTGCGGATGATTCTTGGGGCTGCGGCTGCCCTCCCCCCGCTGACTTCTTGCACCGCCTCAAGCTGCTGGTTGATCCATGCCGGCTTCGGTCTGGCGGCTTGGCCTGTTCCACGGCGTCCGCGGCGCCGCCTCCGATCTAGGGCTGCGGCAACCTCCTCTTTTACGCGATTTGGGCTTGGAGGGCCTCTAGTGCTTGCTCGCCTTGCTCGGTTTCCTCCTCTTCATCTTACGTGGCGCTTTCGAGGAGCCCTTCGGCGGATCCGCGGGGGTTCGCTCGAGGCGGAGACCTCTGCGCCACCGGTTCTTGGACCACGGCCCCTCGGCCTGCGGAGCGCCGCCTTTCTTGGGCGTCATGGCCTTCTTCCCGGTGACCTCCGATGCTCGGGATGACCAGGGGTCCGAGATGGCTGGCCCTCCGGCTCCCGCAGGCCCCGGGCGCGGAGCTGCTTGGGTGGGTGGTGGCCGCATGTCGATCGCTTGATGGGTTTGATCTGCGGGGTCCCCTCGGGGCGGGGTTGTTCCGCGCGACGATGGGCCCGGTTCGGCGAGTGGCCGGCATGGCTTCGGGCTTTTTGTGTCGAACCCCACGGACGGCGCCAACCGGTGGGGATCACTCCCCGCCCCTTAGCCTTCGCTCCCGGAGGAGGCGGGAAGGGGGCGAGGGCTTCCCACAAAGTTGAGTCGAGCACGGGCGGGTAGTGGGGGGCGAGATGCGCCCGACCTTCGGGAGTTGCCGAAGGTCGGGGGATCGGAGTGTCCTTGGGCCTCCGGCGGGGAGGTATAAGACGATGCGTGGGGCGAGACGCGGAGGGAATAAAAAGCGAGTAAATGGCACTTAAACGGCCAACAACAACCACCCCCTTTTCCTTGAGCCCGTACCGGGTATTTATAGGAATACAAGGGGTCGAGGGGGCTGATTTACAATTTGGTACATGATAGGTAGGGGAACACACACTTACAGCTAGGCACCCACAGGGGGCAAGCCGGTAACTATTCGAACAAGGGTTAGTATGGGAAAAACACGTGTGACTCCTCCCGCCCGGGAGTCGTAGGGTTTCCGCCGTCCCGGCCGCCGGTCCCGTGCACTGCGGAGGGGGCGGTTCGGAGGGACCCCTTCACCGGCCTTCCCAGGCGGCTTGGGCTCGCGTTGCTTGGGGAGACCCCTTTGCTGGCGCTCCCCCCGTCGCGTAGGGGGCCGTCATGCTCCGGCCGGATTGCCGACCCGGGGCCACCCTTGACGGAGGGTGGCGCCGCCGTTCGTGTCTTCGCGGAGGGTCCTCCGCTTGGCGATCTGCAAGACTTCGCAATATGTTAACGGAGATTAATTCTTGGCCCGGAGTCATTCACCACTATAGGTTTTGGAGTCACGAGATCCGTAAGAAAGCTTGATCAAAATGAGAGAGAAAATCTACAAAGGGACAAGGAAACATAACTAATGGCACGGATCCACCATGGAGTCGGAGAGAAGGAAAAGGTTGGGGCCGCTGCCTGCAGTGAGGTTTGTGGCGGGGCGGGTGCGTTGCTCTCGCCCCACGACTATGCCAACCGTGAGGCCACCCCAAGCCTGTGCGTGGCCGCGCCAACCGTCGGGACACGCCCATGTCGCCGCATCGGCGGACCAGAGGCGCGCATGGGCCCTGCACGAGCCCACCACTGAGCTGCTTTTAACTTGGCCGGTTGCTTTACTCGCACCCAGCTTCTTTGGTGCACGCCCGTGCCGCCGGCGCCAGCGAGGTGTGCGCAGCGTCGAGAGGAAAAGTCGCGCGGCCTCACCCTGCACCGTTGCATCGCACCACCGCCTCCTCCCTCGGCGGGGCCGCAGCGCGAGAAACTTTCTCGTCGGAGTCATTGTACTCACCAGATTCAAATCAAGAAACACCAAAGCAAAAGCACCAGATCCATGAAAAAAACAACCCAAAATCACCATAGGAGGGGAGGGGCGAGCTCACCGGCGTCCGCGGCCCCGCCCGGGTGTGCCTGCTTCTGGCTGGGCCGCTCGGGCGCCGGGGGTGCACTCGCCGGCCCCAAGGCCAGCTTGGCGCTCATCCTGCCCTAGCCGCCGCCGCCGTCGTCCCCGCTCCCCATCGAGAGAGAGAGAGAGAGAGAGAGAGAGAGAGAGAGAGAGAGAGAGAGAGAGACGGAGAGAGTTTCAGGAGAGAGAGGGTGGGGATTGGGAGAGCAATAGAGACGAGGAGAGATATGAGAGGGAGGATGCACCTTTCTCAAGTGCAACCCGACCAGTGGACCCAATAAACCACAAATAATGAGGAGACGACAACGTAAGGAGTGCCCAATCCGGAGACAACAACGGGGCAGCCCACGTAAGGGCTTTCACCGGGACAACGATGGGACCAGCCCCGCCCAGCCAATGAACGGACGACAGCAAATACCGGTCACGGCCAATAACGCGATGACAACAACACCTGCAGGCGGGCCGCTGGGACACCTCACACCAACGGACCAATAAGACAAGGTCAATGCAATCCGAGCCACCCATCACGCAATTCAGCGGTCGGGGAAAAAAAGATGGCGTGGATGCCCCGGCGGCGAAGTTCCTCCACCGCAAATTTTCTCTTTAATTGTCTCTTTGAGTGTTTGGACTTCATGAATGAATCTATTTGTATGAGAAATGTGCACAATGATGTTACTTTTGTATTAAATTGCAAACCAAATGGCTTTTATTTTTTTAAATGCATTCAAATGATCCCATCGAACCATCGACGCTAAAAAGCACTTATAATGTTAAACTATCCGGCGCTATAGTGTATTGGCATGCTATCGGCGCTATAGTGTAGTGGCATGCTATCGACGCTAAATAATATTCAGGACATCGACTATCTAACGCTATAAAACCGGGTCCGACGCTAAAGAGTTTTAAGCGTCAGGACTTACGGCGTCCAAGTCCGACGCTATATGTTCTTAGGGTCGGATCATCGGACGCTATATGTGGCTTACAATCGAACCATTGTTGACACCTGTTATAGCATAATATTATAAGTTAATTAACATGAAATAAGGGCTCAAGTCAAAGACCAAACATAAGTCTAGGGGTCTAACTAACATAATTCCACGAGTTTTGGTATTCTATGACTTTCCGGGGACTTGATAGATAATTGTAGAGAAGAATGGAGAAAGTTTCGGAATATACAAGACATATGAAGACAAGACTTAACCGTGAAGTAACTCAACCCGAAAAGTGGACTAAAACATTCTAGAAGATGTCGAGAGAACACCGGAAAAGAACCCGGAGGCCAAGAGGAGGAAGGACCACGGCGGCCGCCCAGGTCATTTAGGCCTGCCGCCCGGTGGGTCCCACATGTCGACCTCTCCTTTCTAGGTCGGTTTACTACCGACTTTGAGGTTGTATCTACACCGTTGTTGAAGGTCGGTTTGATCCAAGGGTTGACGTTCATCACCAAGTACTATATAAGAAGACCGGTGACCCCTGTGGTGATAACAAGTTCATTATCATACTCAATCATCAACTCATACCCCTCTAGTCCAGCCAAGTCTAGACCTAAGCCCTAGTTCATACTAGAAGTAATTAGCTATCTAGCTAGTTCTAGTTGAAGATCAAGTTCATCTTGAGTTCCCGATAGTCAAGAAGTAGCAAGGATCATCGTTCTTGAGACTTCTCTCTTGTATTCGATCTGTAAGTACTCTTATATTTAGAATACAATTGTTATAAACTTTGATCTTTATAATTATTATATTCTTATTGATATGTGTTTATGCTTGCTATGATTATATGTTTAGTTTAGTAAGATTGCTTTATATTTTATGCATGGAATTGTATAGCATCCATATAGATGATCACTATGTGGGTGATAAGCAATGTGTAAACGTGGTGTTTATACAACGTTTATACGCAATTGCACCCTACATTCGGGCCGTGTGGTAGATCGGGCGGAGTGATAGTCCCGTTGAGTCCTTTGGAATCCACCCTCCCAATGTAGGACTAGTCGGAGTTTATTATTACGATAATGATCAAGTTTAGATCCTTGGTTGTTATTGGTAATGCTTGCCATGTGTAGAAGTAATCCAACCTTGCCATGATAGCTAGATGTATTGCACTAATTGTAGTATTCATTATATTCTTTCTATAACATGTTAATAGCTCGTATGATACTAGTGGCATATGATGATCTTAGACTTGGGTATTTATCAATTATATAATTATCTTTATCCTGTGACTCATCCTGTTGAGTAATGTTAGATGCATATGGCTACTCTGCATTACAATATTGTAAGGTGGATCTCATAAATAAATCACAATATAAATCATTAGATGCCCTTTTACTCGCCGACTTTCCATAGACTCCCTTCCTCGTGGTAAAATATAAATACGATATCTGGATTACTCCCGTGAAGTGCTACAATTGGTATTTCTATCTCGTAAACTGCGGATATCATGTTCATTCTTTTATCAAGGCCAATCAAAAGTACCATGCCCCATTTTTTTTGGCGTTATTGCTAGGGTGACAGGACTAGTGTATAGGTAATGCCTAGAAATGAGCGGTATACCTTAAGTACATATCCTGGTGAGATTAACTCCACTATAGATAATGATACTATGTTACATCCCACTACTAACACCGCCCTAACTCCGCTTTGTTGGATCATGAGGTTAATCCCATATCCAAGCTAACATGATTTGATAGATATCCCATATATATTTCTTTCTCCTTCCTAATTGGGATCGTGTAAGAAATATCAACAAGCATTTCTGGCGCCGTTCTAGAAGGCGTAGTCTATTTAAAAAGAAATAATTTTTCTTGGCTTTGTTTTTCAAAACTTTCCTAGTTTGGGACAGCATAGTCAATCTTTCAATTTTGAAAAGATGTTTTCAAAACTTCAAAAAGTTTTTCTAGTGCTTCTTTCCGAAACTTCTCTAGTTTGGAAGGGTATTAGCCAAAACTTAGACGTTATTCTATTAAGTTGGTATTATTTCTGACTTTACTAGTTAGAAAAGGGTGCTAGCCAAAAATCTTTTAAACACATCATATAAAGGAAACCGGAGAGATCCCTTACACCACCTAATGCATTGAGAACCCATTATCACATACTCAAACAGGTCCAACCACATTTTCTATTCTTTTTTATCTTATGCGGGAATTGTATGAATTGGAACCTTCGAAAAATTTTATTGAAGATCACGAAAAATTAATCAGGCGGGCAAGAGCAAAACTTCGACAAACTCCAGCACCTACATCATCATCATCATCATCTGAGAATCCAAGACCTACTGAATCGGAAGTTAATCAAGTTACTAGAGACTTGACATCTGAATTTGAAGCTATGGCAACCAAGACACTTCGTGAATTTTCAGCTCCTACCACGGACAACATTCTCGTTGGTCTGAAGGTAGAGGTTGGAGACAAAGGCTTTGAGCTTAAGCCGGGGCTCATCAATATGGTGCAAGCTAGTCAATTTTGTGGAAAGGCACATGAAGATGCTAGTGCTCATCTCAACACTTCACGGAGATTTGCAGTACATTTACTATGAAGGACGTATCCGAAGATGCAATCTTGCTCCGTCTCTTTCCATTCTCACCTTTGGGAAGGGCTAAGCAATGGTTTTATGCTACAAAAGATAAGAATACAACATGGGATATTTGTTCCACGCCTTTCTTGCTAAGTTCTTTCCTATAGGCAAGACAAATGCCTTAAGAGGAAAGATATCGAATTTTCAACAACAGCATGATGAATCGGTCCGGAAGCGTGGGAGCGTTTCCAAGAATATATTTCAGAATGTCCACACCATGGGATGGAGAAGTGGGCTGTCATGCAGACTTTCTATCACGGGTGTTGACGGTAACCAACGACATATTTTTCCGTCAACTTACTACCATAAAGGGGAGTAAAATTAAACCTTTTATACTCATATACTTTTATCACTAATAAATTCCACTTGTAGTGTCTTGTATTTTATTTTGCAGATTTATAATAAAAGCAAGTGGAAAATCGACCAAAGAAATGCCTTCGAAAAAACGCATTATTGCAAAAAAAAAACCTGCCCAAAGAGCAAATCGACCCAAAACATCAAATCTGGGCGAGCACAGCCCGGCCCACAACTTTTCGAGGCGAAAAGACGACACCCCACCGAGACCGGGCCAGGCCGAGCCCGAGGGGGCGCGCGCACCACAGTGCGGCCGCACCCTCCCCTCGAGGGCGGTTTCGGTAGCCCGGGGAGGCGGTTCGTGCACTTTCAAAACGGGGTTTCCCGCCTGCGTTGGTCGGTTTGCGCGATACAAGGAAGGTTTTACTGGTCGGTTTTGATGTAAATTAGCATAGGCCCCTCCTCCAAGTGTACAAGTAGGCCCCCCTCTCTCCCTCTCTCAACACACACCATTTGGAGCCTCCTCACTTTCTACTCTTCTTCTCCTCTCCTCTCTACTCCTCTCCTCTCTACTCCTCCACTTCTCTAGTTCTTTTAGTCTTTAGTAGTATTTGGAGCAAGGCTAAGCTTCATTGGAGAGCTTGTACTTGGGAGAAGGAATATTCGGTATGAATACATTTATGGTTTATCCTCAAGTCTTGATCTCATATGCTTGTGCAATAGAGCTAGAGTATTTACATGTTATATTCTTGACATGTTGTTCTCGACACAATCATGATAGAAGAACTAGACTATAGTTCCTATGTAGGTGGTTAGTCGTATAGAACTTAGGGCCTAACCATTCGTGCCATGTATTTGAGTAGAGTAAGAGTTGTCTTTGAGGTGGCGATTCGTTGTGCCCTTCGGGGTTTGCTCGTGTTCTATTCCGTCCATCCGTAGGGTGGGGGGCCATGGGGACATGAGTAGTGTCCTAGTATGCGGACGTGGTGTCCTGGATGCGAGGTATCCTTCGAATATGAGTGCATGCCACGGTTGAGGGGGGGTAGGGCGGCTTGGTCGTGACAAGCCTTGTCCGTCCCCTGAAATCCCCACGTTCGTGTGTCTTTGTAGGAGTTCGTAAATGCCTTCCTTCGAGGCGGATGCTCAAGGGAGGTCTCCACATCCATCTCACTCTCGGCCCTAAAACTCTAGTCATCTATGTTTGCATGATTATTAACTGGTTCTTTTACACGGCTACTTTAGAATGCACCGCTCCCTTAGGAATATTCTTTATTCTTTATTTTTCTTTTATCCTTGAGGTTGGCCCAAGTGTGTGTCACACTATCTTAAAATATCATTACTTACCCCCCTCGTATTGAGTATTGGTCAAGCTTTGCATAGACATGTCGTCATGTTCATGCCCATTGCTAGAGTCCTACACCATGCCTTCCTTTGGGAAAATATAAATAACGATACCCTGAATATCTCCGGGTGAAATGCTACAACGGTATTTCCGTAAACTTGCGGACTTGTTACGTAAATGCTACGAATGCCACGACATCCGTGGCGATGGTAGCTGGAATGTAAAAATTCCGGCGAAGTCGTTGTGGGGGAAGTCAACCTGTGGTTCCCATGCTCTTGCCTTTTTGGCACTTGCGCTTAGGAAACGCAACAAGCATTTCTGGCGCCGTTGGGATGGGTTCTAAACCCGTTTCCGATGATTGCGCTTAAAATGCAACAAGCATTTCTGGCGCTTGCTTGGGGAAGGCATTGGTTATAAAGATTCTAGAAAGACATGTTCATAATGATGTGCATGTGTAAGTAGCCATTACTCATGCAGGCTAATCTTTCATGTTTTCTCTGTTGTGGATGAAGACGAGGATAGTGTTCGATTGGTTTGTCCACTGTTGAGCAACTACATCGCGGATCCGGAGGCACTCTAAAGAAGAACCCAACTCATATCAAATCTTCTCCTGCTACTCCGCCGACAAACAAACCAATCACCCTTGCATCATCTCGTATTCCACTCATGGCCAAGTTGATCCGTGACCACTCCATCCCCTCTTTTGCCAACGTGCCCGTTGGGCCCGGGCCATCGACATGGGAACGAGAGAACTTTGAGCTCCGGCCCGGCCTAATCAAGATGGTGCGGGCAAACCAATTTTATGGTTTGCCAAGTGAGGACGCAAAGTGCACATACGCAACATTTCCTTGAGCTCGGTGACACCATTGTCATCCAAGGTGTCACACCGAAAAACATTAGAATCGTTTGTTTCCCTTCTCCATCACGGGAAGGCAAAGCGATGGTTCTATAAAGAGACGGGAAGCTGTCAACACGTGGGACAAGTGTTCCACGGCGTTCCTCACTAAATTCTTCCCCCATGAGTAAAACTCACACCCTAAGGAGAAGAATTGCCAACTTCCAAAATAAAATTCTATGGAACCCATACCGTGGCATGGGAAAGGCTACAAGAGTACATCCAAGCATGCCCGCACCATGGGATGGAAAAGTGGCTCGTGATCTGAGAACTTCTACAATGGGTTAACACCCATGTCAAAAGAGCACATTGATGCCACTGCTTTGGAGGTGCCTTCCTCTCCCTCACCATCAATAGAGCAACAGCTCTTATGGAGAAAATAGTGTCCAATCAAGCTTGGGGGAGGAAAGTCTTGGCAAACAAGAAGATAGCATGTAGACCGTGGAGGAGACGGACGTGCACGCTACAATGGATCTTCTATTGAAAGAACTTGACAAGTGTGCCACCGAAGAAGAAGAAACTTACGGCCTTTATCAAGGCCATAGACTCACACGTAACATGTGAAGTGCTGTGGCAATGTTAACCATTCGGGAACGACCCCTGAAACCCGTAAAAGACGTTACTCACATCAACAACGGGTTCCGTCAACAAGGAGACCATAATGGGTGGAACAACCGGTCGCGCCCACAAAACCAAGGAGGTAATTCAAACTCAAGGTACAATTCGAATCCTCTCTCCTTGGAAGACTTGGTCTTAGACCAAGCAAAAATAATTGAAGAACTTTCAAAGAAGTTGATGCTTAATGATAAAATAATTGAAAACATGATTTTCAAAATTAAAAGTTTAACTTCTTCTTATGAAAGACAACTGAGCTTTAATAAAATGTTAGAAACCCAATTAGCTCGGTTTTTACTGTTTTTTTACTGTTAATCGGTTCGGGAAAAGTTTTGGGGCAACCCAAAATTTCTCTTGAATCTGTTAAAATGGTCTCAACGAGGTGCAGTAAGCCTCTATGTCGGGAAGACAGCAAGTCTCCTACCGAGCCACCACTCATTATCAAGAAGGAGGACCCGGCCGCCCGACAATCACATGCTCGGTTGGCCGCATGTCTTGAGGATGCCTTCTGCGACCTTGGATCAAGCATAAACATCATGTCCAAGGTAACATATGATGAAATATTAGGTGGACCTTTGTCCCCCTGTACATTTTGAACTGCGATGGCGGACCTATCACTAAGGAAACCGGAGGGAGTAGCTCGGGGGCGTTATAGTAAAAATCCGAGAAGCATACATCCCGACGGACTTTGTCATCCTAGGCATGGGTCACAAGAGAGCTGCCCCAATCCTTGGGAGACCATTTCTTAACACTACAAATGCAGTTTTGCACGTGGGATCGGGGCATGCTAGCTTCCATATGCAGGGCCAAACAATGAGATGCCCATTCAATAGGTTCAACAAGCATAAGAATGCTAAAAACAAGCAGCCCAAGAAGGTAAAGCCACAAAGTGTTAAGCGAGGCATGGCGGGCGAAAGGATGACATCCGTATCCACTTCTCCGGATACGGGTAACACTTCGTCAAGCACTAAAAAAGAATGGAGAAGAGTCCGCTCGTCGAATTTAAAAGGTGAGCCCTTGCCGAGAAGGTAAATCGGTAGTTATCTTTTTATTTTACAATAATAATCTCCAAAGAATAACTCCATGATGCTTACAATAAAAATAATAAATAAAAATAAAAATTGTTTACCTCTGTTGGATGAATCTTGTTTATCAATGCATGCTTTCTCTTTCTATTTTGGCATGTCTTGGTTTGGAAGTTTTGGTTATACGTATGATCATACTTCCATAGGCGTTTTTGAATTGAGCATGGTGCTTAGGTCAAAAGTCTACCTTGATCAGATTAGACATGGAGTCGAGTCTGGTTATTGAACCTAAAATTGCTAGTGTAGATTTTGGTCGATCATATGGACTAACCCCTCTGCGAGGAATCTATCAAAATCCATAAGGGTAAGTCTTGAAGATGACAACAGGGTTAACAAAGAAATATATATATATATATAATAATAATAATAAATAATAATAAAAAAAAGAGGGTAGAGAAGAGAAGAAGAAGAGAGGAGATAAACCTTTCAACCCCAAGATTTTGTCCTGTTATTTTGATGACATCAAAAGACAAGCTTGAGGGAGCCTCTAACCACGCCACCAGTACAACTCAGATCATTGCGTGCTCAAGCTAAGCGAGAACCATAAAAAAGGTAAGCAAAAGGCTAGCTTGGGGAGGACTCCATGAAAGGTAACTTGTATCTCACATTTTGATCATATTCTCTATCTTATGAAATGTTGAGTTACGCTAAAAAAGACAAACTTCATTCCTATATATGAGTTATAAAAATGTTTAGTCTTAGTCCCTTGTTGAAATCTAAAACTCCTATATAGGAGCTCCCACTATCTACCCTTAGGGAATTACTCAGGCCTCCGATTGGTCCTTGAAGTGATAACTGAAATTGAAACTGAATCGTAGCTTTGCGCGTCGTGACCTCCGTCTTTTCTCTGTACGCGTGAGAACGTCGTGTCAGGGCCTTTTCCCCGTACGAAACGCACACCGTCCGCCTCCCATGCACGCGCATGCGGAGCCTCTTCGAGTTCCACGCAGGATGTTACGAATGGACGATTCGCTTCCCAACGCATGCGCTACGCGTAGTGGGAGCAAATGCGCACACAAACGCAATGAAGGCAAGCAGCCGCCTGCTGATCTCCATGGCTGTAGCCTACAAATACATGTCGTCGCATATGGAGGTCGAAGGTCCTGGTCCCCGTATAGAGCGATACCAGCCCTGGAGCCCGCGGCCGCCGCCGGGCGTCGGCCTCCGGTCTAAGTAGCAGCTTTGTCCAGCAGCGGCGCCGCCTCGCAGGCCTGTGGCCCGCGCCCTCCGCCGGCTTGGCGACGTAGCTGACAGGCCTCGCGCTGCAGCTGCTCTGCCGGTGGCGTATTTCGACCGGGCTGGCGTGACACTGTTTCGCTTCGTTGTGAGTGTCCGGCCAGGTGCTGCTTGGTCAAGACCGCTGGCGGTGTCCCGGTGGCTGCTCCACGGCTCGTCGGAGAGTCGCACAAACTCGTCACGGAAGCAGGGAGTCCAGCTGGGTTGCGGTGGCTGTACACCTTCGACGAACGGAGCCTGCTCGATGATTTGCGCCTGTGAATGGCCGTGATCTGTGGAGCGATTTCTTGGTTATTGTTACTGGTAGAAGCATCTCCGCACACAAGAGGTATGATAAACCTCGGTAGTTTTTTTTTTATATTCAATTTGCAAACGCATGCATGGATGTATTCAATTTGCAAACGCATGGATGCAGTACATCGGTACATTCACTATCCAGGCGCCAAGCAGATGACTTTGGAGATTCGAGCTCACGTATTTGTATTCCAATGAATTTATTCTCTGTTTCATACAATTTATTTTGTCTTTATATCTGAATGGAAATACTCGATGCACCGTGTGGATCACTGGTATTTGTATTCTCTAGGCTGATATCCCTGTCAAGATGAGATGATATGATATGATGAAACTCTTTTTTATGGTCAATGCATTCTTTGTTACTTCCCTCAGAAGAACGCTGGGAATCTAGTGATGAATAGTTGCTCGTCTTATGCTTTGCACATTGCCTAGTTTATAATTAGAATTTCTCTAAAGTTTGGGTTTTAGTGGCTAATTCTGAAAACTCATCCTGAAAAAGCCTGATTCATGTGGGTTGCAAATGCTCTACCTAGTCTAAGTTGTTGCCAAATATGATATGGTACAAATGGATTTGCTATGACTTCGTTCAAAAGAAACTTGACATCCGGGAACCTACTTTGGAAGAAAAAGAGAAATGATATGGGCTATGCTAAAAAAAAAAGAGATGAAAAATGGACAAGTGTCCGAGGGCTGATAGAGCCCACATCTCTAAAAAAAAAGGAGAAGAAAAGAGAGGAAATAAAAGACAAAAGTCTAGGGGCGAAGCGAGCCCACCTCTCCAAAAAAAAAATATATATATAGCAATAAAGCCCATGCTTTCTCGAAAAGAAATAAATATTATCTAAATAAAATCCCGGATAAACAGTTGATCAAAAGGATGAATGATAAGCACCTCTGTTATAACCGTTCTATCGGCAACCGCTCAAGGCTTTGAGAAAAGCTGGAAAGCCGGCCTACGATGAAAGGTAATAAAAGGGTGGGAAAAAAAGATGTGCCATTTTATTCAAACTCTAGTAGACACTCTTATTATAACCACGGCACTTGTAAAACGTAATCGGCATAGTAGCAACTCTGATCAACAACCAAGTACTTATCTCTTTTTTGCTCGAGGGCCAAGAAAGGGTAAGCTTAGGGGGAGTTTGTTGACGGTAACCAACGACATATTTTCCCGTCAACTTACTACCATAAAGGGAGTAAAATTAAACCTTTTATACTCATATACTTTTATCACTAATAAATTCCACTTGTAGTGTCTTGTATTTTATTTTTGCAGATTTATAATAAAAGCAAGTGGAAAATCGACCAAAAAATCGCCTTCAGAAAGCGCGTTATTGCAAAACCCAAGCCCAAAGAGCAAATCGACCCAAAACATCAAATGCGGGCGAGCACAGCCCGACCCACAACTTCGAGGCGAAAGACGACACCCCACGAGACCGGGGCGGGCGAGCCAGGGGGTCTTGGCCAAGCACCAGATGCTGCCGCACCCTCCCGCGCGGTTCGGCCCGGCCTCGGGGAGGCGGTTCGTGCACTTTCCAAGCGGGGTTTCCCGCCTGCGTTGGTCGGGTTTCGCATACAAGGAAGGTTTACCAGGTCGGTTTTGATGTAAATTAGCACTTAGGCCCCTCCTCCAAGTGTATAAGTAGGCCCCCTCTCTCCCTCTCTCAACACACACCATTTGGAGCCTCCTCACTTTCTACTCTTCTTCTCCTCTCCTCTCTACTCCTCTCCTCTCTACTCCTCCACTTCTCTAGTTCTTTTAGTCTTTAGTAGTATTTGGAGCAAGGCTAAGCTTCATTGGAGAGCTTGTACTTGGGAGAAAGGAATATTCGGTATGAATACATTTATGGTTTATCCTCAAGTCTTGATCTCATATGCTTGTGCAATAGAGCTAGAGTATTTACATGTTATATTCTTGACATGTTGTTCTCGACACAATCATGATAGAAGAACTAGACTATAGTTCCTATGTCGTGGTTAGTCGTATAGAACTTAGGGCCTAACCATTCGTGCCATGTATTTGAGTAGAGTAAGAGTTGTCTTTGAGGTGGCGGTTCGTTGTGCCCTTCGGGGTTTGCTCGTGTTCTATTCCGTCCATCCGTAGGGTGGGGGCCATGGGGGACATGGTAGTGTCTAGTATCTTGGACGTGGTGTCGGATGCGGGTATCCTTTCGAATATGAGTGCATGCCACGGTTGAGGGGGTAGGCGGCTTGGTCGTGACAAGCCTTGTCCGTCCCCTTGAAATCCCCCCACGTTCGTGTGTCTTTGTAGGAGTTCGTAAATGCCTTCCTTCGGCGGATGCTCCGGGGGGGTCTCCCACATCCATCTCACTCTCGGCCTAAAACTCTAGTCATCTATGTTTGCATGATTATTAACTGGTTCTTTGCACAGCTACTTTAGAATGCCTGCTCCACTTAGGATTATTCTTTATTCTTTATTTTCCTTTTATCCTTGAGGTTGGCCCAAGTGTGTGTCACACTATCTTAAAATATCATGACTTACCCCCCTGTATTGAGTATTGGTCAATCTGCATAGACATGTCGTCTTGTTCATGCCCCCTGCTAGAGTCCTACACCATGCCTTCCTTTGGGAAAATATAAATACTTGATACCACTCAATATCTCGGGTGAAATGCTACAACGGTATTTCCGTGGCGCTTGCGGACTTGTTCTCAAATGCTGGGCTGAGAATGCCACGACATCCCGTGGCGATGGTAGCCGGAATGTAACAATTCCGGTGAAGTCGTTGTGGGGAGTCAACCCGTGGTTCCCAGTGCTCTTGCCTTTTTGGCACTTGCGCTTAGGAAACGCAACAAGCATTCCTCTTTCTGTCCCCTAAAAAGCAAGAATTATTCTTGAAAGATTCTCTGTGGATACTCCACCGGACCTTTTCGAGGAATTGGAGGAATTATCCTCCAATGAAGAAGAAGAATCTACGATAGCTAATCCGAAACCATTCCAATCCCACGATCTAGTTTGTCCATCCTGAACCATCAACATCCCAAAAATCCTCCAAAGGGAGAAGAAATTCGAACTTTGGAGAACCCTTCTCCCAATTCAAGGGGTGTCATTAGAGATTTTGGGAAAGAAATATATTCTCATCCTCATAAGAGACCACCTAGTGACCATATTACAAATTCTCTTAAGGAGGAGTCTCTTAGAAAACATCCTTGTTTCTATAAAGAACATTGGGAAGAGCCCAAGGATGGCATGTCTAGTGATGCCATAGAAGGAGAACAAAGCCATCTAGAAGATAATCATATCCTCTCCTCTTACCTAACCTAGACAAGATGACTCATTTGAACACCCGTGTTTTTGCATCATTTTAAAAATCACTAAAAATTTGAACTTTTCGAATTACAACTAAAACTTGATTTAATTTCCGCTAAACCAAAACCTGTTTTTAAAACCCGCATTTCAAACTCTACCATATAGAAAACTAGGAATCTTGTTTGTTGTTTGAGAGCTTATGGTGGGAGGTAAGTTGATGCATCAACTAGGGTTCGTAATTATGGGAAAGATTGCATGAGAAATGAATTACAAATTCTCCACAGGAATAAAATATCAAAACACACATGTGTACGGTATATATATGTATGAATATTTTTATAAGCATAATAATATAAATATTCTCAACCCTAAAGGTCATGGGAATAAATATGCTTGTATAAATATTTATAACATATATATTACACATGAAAACACAAACTCAGAAAGTGTGTGTACAAACATATATACATATTTTATTCAAAAGTACAAATGGGCAAATATTTCCAAGATATAAACTTAGGGGATGAAAGCCCATGTACTTGAGTGAATGAAAATATGTATAGAATACATATAAACACACACATGAAATAATGAGAGAAAGAATAAAGGGGAAGAGAGAAAGGAAAATGGAAAAGGAAATAAAAGAGAAAGGAGCCACGGGCTCAAACCTCCCCTCCTTTCATACGATTCGGCCCACCCGCACCCTTCTCCTTTCTCCATTCCGCACTCACACCCGGGGGCCGGCCCGAGAACGAGGCCCGACCATCAAGCCGACCAAGGCCGCCCATCGCGGCCTCTCCTTCCTCCTCCTTTTCTCGGCGCGCCTGGGCCCCGCCATCGTCGTCTACCTCCGTCGGAGACGGCGACCGCGCTTTCGATGGCCGGGACCCGTGCTCCCCACCATACCATCGGGCCAGGCGTTGGCGAGAACACGAGGGGAGCACCACCGGTCGCCCGCCCAACCACGACAACGAGCAAGAGCGGCTCACCCCGGCCCTAAATGGCTCACAGGGCGCTGGCGACCTCGGCTGCCGATGTGCCGGCCGCTATGGCGAGCCGGACGAGGAGCCCGGCCCTCACCGGTCTTTGTGGGCGAAGCCCCGGACCCGAGGCCGCCGCGAGCCACAGCGAGAAGCGCCCGTCGCCTAGCGCCCACGGCCCGGCGCCTACCATGCGTCTGGCCGGGCGGCGACTCCGCCCGAGCTAGCCGCTGGCCGCGGGGGCGACACGGCGGGAAGATGCCCGCGCCCGACGACCATGATGCGGCGCAATGACCCGCAGAGCGGCGGGAGCCCAGCGCCCCCCATACGTCTTAGGAAAAATATCGGCTCGCGAAAAAATCTTTGCGGCGACTCACGGCGGCGAGCTATAAATAGCCCGCCGGCGCTCGTTCTCGCCCCACCAAGCACGGAGGAGCTCCGAGACAGTACACACCATGCTTGCGCCGGTTCCCTTCCCCTCCCCCTCCTTATCTCGCTCGGGAGGATTTTCCCCAAGCAGAGATCCGCCGCCCAGCCCGCGTCGACTTGAGTGCAGCCGTCGCTAAGGTCGTCGTCGGTGGAATCTACCACCGGTGCGCCTCTCCAAACCATCCCTCTCTCGTTGCCTCACTTATTTCACGTGTTACGTGGTGTAGCCCTAAGCGTCACCCAGAAGCGCCAAACGAGCATACACGCAGCGCGGCCGTGGGGGAAAGCGTCACCTCGCGCCCCCAACCGGCGCCATCCGGATCGGGGAGATGAGGGGAGTCTAAACGGGCCCATAGCGGCGGCGAGGGCGTCGGCCGTCTCTCCGGCGCAACTCGGCGGCGCCGCCGCCCGGGGAGGTGGCGAATCGGATCGGCGGCCTTCCCGTTCACGCACGCAAATGACGTCAAGGCGTCGGCCAATGGGGAAGCGGAGACACGCCGCCGTTCCGTCCCCACCGTCCGCGGCCGTTGGAGCACCACCGTAATACACGTGGCGCCTGCGTGTCGCCACTGTGGCGTCCACTGGACCCACGTGGCATCCACGCATATGGAGACATTCCTATGTACCGCGTAATTAATTGCTAAGTGCACCCGACAATTGTACCGCGAGTTTTTATAAATAGACCTTCCGTGTCGAAAAAATTCCCAGAAAAATTTGTAAATTCATTATTTGATTTATAGAATTTTATCATGTAATTAGTTCCAATATTATTACATGATAAATTATATTATAATATTACCCTAATGATTTAATTAGGGATTAATATTATAAAATCCATATCTCAAGCATACTAACTCCGTTTAGGTGTGAAACGACTTCCATAATTCATTTAAAAATCTAGCTCTATGCATCTAACCCATTGCCACCATAATGTTCTATGCTTGTTTTGGTTGCCTTAGTTCAAGCTAGGTTATCGGCGTGCGCACCCGTAGTTCTACACCGACCCAATTAGAAGTTTCCGTCCGAAATGCGCTAGGAGAGGCGTTCGACGCCGTGCCGATTCGTAAGAACCTCCCAGGCAAGTCCTTACCCCCTAACCTTGACCGAACTACTATAATAATTAATAAGATGTTAAGATAAGTATAACCCGGGCAAGCCGTGCGGGAGTACTCATGGGCTATGTGCGTGAGGCTTCGCTAGGTTTTGTCGATGATATAATTTAAGTAATAACGTGAACCTTCCCAACAAAAAGGTGAGTGGTGATAGTCTACATGGAGGTGGACTAATCACAATTGGGGATGAATCCCGCGGAGAGATGCTCGCCTCCCTAAGGACCGGTTCATAGACCTTCTACCTAGTGTAATATTACATATA
Source organism: Hyparrhenia diplandra (assembly GCA_015847255.1). NCBI lineage: Eukaryota > Viridiplantae > Streptophyta > Magnoliopsida > Poales > Poaceae > Hyparrhenia > Hyparrhenia diplandra. The sequence continues at coordinate 407,388 of JADLZK010010753.1, read as the reverse complement.
GCCACACGCCCGATATGGGGCGGCTTGATTCCACACCCCGTTGGGTTGAGGTATAATTGGAGCCAAGGTGGCGGTGTAGGCAAGCGATCTATCGGGAGGCGACTTCGGATGCTAAGTGATCTTCCGAGGTCGGGTTGGCGTGGTTGCTATGTGATCCTCCAAAGTAAAACAATTGGCGCTTTGATATTGTATACAAACTTATGAGTTGGCGGATGCTAAGTGATCTTCCACGATGCTATGTGCTAATGGGATGCTAAGTGATCTTCCCATTTCCAACCCCCGAGAAGTCGTGGTGAGGATTATACCAATATATCCAGGAGGCATCCAAGCGGGTACGGAATCTCGTTGGGCCTGTTTGAGCCAAGTCGAGGTGGTAAGGGCAGTGCCTATCGTGTGGGGAAATTTGTACACCTCTGCGAGAGTTAATTGAATCTATTCGAATAGCCACGTCCTTGGAATGGGCAAGTGCTAGGCCTGAACATCTATGATTAGATATACACTTATGATGACTAACTTTTTGTGGTGTCATGACAGCATGATGACATGAGATAACCCGGGAACTAGCGAGAGAGCGAGTTTTAGAGACACCTTGTTAGGGCCCAAACCCTTAATAATTACAACCCCTCGGTTTGGGACTTCTTTGAGTACGTTTGTACTCACCCCTCTATTTTTACAGATATCGGCACATGTGAAGGTAGGATCGGCGACAAGGTAGAGGATAGCGTATCGTAGGAGTTAAATAAAGTGTTTGCTTAGGAGAAGGGCGTTGAAGCCCAGATTTCATCCATGCACAAGTGCGCACTTTGTGGAGTGCAGGCGGTGTCATAGTTAATCCACCGCTTCTCGGTTGGCCAACTCGATATTGTAACCCGGCTTGGTGACCCTTCATCGCCACCGTAAAGCCCCTATCTATCCTATATTTCTACAGCTCGGTTTATTATTAATTCTTTTACCATTACACATTACTAATAGGCGTGTTTGTGGCGTGATCCTAGCGCAAACACGTGTGATTAACGACCGATTAAAAGTGGGGCGTGACACCTCGGGGAAGCTGTTGGTTGGATGACTCAATGCCACCTAAAAAAGGAAGATCCGGGGAGGCCGGTCATTACAATCAAGATTGGACAACACACATTCGATAATGCTCTCGTGACTTTGGCTCAAGCGTCAACATACTACCAAAGGTAATTTATGAAAAGATTTATAGTGAACCGCTTTGGAAAACGAATATGTGCTTGCGAACTTGCGAGATCAATCATTACTCGTTATCCCGAGGGGATCCTTGAAGACGTGTGTGTGGGAATCGAGGCTCTTATGTGCCGCCCGGACTTAGCGATTGTAGACATTGGAAGAAATGAAAGAGCAACAATCATACTTGGTAGACCATTCTTATGCTCGCCTAAAGGCGTCATCTCGCAGAGCAGTCGCGAAGATTATTTTCAATATCAAAGGGAAAAGGGAGAAATTCACTTTCAAGAACCAGGTACACACCTCCCTTACTTATTCCCAAAATACCAATCATTATGTTCTAGAACCGAAGATAGAAAGTTACAACAAGAACAGAAGGAGGAATCGAGAATCGAAACAAGAACAAGACGGCCCACAGCCTACAAAGGTAATGGTAGTAAATAAAACATCTTATAATGACCATTTACTTGAATCTCCAATGCTTCGTCAACAAGATGATCTAGGTACCCCTACTATTCATTGCTCTATTAATCGATGGAATTTCTATAATACATATTGCGATCTTTGGATCTAGAATTAATCTAATGGCAAAGGTTACATATGAATTATTATTTGGAAAATTGCCGTTGCAACCAACATATGTGCAGCTACAGATGGCAGACCAATCTTATAGAGTTTCTGAAGGAATTGCCAAAAATGTACCAGTCAAGATCATGGACCACTATGTTCTCACTGACTTTGTAGTCATGGACATGGGGAAAGAAGAAGATCCTCCACTAGTGCTTGGGAGACCGTTCCTCAACACTACTCGCGCAATCATCTACATCCACACAGGAGAGATACATTTCCAATTTCCTAAGGAGAAGGTACGTGTTTACTTTAATAGTTATAATGAATATACAAATCCCAGGGGGAGAAGCAGGGCAGCTCGTCGCCGCCATAATAGAAGATGGATCAAGAATCTAGAAGAAGATAAGGTAAGTGAAGAGGCTAAAGCTCTTACACCTAATACATCCACGGAGAAAGAAGAATCAACTACTCCGAGAAGAGTAAATCATCCAAACGATGGAGGAAGAAGAAGACATCTCCCGAAACATCATCGAAGAAACCATAGAACCATCGGTGCCACCGATTGTGACAACCGATATACCATGGGAGTAAAGAGCAAAACTTAAAGTCCTGTTCGGAGGACTCCAAATACCGAATCCTCGCCGAAAGGTAAGTCGGTAAGTTATCCATATTTTAATCCCCGCATTGCATATTTATTCTTTCTCTATCATGTTTATCTTTTTAGTATTTTATATTTTCATTTGAAAACAACAAAAATATTTTGCCTTTTGTTTTGAAAACCTTTTAAGCCCCATGCTAATATCCCGAGGTTTAACACCTCTAGACTATCTCTTTGTGGTGGCATAAAAAATAAAATAAAGATGCATAAATTCTTTATCTTTCCTTATATAATAAAATAAAATAAAAATTTGAAAATGAAAATATAAATATATCCCGGGCAACTTATAGCGATGTGGTTAATCCCTAATGCTTAATCAAGTTCCACTAGCTTTGTTGTCTATTTGAGATTAGCAGATTTCAAAAAGAAAAGAGATATGTCGGGCGCCACCCTTGACGCCAACTACCTCAACTTCTACATCATTGAAGATTACACTCCAATCTAGCTTGGGGAGTGCAACCCCCATTATCCGGATAAGTATCTTACTATCTATTTATATATTATATATTATTATTATTAGTTAAATATTTTGTTTACTAGAAAGACTCTTTAAAACTATTAGTCTTTTGTTAGAGTGTAAATAAAAGGATCAAGAGAGAGTGTTCACTAAAATTTACTTTGCTCAACTAAAAGGAACCTTAAAATCTGTCAACATGGAGATGATGAATAGTTGCTCATTTGTTATACTTTTCTAGTACCTAGCTTTCAAGCATAATTTCTCTTGAGATCCATTTGCAAAATTATTTTGATATTTACTCTAAACCTAAAACCTATGGGTTGCAAATGCTTGCTCTAAAGTCTAGGTAATTGACGGATATGATATATGATAGTCCGAGCTGCTATTTGATCTTACTCCTAGTGACACTAGATTTACGGAGATTTATATTTTGAAAATTGAAAATGCACATGATAAGTTCCTATGTGACAAGAGTGTGAACCTCCTACCACAGCCCTATATACATGCTCCTAGATTAGGAAAAACCTTTAAGATATATATATATATATATATATATATATATATATATATATATATAGGTCGCTTGCTTTTGCATTGAGTTCGTTCAATCTTTGTCGACCCTTAGAAACTTGTCATGCTGATCATGTACACTCCACTCATTCCACTCCACTCGACTCCATACACTCATATGCTATTTCCATCCCGGAAGTACGCATCCACCATATATACACCTACCATATATCATTTCACTTTAGCCAGCAAAAATGTTCTACGCCTATCTTAGGAGAGAGCAACCAAAAAATATTTCCTACATCTATTCACTCATTCATTGCTAGCCAATATCTTACAAAAAGCTCCATTATATTTATTTATCTCTCAAAAGTTATTACAAAAGAGATCTGGGGTTGTAGATTAAAAAAAAAAAAAGAGAGAGAAAAAGAAAGGGAGATGAAAAATGGACAAAAGTCCTATGGGCGAGTAGAGCCTACCTCCCTAAGAAAAAGAAAATAATAAAGATGAAAAATGGACAAGTGTCCGAGGGTGAGTAGAACCCACATCTTTAAAGAGAGGAAATAAAAGACAAAAGTCTAGGGTGAGCAGAGCCCACCTCTCTAAATAAAAGAAAAATAAAGAAAGAAAAAGATACAACCCAGGTTCTCTACAAAGTTTCCAAATTCAAAAGAGAGAAGATTCCTCAAGGAGCAAAAGTAAGATTTCCCTCATCTATTCTATACACCTTATTATATTCCATACCATTTATATCCTATCCACCATACACATGCACCACTTGATCAGTGTGACTTGTAACTTTGGATCCATTGCTTGAATTTACAATATATGCTTAGTAAGTAGATTTAATCTTCTCCCACCTATAAACTCCACATATAAAGCCTTAGATATAGAGTGAGAGAGAAGAAGGCATAGTGTGCTACTGCCTTTAGCCAAAAATACTATATACTATGAGAGAAAGGCAACACTACCTTATTGCCTTAAAGAGGATCCACAAATACCACAAATGAGAGATTAGAGAGAAAGTCATACGGAGGAACTTTGAGTTTTGTTTGAAAACTAGCAAAAACTCCAGAAGGATAGTTGATCGAAAGAGTTTGAGATATAGTGTTCGACTTGACTGTTCTATCTTTCAATTACCCAAGGTTAAAAGAAAGAGATATAAGCCCCAAAAGGTAAGAGGTAATAAGGGTAAGTTGAAGTTTGAAAAGTTTATTCTTATCTGGAGAGAAATTTTGTTTGAAAGCATGTGTACTTTTAAGGTATGATAGCGTTACAGCAACTCCTGATTCAAGTAGTTTAATATAATGTGTCTTGCTAAGAGACTAGCAAGAGGTAAGCTTGGGGGAGCTTGTTGACACCTGTTATAGCATAATATTATAAGTTAATTAACATGAAATAAGGGCTCAAGTCAAAGACCAAACATAAGTCGAGGGGTCTAACTAACATAATTCCACGAAGTTTTGGTATTCTATGACTTTCCGGGGACTTGATAGATAATTGCAGAGAGAATGGAGAAAGTTCCGGAATATACAAGACATATGAAGACAAGACTTAACCGTGAAGTAACTCAACCCGAAAAGTGGACTAAAACATTCTAGAAGATACCAGAGAACACCCGAAAGAACCGGAGGCCAAGAGGGGGAAGGACCCTGGCGGCCGCCAAAGCTCATTTAGGCCGGCCGCCAGTGGGTCCCACATGTCAGCCTCTCCTTTCTAGGTCGGTTTACTACTGACTTTGAGGTTGTATCTACACCGTTGTTGAAGGTCGGTTTGATCCAAGGGTTGACGTTCATCACCAAGTACTATATAAGAAGACCAAATGACCCCGTGGTGATAACAAGTTCATTATCATACTCAATCATCAACTCATACCCCTCTAGTCCAGCCAAGTCTAGACCCTAAGCCCTAGTTCATACTAGAAGTAATTAGCTATCTAGCTAGTTCTAGTTGAAGATCAAGTTCATCTTGAGTTCCCCGATAGTCAAGAAGTAGCAAGGATCATCGTTCTTGAGACTTCTCTCTTGTATTCGATCCGTAAGTACTCTTATATTTAGAATACAATTGTTATGGCTTTGATCTTTATAATTATTATATTCTTATTGATATGTGTTTATGCTTGCTATGATTATATGTTTAGTTTAGTAAGATTGCTTTTATATTTTATGCATGGAATTGTATAGCATACATATAGATGATCACTATGTGGGTGATAAGCAATGTGTAAACGTGGTGTTTATACAACGTTTATTTGCAATTGCACCCTACATTCCGGGCCGTGTGGTAGATCGCGGGAGTGACAAATCCTGTTGAGTCCTTTGGAATCCACCCTCGAATGTAGGACTAGTCGAGTTTATTATTACGATAATGATCAAGTTTCGTCCTTGGTTGTTATTGGTAATGCTTGCCATGTGTAGAAGTAATCCAACCTTGCCATAATAGCTAGATGTATTGCACTAATTGTAGTATTCATTATATTCTTTCTATAACATGTTAATAGCTCGTATGATACTAGTGGCATATGATGATCTTAGACTTGGGTATTTATCAATTATATAATTATCTTTATCCTGTGACTCATCCTGTTGAGTAATGTTAGATGCATATGGCTACTCTGCATTACAATACTGTAAGGTGGATCTCATAAATAAATCACAATATAAATCATTAGATGTCCTTTTCTCTCTACTTTCCATAGACTCCCTTCCCTGTGGTAAAATATAAATACGATATCCGGATTACTCCCTGAAGTGCTACAATTGGTATTTCTATCTCATGCGCTTGCAGATATCATGTTCATTCTTTTATCAAGGCCAATCAAGAGTACCATGCCCCGCATTTCTTTGAGCGTTATTGCTAGGGTGACAGACTAGTGTATAGGTAATGCCTAGAAATGAGAGGTATACCTTGAGTACATATCCTGGTGAGATTAACTCCACTATGGATAATGATACTATGTTACATCCTTCGTCGTGCAAGCCAAGCGGTTAGATGATGGCCTGGCGCTCGGCGTCCGTTCTCCATGCCGTCGTCGGCGGCCGTGCCTTCGATCTGTTCATGAACGCGTGGTCGTCCATGACCCGCGCCGGAGGCGGAGGCCCTGTGACCAATAAGCCGCCGCTCTCAATCTACAACGAGGGAGGCCATCGCCCATCCCAGCAGCGATCGAGATCTACATCCGGCGGCGGGTCCTCCCCCCAACCGGTGGTGCCCGACCCGCAGAGATGGTTCCTTACCATGGCGTCGTTGGCTTTGGTCGAAAAAATGCCGACCGAGATCTACCCCCCCTCCACCCGGTGTCCGTGCTCATGGTGTAGCGGTTCCCCGGGCCAGCTCTCCACAGCGGCAGTGGCAGCATCCTCGTCGCGCCCTGAGGTAGGCAAATGGCACCGCAGCCTCGCCCGGTCACTATAACCATCCATGTGCTGCCCGTGTCGTTGGATCTCAGTGTGGCTATTTCTTCTTCCTGAATTCTGATGCTTCTTCTCTCTATTTCTTTAGTGCATTTTGTGGTGAAAATTGTCCCCAAGAAAAATCCAGGAACGGCGGCTGATAGATTTGATTTTTGTGATCGGTTTTGTCTGTACAAAGTACAAAATGAGTTTAGTTGATTATGGTTCAAAAATTCATGTGTAATACTAATATACCATACTTCGTTGGAAAAATAGAGTATATGTACATACTAGCATGTGTGGTCGTCGCCATGAAAAAATGTACATGGAATATCCAAAGCTGGCACCGACGAAACCAAAAGTCTGTTCTTTGGTATGGCATAGAAAATCGAAGTTTCCTTTCATAATATGTTTTTCAAGGTTCCTTTTTTCTCGGAAGATTCATATTCATATCTCGCTTTCATCAATTTATGTTTACATTAGATATATGATGAAGCCCTTGCATATGAGCTTGGCAAATAATTATTATTTTTAAAGCATGACATAGATTTTTTTTCCCTACAACCGCGAAGTGTGAGGTGTGTCCACTAATTCTCTTTGATATATTCCCGCTTCATGCCCGCAAAGCGCGCAAGGAATTCTCTTCTAGTATATCTGATGAGACAGGACTGCTGAACCTGAGAATGACAAATGTACGCATCCATGCACACCTGGTGCCAATGCGCCTCCGTCTAGAGTGCACGGGTCTAGCAAATTATTCAGACACAACACAGGAATTGTTGAGCCAGCCCCGTGGAATTATTCAAACACTGGAAATGTATATAGAAAAAACAAAATAACTTGCAATTTGCAAACTAGGGAGTAATATTTAAATTTTCATATATAGTTTCAACAAAGAAAAAAAAAGAACCATTCTTGGAGCCAATGAAAGAGCACCTCAACTGAGAATAATTGAGTCCTGTGTCAAAGCACGTACACACCTCAAAAACCGGCGATGAGTGATGGTTGATGAAGACATATACCAACTGACCAGGCAGTCATGCTCCGGAATTATTGTGCCAGCCCAATTGAACAAAGCCTCTAGTTGTCAAAAAAAAAAAAAAAAAAAAAAAAAGCATCCAATAAATAGGGACCATCCGGTGGGTGAAGGAGGCCGCTCCTTCATGGAACTATCCAACTAAATATCTAAATTGTGTGCTTCAATATACTCCCTCTGTCCCAAAATAAAAGACCTTCTCTCCTCCCGAGAAGTCAACGTTTTTAAAATATCGGCAATTATATATTAAAATATATAAATATTTATGTTGAGTAATTAGTATCATCGGAAAGATCTTTAAGTCTAGTTTTTTAACAGATTTATTTAAAAATTTAAATGTTGCACGTATTTTCTATAAACTTAGACAAAGTTGAGAAAGTTTGACTGGCACACTTCGCATAGCGTCGTTTATTTTGGGACGGAGGGAGTATAGCAGTACATTTTAAACTATGACATCAACCGTGCTTTGTGCAGTAAAAATGTTTTGATTAATTAGCATGCTTTTTTGTTCTGCTCATTTTCTAATGCAACATGTATAATTATAGATACTATACTATATATGTGATTTCTATTGAATTGTGATAAACCTATCAACTATTGATCCATGTCCACAAAGTCTCCAATAGCGTGCCTAGTCAGCATCGGAGAGCGCCGTGCTTCCATTACTTATCGTCCACTTCTTTTGTGACTAATGTTCCTCCCAATCTTCCTTCCATCTCAGCATAAAAACTACTTACAGTCCCTTCTTATATATATACTTGCTCGGGTGACAAATGCAGTGAATGTACAAACCATTCATGATGCAGATCGGTTTATTAGATCCACCCCCAAATTAATCTGCACATCGGAGGGTAGAAACGTAATATCCCCTTGGTACATGATTTCTCCTATATACTTGCTCCAAGCATGTGTTCAAAGGAGTCCATCAAAACATATGTACGTCTTGCAAGCCGGACGGCTTGAATCCATCTGTCCAATATGTACTACGGGGTAGAGCGCTCGGTCCCATGCATCTATGATCCATGAGCTCTCTTAGCTGTTGAGCTGGATGCATGGGAGCCACCACTAAGGCCAGTTTCAATGGGGGTTTCATGAGTGTTTCATGCACATTAAATGCAGCGCCATATCAGTAAAATGTCACTTTTTGCATGAAACTCCTAGGAGAGAGAAAGAAAGAGTTTCACCATGGTGAAACCTTTGGGCACTATTTCACATGCGTTAGAAACTGTGTGAAACCCCCATTGAGACACAAATAGAGTTTCACCATGCAACTATGCAATTAAATCATCCAATGAGAGAGAGGTTGTGGGACCCTTGAGCCTATGAAACTGTGCAATGAAACTGTACATTGAGAGAGACGTCTATTTCATGTCAAAGTTTCACATCTTGGAAACCGGGAGGTGAAACTCTCCATTGAGACTGGCCTAATAACACCAAGCAGTGCTGCAGTCCTTTCCGCTGCTGATTAATTGATGGCGTCCGGTAGCAGTTCACACACAAACACCACACATATACGACGATGGCGCTGCCCCAGACCAAACCAAACTCCATTATAATTGCTAGCTAACGTAGCGGTACCATAACTACACAAACAACCCTCCTCGGTTCACCACGAACTTGATAGAAAGAGCTGCTGGCCGCTGCTTCAGTTTCACAAAGGGCCGCCCATCAATCGGGTCCTTTTATTTCTTTGTAGCAGAGCTGAGGAAACCACTACCTGTACCTGTTAGTGGTATACAGCTCCGTTCCATCTGCTCTGATCCCTGTAGCTATCAATAAATGAGCTCTATCCATCTTGTTATGTTCTCAAAATTGTCCTCCATAGGTTAGCAGTTTTTTTTGTTTAATTTGTATTGCTCTTCTTATATATAGCACGCACATACGCTAGTTCTGCTTAACATATGAAGCCTTTGGTCCCTACAATTAATTATTAACCTTCAGTGACAACTATTTTCGTTTGACTAACGCATGATGATTTACTTGCTTATTGTAGGACTTGCGCCTCAGCAATGGCAGCCATCCTGGATGCCTTCGCGCCCTATGTCAAGAAGCTGATAACAGACACGGCACAAGAAGAGGTTATCAAGTTGCTGGGCGTCTCTGAAGAGATGGCCAAGCTGAATGGCAACATGGATGGCCTTAGAGCCTTTGTTTCGGAGGCTGAGAGGAAGCGCATCACCGACCAGAGCGTGCAAAGATGGGTTAGCAAGCTGAAGAACGCCATGTACGATGCCACCGACATCATGGAGCTTTGTCAGCTGGAGGCCGACGAGCGCAGGAGCTGGAAGAAGACTGCAGCAGCAGGGAGCAGAATCTGCTAGCTTGTTGCCAGCCAGTTCTGATGTGCCTTGACAACCCCATCACCACACACATCACGTGTGGGTACGCAGGAAGGTGAAAGATTTCTTGCACCAACTTCTCTTCTGCCTGCAGAATCCCGCGTTCGCCCACGAGATAGGCAGCCGCATCAAGGAGCTGAACCAAGGACTGGAAGGGATCTATGAAGAGGCGGGCAGGTTGAACTTTGATATCAGCCTCGGTTCTTCAAACCGGGAGCCGAGGAGACTAACCCCTGGAGAGTTATCCGGCTATAGGACAATTTCACGTGTTGATGAGTCAGCCATAGTTGGGGAGCAGATAGAGAGGGACACAAAGGAGCTAGTTCAGGTGCTAACCACACATGACAAGAATCACGACATCAAAGTCGTGTCTATTATTGGCACAGGTGGCATGAGAAAGACTACTCTTGCCCAGAAGATCTTCAATGATGCAACCATCCAAGAGCACTTCCAGACGAAGACGATATGGTTAAGCATCACTCAACACTTTGATGAGGTTGAGCTACTGAGGACAGCAATCAAGCATAGTGGAGGCGACCAAGGTACCGAGAAGGACAAAGGCACTCTAACGGACATCCTAATACAGACGCTGTCCGGTGGAAGGTTTCTGCTGGTGATGGATGATGTGTGGAGCCAGAATGTGTGGATTGACGTGCTTAGTGTCCCAATCAGAAATGCTAGCAAGAAACAACCTGGAAGCAGGGTCCTTGTCACCACAAGATCTGCACACCTGCCACAGCAGATGCAAGCTGCGCTGCACCAACACCGTGTGAGGCCTCTTGGCAATGATGATGCATGGTCCTTGCTCAAGAAACAGCTACAGCCTGACCCGGTTAGTCTATTCCTACTCTATACAAATTGGACACCTCCATTAATTTACTCATAAAATGCGTATGAACTCTCATATGAATTCCTGGTGGAATCCTGGAAGTTCACGGGAGTAGCAAAAGGGACCAGCAAAACGATGATCTAGCTGACTTATCAAATAATCTAATAATAATATGAAACTAAGATCAGGTTAGCAACTAATTTCTCTCTCCATCTGTCTAAAGTCTACCAATCTCAAATTTGATCTTATTTTGTGTCGACAAAAAGTGTCATTATTTAAGGCATCAATTGGGTATCTTTTTCTTTTACGATCCAGACATTCACCCATGGTATGTATCGTTAGATTTAACTTATGGACAATCGATTTTTTTTTTTTTTTTTGAGATTACACAGTACAACGCAGACGCTCAACACGCACGCACACTTTTACAGTATATATATTTCATTTCATACTTGTGGATAATTTTTTAGTTGAACCTATGATAGGTTGGCTTAAATAAAGCTGCCCGCTTTTTGGAATGTATGTTGTACTTGATTAGGTACGTTTTTAATGTCTCCAATAATGCTTATATGACATGCTGGACAAGGAAGTAAATCAATAGTTCCACTAGCGCTTAGCCTGAGGCATCTGCATCACCGGCTTAGCAAATCATATTTGCCAAACTGTACAAAAGATTTGTTTGCCAACTTTTTTTTTTTTTGAGAATTACACAGCACAACGCAGACGCTCACAACACGCACGCATACTCACCCCTATGACCACACGTACGCAAACCCTACCCCTATGAGCACCTCCGAAGGACTGGGCAGCCGACAGATTTGTATGCCAACTTCTGTAAAGGGAGATAGACGGGGGTTGAGCAAATTATCGGATCGGTGGGGCCACAGACACATCTGTGACCCTTCACTCAGTTTAATGACCCATTCAACTAAAAATAAATATTTTAATGCATCTAACTTGTAGTATATACTCCCTCCATACCCAAAAAGTTTTGACGTTTAGGATAGTGACATGGTCTCCAAAACATAATTTTGACCTCTTTTTAGTATAATAGTATTTATCGAAGAGTCATATGTGTATACTTTCATGAAAGTATTTTTCAAGGCAAATCTATTTATATAGGTTTCACATTTGCAAACTCAACAATGTAAGTTATTGATGATTTATATTCTCAATGCTTGACCCAAACCTTGTCCTAAACGTCAAGCTTTTAGGGTATGGAGGCAGTATGCTCTAGCAGATTGATCCTGCACTCGGTTTAATGACCCATTCATATAAAAATAAATATTTTAATGCATCTAGTCTAGTTGGTATGTGTGGAGAAGACAAGTGGTGTGATTTTATTATGCACCTAGATATGCACTATGTCTAGATACATAATAAAACTAGATATGACTTTTGTTTTGCACCTACATCACTTCGTTATGCACCTAGAATAGCCAAAACGTTTTATTGTAATATTTCAGAACGGATGGAGTGAAATATACCACAAGTTTCGACTATGGTACTCATCCTAAAACTAATCGGTTGGCCAACATAAGTGTCATTATTTTATAGAAGCAGCATTGCAAATTGTGTTTCCGTGAAAATGTACATAAGCAACCTGACCATTGTCAGAAATATTTGAGAGGCTTAAATTAATTATTGGCAGGTAGCCGGAATTGACCAACTGAAAACTGTCGGGATGGAAATTCTTGAAAATTGTGATGGCTTACCACTTGCAATTAAAGTGATTGGAGGACTCTTGAGCACAAAATACCCAAGTGAGATTGAGTGGAAAGCTATTTTAAACATGCCTGCATGGTCACTGACAGGATTACCCACAGAACTAGACAACCGGCTTTACTTGAGCTATGAGGATTTGTCTTCCGAGTTAAAGCAGTGCTTTCTCTACTGCTCACTGTTCCCTAAAGGTGAAAATATTAGACAAGACGTAGTTACTGAAATGTGGATCAATGAAGGATTTATTAAAACACCAGACGAAAGTAGGACCTGTTCACGCGAATATGGCTTAGAAGACATAGCAACACATTATTACAGAGAGTTAATAAAGAGGAATCTTATAGAACCTATGGAAGAATATTCTCTCACTGGATCTAGTTGTACTATGCATGATGTGGTCCGATCCTTTGCTGAATATATAGTAAGAGAAGAATCAGTTGTGATGGTTGGCCAAGAGCAGGCTACTGGTACTACAGGTGGCAGTGGGATGGTTGTACGTCGGATGGCTGTAGGACAAACCGTATCAATGGTGGAATGGGCTGCTTTGCAAAAGCACGAGTCACTTAGAACATTAATTATAAATTCTAGAGTAAGCTTTCAGCATGGTGATTCGGTGGCTAGATTCTCTAGTCTACGTGTCCTCTACATATTCCTTGCCAATTCTGATACACTGATTCCCTCTCTATCTATGTTGAAGCACTTAAGGTACCTTCACTTAGAGGATACTGATATATCTAGGCTACCAGATAACATCCACAAGATGAAATTTCTGATGTATATTTTAGTTGGTAATTGTGAGAAGTTGTGCTATCTTCCTAGGAGCATCATAAAGCTTGTGCACCTAAGATCTCTGAACATCACAAGATCAAATGTTAGTGTCATTCCTAAGGGGTTCAATGAGTTAACAAATCTAAGGTCACTTGAGGGCTTCCCACTACATGTGGACATGGATGCAAGTAATAGCTGGTGTAGTTTACAAGAGCTGGAGCCTCTCTCTTTGCTTAGGCGTCTCGAATTACATGGCCTAGAGAAGGTGCAGGACACCCGTATGGCTGAAAAGGCCCTGATAAGCAGCAAACGCCACCTCTTGTGTCTAGAGTTGCACTATAGTGCAAGTGGATGTACTGTAGGGACAGGCGGTGGTGACGCAGAGCAGCAACAACAACAGAGTGTGACTGAAGAGGTCTTGGAAAAGCTCTGCCCTCCAACCTGCCTAGAGGACCTTACTTTGATCGGGGGATATATTGGTCGCCAGCTACCGAACTGGATGTGCTCTCCAGCATCGGTAGACTTTAAGAGCCTGAGGCATTTAAGGCTTAGGAACCTACCTTGTTGTATCCAACTCTCTAACGGTCTGTGCTGCCTCCCGAATTTGGAATCGCTGGAAATCACGGATGCACCAGCCATCAAGCATATTGGGCCCCAATTCCATGTATCATCATGCTTGGCAGCTGGAGCTTCTGCTGTTACATCGGCACCATTTCCCAAACTGAGACATCTATATCTGCATGGGCTACGTGAGTGGGAGGAGTGGGAATGGAATGACTGTGAGGAGCATAGTGATGTGGAAACTACCATAGCCATGCCTTGTCTTCAGAGAATCCAAATCAATAACTGCAAGCTGAAGTGTCTTCCACCGGGCCTTGCCAGCAGCAAGAGGCATGCTCTTAGAGAACTGTACCTGTACCAGCTCACCAACCTGACACATGTGGAGAACTTCCCTTCAGTTGTGGATCTTGATGTGTTTGACTGCCCTAAGCTCAAGAGGATCAGCGGACTCCCCAGGCTGCAGAAGATTAGGATCGTTCGCTCCACAAAGCTAGAGGTTCTAGAAGGTGTCCCAGCACTCGACAGCCTTGTACTAGAGGACGCCACCATGGACACCCTTCCAAAATACCTGCGAGCTGTAAACCCAAGGTATCTCGAGTTGGGTTGCAACAAGAAGCTACACAAATCTTCCTTATCACCAGGTAGCTCTGAATGGAATATGATCAGCCATATTGGGAAGCGTAATATCAACTGCCTTGAAGATTGAGATGGCGACCAAGACAGATAACTGCATAGCTGCATCGAAGATGGCTCATGTGTTCAGGTAAATTGCATTAATTCATTCACTATACCGGAAGTGGGTCTGCATATTATTAATTAATTATTATTGATTGTACTCTGATTGGTCGCAGGAAAGATTTAATTGGACAACACAGCACAGCACAGTGGTGATACAACCTAGCCTGACAAGAAGACTTCCAGATTTGCCAATATGTTCAATTGTCTTACACAGTGCTTCTCTTCACCTTTTCCCTCTTCAAGTCTCGCACGTGTACATTGTATCCTATTCTATATATCTGCCAGATGACTGGAGTCTCAAGTCATTCGGGTCATCCTGATGACGACTGCAAGCATCCTGCAGCATCGATGTTCTGTCCTGCACTCAGGTAAAAATAAACCGCTTTTCTTTCACTATGCCGAAAGTTGCTTCCAGATTATATAATTGATTAATTGTTGCTTGTACTTCAATTCCTTGTTATTTCATTGCATCAATCACTGATAGTTCAATCATTTGTGATCAGCAGGCAGGAAGAGCTTTCATTAATTCGACCACACAAAGGCACAGCGGAACATCAAAATATATGATGATTAAACAAAGTGTTTCGACAATGGTTAACACTCAATTGTCTCACATCAAAACAAAAACACTGTGCTGGTGTTCACCAATTTCTTCATCAGGTCTGGCATAAGTATGTTTATTATCATCTCATCTATTTGTAACTGTAACTTTTCTCACTTAGTACGTATTTTCATGTGTCATTATGAACTGACGGTGTTAGTAATGTGTGCAGGGATTCAGGATCCTTATGGCAGAGCCACGTGATGTTAGCTTTGCAATGGCAAGTGGAAGCGAGATGTGCTTGGCAGAAGTACATCTCCAGCACACAGTCCTCCAACTCTGCTCAGTTGCAGAATGTCAGCATACTGCCAAATCGTGGTTACCGTCAGCGTCTCCTGCACTCTTGTAGTCATGACCATGGATGTATATTTGTACACTCCATATGTTTTTTGAAGTCATGGACTTATATATATTTGCACATGCAATGGGTGTGAAGTCTTGATCATGTAATGAACTGAATGTGTGATGATGAAAGCAGACACGAACATTGTACACTGACCCGATTGATGATCATAAAATCAGATTAAAATCATTATTGTTGATCGATCTTACCCAGCCTCCTCGATATAAGGCCGATTATGGGGTTGTGCTGTCCTCTGATCACCGTGGCAACCCTGTGTCCTCTGCTTTCACACCTGCACTGCACCAGTACTATGGAAGGCCCTCTGCTTTCCAAGGGAAGCAGAGCAAATGGCCCTGACAAGCCTTCATTATACAACAGAAACAAAGCAGAGTAGAGCAAAGTCACACCCTCTGGTTTAGTAACTTGTCTGGTTTGATGTATAATATATGCAGTTGTCAAAAAAAAAAAAAAAAAAGTCCACGCACTCGGCGACAGAACTTTGTGCATGGGATAGACAAAGTCTCCCGTCTATCCGATGGATCAGTCAATTTGTGGGGACGAACAAGACTGATCACAGACAAAGTCTCCGTCGTCTATCTAATGGATCAATGAAGTTCCAAAGACGTACTCCCTCTGTCCCTAAATATATGTTATTCTCGCTTCCCGAGAAGTCAACGTTTTCAAACTGCCGGCAATTATATATTAAAATATATAAATATTTATGCTAAGTAATTAGTATCATCGGAAAGATCTTTAAGTCTAGTTTTTTAATAAATTTATTTGAAGATATAAATGTTGCACCTATTTTATACAAACCTAGTTTAAGTTGAGAAAATTTGACCGACACGCAAACCCATAGCGACATCTAAAAAAGGACGGAGGGAGTACTACTGTGTAGCTGGTAGGGGACATGAGCGGATAGTTGTCATATGAACCCGAGAGTGACGAATGTACGGGGTCATTAGTGCCAATCTACTACTTCTATGTTTGTAAGACCCACTAAGGAGTTCTCGGCTCCCCGGTGAAGCCACCTCACCAGTAACTCATATCCCCTGTCGCCTATCACGTTCCCCTCGGACCCCCGCACCCGTCTGTTCCCCTGCCTCCCCTTCTCCCGCCTGTTGAATGGATCCCACTACTCAACCATGTTTGATGATGACCTTTCAGTCACCACTATGCCACAACACCGAATCACCATTAGAACATCCGACGCTAAATATTATTTTAGGGATAGATAATCGACGCTAAACATACTTAGAGATGGTCCGACGCGAAAACTAACATTTACCGATGTACCATCTGACGCTATAGATACCGACTTCAGCATCTAATTATCTCGACGCGAAAAATATATACGGAGTCACACTGTGCGACGCTAAAAAATATATGGACCCCACATAGGGCAAGCTTATACACCCGTATTATGACCATATATTGATTCTTAGAATTTTAAACCACTTTTTGGTATTAATATTTTTTTTGTCGAGTCACCAAAATAGTAGTTTGAGTCACGTTTAGCAAAACACTTCATTTTCCATCCATTATTAGAATGTAAGCTCAAATAAAACATGTGTTCTTACATACATGTTTTTGTAATTTTTTGGCATTGTTAGATAGGACGTGTAGTTCAAATTGTAGTGATTCTCCAAAAACATGTGGAAATTCATTTAAATGATATAAAATCAAAAATATAGATCTCAGTTATCTGCAAAATTTTTGTAGTTGATGACTGTTTTAGTTGAATTCACCTGTAGTTTAAAAATTATGTCTTATTTGATGTGGAGTTCATAACTTTTTAGAAGAAAAAGTGTGAATTCACACCATTACTTGTGCAGCCCAATAATGATGGCCTGCTCAGCCCATTACATTGGCCCGATCAATTCCTGCTATTGGATGAATACTTGATGAATCAAAGCCGTTGGATCGAAAAGCACAGGTATATAAATATCTCTTCATCCCTACGAAACCCTAACTTGCTACTCTCTCTCTCTCTCTCGTCTCCTCACCTGCCCACCGTCACTCGCCTCCACTCCATCCTCCAGGATGCAACCCGCAAGGCATGGCCGCGCCCCCTCCATCAATCCAGGTCGTCCCAAGCGTGTTGCTCCCCAACGCGTGATGGATCCAGTGAGAGGAGGCATGGATCCGGTGAGAGGATCCGGTGAGAGGAGGCATGGATTTGGCCATTTGCTCCCCAACGCGTGCTGGATCCAGTGAGGGAGCACGCAGTCAGGAGGAGGCAGCTGCATGTTCTTAGTCTATTTTGGACTCTGCACGTTCTCAATCCGGTGAGAGGAGGCATGGATCCGCCATACGGCGTCGAAGCGCTCCCCACGATGGCCACCACTCTGTGCTCCCCCACTCGATAGCGATGAGCGCTCTAGCGCCGCTCCCCTCCAAGCCACGAAGGTATATCACATTTTCTGGAGCTCCAACCGTCGATAGGGAAGTGTTGTCTTCACTTATATTTTCTGGAGCTCCAACCGTCGATCTCACATTTTTCCAGGTGATGATCTGCCCATCTCCTTCCAGCCTTCACTTAAATGATAGATATTTTGAATAGCTGTTTTTTCTTTTCCTCTCTGATGTCTTGAGTTATATCACCGATAACTGTGATGATTTTATTCTCATGAAAAAGTTGAGACTTCAGCTATTGGAAAATTAGTTTTTTGACGGTACGGGTTAGAACTTAGAATTGGTCTATAGAAAATTTGGACTAAACTTAATCACTACATTACATCGAGTTGTATGCACGGTATGGGTTAGAACTTAGAATTTGAGATACTCAGGACTCACCTCTATATTCTTATTGTGCCCTTGAGTTCGAGAGTATAGAATGGTCGAGTTACATGAAATTAAATTGCTAGCGAGAATGTGAGATGCATGCTCTTGTTACTATAATGGATCCTTTCTGTTTCCCAGGCCGTCACCACCACTTACTTTATCTACTCTTCTGGCTTTATTTGAGAATACATGTTCAGACTAGTAGTGAAGAAATGAAAGTTCTGAATATGCACTTTAAATTTCATTATTAGCTTTATAAAAACATTGTGAAACAAGCTTTAAAAAATGTCTTTTATACTCTTAAGGTAAGTGTTGACAGAGCAGTTTCGAAGGTAAGTGTTTATCATTACCGATGCATGACATTCTTCACATATATAATTGTTTCACTTCAGGGATAAATATACAGTGAATCTGTACATTATTACTTGTGCTAGCACTTTGCATTAACTTGTGCTTGGAATGATGCATAGGAATGCTTGCATGTGTGTTGGCAGTAGCACTAGAAGGTGGTCATGTCCAATCTATTCAAACCTGAACCTATTTAGTTTCCTTAGTTCAATCTATTTAATTTTTATAGATTTCACTTTGATATGTATATTCCATGGATTGATTTGTGACCTATGCCATAATTTTACATCTAATACTTGGTGCTGTCAACATGCTTGGCTTGCTCTCTCCAAGACTACACTTTTAGGCTCTAGCCCCGACTATTCTTGATTGTTCTTTATTCCCAGGTGCACTCATGTTGCTGATAGACGAGAATTGCGGTTTGAAGGATAGCAAACTCAAACTCATCATGTAGGACAGCTTGGGCTGCGGCAGTGTCTACCTGCAGTTTTAAACTACAAACTATAGTAGCTTGAACTCCTATAATCGCAGCCATAGTTTTTGAACTACCACTAGTGTTTGTAATGGTTGATCTTATATATGTCTCTTTGAGTGTTTGGACTTCATGAATGAATCTATTTGTATGAGAAATGTGCACAATGATGTTACTTTTGTATTAAATTGCAACCAAATGGCTTTTATTTTTTTTAAATGCATTCAAATGATCCCATCGAACCATCGACGCTAAAAGCACTTATAATGTTAAACTATCTGACGCTATAGTGTATTGGCATGCTATCGGACGCTATAGTGTAGTGGCATGCTATCGACGCTAAATAATATTCGGGGCATCGGACTATCGACGCTAAAAGTCCGGTCCGACGCTAAAGAGTTTTAGCGTCGGGACTTACAGCGTCGGTGAAGTCCGACGCTATATGTTCTTAGGGTCAGATCATCCGACGCTATATGTGGCTTACTACGGCGTCGGACCATTGTTGACACCTGTTATAGCATAATATTATAAGTTAATTAACATGAAATAAGGGCTCAAGTCAAAGACCAAACATAAGTCTAGGGGTCTAACTAACATAATTCCACGAGTTTTGGTATTCTATGACTTTCCAGGGGACTTGATAGATAATTGCAGAGAAGAATGGAGAAAGTTCCTAATATACAAGACATATGAAGACAAGACTTAACCGTGAAGTAACTCAACCCAAAAATGGACTAAAACATTCTAGAAGATACCGAGAACACCGAAAGAACCGGAGGCCAAGAGGAGGAAGGACCACATGGCGGCCGCCAGGCTCATTTAGGCCGGCCGCCAGGTGGGTCCCACATGTCAGCCTCTCCTTTCTAGGTCGGTTTACTACCGACTTTGAGGTTGTATCTACACCGTTGTTAAAGGTCGGTTTGATCCAAGGGTTGACGTTCATCACCAAGTACTATATAAGAGGACCAGCTGACCCCAGGGCTGATAACAAGTTCATTATCATACTCAATCATCAACTCATACCCCTCTAGTCCAGCCAAGTCTAGACCTAAGCCCTAGTTCATACTAGAAGTAATTAGCTATCTAGCTAGTTCTAGTTGAAGATCAAGTTCATCTTGAGTTCCTGATAGTCAAGAAGTAGCAAGGATCATCGTTCTTGAGACTTCTCTCTTGTATTCGATCTGTAAGTACTCTTATATTTAGAATACAATTGTTATGGCTTTGATCTTTATAATTATTATATTCTTATTGATATGTGTTTATGCTTGCTATGATTATATGTTTAGTTTAGTAAGATTGCTTTATATTTTATGCATGGAATTGTATAGCATCCATATAGATGATCACTATGTGGGTGATAAGCAATGTGTAAACGTGGTGTTTATACAACGTTTATCTGCAATTGCACCCTACATTCCGGGCCGTGTGGTAGATCGCGGGAGTGACAGTCCTGTTGAGTCCTTTGGAATCCACCCTCCGAATGTAGGACTAGTCGAGTTTATTATTACGATAATGATCAAGTTTCGTCCTTGGTTGTTATTGGTAATGCTTGCCATGTGTAGAAGTAATCCAACCTTGCCATGATAGCTAGATGTATTGCACTAATTGTAGTATTCATTTGACATATATGATTAGGAGTATCTTAGGAATATTCATTCTATTCTTTCTATAACATGTTAATAGCTCGTATGATACTAGTGGCATATGATGATCTTAGACTTGGGTATTTATCAATTATATAATTATCTTTATCCTGTGACTTATCCTGTTGAGTAATGTTAGATGCATATGGCTACTCTGCATTACAATACTTGTAAGGTGGATCTCATAAATAAATCACAATATAAATCATTAGATGTCCTTTTCTCTCTACTTTCCATAGACTCCCTTCCCTATGGTAAAATATAAATACGATATCCGGATTACTCCCTGAAGTGCTACAATTGGTATTTCTATCTGTGGCGCTTTGCAGATATCATGTTCATTCTTTTATCAAGGCCAATCAAGAGTACCATGCCCCGCATTTCTTTGAGCGTTATTGCTAGGGTGACAGACTAGTGTATAGATAATGCCTATAAATGAGTGGTATACCTTGAGTACATATCCCGGTGAGATTAACTCCACTATGGATAATGATACTATGTTACATCCCACTACTAACACCGCCTAACTCCGCTTTGTTGGATCATGAGGTTAATCCCATATCTAGCTAACATGATTAGATAGATATCCCATATATATTTCTTTCGCCTTCCTAATTGGGATCGTCTAAGAAATATCAACAACCATCCGAGGGTAATTGGGGTGTTGTGGTGTAGTGCACCCGGCGGTTTGCAGTTGCAAACTAAGAGACAGCGCCGTTCATCTGCTCCTCGCTCGCTTTAATCTCGCCTCTCGGTGAAACACCGCCCGACTCCTCCCTCTTCTCCAGCGCGCACCTACCCCTCCCTCTTCTCAAGCGCGCGACGGCCCACGACCTTCCCCAATCCCGCACCGTCGGGGTCGTGCAGGGGAGGCGGAGCCTCTCCAATCTGGTGGTGGTCACGGCTCATCCCCTCCTTCAGGCGGTCGGGCGGCTCAAGGAGTCACCCGACGTCGCCGTCGATTGCTCCGACACCGGTGTGGCCTTCTTCGAGGCCGAGGCCACGGCCGGCTGCCTGGAGACCTGGGCCGGCTCGCCAGCGATGACGATCCTCCGGCGATGGAGTTTGCGAGCCTCGTGCCAGAGCACGATGCCCGTGCGCTTCCAGCGCTGGCCTTCGTCGTGCAAGCCAAGCGGTTAGATGATGGCCTGGCGCTCGGCGTCTCCGTTCTCCATGCCATCGTCGGCGGCCGTGCCTTTCGATCTGTTCATGAACGCGTGGTCGTCCATGACCCGCCGCGAGGCGGAGGCCCTGTGACCAATATGCCGCCGCTCTCAATCTACAACAGGGAGGCCATCGCCCATCCCAAAGCGATCGAGATCTACATCCGGCGGCAGGTCCTCCCCAACCGGTGGTGCCTGACCGCGAGAGATGGTTCCTTACCATGGCGTCGTTGGCTTGGTCGAAAAAAATGCCGACCGAGATCTACCCCCCCACCCGGTGTCCGTGCTCATGGTGTAGCGGTTCCCTGGGCCAGCTCTCCACAGCGGCAGTGGCAGCATCCTCGTCGCGCCTGAGGTAGGCAAATGGCACCGCAGCCTCGCCGGTCACTATAACCATGCATGTGCTGCCCGTGTCGTTGGATCTCAGTGTGGCTATTTCTTCTTCCTGAATTCTGATGCTTCTTCTCTATATTTCTTTAATGCATTTTGTGGTGAAAATTGTCCCCAAGAAAAATTCCAGAAACGGGCGGCTGATAGATTTGATTTTGTGATCGGTTTTGTCTGTACAAAGTACAAATGAGTTTAGTTGATTATGGTTCAAAAATTCATGTGTAATACTAGGTTCAAAAATTCATGTGTAATACTAATATACCATACTTCGTTGGAAAAATAGTGTATATGTACATACTAGCATGTATGGTCGTCGCCATGAAAAAATGTACATGGAATATCCAAAGCTGGCACCGGCGAAACCAAAAGTCTGTTATTTGGTATGGCATAGAAAATCGAAGTTTCCTTTCATAATATGTTTTTCAAGGTTCCTTTTTCTCTCGGAAGATTCATATTCATATCTCGCTTTCATCAATTTATGTTTACATTAGATATATGATGAAGCCCTTGCATATGAGCTTGGCAAATAATTATTATTTTTAAAGCATGACAGATTTTTTTTCCCTACAACCGCGAAGTGTGAGGTGTGTCCACTAATTCTCTTTGATATATTCCCGCTTCATGCCCGCAGCAACGCGGGGAATTCTCTTCTAGTATATCTGATGAGACAGGACTGCTGAACCTGAGAATGACAAATGTACGCATCCATGCACACCTGGTGCCAATGCGCCTCCGTCTAGAGTGCACGGGTCTAGCAAATTATTCAGACACAACACAGGAATTGTTGAGCCAGCCCCGTGGAATTATTCAAACACTGGAAATGTATATAGAAAAACAAAATAACTTGCAATTTGCAAATTAGGGAGTAATATTTAAATTTTCATATATAGTTTCAACAAAGAAAAAGAACCATTCTTGGAGCCAATGAAAGAGCACCTCAACTGAGAATAATTGAGTCCTGTGTCAAAGCACGTACACACCTCAAAAACCGGCGATGAGTGATGGTTGATGAAGACATATACCAACTGACCAGGCAGTCATGCTCCGGAATTATTGTGCCAGCCCAATTGAACAAAGCCTCTAGTTGTCAAAAAAAAAAAAAAAAAAAAAAAAAAACAAAGCCTAAAAATAGGGACCATCCGGTGGGTGAAGGAGGCCGCTCCTTCATGGAACTATCCAACTAAATATCCAAATTGTGTGCTTCAATATACTCCCTCTGTCCCAAAATAAAAGACCTTCTCTCTCCCCGAGAAGTCAACGTTTTTAAAATATCGGCAATTATATATTAAAATATATAAATATTTATGTTGAGTAATTAGTATCATCGGAAAGATCTTTAAGTCTAGTTTTTAACAGATTTATTTAAAAATTTAAATGTTGCACGTATTTTCTATAAACCTAGACAAGGTTGAGAAAGTTTGACTGGCACAC
Organism: Hyparrhenia diplandra; assembly: GCA_015847255.1. Taxonomy (NCBI): domain Eukaryota; kingdom Viridiplantae; phylum Streptophyta; class Magnoliopsida; order Poales; family Poaceae; genus Hyparrhenia; species Hyparrhenia diplandra. The sequence goes on along the minus strand of JADLZK010010753.1, from coordinate 383,445 downwards.
TTCGCATAGCGTCGTTTATTTTGAGACGGAGGGAGTATAGCAGTACATTTTAAACTATGACATCAACCGTGCTTTGTGCAGTAAAAATGTTTTGATTAATTAGCATGCTTTTTTTGTTCTGCTCATTTTCTAATGCAACATGTATAATTATAGATACTATACTATATATGTGATTTCTATTGAATTGTGATAAACCTATCAACTATTGATCCATGTCCACAAAGTCTCCAATAGCGTGCCTAGTCAGCATCGGAGAGCGCCGTGCTTCCATTACTTATCGTCCACTTCTTTTGTGACTAATGTTCCTCCCAATCTTCCTTCCATCTCAGCATAAAAACTACTTACAGTCCCTTCTTATATATATACTTGCTTGGGTGACAAATGCAGTGAATGTACAAACCATTCATGATGCAGATCGGTTTATTAGATCCACCCCCCAAATTAATCTGCACATCGGAGGGTAGAAACGTAATATCCCCTTGGTACATGATTTCTCCTATATACTTGCTCCAAGCATGTGTTCAAAGGAGTCCATCCAAAACATATGTACGTCTTGCAAGCCGGACGGCTTGAATCCATCTGTCCAATATGTACTACGGGGTAGAGCGCTCGGTCCCATGCATCTATGATACATGAGCTCTCTTAGCTGTTGAGCTGGATGCATGGGAGCCACCACTAAGGTCAGTTTCAATGGGGGTTTCATGAGTGTTTCATGCACATTAAATGCAGCGCCACATCAGTAAAATGTCACTTTTTGCATGAAACTCCTAGGAGAGAGAAAGAAAGAGTTTCACCATGGTGAAACCTTTGGGCACTGTTTCACATGCGTTAGAAACTGTGTGAAACCCCCATTGAGACACAAATAGAGTTTCACCATGCAACTATGCAATTAAATCATCCAATGAGAGAGAGGTTGTGGGATCCTTGAACCTATGAAACTGTGCAATGAAACTGTACATTGAGAGAGACGTCTATTTCATGCCAAAGTTTCACATCTTGGAAACCGGGAGGTGAAACTCTCCATTGAGACTGGCCTAATAACACCAAGCAGTGCTGCAGTCCTTTCCGCTGTTGATTAATTGATGGCGTCCGGTAGCAGTTCACACACAAACACCACACATATACGACGATGGCGCTGCCCCAGACCAAACCAAACTCCATTATAATTGCTAGCTAACGTAGCGGTACCATAACTACACAAACAACCCTCCTCGGTTCACCACGAACTTGATAGAAAGAGCTGCTGGCCGCTGCTTCAGTTTCACAAAGGGCCGCCCATCAATCGGGTCCTTTTATTTCTTTTGTAGCAGAGCTGAGGAAACCACTACCTGTACCTGTTAGTGGTATACAGCTCCGTTCCATCTGCTCTGATCCCTGTAGCTATCAATAAATGAGCTCTATCCATCTTGTTATGTTCTCAAAATTGTCCTCCATAGGTTAGCAGTTTTTTTGGGTTTAATTTGTATTGCTCTTCTTATATATAGCACGCACATACGCTAGTTCTGCTTAGCTTAACATATGAAGCCTTTGGTCCCTACAATTAATTAGTAACCTTCAGTGACAATTATTTTCGTTTGACTAACGCATGATGATTTACTTGCTTATTGTAGGACTTGCGCCTCAGCAATGGCAGCCATCCTGGATGCCTTCGCGCCCTATGTCAAGAAGCTGATAACAGACACGGCACAAGAAGAGGTTATCAAGTTGCTGGGCGTCTCTGAAGAGATGGCCAAGCTGAATGGCAACATGGATGGCCTTAGAGCCTTTGTTTCGGAGGCTGAGAGGAAGCGCATCACCGACCAGAGCGTGCAAAGATGGGTTAGCAAGCTGAAGAACGCCATGTACGATGCCACCGACATCATGGAGCTTTGTCAGCTGGAGGCCGACGAGCGCATGGAGCTGGAAGAAGACTGCAGCAGCAGGGAGCAGAATCTGCTAGCTTGTTGCCAGCCAGTTCTGATGTGCCTTGACAACCCCATCACCACACACATCACGTGTGGGTACGCAGGGAAGGTGAAAGATTTCTTGAACCAACTTCTCTTCTGCCTGCAGAATCCCGCGTTCGCCCACGAGATAGGCAGCCGCATCAAGGAGCTGAACCAAGGACTGGAAGGGATCTATGAAGAGGCGGGCAGGTTGAACTTTGATATCAGCCTCGGTTCTTCAAACCGGGAGCCGAGGAGACTAACCCCTGGAGAGTTATACGGCTATAGGACAATTTCACGTGTTGATGAGTCAGCCATAGTTGGGGAGCAGATAGAGAGGGACACAAAGGAGCTAGTTCAGGTGCTAACCACACATGACAAGAATCACGACATCAAAGTCGTGTCTATTATTGGCACAGGTGGCATGAGAAAGACTACTCTTGCCCAGAAGATCTTCAATGATGCAACCATCCAAGAGCACTTCCAGACGAAGACGATATGGTTAAGCATCACTCAACACTTTGATGAGGTTGAGCTACTGAGGACAGCAATCAAGCATAGTGGAGGCGACCAAGGTACCGAGAAGGACAAAGGCACTCTAACGAACACCCTAATTCACACCCTGTATAGTGGAAGGTTTCTGCTGGTGATGGATGATGTGTGGAGCCAGCAAGTGTGGAATGACGTGCTTAGTATCCCAATCAAAAATGCAAGCAAGAAACAACCTGGAAGCAGGGTCCTTGTCACCACAAGATCTGCACACCTGCCACAGCAGATGCAAGCTGCGCTGCACCAACACCGTGTGAGGCCTCTTGGCAACGATGATGCCTGGTCCTTGATCAAGAAGCAGCTACAGCCTGATCAGGTTACTTTTCTATCCATACTTTATACAACTAGGATATATATACTTGATTTTGATAGAAAGCGTATGGATGGGAATTTCGTTAAATCTAAGCATTCTCCCTAGGAACACCAGCTTATGAGACCAATAAAACAATGATCTAGAAGAAACAAATAATCAAATGTACGTAAGAACAGAACTCTAGGATCGAGGTAGCTATTATTCACTCCATCGAAAGATTTAGAGCACAGCTAGCTGTGAAATCTAGCTATGTGAAATTTGATGTTATTTGAAATGTAACATCTATTATAGTGGAAGAGTGACCAAAAAACCATACTATTGTAGTGCCGTACTTTATAGTTATCTCAAAAGCTCATAACTCTTGCGTATGAAGGCATATGAACATGAACTTTAAACATAATCAAAATTGTAGAGCTCAATTATCTATACTAACGTGCCTTAAATCAATGTACTGGCAGGTAGTAGGAATTGACCAACTAAAAACTATTGGGATGGAAATTCTTGAAAATTGTGATGGCTTACCCCTTGCAATTAAAGTGATTGGAGGACTCTTGACCACAAGATACCCAAGTGAGCATGAGTGGAAAAAGTTGTTCTGAATAAGGCTGCATGGTCACAAACCGGACTGCCCACGGAACTAGACAACCGGCTGTACTTGAGCTATGAGGATTTGTCTCCCGAGTTAAAGCAATGCTTTCTCTACTGCTCGCTATTCCCCAAAGGTCAAAATATTATACAATATGTAGTTACTGAAATGTGGATCAGTGAAGGATTTATTAAAACACCAGATGGGAGTAGGACCAGTTCACATGAGTATGGGTTAGAAGACATAGCAACTCAATATTACCGAGAGTTAATAAAGAGGAATCTTATAGAACCTATAAATGGATATACTCTCACTGGACAAAGGTGCACCATGCACGATGTGCTCCGATCCTTTGCTGAATATATAGTAAGAGAAGAATCAGTTGTGATGGTTGGTCAAGCTACAAGTGGCAGTGGGGTGGTTGTACGTCGCATGGCTATAGGAAAAACCGTATCAATGGTGGAATGGGCTGCTTTGCAAAGGCACGAGTCACTTAGAACATTAATTATAAATTCTAGAGTAAGCTTTCAGCATGGTGATTCGGTGGCTAGATTCTCTAGTCTACGTGTACTGTACATATTCCATGCCAATTCTGATACACCGGTTCCCTCTCTATCTATGTTGAAGCACTTAAGGTACCTTCACTTAGAAGAAACTGATATATCTAGGCTACCAGATGACATCCACAAGATGAAATTTCTGATGTATATTTCACTTGGTAACTGTGGGAAGTTGTGCTATCTTCCTAGGAGCATCATAAAACTTGTGCATCTAAGGTCTCTTAACATTGAAGGATCAAATGTTGGTGTCATTCCTAAGGGGTTCGGTGAGTTAACAAATCTGAGGTCAGTTTATGGCTTCCCAGCATACGTGGACCATGCAAGCATTAGCTGGTCTAGTTTGCAAGAGTTGACGCCTCTTTCTCAGCTTAGGAAGCTTACACTCTGTGGTCTAGAGAAGGTGCAGGACAGCCACATCGCTGAGAAGGCCATGATTAGGAGCAAACGCCACCTTGAGTATCTAGAGTTGAACTATAGTGCAAGTGGACATACTATAGGGACAAGCAGTGGTGAGGCAGAGCAACAGCAACAACAGAGTGTGACGGAGGAGGTCTTGGAAAAGCTCTGCCCTCCAACCTGCCTAGAGACTCTACGTGTGACAGGAGGATACATTGGTCGCCAGCTACCAGACTGGATGCATGCTCCAGCATCAGTGAACTTTAAGAGCCTGAGGTATTTGACCCTGCAGAACCTGCCTTTCTGCACCCAGCTACCTGATGGTCTCTGCTACCTCCCAAGTTTGGAAATGTTGCGCATCATAGATGCACCAGCCATCTTGCGTATTGGTCCCCAATTCCAGGCATCACCCTCCATGGTAGCCGGAGCTTCATCTGCTAGTACATCTGCAAGGTTTCCTAAACTTAGAAATCTGCAATTGATTGGGCTACCTGTGTGGGAGGAGTGGGAATGGAATGACTGTGAGGAGCATAGTGACATGGAAACTGCCATAGCCATGCCTTGTCTTGAGAAACTCCAAATCCAGAACTGCAAGCTGAGTTGTCTTCCACCGGGCCTCGCCAGCTGCAAGAGGCGTGCTCTTAGAGAACTAAACTTGTACGAGCTCACCAACCTGACACATGTGGAGAACTTCGCTTCAGTTGTGGAACTTGACGTGTTTGACTGCCCTGAGCTCAAGAGGATCAACAGGCTCCCCAGGCTGCAGAAGATTAGGATCATTCGCTGCACAAAGGTGGAGGTTCTAGAAGGTGTCCCATCACTCGACAGCCTTGTACTGGAGGACGCCAACATGGACACCCTTCCAGAATACCTGCGAGTTGTAAACCCAAGGTATCTCGAGTTGAATTGCAACAAGAAGCTACACAAATTTTCCTTATCGCCGGGTAGCTCTGAATGGAACAAAATCAGCCATATTGGGAAGCGTAATATCAACTGGCTTGAAGAATCAGATAGCGACCAAGACTGATAACTGCATAGCTACATCAAAGATATGGCTCATGTGTTCAGGTATATTGCATTAATTCATTCACTATACCGGAAGTGGGTCTTAATATTATCTTACTATATATTACTAATTGGAGGCTCCAATGAAGCCTCCACGTTAATTCTCACCAGAAGCACTAGGAAAAAAAGATAATTAACTCTAAATTCCCACAAAAATCAGAAACATCTGGCCATCAATACAATAAGGTTCTTTAATCACTAGCAATAATAACCATTGGATTAATTTCGTTTTCTAAAAATTACCCACCACTGCCATTATGAAAATAAATTAAATGATTGCCTAATTTTTTTTAATCGGAATTTCCATGTACGTGTGCTTTATGAGGACTCACGGTTCTAATCTATTGACCTAGCGCATCTTTTTTCTTCCTTCTTGCGTTCCTCTCCCTGGCGGCGCCGCGGCGGCCTCCAATTCTCCTACCAGCAGTACCACACATGGTTTAGTCAACAACTTTGTTGCCGGATGGTGGTGGTTAGTGGATCGACTAACTTGCATGTGCCTGAGAAGCAGCCATTGCTTTTGGGCGGTGGCAATGGTTTGCATGACTGCAACTAACATACATGTGCATGGATGGGGTGGCATGCAACCTACAGGGACCAGACAAATCATTTTCATGCATTGTCTCTTCGAGTTGATCGCCTTCAACAAAGATAATGGTCGTTTTTCTATGTAATATACGTTGTTTTTGTTGCCATCTCATTATGCTTATTTTTCTCTTCCCAGGCAATATTCTGTGTCAGCCTGATGTATGTGTTGGAAGATTAGAGCTTGGCCCAACGATATATATGTCATGCTAGATTCTAAAATGATTGCACAAGGGTTCTTCCACAGTTCCACTCATCAAGGTAATGCAGCCATGTATCTTTACATAAACAATGTAATTGAAGTATTCAACTTCCTAATTTACTTCCTTGGGAAAAAGGAGAAAGGCGGCACCTATATCCACTAAGAATTTAAACAACCTTCGAAGAATTGTTTTCCCAATTCACTGCCAGTGCTAAAACCAACAGTGGAGTTAGCGCATCATCTCCAAGAGTTTCCATATCAAACCATTTAAAGTTAAAATGAATTGAACGTCTATGTGTAAAAATTGAGCCTCCAACGTTTCCTCTATCCAGCATCCAAAATTTAGTGTAAACTAACCCTCCTTCTCCCTTGAATTTAGGGCGACATATTGTGGACACCCTGTATGTTATCACTATAGTAGAACTAACAAAATAATAATGGGAAAATATTTGTTAGGATGCACATCCTAACAGAATGGAGCCACCCATATTAATCCTTACGGGTGCCACAAGAAAATAGGTAAATTTCAAAAATATCACAAAAATAGGAATCATCCTACCATCGTTTTTTGTAGACTATAATCTGAAGTGGCAATACCATAAAATCTCTTTGCTATTTTCTAAATAATTATCCACCTCTATGAACATGCAAATCATAGACACCACTCATATTTATAAAAGTAATTATTATGCCATAAATCTTAGTTTATTAAGTTCCTCACTTATGCCAGTATGAAACACGATCCAAAGTAAACATAGATTTGTGTCTAATTACATCCAATAGATAATACAAATAAAACACTAAAGTTGCATCTGAATTAATACTTCTAGCATTATTAAGAAGATATCATCTTAAACGTAAATCTAAATTATCAATATATATTACAAAAAGGAATATTTATACAAATCCTAATTTTTGGCCTAATTCTTCTTCTGATGATCGATTTAACCAATAATAATAATATGACTACGATTTATCGCAATACGATCTTTTATTTATCTTAATATTCATTCCATTCAGGCCATTCCAATGCTCTCGCTGATAGTCAGTATATCTCCTTTCCTTGCAAACTCTCTGACCATTCCGTTCCCTTTTTCAAACTCCACTTCTTTTCATATAGCATCCCTAATCAAAGAGAGAACAATACTGAGCTAATAGCCCCCGTCGGGGCCTCCCAAAGGGAGGCCTGCTACGCCATATGTTTCTATATTATAAATTTGATTAAAGTAAACATACATATTGAGCCATCATGCATAGCAAATACACATGCATGCACGAGAGATAAATATATATATGTTATGTTTCAACACTCCTAAAAATATTTCCTACATTAATGATACTAAAAATCTATTTAAATTGTTCATAACTATGACATTGTATAAGTTATTACTTAACTAAAACATTTCACATTGTTTATTGAGAATATAATCACTGCTTTGCTGCGTAAATAATCTTGGTAATAAAATTTGAACATCCTGAGTGCACACACTACAAGTGGCTATATATTCACATTATTTGAGGTTTGGGGCAAATAGTCATTATAAGGTCAGTAACACCCGGTTTATGAACAAAACCGGATGATGCTATATGTGAGCCCCCTGAAGTCAAATCTCACATATAGTTTACAAATGAATTGTAGTATCAATTCACAATGCTTAAAATATAACGAACATAATATAAAAGACATAACCTCGGCTAGCGTATGGAAAAGACACTCGATCTTACGGTGTAGACTCCACGAGGAACGGCCCGACTGGTTGATCACAAGCCTAACTACTTCCTGAGGGGTGAGGGAATAGCAAGAGTGAGTCCATGTCGAACTCCGCAAATATAGCTAGGCAATATCTACCCAAAAACCCATAATCATTATAACATAAATAATGAATAGCATGAAACAATAAATCATGAACAATTTAATAAGCATGTATAGACAACAATTATATCATAAACATCATCAACAGAAAGTAAATCCTTCCCTCGGTTTTCCAGGCCGTTCATAACCGCGAACACGGCTGATATATCGATTTTTAACTCTGCTGCAGAGGTGTACACTTTCACTACGGGTCATGAATTTCCACTTTGCATGGGCTCTAGAACCTCCACAACAACTGAAAACCCACATAAAGCCTTTCAAGGGTTTACCTAACAATATTAGTGGCCAACAGAGCTACAACCCCGTTTCTCCCAATTACGGCAAACCACCAACAAAGATAGATAAGGTCCTTTGACCGACTAAAGCCGTGAGCCACGTAGCCCCCATAGTTGTACGGTAAATCCCGGATTTTGCCAAAGGATAAGTCCTTATGGAGAGCTAAGAGCATCATAAACAAAACATAGCTCTTTAAGCCCTATGAACCATGTTATCAACAATCCATATTTAAAGTTCAGTGCATAAACATTAAGCAAGTCATAAGATCATGGTTTAAAGATAGCATATCCCAAAACTATACTTGCCTTAAATAGACATCCTTCTTCAAGTCCAAAGCTTTCCCAAAAATTCCTTCTTGATCAACAACTTCTTCCGAACACCACGTAAAACTCACCGTCTACTTTGGTTCCAATTAGCAACACACAAACACATGGATCCAATCATGCATGGCAAACAAGACTATAATTAAAACAGTACACCAACAATAGCAAAACAGTTTGAAAAGCCTATAAAACTATTCTACACGTTACTACGATCACACAAACGTAAAGACCACCGAAAACGGAGCTAAAACGAAGAAGATACGCATTTTACAAGATTTGCATGAAAAAAATAATAAATTAAATACTTGATTTCGAAATAAAATAATTAAATTCTGGTTTGGATTCCTGAAAAGACCATGATGAGATACTGAAGGAGCTTAGGTTCTCTTTAGCAAAGTTTTGGACATAGATGAATAAAAAGAATAATCAAGGATTAGCTAATTAGCTTGCTTGATAAAGATGTGTAATGGATGTACGTACTGTATATGACATACACCTGCTGGATAGAGTCGAGCACGCACGACATATAGTCGACATGGCAGGATGGCTGGAGCAGTACATGGTTCTGTTGCGGTTATGAACAAAAAAAGAAATTAACAAGGAGATGACAAGACATCGATCTATGAGCAAGAGATAGATTAACATAACCAATAGCAGTTTTGTAATTACCAGCATCATCTTTCTTGTGCGGATGGCAAAGAACGTGATGGCCTCCGTTGCCAAGGCTGGTCGAAGGGCGGATAGAGGAACAGGCAGGGGTGCCTTGCCAGCCATAGGCAGCCTGTACAAAGGCATGCTGTCAGGCAAGAGATGATGGATGATGATCGATGCATGAACAACGAGGTATGAGAGGTGCAGATCAAGATTTCATACTAGATTTCTCACTGACGGAGGCAAGACATCCACGGACAACTTGACCGTGAGATTGACGATGACTCTGGTTGAAACGCGATCGGCGACGAGCGACATCCTTGGATGATGCAACAGCCTTGTAGGAAGGTACATATTTATAGGAAGAAAAACTCTCCGCGTTACATCAACTAGCAATATGGTGCTAATTGATGTTGTAGGCTCCACCTTATTAACGGGCCTAAATAATCATTAAGCCCATTGATAAATAAATCCATAGGCTTAGGGAAAGAATGAGATATTTTATTATTTTCGAAATTAATTAATTTCTTTGATAAAATAATTCTACAAAAGTCCGAATTATTATTTAAGCTGTGAAGAATACTCTGAAAGCTCCGAAGATTTAGGAAAAATTCTCAGAGACAATATAGAACATGAGATTAAAACCCCTTTTTTTTTTTAAATAATAATTTCAAAAAGAATTTGAACTCCTTTTCAAAAGCTTCTCCAAACAATTTGAATTTCTTTTGCACAATTGATCAATTCCAAACAGTACAAAAAAATATCAATGCTGCTGCATGTATGCACAACCATGTTTCTAAATCCTATGATAAATTTTAATTTCACAAAAAGTATTTATTTTCCTATATTTTATGAGCACAAAAATACTTAAATAAATCATTTTATTCTATTTTCAAAAGAGGCAAAATTTGGGGGTGTTACAAAGGCTTAAATGTTACTTATATCTTAAGGTTAGCATTTCTACCCCTCTTAAATGTCCTGTCAAGCTCTAAACTATTTTTTTTTTTTTGCATAAAAGCTAAACTGGTATGAAGCAGTGTAGTATAGGTGAAAAATGACTATTCATGTTATAATAGTACTTACAACTGCACTTTAATTCTTTATTTTTTAACTTAAAAAAAGAAGTGCCAATAAAACATAAAATAAGCATTAGACTTCCAACATAAATTAAGGGATACAAAATCAGTACCTTATCAAAGACTACAGATGTATCTGCAGTAATGCCTATCGTGTTAGAAAAATGCAGAAACAGGAAAAAACGTAACTCAATACAAGTAATTTTAATTGTAAGGGACGATAAATAATAACTAATGCTTATATCTGTTATGAAAGATTCAAGCCCGTGCGATAGCACGGGTTGATGGACTAGTTAATTAATAATTATTATTTCTTGTACTCTGGTTTGGTCGCAGGAAAGATTTAATTGGACCGCACACAGCACAGGCGCACAGCACAGCGGTGACAAGACTTCCAGATTTGCTAATGATCAATTGTCATACACAGTACTTCTGTTCACTTTTTCCGTCTTCATGTCTCGCACGTGTACATGTATCTTATCCTATTCTATATTTCTGAAGTCCGAACTAATTCGTCTCATCAAGACTGCACTGCAGCATCGTTGATCTCAGGTAATTAATTAATTAAATGTTGCTTGTACTCCAATTAAATCACTTTCTTGAAAGAAAGTAATAAATCACTTTCTTACATTATGCGGAAAGTTGCTTCCGGATGACTTAATTAATTAATTGTTGCTTGTACTCCAATTCCTTGTTATTTCATTGCCTCGATCACTGATAGGTCAATTATTTGTGATCAGCAGGCAGGAAAAACTTTCAGTAATTGGACCACACAAAGGCACAGCGGGGCATCAAAATATCTGCTGAGCAAACAAAGTGTTTCTACCTTAAACAAATCGATGAGGGATATCTACAATGGTTAACCATCAATTAACTTCCAGAAAAAAAAAACACAGTGCTTGTGTTCACCTTTTTCATCTTGAGGTCTGGCATACGTATGTAACTGTAATTTTTCTCGCTTGTATGTATTTTCATGAACTGAACGTGTTTGTAATGTGTGGAGGGATCCAGGATCCTTATGGCAGATCCACATGATGTTAGCTTTGCAGTGGCAAGTGGGAGCGAGATGTGCTTGGCAGAAGTACATCTCCAACACGCAGTCCACCCACTCTGCTCCCTTGCAGAATGTCAGCATCCTGCCAAATCATGGTTACCCGCAGCATCTCCTGCAATCTATATATTTGTATTTGTACACTCCATATATTCCTTTTGAAGTAACGGACCTGTATATATTTGCACAAGTAATGGTCCTGAAGTAGATGGATCTTGTAATGAACCAAATGTGTGGTGGTTAAAGCAGGTAATCAGCACCAACATTGTACACTGACCTGATTGATGATCATGAAATCAGGCATCCAGTTATTACTGTGGCTCGATCTTACACAGCTTCCTTGATGTCATGGGCGATTATAGAATTCCCCTCTCCTTCTCCAAGCTCTGTCGCAACACAATGTCCTCTGCTTTGTCGCCTGCACGGCACGACGGCACCATTATATGCAAGGCACTCTGCTTTCCAACGAGGCAAAGCAAATGGACAGCACGAGGCTTCACTGTGAGTTGTGAGCGAGGAATATAATAATGGTTCCTTCATACTAGTTTGGAAGCACGGGACAGTAGTTCATCGTATACAGACCATATGTGTATGCCAAACAATACAGGAAGGACAAAGTATAACAGAGCACAAAGAAAGCAGAGGATAGCACAGCCACCCTCTGGTCACTTGTTTTCTTGGGCCTTGGACCAGAACACCTCTGTCTCATCAACGAGAGGGTGTCCTTGCATGTCGTCTTGAAGAAATCAATAATTTGTAGAGACACTTAGGTAAAAATTAATTCTGGCCGTACGTTAATGAAAATGCTTCATGCGCTAGCATGATGATTGGTGGCACCATCATGTTGCTCGTATAAATATAGAAGGCGTGCATGAGCAAGGGGCCTAGCGCCGGAAGAAAAGTGCAGGACACAAAGTCCATGCCTGGGCTTCGTTGTTCAATTAAAGATGTTAATAGTACTGCTAAACACTAGTAAATAGAATACTTAATGGTAAAGTGGATAAAGGCAGGTGCCGCCACTTCACGCGTGAATGGAAAGCTGCTACACACCGCGTAGTATAAATAATGTGCAACGGTGGTGCGCTGCCACCAACTATTGTTTTGTGGACAATTTTTTCCACCTACTGGCTACTGCACCTTGAGGAGATGACCCACTATCTAAAATTCACAAAAACTGGCTACTACTAATGGTGATTAAGAAACCGGCTGAGTTTTTAAGTAGATTAGGTTTGCTCTGTTAATTATTGGAGATGACTGTCGGCTTCCACAACTAACATGCTCCAAGGGCGGCATACAGCAATGTATTGGTAACATGTCCAGCTGGCAGAGTGAATAAACATCGTTTCATGAAACTAGATGTATATATGATGATGTGGACTCGTCTTTCTAGGAGTAGCATTTTTTTTTCTAAGCACGCAACCATACTCAATACTAGTTTGAGATCTACAACGATACGTGGAGATATATACTGTTTGCATGATAGCCAGTCACCATGCACAAAAAACACTGGCAGCTGATTATTGTACAGTCTAGTACATCGACGCATGTAATCAACAAGTGAATCTCATTATTTTTTTTATAAAAAGAACTACATGTATTTTTTCCTGTAGCATTTGCAGCTCGAGATCTACGGCCGAGTGCATCCTGCTGGGCACCACAGTGTCTACGTCAAAGAGATTGCTTTGCGTTAGCATTTGAGGTACTCGAGCGAGTGTGTCTGACGCCTAATTCCTTCCTACTCTACTATTATGAGATCGTTCAGTGGGCCATGGTACGATTACGGAGGCCTCCTCAATCTCTCTCCGGTGTGGCAACACCATGTCCTCTGCTTTTGTTGCCTGCATATAGGACCATTTATATATGCAAAGACCTCCTCTGCTTTAGTCACAAAAAAAAAAAGACCTCCTCTGCTTTCCGAGGGTGGCAGGATGAGCCTTCACTGTGAGACTGAGCAATCAAATAAAACAGAGGAAGGCAGAAATACAACAGCGCAGATAGAAACAAGACATTATGTGCACCCAACATCTTGACATTGTTGCTGTGTAAGTATGCAGAGCCAATTTTGACTTGATGACCAAATAACAGTGCACTATCCTTGAGAAAAAAAATATTTTTTCTTTAGTAATCCTGGTGCCTCCAAACCAGATTTTTCATGTTTTGCGTTGGTAGGCTATCTAGCTATTGAAGATGATTTTCTACAATTTAATATATTACTGCAGGCACATTAGTAAAATCTCCTAGACAAAAATAATTGATTTCCAAAAATAAAGAATGTGTAATACCGAATAATAGTAAGCAGAATATATACCAAAGTAAAGTAAAGTGGATAAAGGAATGTGTCTGCCACTCCTTGCGTGGACGCCAAAGATGCATCAGGTTGAGAGAGAAAAGAAGCCAAGCTTTCAAATATCAGAACAATATATGTTCGATACTACCTTCTGCCCTTTCGGACCATCAATAATCTCCGCACCTTCTCATTGGGATTAATTGGCCAAGGGTCCAGACTGCGGAAGATCATCAAATAAAGAGAAGTGCAAAGATTTCAGAGTGTTGCGGTTCCATGCTGGCTAGCTTTTGGAAAAGAAACAAGATGCTTAATATATGTACAAGGCTGGCTAGCTTTTACAAAAGCAACGAGATGCTTAGGAGTCGCTGCCTTCTGGACTTGGATCACCGCTTCACGCATTCTCTTCGCACTTTCGTTCTGCAAAGAAGTTGAGGTGAGCACTTTCACATTCCTCAATGTTTTCTGCAGCTCCAATCCATGGACGACCGACTAGCATTACATAGTTAATTTTTATTTAAAGTTATGCTATCTAGGGATTATGAGACAAATATGTGCTTATAAATGTATGATTTACTACTAGCAGGTGAAGTCATCGCCTCACGCACTTCCTTCTCCGCACTCTCTGCTCCGCAGTTTCATTACACCAAGAAGTTGAGGTGAGCACTTCTCTTCCATGACGTTTTCTCCACCTCTATTCAGATTTTTAGACAAGGGAACAAAGTTCCAGCCACCACCTCAATTCCATGGACAACCAAATAGCACCATGACAAATATATGCTTAGATATGTACGATTTACTACTAGCTGTTAGATAGGCTTGAGCCATGGCGGGCGTCTTGGATGCTTTAACACCCTACGTGAAGAAGCTTATTGCGGACATGGCACAAGAAGAGTTGTAGATGCTGCTTGGCGTCTCCAAGGAGATCACCAAGCTGGAGGACAACATGGAAGGCATCAAAGCCTTCCTTGCTGACGCCGAGAGGAGACGCATCACCGACACAAGCGTGCAAAGGTGGTCAACAAAGCTCAAGAACGCCATGTATGATGCCACTGACATTATCGACCTGTGCCACCTCGAGGCTGACAAGCGGAGGGAGTCCAGAGATGGTGGCACCGTGGAGAATAAGTCGCCTAGCTGCTTCCAGCCATTTCTCTTCTGCCTGCGGAATCCTGTGTTCGCACACAACATAGGCAGCTACATCAAGGAGCTAATTAACCAGCGGCTGGAAGACATCCACAAGGAGGCGGACAAGGAAAAGTTCAATATTGGCATCGGTTCCAACCTGGACCCAAGGATGCAAACTGCTACTGTGTCAAAAGATGACTTCTGAGTTCAACGAGTCATCCATTGTTGGTCATAAGATTGAGTTGGATACAAAGGAGCTTGGCCAACTACTTGTCACTAATGACAACCACCACGATATAAAGGTGGTGTCCATTGTAGGCACGGGCGGCATGGGAAAGACCACCCTTGCACAGAAGATCTTCAATGATACAGCAGTCCAGCAGCACTTCAAACTAAGGATCTGGCTAAGCATCACCCAATTTTTCAACGAGGCTGAGCTCCTTCGGACAGCAATTGAGCATGCCGGTGGAGTCCATCATGGCACACAAGACAAAACTCTCCTGATGAGGACCTTAACCAACACCTTGTCCACAGGCAAGTTTCTCCTGGTGTTGGATGATGTGTGGAGTGAGGAAGCTTGGGTAATGTGCTTTCTGTCGCAATCAAGAATGCCAGCCAGAAACAACAGGGGAATTGGGTCCTCATCACTACAAGATTAGAAGACCTTGCTCATCGAATCGGAGTATCATTCTACCAACACCATGTCAGCCCACTCGACGAAGACGATGCTTGGTGCTTGCTGAACAAACAATTGTCACCGACGCCAACTCAGGTTAGTTGATACAAGATTCAATGGCTGAAAAAGTTTAGTTTATTCCAACTAAATGTGCGTTCAGTTAAATACACTGATTGAGATTGTTCCGCTATCATTTGGTTCCAAAAAACACTAAGGTACAAAAATGTAGTCTTTAGAAAAAATGTGCTGCTACCCACCTTGTCCATTATTACTAACTGTTAACATTATTATAAAGATACAAAAAAAATATGGATCTAATTTCATATTATCCATAACTTATATTAGTAAAAATAATCAAAAATGACCAAAACATCTTCATCTAAATTAGCCACTTGTACTATTGTAAATAAACAAACCCACATGTAGGCACCTAAGCAAGCACCATCACTTTTGATTGCCGTCAGCTGGACCTGATTCCTCTGTTGATGTTGTGTTTAAACCGGCTGTGGTGCATAAATCTGTAGAATTAAGCCCCTTGTAGGCTTGCAAATGCCAAACTAAACCATAGCATGGGTTAACATATCTATAAAAAAAAGGATATTGTGAATTCAATGTTGTATTAGTGAAAATGGTTGCATGTATACTTGTTTGCTAAAAGTTGTATGAAAACGTTGGTAGGTACATGAAGGAACTAATCACCAGAAAGATGTGGGGATGAAAATTATTAATAAGTGTGGTGGATTACCTCTTGCTATCAAAGTGATGGGAGGTCTGCTAAGTACAAAATCCCGAAGTGAGAGTGATTGGGAGGCCATTTTGAACCATCATGCGTGGTCAGTAAATGGATTGCCTAAGGAATTGGACAACGCGATCTACTTGAGCTATGAGGATTTGTCTCCCCAGCTTAAGCAGTGCTTCCTATACTGCTCACTTTTTGCAAAAGGTTTAGATATTTTGCAAGCTACAGTTCTTCCAATGTGGATCAGTGAGGGATTTATCCATCCACGAGGCAGAAGCAGTTCATATGATGATCAACAAGAAGAAATAGCAGATGGGTATTACCAGGAACTCATCATGAGGAATCTTATTGAACCAACTGAAGAATCTACTCTCACTCGATACTCATGCACCATGCATGACGTGGTGCGATCTTTTGCTGAGTTTATGTCTAAAGAAGAATCATTGGTGGTCCAGGATGAGAAAGATGGAGGTGGTAGCAGCCAGAGCCATGTACGACGCTTGTCTATAGGATCAACCAAGTCAACATTAGAATGGAATATTCTACAGAAGCACAAATCAGTAAGAACGTTAATTATACATCACAAATTTAATGTTCATCCTAGTGACTCATTAGGCAGTTTGTCTACCCTAAGAGTGATTTTTATAAGTGGTACTGATTGTGATACATTGGTTGACTCCCTATGTCAACTGAGGCACCTAAGATACCTCCACTTACAGAATACAAATATATCTAGACTACCTGGAGACATTCATAGGATGAAGTTCTTGCAGCACATTTTGGTTAAAGGATGTCCGCTGCTAGGCAATCTTCCTAGCTGCATTACACAGCTTCTACAGCTAAGAACTCTTGACATGACTGGCTGCCATGAAAATGTTTTAATACCCAAGGGGTTCTGTCAGTTAAGAAATCTAAGAACACTTTTTGATTTCCGAGTACATTTGGATAAGAATGGGGATGGGGGCTGGTGCAGCTTGGACGAGATAGGGCCCCTTTCCCACCTTAGGAAGCTTTCTATACAAGGTCTAGAAAAGGTGCCTGCTAGCTTGTCGGCTGGAATGGCCATGATTAGTAGAAAGGAGCAACTTTATTACTTGGGACTATATTGGAGTAGCACCGAATTCATGGGTCTGAGGGATGAAGTCAACAAGCAGCAGCAACAGAGAGTAGTGGAGGAAGTAATTGAGAAGCTCACCACTAGTACCGATTTGATTTTCCGAGCAGGGGCCGGATCTTTTCCGTGGCGGGCGCAATTTGAAACCGCCACGGAAATGATCTGGCCCCTGCTCGCCCTTCGAGGGCCGCATTTTTACGTGGCGCCCGCCACGCAAAAGATGATCTTAACCGTGGCGGGCGCGCAACGCGCCGCCACGCAAAATTTATTAAGCGTGGGCGGCGCGTTGGGTGTGCGCCGCACCACCTGCCTTTTGCGTGGCGGGGCGCCACACCACGCAAAAGGCCGAGGCCTATAAAATCTGGGCGGCTGCCCCTTCTTCTTCCTCCACGGATCTTCCTCTTCCAACTTATCGGGAGGGTGGTTTTGACCAAAATTTTGACAAAAACTTTGATTTGGGTCTTTTGGCTTTGATTTGGGGAGGAGAAGACACTAATTGGTCGGTAAATGCCTCTTTTGATCTTTCTTTCCCTCTTTTTCATCCCCTCTCTAGATCTAGATCCATGGAGGAGAGAGAAAAACTGCCTTTCTCTAGATCTAGATCTATGGTTGAACTTCTTCTCTTTTTTTTTTTTTTTTGGTTTGAGTACTATGTAACGGCACTAAGGTTTTTGGAAGAGCAGGGGATTAGGATGGAGAGGCACCGAGCCCACTTGGATGTATGAGATGAAGAGGGTTGATGGCGAATACTATGATGAGGTGAAGAAGTTTGTTGCTCGGCGAAGCGACCTGGCCGGTGATAATTCAACGAGCCCGATTATCCGTCCGTGCGCAAAATGCAAGAATCGAAAGTGTTCTCGACATCGTGGTGCGATCTCACCTAATCATGCATGGCTTCGTCGGTGACTATTTGGTGCGACTTTTCATGGCGAAGAAGTTCCACCCTTCGATCCACCGGGTTGATCGGTGCACCGTGGTAGTCCCCGGCCCGATCCAAGACGAAAAAGTCCACCAGCCGGTCCAATTCCATCGATTTGTTCGAAAAAACACGGCTAACGTCGATGATGACGCATTTATGACGGTGGTGGTGGTGGAGGGACGGCGGCGAGGAGAATCCTATGACGCGGCCCTCGAGGATGTCCGGTTTTTGAAGATTTGGTCAACCGACTTCGATGAGGGCGACATTCTCGTTTGGGTGCCCGAGATGGTTGGAGAACTTCAAACGGATGAAGCGGGCAGCAATTGATCCGCTTTACAAAGACACAGATGCGGAGGGTTGCACGGCGCCGAGTTCTAACCTGAATTTGCGATGTTGAAGTCTCGTTATGGCTGGTCCGACACTAGCTTCAATGAGCTCGTAAGTTACCCGGCCTCCACGTATCCAACGCCTAACAAGGTTCCCGCTAATATGTATCATGCTAAGAAGTTGATCCGGCCGTGGCGATGAAAGTGAGGAAGTTCGATGCCTGCCCCAACCACATTGATCCTATATCGGGCGTCGATGCGGTGAATTTGACGGTTGTCCGCACTGTGGGCGCTAGTCGATACAAGTGGAATGCCGGATGTCGCGTGGATGATGAGCTCGATGAGGAAGCGGGACGGGCGAAAAAAAGAAGAAGGGGGCGAAGAAACCCGGTCGCGGCCGCGAAGAAGATCATGTCAATGCGGGACGAGGAAGAGAAAGGTTACACGTAGAGGAAACGTCCAGCGCTGTCAATGTGGTACCTTCGGTCACCGATCGCTGCGGGCTCTCTCGTAAAAACACGAGGATGCTAAGCACATGACCTGGCATGCATCTAGTGATCGTGTAAAGGATGACGGGAAGCTACGGCACCCTCCGGATGCTAAGCGGTGGTAAGACTTCGGCGCGCCTACCCCGACTTTGCGGAGGAGCCCGGAACGTTCGGTTCGCATTGAGTACCAATGGAATGAACCCATTCGGTGACCTGAGCAGCACACACAGACGCGTGGCGGTCATCCTCACCATGTACAATCTACCTCCACATCTTTGTCAAAAGCGCGGTATGTTTTGCTCACCATGCTCATTTACGGACCCGGCGGCCCGACAACGATATAGATGTGTTCTGGAGCCGTTCGTGGAGGAGATGCCGGTATCTTGTTTGATGATGGGGTCGATGGTTGATGCGTGCCCGCAAGGAGAAGTTCACTCTTCGTGCCATCATCTTTGTCACCATCACTGATTACCCCGGCCTGTTTTTCATTATCGGGGCAGATTAAAGGGAAGACCGCTGTATAGCTTGCATCGAAGAAACCTGCTCCACTTACCCGAAGGGTCCACCAAAACTGTGTACATGGAACACAGCTTGCATCGTTAGTGACGGGCGGCCTTGCCCGCCACGCAAAAGGTAAAACGCCCGCCACAAAAAAGATTTTGGGTACTAGTGCACCCCTCCATGCAGCATACGACATGTATACATTGAAGGATACTTTGGTAGCCGGCTACCAAATTGGATGATGGTTCCAGCTACATGGGACTTTAAGAGCCTAAGGATTTTAAGGATGGACAACCTTTGTTGCTGCACCCAGCTACCCAACGGTTTGTGTCAGCTCCCTTGTTTGGAGGTGTTGAACATTAATAACGCACCTGCCATCAAAATTGTTGGGCCTGAGTTCTAGTCACCCTCCTCCCTGGCTGCGGGTAGAGGTCCCATCAGTCCTAGATCAGTAGTAACATTTCCTAATCTGACTTTTCTTCGTCTGTCTGGCTTGTGTGAATGGTTGGAGTGGGATTGGGAGGAGGAGAGCGAGAGTGAGAGTATAGAAACTATGGCCATGCCTAACTGCAAACTGAGCTGTCTCCCACCAGGGCTTGCTAGTAGCAGGAGGCATGCTCTAAGAAAACTGTGGCTGCACAAGCTGAGCAACCTGACAAATGTAGAGAACTTCCCTTCAGTTGTGGAACTTTATTTATTCAAGTGCCCCAAGCTGAAAAGGATCAGTAATCTCTCTAAGTTGCTGAAAATCGTGATCTTATACTGCCCAAATCTGGAGGTGCTAGAGGGGAGTCTCATCACTTGACAACATGGACATGAAGGACGGCAGCATGGAGTCAGTTCTAGAATATGTGACAACAGTAAACCCAAGATATCTCAAGTTGACTTGCAGCAAGAAGTTGTGCGAGTCCTTGATAGCTGGCAGCAGCTCATCTGAGTATGACAAGATCAGCCATATCAAGTCACACACTATATACTACACCGAAGATGAAGATTTTGCTGCACTGATATCTTACTATTACTAATTGGAGGCTCCACGTTAATTCTCACCAAATGCGCTAGGAAAAAAGATAAATTGTAGAAATTCCCACAATAATCAGAAACATCTGGCCATCAATCCCAAAGACTCTAATAACAATAGCCATTAGATCTATTTTCCTTTTCTACAAAATTACCCACAACTGCCAATATAAATAAATATAATAATTCCAAAATAAAACACCTATAATAATTTAAAGGAAAAACGATCGATTGCTATCCTATATACTTGATTGGGCAGGGGTTAAAATAGATCTCGATCTCCTATCCTATAGCGGCGTGCTCCTCCCCTTGATTAAAAAAAAAACAAAAAAACATAAATCTATTTTAGCCGCAACACATCCTCTAATCCAGCCGAGAGAGGATGGTGATGACTTCACGTCATCTCTCGGCCCTGGTCTCGCAACTCATCTTCATGGGGACCCAGAGCCATGACCAGTACCGATGATGGGGACTAGAGCGAGGAATCAAGAAAGAGTGATGCATGGATTCACGTGGATTCACGTCATCTTCAATGCATGATCGATAAGAGTACTAATCTGATTACTACCTTCACAGTCTTGCACAAAAGCATAAACGTTGGCATGGTGTCAAAGTAATTCGTGTCCTTCCGGATGATGCACCAATGTCGCAAGTAGCCTTCTACCATATGCATGCAGATGTACATACCAGTGATGTGTTAGCTTCCTGGCTTCCTTGCTTGGCCCGATGCCGTGGATATCCATCTAGAATGGATCGTAACATGCACCGGGGAGGAAAAAAGGAGGGCGTTGTGCCGCCGTTTCCGGATATCAACATGCGGCACCTGCCACCAGGTACGATGTGTAGGGAGATATCTGCACGCATCCTGTGTATCCCCTAGATGAATCAGTTTCCGTGCACTGCCTCATCACGATTGGTCATCACTGCAGAAACGGAGATGCTTAGCTTGATCTGAAGATTAATGAATCATCGTTGGGTATGTATTGACTTGACGACCTCCATGATGGGCAAGGACGATGCACGGATCAAGCAAAGAGGAAGCCAACACAGTGTACGCATGTACATCTACACTAGTGTCTGCATGCTGACTGCTTCATCTTAGAGGCACGCGTGTACCGACACCAGGTCCGCACTCCACCCGCAACAGGTATTTTTGTTGATCTACTTGCGGCTCTCAGTGATGAGAAGGTTTTCATGCTATCACCATGTTAGCCAGTGTCAGGCGACATGCATACTCTGCTTTCTTCGTTATTGCTTATATATATTGGGGCTTGTGAGGTCGTAGTGATGAATCGTTTGCAGAATTAGTCTGGAAGGATCTATCATTCACGACCACATGCTTGACCATGAGAATATAATTTTCATTTAATGTTAATGTCCTTTAAGTACTACACACAAATAAGATTTGATATAATCCTCATTGCGCAACATATATTTTTTTATTAACTTAATCTTCTAACCATTGGCAGAGAAGTAACCCTATTTTTTTTTTCAAGGGATCTTAACCCAGAGAGCATGACAAAACAAGCGCCTCATCTAACACTGACGCAAAAAAGGGCTCATGTTTCTTTGATCTCCACATGCACACACGAGCTGGCTACATAGTGAGCGTTAAGCCTCGCTCTTCGTCAACAATGTACAAAACATGCTGGTGGAAGATTGGAGCAGGCAATTTATCAGCAACACCAACTACAACACGGATGATGTGCTTAGCAGCCTTTTTCATGATGAACACCTCCTCCATCTATCAACCTCTGAGAAGCTCCCATGGATCATCGCATGGTGGTCTGTGCCCACAGGAGATCGAAGACAACACATTCCAAAATTCAGGAGGGTAATGGTATGCACGTCAATCGAGAAGCTAATTTGGTGTTTTACCTATTCTTGCATGGCTCCATACATATTGGCTGGTATTGTCTGGATTGACGGAGTTGGCAAGAACTCCATTGAGAACAGCCCACACTTACTAACAAAAATACCCTAAAATCTAGATATCAAGAAAAATTTATCGGTTGTTAAACGAGGTGACTATTTGTCTATTTCTATGCAGCACGGTATGCACATAGAGGAATTCAGTGTCTGGCCATGCGCCTAGAACTGACTGTTGAGCTTGAGGCTTTCAACACGAAGGGACACCTCCGCCCAGGCGGTGCCCTGAGGGAGTAGGTCCGGGGTGGTGTGAACAGGAACTAGGAAGAATAACAACAACTGTCCATAAATGGAATTCACCAACCAACCTCTCTGATGGGGGAGGACTCCTCCCTATTTATAGTTTTACAACCGCCAAGGAATATAAGATTACAAGTTTACCCTTCAATATTCTCGGCATATTCCATCGGGCTCCCATACCACGCGGGCTCTTTATGTATTCTCATATTCCTGCACCGCCTTTCTCCTACGAGCGGCCCGATTAAATCGACTTGTGGCCCCCACCGGTGGACCTCAAGCGACCCTTTTACGGCGCCATCGTCGCTCGGTGTAGTCCTCGTGGCTCGAACAGCTCCGCTAGGCGACCGTGGCGGGGTAGTCGGAGGAGGGGACCTCCGCGCTCACCGCGTGGTGGGGTGGTCCGACCCCTTGGAGACGCGGCCCGGCGGGGATGACGACCTCACTTTGCATCGACGGGCGGAGGTCCGAGTCCATCCGTGTCACCCGAAATGGCACAACATCCCAAACTTGATTGTTAGCACGGACCTCCGCGCGTTTTTCTCCTATCGCGATAACCTCCGCTTGTACCGCTGGGATCCAAGTATCCCAATAGTCCCCCTTGAGGGGCGGAAGGTCACAAGCGGAGGCGTGCCTTCGCTCTCAACAATGTGCGGTACTAGCGGAGGTGTTGAGGGCTCCTCCCCCACTGGGACGGTTTCGCGAGGACCTTCGCGGTTGAGAATTTGAAGCGTCGAGGGTCGCAGCGACCAAAGGCGCCCCTCCCCGAGGCTGGGTGACCGTTTTACGCCCGTTGGTCGCGGCGGCGTGTCTTGGGATGCGAAGGGTCGGCGGGGCGGCTATAAAGGCGCCTCCCACAGGTGGAGGGTTACCCTGCCATCGCTTTCATTCTTTGCTCGCTTTTCGGTACTGCGCGTGCTTGCTTTGTCGCTCGCCCTCGCGTCCATTTGTCTCCGCTTTCTTTAGTGATTTTGTTAGTTGTATGCGTGCTTGCTCTAGTTCGCATAGCGTAAGAGGTCGCTTCCCCGTTGTGAGTTGTTTGGGCCATACGCGGAGCTCCTCCCGTATCGTTCAACCCGGTTCGCTCGTCTTTACGAGGAGTGTATGCTGGACGCGGCTCGTGCTCAAGACTTGGAGGACACTCTTTCTGACGTCGAAGCCTCTGTCGGAGATCTGATGGATCGCGAAGATGTCGACGCAACCTATGAGCTGGGTCCCTCGAAGATGACCCAGGCGATGCTCGACGACCTCCGCCAGAAGGGCTTTATCGGAGGCAAGCTGCGAAGTGAAGCTTCCTCGGGGTGAAGCGGTTCCCAGCTCTTTGGAGCCCCGGGAAGCAATGGGGGATCGTGTTCGGGGACTTCTTCACTTGTGGTCTCCGCCTGCCCTATTGCTCCTTTCTGCGTCGCGGTGGTGGAGTCTTTTGACGTCCGAGATTCACCAGCTCACTCCCCACGCGTTTCTCGCTTTGGCGAAGTTCGTGTGGGCTTGTGAGTCCCTACGGTGGGGAGGCGGACACCAACAATTTTGTTTGCTATTACGAGCTCCACAAGCAGCCTAAGTCCCTAAGATGCCTAACGGGAGTGAGAAGAAGCCGCAGTTTGGGTGTTGTACATTCAGCCGCGCCACCAAGGCGAGGAGAAGGCGGAGATCTCCTACGCTCGGAAGAACAAGTGGGAGCCCGGGTGGATGGACTACGGTTCTACGCCAAGTCCAGCGCGGACGGAGAAAACTGTTGAAGGGGTCGAAATCTGCGTTATCCTTTCACGTCAAAAGCTTATCCCCGTCGACATCGTTCCCCGGCCGGAACCTAACGAGAACCAGCCGGAGAGACGCCCGAGAAGAGCCGCGAAGCTTTCCTTTTTAGTGTCTTGCCGTGCTCGGGAGGCCGCGATCTTGTGGAGGAGATCTGCGCGGCGAAGCTATCACCTCTGACATCACAAAGCTCCGTTTGAGGTGGAGAGGGTCAACCTCCCGTGTTTGGGGACGCTTGAGATGGTTCCGCATCCGCGCCTTCGCGTCCGGCTCCCGAAGGGTGTCGGCCCGATGCCTTCGTCATGCGGGTGGAGATGGAGGCCCGGAGATATTGGGCCCCATTATAACAAAGGAATTTTTGGCGCGGAGGTCTCGGGCGGGGACCATGCCCCGTCTAAATCGCGTCTTCGAGGAGATGGGGGTCATTTATGGCAACCATAAGGTCCCTGGTAGGGTTCTGGCGGACATCGAGCGGCGCGAGGCCGAGGAGGCTGCAAAGTCGGGCGAAAGTAGCTTCCGCGGTTCCTATCCCGGGCGAAGAGGAAGGAGCCTCCTCTTACTCGGGAGAAGACTAAGAGGGCTAAACGGGAGGGGACCTCCGCCGCCCCCCGCCTCCATCTCGCTTTGCGGCCAAAGAGGAGGCCAAGAAGAAGAAGGAGGCGGCCCTTAGCGGGGCAAGAAGCGGACTATGCGGAGAAGCGCAGCTCAGACGGGCCGCTTGCGGCCACGAGGCTAGTGGTGATGAGGGCTCCGCCGCGGGGTCTTACGGTGCGGCGGTGGCTTTGGTTGGCGGTGGGGCCGGGTTCGGCTATGAGGTCGGACCCTGTTTCCCCTACCGTTGACGCCTATCGGCGGGCTCGACGGGCGGCAAGGCCGGCCGCCGGAGCGTCTAAGGCCATGGCCGATCCATGGCGAGCTTGCCCCGCCGGCGTGATAGCTCTGGCGGCTCGCGGGCCGGGAGCATCCAGGGAGCCGATCGGTGCCAAGGCCGGATGTTGATGTGGTGGAGCGGGGGTAGTGGTTAGCTCGTGCTTCGAAGATTCGTTACGTGCCTCCGCCCGGCGTGAATCTTACCTATGCCCAAATGCAGGAGCTCCGTGCCGTGCATGAGGCGTCTAAGGGCCGAGATGCCGACGCAGAGCTCTGGATTAAAGGTAGTGAAGGCTGCGGAGGTGTTGGAGGTGCTTCGTGACCTGGGGCGCTTCTACTCATGCCGCCAAATGAGGTTTGACTTGTTGACTTGTTCTTTTACTTTTGTTTTTGGTGTCTTGTTGTCTAGGTGACTTATTATTTCTTGCTTCCGATGGTGGCGAAGTTCTTGGGTTGGGGGTGAATTCTCCCCATGTTGCTACCGAGGGGACTTGAGTGAGTTCCCGATCCGTTTGTTTTTAAGCTTTGTTTTATTCGACATATTTGGGAGCTTGCTTAGTCTTACGATCGGATACTATTTGTAAATATTTTTCGAGGGGCGACGTTTACGAAGTCTTCGGCAAGGCTATAGATCAAAGCCTTTCGGTGCGGAGATGTTTTGCTCGCGTATTGCTTTCTTTTTTAGTTTGGTGGCGGAGGTCTAACCGCATGCGTTTTGTAGATGACCACCGGTCTTGAGTGCCTTTCCGCGAAGGTTCACCAGAACTTGTTGCTCGTGACAAGATCCCCGGTGGATTTGAAGGCGAAGGTCTCCGCAGGGACGGGGAGAAGACGTCTGGAAAAGCCGGGTTACCCGGGAGCGGGAGCTTCGCCCGGAGTGAGGCTGCTGCGGCCAAGGAGGCGCAAGATGCGTTGGCCGCCCGCGTGAGACGGCCGAGAAGGCTCTCCGCGATGTTGAAGCGAAACTTCGAAGAGGCCAACGCCCGATCTTACGTCGCCACGGGCTCGGGCTTCGGGTTTACGGCGGAGGCGCTTGGGCGGAATTTATGCGTCTGAGCCTGTCGCCGCCATTTCAGCGCTGCGAGGTCAGGCCGTCACGTTTGTTGGCGCGGTGGTCACACCGTTTCCTGAGCGGTGGAAGCTCGGCGTCTGGCGTGGATGGCAAGGTGTTGCCAAGCTTCCGGACGTTTCAAGGCGGCGTCTCCGACTTTGGAACCCGGCGTGCGTCAAATATCACTCGCATTCTTTCTAGCGAGGGTGCGCGGATGTTGCCCGGCTCCGTGAAGGAGACACACACCATCCATCGCGTATGGCGGAGCTTGGAGGCGGGGCTTTGAAGTTTGTGGGCTCATTCATGAAGAAATTACGGGTGGTCCATGGACGAAGCGGAGGTAGCGTCCCCGCCCGTTCCCTTTCCGTGAGTTTGTAGTTTGTAGTTTGCGGATCCTAGTTTCTTGGCTTTCTTTTCCTACCGGTTCTAAAGATGATTTTTTTTT
This sequence comes from Hyparrhenia diplandra, assembly GCA_015847255.1. Lineage (NCBI taxonomy): Eukaryota > Viridiplantae > Streptophyta > Magnoliopsida > Poales > Poaceae > Hyparrhenia > Hyparrhenia diplandra. The sequence continues at coordinate 356,532 of JADLZK010010753.1, read as the reverse complement.
TTGCGCGGGGTGGTGCCACGGCGGAGGTTCCCGCCGGCGGGTCGGCCGTGGAGGATATGCCTTAGGGGCGCGCCTCCGCCACTGCCGCGACGCGAGGCGCGGCGCCGCTGTTAATGCGAGGTGTAGCAAGTTGGAAGTTTTACTTTCTGTGGCTTTTGAGCCTTTTGCGCGATTTATGTTTCCGCTTGTAAAGACCGGTGACATATTGTTGAATGAAAATCTAATGTTTTATTTGAATCAATGGTTTCCTGTGCGGGGTTCCCGATGAGGTGCTGCTTGCAGAAGTTGACCCGTTGTGTTTTTATCGTAGAACGGTGTTTATGTTGACGGAAATCTATGGTTATTTTGGAAGGACACCTTCGCGAACCCTAGCGTAGATGAGATGTATGAAGAAGTTTTGTTTGACTTAGGTGACGCGCGAATGGCATTTACAAATGATGTAGCATGGGAGGGACCTCCTCCCGGGTTCATATAAGCTTTACTCATTAAAGCATTTATTGTGTAATGAAATAGTTTTTATTGATAAAGCGGAGCTTGTTAGATTGCACTCGACTCATTGGTTTGGTTACATCACTTATTGTTTCTCCATTTTCCTTTCAAGTTATGTTCGGAGCCTCCACTTGTGGATTTGACGGCCGGAGGATAGTCACTTGTTTGCGGCGCCAATTGTCCCCTTCCGCTGCGAGGTATTCGCGTGGAGGAGCGCTGGTCTTGTATTGAACCTCCGCTACCCGTGTGGGAAGCGTTTTTCGTTGCTCCGCTTCACGGGTCTTCGGCAAGGATCTCACATTTGGATACTTTATAGTACTTTTAAACTCCGGGGTGATGTTACAATTCTTACGCGGTCTCCCCCGAGTTTGTCCAAATCTTGGGATCATTACGATTCCTTACATGGTTTCTTCTCGTCTTTGGCTAACTCCGGGGAGGTTGACATCTGCACTCATACTTTGCTTGCTTTTGAAAGCCCGTATAACTTTTGTTTTAGGAAGATGGAGTGTCGTATGGGGGGCTAGGTTTGTTTTTATAGGGCTTGGATCTTTAAGTGGACTTATTGACATTGTCCTTTGGTAGGTATGTTAGGTGGGTTGGGTTAGTATATAACCCATTCATTTTCTCCCCCTAGTTATCTCGGGTAAGATGGGGCCGCCTAGTGTTGGCTTAGTGTTCGAAGTACTGATACCGTGTAAGGATTCGTACTTGATGGTCTAGGCCGTGTACTTGGTTGTCCTCCTATTCGTTGGCTGGAAGCACAGACTAGAACAGGCACGGTGCTATTAACTCTTGCCCGTGTACTATCAATTCTTGGTGGTGGGCTACGGTGGTTTTGATCCTTTGCCGGTCCGTTCGGGAGTTTGCTCCTTGGGTTAGATCTCCGCTAGGTCGTCTTCGGTCTATTTTGATCCCACCTCGTCGGAGGTCGACTTGGATGGAGAGGTCCTCTGGCGTTCTCTTGCCTTGCGAGAGGGCCAGCGTCGTCGCTAGCGGAGGTTTCCAAGTCGCACCGGCGTGAAAGCCGCATTGCCTGCGTGGTGGTGTAGCTCATCTCCTCTGGCCTTTCTTTATTATGCGTGCTACCATCGTACCATCTTCTCGCGAAGATGTTTGTAACTTCGACGAACAATGTCGAGCACACGTGTAATTTTTGAAAATAATGACAAAGCAAAAGCTTTTCTAAATGTGCCAAAAATTTTGTATGAGACCTCCTTAATGCCTTTGTTGGCGGAGGTTTTGCTTGATGCCCGAAATGGACGGGTCTTTTTCAGCTTTTTTGTTTTTGACACATGCCGTTGTGCCACCTCGATGCCTACACTTTGGGTAGGACTTTTTTCGAGGATTTTATAGACCGTTTTGTTGGTCTTTAGAGGTCATTTTTTAGGTTTGAACCTCCGCTGCGTTCTATCCAAAAAATGTCCTCTCGTGCATTTTGTTACCCTTGTCGATTACGTGATCTGCGTTGCTAGTCACTTTCGACTTTGATTTTCTTTGTACTTTGGGGAAGTTTCCTCTTTATATTTCGAAGGATTTTACATTAGCCTTGCCTCATTAAAAACCTCACCTCCGCTAGGAGTTCCCCTGTGAGGAAAAGAGTGCGAGGCTATTGAATTGCTGTAAAAAAAATCTAATGCTATTTGCGAGAAAGTAAAGTAGTGGCTGGCCTCCGCTTATATTTTGCGGGGGATAGCCTTACATATAGTATTTGCGGAGGTTGTCCACATTCCAAGTGTGATCGGAGGTGTTGCCTTGCCCATCCATCAGACGGAAGGCTCCTTGCCTTGTTGTTGCCTTTGCGATGAATGGACCATCCCATTTTGCTTGCAGCTTCCCTACGGTTGAAGCATTTGGTTTTCTTTTGAGCACGAGGTCTCCATCTTGAATATTCTTCTTTCGGATCTTACTTGTCCCTCCATTTTTTGGTCTCCGCTTGGTATTTTTGTATGTTTTCCACGACTTCTAGCCTTGTTTGTTCTATCGTTTCTTTGGCATATTCCTCATCTTCTGCCATCTTGTGCCTCATAACGCGGAGGCTTTCATGTTTTAGTTCCTCTGGGAGCATTGCTTCTTCTCCATACATGAGCTTGAATGGGGTGAAGCCGGTGGCTCGCGAAGATGTTGTATTGTGAGACCAGATTACCTTGAGTAGTTCGTTTGCCCATTTGCCTTTGCGGAGGTTGAATAGGGTCTTTGAGATTGCGGAGAATATTATTCCGTTTGCTCTCTCCACTGCTCCATTCGACTCTGGGTGGTATACTTGACGCGAAGGCTATCTTTGTTCCCATTTGGGAGCAGAAGTCTCTGAACATGTCCGAAGTCGAATTGTTTGCCGTTGTCCACAGTTACCATTCTTGGTACCCCAAATCTGCAAATTATGTTTTGCCAATAGAACTTGGTGATGGATTCGGAGGTTATTTTTGCCAGGGGTTTTGCCTCTATCCATCTGGTGAAGTATTCCACTGCTACGACTGCGAATTTGTTTCCTCCTTGTGCTGTTGGTAGCGGACCAACGATGTCGATTCCCCACCTCTGTAGTGGCCAAGTCGGAGGTATTAGCCGTGTTTTCTCGCTGAAGGGTTTTTCTCGTGTGGGGCGAAGTTTTGGCGGGCTTCGCATGTTTTGACAATTTGTTCTTTGCTTGGCGTCCTTTATGTGCGTGGGCGGTGAAACCTTGGCGGATGGCCTTTTTGATAGAGCTCTTGGTCCAATGTGGGATCCGCAGATGCCCGCATGTATTTCCTTGAGTAATTCTATGCCTTCGTCTTGTGAGATGCATTTGAGCATTGGCCGGACCGGTCCTCTTTTGAATAGGTGGCCTTCGATTATAGTATAGCTTCTCGCGCGCCTCAGTCCCGCTAGCCTCCGCCTCATTTTCCTGATAGTCGATGTTGTTGAGGTTATCGATTATTGCCCTGTCTCCGATCTTCACCTTCGATTAGCATGACTGTCTTGAATACTTTTTTAGTGTTTACATTCTTTGGTTTGTGTGCCACGTTGTAGACGGTGTTTTGGGGCATCGCGGAGGTTATTTGCCGCCGCCTTAGCTAGGGTGTCCGCCTACCGTTTCGATCTCGTGGAATGAACTTTACAGTGAATCCTTGGAATCTTCGTTCCATTGCTCTGACCACCACGAGGTAGTTTATGAGTTTCGGTTCTCTGGCCATGCATTCTTTTTCCACCCGACCGCTACGATCATTGAGTCCTGCTCTAACTTCGACCGGTTTTGCGCCGTAGGCCTTTGCTTTGGCGAGCCCTAGTATGAGTCATTCGTATTCTGCAGTGTTGTTTGTCTGGGGGCACTCTAGCCGTGTGGCGAAGTATGACTTTACGCCCAGGGGTGACATTATTACGGCGGAGGCTCCTGCTCCGTTTCTGCCCCATGCTCCATTAGTGTAAACTGTCCATAGCTCCGACTGATCATTTTGCCGTTTTACGCCAGCGGTGTCCATTCTGCTACAAAGTCTCGCTAGTACTTGAGATCACAAATGTTAATTCGAACTGAGATAGCTCGGTTGCCCATTCACTGATTCTTCTAGAGTTTTCCTTGTTTTTTAGGACCTCCGCTAGTGGGTCGAAAAGTAGTGGGCACTATCACTTTGTATGCGTGAAAATAGTGCTTGAGTTTCCTGGATGCAATCACAAGGGCGTATGCTATTTTTTCTATTTCTATGTAATTGATCTTGGCTCCTATGAGAGCCTCCGAGACATAATATATTGGGAGCTGGAGGAGCTGGTCGTTTTCGTTCTTCTCTTGAACCGCTCTTTGTGCTAATGGCGTGATTCGATCTTTGCGATGTAGAGAAGTATGGGTTTCTCTTCATCGGGTACCGATTACAAGTAGCTGTTCCTGCAGTATTCTTTGAGTTTTGCAAAGGCCTCCCTCACGCTCTTCCCCCCATTTGATGCTTCCTCCTCCCCTCAGGGCTTGGAAGAATGGGAGGCTTTTTTTCTGCCGACTTGGAGATGAATCTGTTGAGGGCTGCTATTCTCGCCTTGTTAGCTTTTGTACCTCTTTCTTTGTTTTAGGCTCCGCCATGTCTCTCGATTGCCTTTGTTTTTTCTCGGATTGGCTTTGACCCCTTCGGAGTCGACGATGTATCCAAGCACCTTCGCCTTGGTGACTCAAGACACACTTCTTGGGGTTTAGCTTGAGGCCCGACTTCTTCAGGTTCACGAAGGTTTCTTGTAGGTCTGGAGATGTGGTCCTGTTCTTTTTGCTCATAACTATGAGATCATCGACATACGCAATCATGTTTTTTTTGCGTAATTGCCCCATCAAGACTTTGCCTATCATTCCGCGAAGGTTGCGCTGCGTTTTTTAAGCCTTCGGGCATTCCGACGGGGCGGTATGTTCGAATGGGGTTGTGAAACCGGTCTTTTCTTCATCTTCTTTTCTTAGCCATATTTGATGATATCCCGAATAGCGATCCAGCAAAGAGAACCTTCGACATCCTGCTGCTTTGTCCACGAGGTGTCTATTCTCGGCAAGGGGTAATTGTCTTTTTAGTTGCTTTGTTGAGATCTGTGAAGTCTATGCACATCCTCATTTTGCCGGAGGTCTTTTTCGGAACCAGGACAACGTTTGCCAACCAATCGGTGTATTTGACTTCTCTCTGATTACTTTGGCGTCGAGCAATCTTTGGACCTCCGCTTGAGCCGCTGATATTGTGTCTTCTCGACATTTTCCTCTGTCGCTGCTTTTTTTGGCCTCATTTTTGGGTTGATGTCTAGGACGTGTTCAATGGTGTCTCTGTCAACTCCGCGGAGGTCTGCTGCTGACCAGGCGAAAATTTCTTTATTTTTGATGAGGAGCTCTGCCAACTCTTTCTCTTCTTCCATGGGTAGATCGGCGCTAATTGTGACTGTGTGATCTGGGTCGTCATCTATTCGTATCTTTTTGACTTTCTCTTGGCCCTTGGCGCTTGTTTGCTCTTTTTTTTCATATCCGGTGGTTACGGACCTTCGCTCTCTGCTTGTCCCGAATTGACGTTTCTATGAGCGCGATATATGGCCTTTTCTATGTTTCTGGCTTCTTTCTAACTCCCGTACACCGTTATGATCCCATGGAGTGCTGGCATTTTCATACACAGATAACCCATGTGTATTGCGGCGTTGAACTTATTTGTGAATCCTCTGCCGAAGATTGCATTGTACGGAGAGTAGACATCGACGATGTCGAAGGTTATGTATTCTGTTCTGGCGCTTTTTTCGTCCGCGAAGGACACACGGGCAAGACTATTTTGCCCAACGCCCGCACTTGTCTTCCGCCAAATCCTATGAGCGGTGAGTCGATGGTCGTAGGCGGTTTTACATTGAAATTCATCTTGTCGAAGGCGTTGGCGAAGATTATGTCCGCGAGCTTCACAGTATCCACGAGTACTCTTTTCATTTCCCATGTTGCTACATTTGTTTCTATCACCATGGCGTCAACGTGAGGGTAGCTTTCGGTTTAAGATCCGCTTCGAGAAGGTTATGGGGGTTTTCGACCACTCCCCAAACTTTGATGAAGGCTGAACCGCTACATTGTTGACGGTGAGGAGGTGGTCTCTTTTCTATTTTTTGGTTTCATACTCTATGGATGAACCCCCCGCGATCGGCATTATGGTTCCTATGGAAGGTAGGGCGGCGTGGGGGTTGTATTGGTTTTCTAGGCTTGGCTCGTTTTTTCATAGGAGCCGCCGGGTGGGGTCCTTGCGGGGGGTGGTGGCGGTTTTTGGTTTGAGATCCGGTTGACAAAGCCGTCTAATTGTGTCTTTGAGGCTGTCCCCGTCTCGACGTAGGTCAGATGTTGCCTCGGATTGGAGTACGACATGCTTGACTCCGAAGAGTAATTCTGTACTGGTGGCGGAGGTGGCGAGGTCCTCCATGCTGGGAGGAAGCTGGGATAGTAGGCGTTCGCCAGGGTCGAAGAGTGTACTTGGTTTGATGTTAGGGAAGGATAGATCGGGCAATATTGCTGGTGCCGACCTTGAGTTTGCGGAGGCTCCGAGCGTGTATATGTGTAGGCATTGTTGACCTCCCTCGTGGGCTGTGGAGGTTGGCTTGTAATGGGCTGGTTTGCTGGTTCTTTAAGTGCCTTGTCTCTTTCTTGCTGGATAATTGGGCAGTCTCTCGTGTAATGGCCTTTCTCTTTGCCATGTATTGCGCAGAACTATTTTCTTGGCCCTCTGTTCCAATTTTTCTGGGGTCCCTTTCCTTGATATGGCTTTTGGTTATCGGGCAGCCTTGCTCCCTCGAAAGTGTTGCTTATTCTTTGGGCCGGGCTCCGCTACCCGATTCATTGTCGATTTGCCGTCCCCCGAACCTGTTTGGGTTCTTCTTTGCGAGGTTCCGATTGTTTGTTCCTCTTGTTGCCCTTTGCCCGCCGCTTATCCATGTTTTGTTCGCCTAGTCTCTTTCGATAGTCTTCATCCTCGAAAGCGGATCCGCAGTTTCGAACTGCTCACAAAGTTCCTGCATTGTATTTGGCTTCCTCCGCGCTAATTCGCCTGCGAAGGGTCCTAGGCGGAGCCCTCTGATGGCTGCGTCTATTGCCACTTGATCGGGGACATCCGGAGCCTTCGCCTTTAGCTATAGGAATCTCTGAAAATAGTCTTTCAGTGGCTCATTGTAGCCTTGCTTGCATTGGAATAGGTCCATGGAAGTGAGTGATTGCACGACCAGGCCTTTGAAGTTCTCTAGTATCTTGTCGCGGAGGTTTTCCCATGAATATATGGTGCTGGGCTTCAGCATAGAATACCAAGCTAAAGCATCTCCTTCTGCGGCAATTATGAAAGCCTTCGCTAGTATTTGCGTCATTGCCACCGGCCGAGGCTACTTGCCGCCTCATAGCTCATTATGAATTGATGTGGATCCGTCTTCCCATTGAATCTTGGGAGTTGGGTGGGCTTGTACCTGGTCGGCCATGGTGTCCGGGCCGTATTCCTTCTGATAGAGGAGACTTGGGATCGAAAGGTCTTCGTTCCTGTGGGACATCATGGACGATCAGGGGGTTGGGTGAAACTTCTGGGTCAACGCGTTCATCGCCATGTGACTCGATATGGGGATGGACGGGATGATCAACGGCGGTTGAGTCGGGCGGAGGTTGATTGACGAACTGCATGCTCAAATCTCCGCTGCGGGGAGCGCTATCTCGCCGCCGATCTCGCCGCCTGGGCCGACTTTTGTTGTGCTTTGAGGACCTCCGCATAGGCGGCGGCCGCTTTGTCTCTTTCCCCGCCGCAACCCGTGGGTGGGGCCCGCAATCGGGCGCAACTCCCGCGTCCTAGCGGGGATCCGCCCCCGGCTCAGCCGCCTCCCACCTCCACTCCCCCGCTACTTCCTCCTCTTGTTGTTCATCATCAAGCGGAGGGTCCTCCCCCGCCGTCGCGTATGTACTCCTCGTGCTACGCTTGGGTCGGGTGCTTCTTGGTGGTGCCTTTGTTTTCATGGTAGTTCTCTTCCTCTTTTGTGGAGCCATGGTTTTTCTGTTCGGGCCCCACGGTGGGCGCCAATGTTGAGCTTGAGGCTTTCAACACGAAGGGACACCTCCGCCCAGGCGGTGCCCTGAGGGAGTAGGTCTGGGGTGGTGTGAACAGGAACTAGGAAGAATAACAACAACTGTCCATAAATGGAATTCACCAACCAACCTCTCTGATGGGGGAGGACTCCTCCCTATTTATTGTTTTAAAACCGCCAAGGAATATAAGATTACAAGTTTACCCTTCAATATTCTCAGCATATTCCATCGGGCTCCCATACCGCGTGGGCTCTTTATGTATTCTCATATTCCTGCACCGCCTTTCTCCTACGAGCGGCCCGATTCGTCAGCTTGTGGCCCCCGCCGGTAGACCTCCGCGACCCTTTCTGCTGCCATCGTCGCTCGGTGTAGTCCTCGTGCCTCGTAACAGCTCCGCTAGGGCGACCGTGGCGGGGTAGTCGGAGGAGGGACCTCCGCGCCACCGCGTGATTGGGGTGGTCCGACCCCTTGAGACGTGGCCCGGCGGGGATGACGACCTCCGCCTGCATCGACGGCGGAGGTCTGGAGTCCATCCGTGTCACCTGAAATGGCACAACATCCCAAACTTGATTGTTAGCACGGACCTCCGCGCGCGTTTTCTCCTATCGCGATAACCACCGCTTGTACCGGGCTGGGATCCGTATCCCAACACCGACGTTCGATCCAAACCACATCGTGTGGATGGAAGGAAAGTCGGTGCCGGGCATCATAGGCACGACAAGGAAGTCTATGTCAAGAAAGGGCATGTAGCAACTTATAGGTCACCGTTGCCCACGGCGTGTAGCATCCACTACAACACATGGAGACTAAAGGTATGACCTTTTGCGAGATCCAATAATTACAGTTTAATTAATCTACTGTTGAGGTACAGTAAAGCAAAAACCTTTAGTGCCATGGTGCATGCTAAAAACAACTATTTATGACATTATCAAAACTAAGAGGGTAGCCTAGGACCTAATATATTATTTAAACAAAAAATATAAAAGAAAATGAATAATACAATAAGCATTAGAATTTCAAATTAATACATACAAGGTTAAAGTGTAGATTTTCATGATATCATGTAATAGCGAGAAATAAGAGTTTATTGGTTCAGGTCATATCTTGATTTTCCAAGATGGCTGAGAATACTAATATGATTATTACTACCTTCACGGTCTTGCTCAGAAGCATGATCGTTGGCAAATGTCAAAGTACTTTTGGCCTCACGAATTGTTGGGCTCAACATCCAGATAATCGAGATGGTGCAAGACCGTGAGAGGCACCACGACATGAACGGGTCACCAGACTGCGAGAGGCACCACAGCAAGAACAAGTCACACATCGCCCAAAGACTCCGGCCAACGGTGGGCATGCCTGCGACGTGAAAAATAGGGGGCACGATGTTGGCACGGTCGGCATCACATACGTGCGTGACCCAAAGCCATTTGAGCTATGTTGCTAAAAAGATTAATTACATTCATGAGAATAGTAGAAATACGTAAGATAATCTTTTCATACAAAAAAAAAAAACATTTTGACATCAATTCGGTAGACTATAATCAACATTGTAAATAATAGCTATATAAATAATGAATAAGCTTTCAATTCTGGGAAAAAGAATCAAAACTTAGATTTATCATAGTTTAAGCAAATTAATCTTTCAACAAAATTTTAGTATTTTTTTTTCCAAAACTAAATTAAGTAATTCTTTTTATCTCATAAGATTTTAACCCGTGCGGGAGCACGGGTTGGTGAATTAGTATAAGAAATAAAGCTTAGTTCGTATTCTGATGTAAGCTTTATTTATACAGGTATTAATATGCCATCTTGGCTTTGGGAGTGGGAATGGAGTCCTGTTGGTCGGAGCTCATCATCTCCAGAGCTCAGATTTCAGTTGTGTACCATCTGCTTGCTATTGCTTCGGCCAAATTTCAGATTGCCTTAAGCTGGACGACGATTGGAATTGTAATATCATGAAGCAGAGTACTGAACATAGTTCTTGTGTTCAAACTTCGGCACTAGTGTTTTCATATTCTTCTGCTGCTATATTTATTTATAGATTAATCAAGGTTCCATCCTGGATTTGTTATAATGAACAAACGTGTGCTGATGAATGAAATGCTCTGTAATACTAGACGCGGCACATGGAACACGATCAGGCGCATCAGGGTTGTCCTCTGTTTTTCCGACCCCTGCAACAATTGTAGGTTAATCCTCTGCTTTGAGAGGAAGCATAGCAGAAAGCCAGCTTCTGGGACTCTCCTAGTTTTGGGCCATGGTAGCTGTCGAGAATTTGTCCTTTTGCTTTTCCGACCGTTGCAAACACTAGCAAGCTTTGCGCTAGTTCCGGGGCTCGGTCTTTGCAGATGGCAGAAAAGTTTTTGTTTTCTGAGTAGATTAATGTAAACTTAAGTGGGCATGCAAGTGGTTCCACTTCTTTAATGGTGTTATTATATCTCATACTTCGATGAACGTGAAATATTGTAAGGACTTGTGTCAGTCAACTTGCTAATCTCTACTCTGTTTCCTATACATGGAGACTAACTTCCTGCTGGAGTTGGATCATCGCCTCACGCATTCTCTTCTGTGCACTTTCATTCCGCTAAGAGCCCTGCAATAACAAGTCGAGGTGAGCACTTCATTCCGCAAAGTTTTCTCCACATCCACTCCATGGACAGCCAAGTATGTAATGCTGATGAACAAGTATGTAATGAACAAATATGTAATGCTGATGAACGAAACACTCTGTAATACTAGACGGGACACATGGAACACGATCAGGCGCATCAGAGTTGTCCTCTGCTTTTCCGATCCGTGGAACAACTGTATGTTAATCCTCTGCTTTGGGAGGAAGCATAGCAGAAAGCCAGCGCCTGCGACTCTGTTACTTTGGGGCCATGATGGCCGTTGAGAATTTGTCCTTTTGCTTAATTTTCCAACCGTTGCAAACACTAGCTCCGCAGTTTCTTGACATGCTTTGCATGCAAAGGAAATTGTAACGGTGCCCATGGCGACGGCCTGTTACTTGTAGACTAGCTCATTGCTCCAAGCATAACAAAAAAGACAGGGCAAAGCATGTGGTGTCTGCCTATGTACCCCGGCTTACTCTATATTTTGTCTCTGTCAATTATTGGATGAGTGTCGGCTTGCACAACTAACAAGACGTATTGGTAACAGTAATCTAACACGTCCATTTGGCCGAGTGAATAAGCATCTTGGTTAACAAGACGTATTGGTGCACTGCCTTGTGAGAGTACTACGCGACGACTGAACTCGAACACCATAATGGAGCTAGTAGTGAATAAGCACACCGGGAGAGCCTTGGACGTTCACGAAGGTTGCAATCAACCTTGAAGCAGCGAACACTGCAGCATGATCGGCGGCGAACGATCGGGAGATCATTGGGCCGATGTAAAGCTCGGTGACGGCTGGAAGACCTCGAACGCACGCACTCCGGAAGACCCATCGGGAGGACGCGACGCGACGGTTGCCCTAGGACGGCAAGGCCGCCTAGAACGCCGGCGGTTCGTGGAGAACGCCGACGAACAAAAAGGGTAGAGGGAAGTTGACCAACAAGCAAGACGGTAGTAGATTGATTTTGCCGATCGATGTAGGTGGGATCAAATCGGCCATGAACCTCTTTTATTATATAGCGGAGGGTGGTCTTATCCTTTTAGGAAACCGTCCTTGGACGTTTCCAAACTCCAAAAACCGACCCAAACACGATTAGGAAAGAGGTCGGTTCAATATCGTACGGACACGGCTCGTCGCGTGTTGACCGGACGGTGGACCAGTCTGACCGGACGCTGATCACCAGCACCCGGTCGATTCAGAGAGCTCTGAAACCGCGCCGAGAAACCTGACCGACCCGAACGCTCTCTGACCGCCGCGCACGACCGACGCACAAACAAAGATCGGACGCTCCGGTGGCCAGAGTCCGGTCACTTACAGACCGCGCTTTGGACCTCCAAAAGTTTGGAATTTTTCCGTGCCTTGGTCGAAACCAATTTTGAATGTCAACACTGTGCTTTTATAGCCTGCTATGTAATCAAGGCTGTCCTATTGAGGCAGCCGGAAAAAATTAATTCCGACCGTACGTTACTGAAAATGCATCATGTGGTAGCATGATGATTAGTGGCACCATCATCGTATATATTAGTATAAATCTGCTGGCACCACTTTGTGCGCACCGAGTCCTGGAAAAACCAATTTACTTGCATAAATATAGAAGGCGTGCAAGAGCGAGGGCCTAGCGCCAGAAGAAAAGTGCAGGACACAAAGTCGATGCCTTGGCTTTTTTGTTCAATTACAGTTGTTAATAGTACTGCTAAACACTAGTAAATAGAATATTGAATGGTAAAGTCGATAAAGGCAGTGACCGCCACGCGTGAACGGAATAGGACAATTAAAGTTGTTAATAGGACCAATTAAAGTTGCTATGACGGGCTGCTAGACACCACGTAGTAAATGTAATGTGCAACGATCACTACTACGAAAAGCTTACTAAGAGAATCGCCCCCTTTTTTGCATTAGGGGGTTCATTTTTGAGCCGCCCTATAGCGACACCCCATCTGAGCAGCCCTACAGTGGACCACATTAGGGGCGGTTGGTGTTACGAGCCGCCCTACTATTACTTAGGGCGGTTCAATCACGAGCCCCTTGTCACGGTCCACAGTAGGTGGGATCCCGAATTTTCAAACAAGACACTAAAAATTAAAAATTCGTAAATCGACCTCGGATGGGAAAACTTTCTACATATGAAATGTAGATCTCGAAAAAGTTATGAAACTTTGTAGTTGACGACTTTTTAGTTTGAAATCATCTAGACATGCAAAAGTCGTGGTTGAAATGTCTCAAATTTGAAATTCGAATTTCGTAAACGACCTCGGATGGAAAAACTTCCTACATATGAAATGTAGATCTCGAAAAGTTATGAAATTTTGTAGTTGACCACTTTTTTGTTTGAAATCATCTAGTCATGCAAAAGTCGTGTTGAAATGTCTCAAATTTGAAATTAAAAAATTCGTAAAACGACCTCGGATGGGAAAAACTTTCTACATATGAAATGTAGATCTCGAAAAGTTATGAAACTTTGTAGTTGACGACTTTTTAGTTTGAATCCATTTAGGGCATCAAATAGTCAATTTACACTGGATTTGTATAATATGTGGGGATCCCGAATGGAATATAGACGTAAAGACATGTGTAGCGCAGTGGTGGAGACTCACTAGCCTTGAGCGAGAGGTCTTGAGTTCGAAACCCATAACCGCAACAATTGTGAAACAATTGCGAAAAACTCTGAAAAAAAGATGGAGACATGGGATGATGTGTGGGCGACCGCGGTGGGGGCCTCCCCGATTAAATAAAAATGTTTTAGTATTTTTTTTTTGAATTTTGAAAACGCGTTTTCCCGAAATTCACTTGTAGGCTCATACGGTAGGGGCGGTTGTATCACGAGCCGCCCCTACCGTAATTCTCTACCGTAGGAATGGGAAGTTACGGGCGGCTCGCAAAAAACGCCCCTATAGAGCCTCACGAGCGCCCCTAAAGAAGCATTGTGTAGTAGTGGATAGTGCACCGCCACCAACTCTTGTTTAGCATTATTTATTTATATCACCTGCTTTTCTTGCAAGGATAGGGACGATTTTCTCCACCTACTACACCCCAACATTACGGCACCGTTGAAGCCGGTGATTCTTGTCTCCAGGTAAGCTTTAGCATGCTTCGCCAATTCTTTTGGCTAAGGTCTGCGACGATATAAAAACTCTAATTTCCCTTAATAGAATACGTGCCAACGGTACGCTTTCGAAAAAAAAAAAAACATTACGGCAATTGCTTCACCAACACAATAGCAAACTTCTTCTTCTGTTTGTTTGCCTTATAATTAGTCTTGCGGAGATGACCCAACAATCTAAAATTTACAAACAAACTAAATGCTGTGTCAGCTTGGTGTGACCTCTTTGGAGTTTCATAATAATATATTTCTATTTTACTCGTGATTAGGAAACCGGCTGAGTTTTTCAGTAGATTAGGTTTGTACGAAAAAAATTGTTGTTTCGTTTCATACTATACTATGCTATGCTATGCTATACTTCGTGGTAGTTCTGGCGCTTGGTCTGTGTAGATTACTGAAAAGTTTTTTTTTTGTGAATAGATTAGCGAATACATTAAGTGGGCATAGATGTGAACGACAAATATACAAAGGGCATGTCTCGGTCATGCGGTCATGTTGGTACTCCATTCTCCCAGCTCTACTCCTATACATGGAGAGTCGCTTACAGCTGGACTTGGATCATCGCCTCACGCATTCAGCTGCCCTCTCTTTCGGTCTGCAATAAGTTGAGGTGAACACTTCCTTCTGCTATGATTTCTCCGTGGAGAACTGAGTAGCAGTATATAGTCAATTTTGATAACAAGTTATGCTCTTTAGGGATTATGAGACAAATTTGTGCTTATATATGTATGATTTACTACTAGCAGGTTGATAGGCTTACATGAAAAAAGAGCTTTCATCGAATCCCCATGGGAGCGAATTTCAGGTTGTGGTTAAAAAAATTCTCTCGTCAGTCCCGTGTGCCAAAGCACTAGTTAAGAGCTCGCCCAGGTCCCGTATGGATCGAGAGCTATGGGCTCTGGTTGGTATACCGGCCCAGGGGTTACTGTGTCCGGCCCAGGGCTCTGCAGCGTATACCGGCTCATGGGTTCGGTGTAATTCCGACCCGGTCTTCTCAAATGGATTGAGGATCGTAGTTCTCATGGGCTAGAAGCTCCTAGTGTCGTATGGACTGGGGTTCGGGGATTTTCTCGGCCGGGGAAACCGAGGGTTCTTCTTAAGAACAATGCCGGTGGGGCAGTCTTTCTCACTTAGTACGGTATTTTCATGTGTCATCCTGCATGAAGTGACCGTGTTAGTAATGTGTGCAGGGATCCAGGATCCTTATGGCGGAGCCACACGCATGATGTTAGCTTTGCAGTGGCAAGTGGGGTGAGATGTGGTTGCCAGAAGTAGTACATTTCCAGCACACAATACACCTACTCTTTTCACTTGCATTGTCTGCTGCAGTGGAGTAGTGGGGATCAACAAGAATGATGACTGATGAAGACATCTACCAACTGACCAGGCAGGCATTCTCTGGAATTATTGAGCCAGCCCCAATTGACAAAGTCTCCAACAAATAGAAGGACCATCTGGCGGTTGAAGGAGGCCGCTCCTTCATGGAACTATCCAACGAAATATCAAAATGTTTGCTTCAATATATATGAGTACTTTGTTAACTAGGACATCAACGGTGCAAATGTGTTCATTAGTTAGCATGCTCTTTTCGCTGAGTTCATTTTCTAACGCAACATGTATAATTGTAAATACTATGTGATTTATATTCAATTGTCATAAGCCGATCAATTATTGATCCATGTGCACAAAGTCTCCAATAGTCAGCATCGGAGAGCGCTGTGCTTCCATTACCTATAGGGTATGTTCCCTACTTATAGTCCCCTTCTTTTGTCACTAGACTCACTACTGTTGAACCCTATCTTTTGTCACTACGGATTCAGCAATCAAAACGCGACAAGCCGACGACTGACTCGCGCTCCCGGGTCATCGTCGTCGTCCTCTGGTCTGAGCTCTCCCTCTCCCCTCCTCTGCCTCTGTCGGCAGTTCAGACCCCTCCACACACACTTGAGACCAAATCCATTAGAATTGCGTAGCACACCAGAAACTTGCTAGTTAGAACTGCTGCTTCAATTAACACCTGTACCTGGTGGTGGCATACAGCGGAGATCAACTGAGAAGCAAGGTACTTGCACATCTTCCTTCCATCTGCTCTGATCCCTCTATCTATCTACATCTCTTTGCTCGATTAATGATGATCCTCGAAAAAAAAGATTAATGATGATGACCTGACCTCTATCCATCTTTTATGTGTTCTCGAAACTATATTTAGCTTGCTTTGCTTGGGCGATGGATCTTTTCACGTCTCCACTTTGGCTGCACAGTGGTAGTTCTAGTTCCTACCTACACAAGTTAGCAGTTTTTCTTGGGGGTCTAATTTACCTTCCTCTTCCTCCGTACACACGATTTGTACCTAGCCCCTTGTTCTGCTTACCATAAAGCCATTAGTCTAACACTTAACCAGTACCAATTCGTTACAGTTCACTAACGGAGCCAGCAGATATCCTGTAACACTCGTAGCTCGAGATCTACAGCTGTGTATACATATGCTCCCACTGGTAAAAACAATATAGCAGCAGATCACCGTGCACACGACATGTACTATACACCAGCTAACTTTGCAGTACTTCCGGGGCTCGGTCTTTGCAGACGACAGAAAAGTTTTTGTTTTCTGAGTAGATTAATGAAAAGTTAAGTGGGCATGCATGTGGTTCCAATTCTTTAATGGTGTTATTATATCACATACTTCGATGAACGATAAATATTGTAAGGACTTGTGTCAGTTAAGTTGCTAATCTCTACTCTATTTCCTATACATGGAGACTAGCTTCCTGCTGGAGTTGGATGCATTCTCTTCTCTGCACTTTCATTCTGCTAAGAGCCCTGCAATAACAAGTCGAGGTGAGCACTTTTGTTGCGCAAAATTTTCTCCACCTCAATGGCATCGAATAGTTAATTCTTCTATTAAGTTATGCTCTCTAGGGATATGGTGATGCAAATCTGTGCTTATATATGTATGGTTTACTGCTAGCAGGTTGGTAGGCTTGAGCCATGGCGGCCGTACTGGATGCTTTTGCACCCTACGTGAAGAAGCTTATCGCAGACATGGCACAAGAAGAGGTGTCCATGCTGCTTGGCGTCTCCACCGAGATCACCAAGCTGGAGGACAACATGGAAGGCATCAAAGCCTTCCTTGCTGACGCCGAGAGGAGGCGCATCACAGACACTAGCGTGCAAAGATGGTCGATGAAGCTCAAGAATGCCATGTATGACGCCACTGACATCCTCGACCTGTGCCAGCTCGAGGCTGACAAGCGGAGGGAGTCCAGAGATGGTGGCACTGTGGAGCATAAGTCACCCGGCTGCTTCCAGCCAGTGCTCTTTTGCCTGTGGAATCCCGTGTTCGCACACAGGATAGGCAGCCGCATCAAGGAGCTCAACCAGCGGCTGGAAGGCATCCACAAGGAAGCAGACAAGTACAAGTTCAATATTGGTCTCGGTTCCAACCCGGAGCCAAGGAGGCAAACTGCTGCTGAGTTACCAAGCTATAGGACAAGTTCACATATGGACGAGTCAGCCGTAGCTGGGGAGCAGATAGAGAGGGATACAAGGGATCTCATCCAGGTACTGACATCAAGTGATAATAATGACAACATCAAAGTCGTGTCTATCATTGGTGTTGGCGGCATGGGAAAGACTACTCTGGCTCAGAAGATCTTCAATGATGCAACCATCCAGGAGCACTTCAAGACGAAGACGATATGGCTAAGCATCACTCAACATTTTGATGAGGTCGAGCTACTGAGGACAGCAATCAAGCATGCAAAAGGCGACCATGGTGCCGAGAAGGACAAAAGCACTTTGACGGACACCCTAATTCACACGTTGTCTAGTGGAAGGTTTCTGCTGGTGATGGATGACGTGTGGAGCCAGAATGTGTGGAACGACGTATTTAGTGACCCAGTCAGAATTGCAAGCAAGAAACAACCAGGAAGCAGGGTCCTTGTCACCACAAGATCTGCACACCTGCCACAGCAGATGCAAGCCGCGCTGCACCAACACCGTGTGAAGCCTCTTGGCAATGATGATGCCTGGTCCTTGCTCAAGAAACAGCTACAGCCTGATCAGGTTAGTTTTCTATCCATACTTTATACAACTATAGCATTCGTGCTAGGAACACCAGCTTATGAGAACAAAACTCTTTTTTTTTTTCGAAACCGTGCACTTTGCAAGTTTTGCATTAAGAGAAGATAGAGTTCTTACAGACATAGCGCATTAGCCAATCACCATTGACCAATGTGCCCGGGGCACACACACAAAGATCGCCGGCTTAAACGGCACCGCTAACAGGTTGTACTAACTAAGAAACGATTTTGCTACCAAGAAGACTATCTTGCCAAGGCCAAAGCTAGCTCGCGCGTGAGCACCATGTCTGCTAGTAGCCGTAGGCAGGTGTACCATGCCGCCACCCACTCGTCGGCCTCAACCAAGATCGTGCTGACCAGATGCGCAGGGGTCCGCTCGATGTTATCGAAGGTCCTTCTATTTCTCTCCTTCTAAATCTCCCAGGTGATAAAGCAGGACCATGGAGTCAAAACCCTTTTTGATTGGCTTGGGCACAATTCTCCTGGAAGTCAGCCACCAGCACACAAGCGTGTCTCCCACCACAGGACACAGGTGTCCGAAGCCAGCAAGCTGAAGAATGCGATGCCAAACCTCCCTGACGTAGACGCAAGTTGCTAGTAGATGGTCGGAAGTCTCCTAGAGCTGTGAGCACAGCGCGCCGCGTATGCAAACGCCTAGAGTCCATGCCGCATACGACGTCCGCTGTCCACAGCCAGCCATGGAGTCTGAGCAAGAAGAAAAAGCTTGGTGGAGCCGAGGAAGAAGGCCCTATATGCTGAGGCCGAGGAGTATTCCCCAATTGCGGTCCATTTCTAGACAAAACGATCCGGAGTCCTAGGCGTAAGAACAACCCCTTGCACCTTGTCCCACAGCTCAACGTACTCCACCGTCCCGGCCATTGAAGGGGCCAAGGTGATGTCCCAAATCCATTGCAAGTTTTGCAGGGCATCACGCATGGTGCGGCGTCTCCTCCGTGCCCACACTGCTTGAAATAGGTGTGGCGCCATGTGGCAGATTGGTCCATCAGGAAGCCACGCATCTGTCCAGAACCTGGCGGTGGCGCCATCACCCACAACCACCAAAACCGACGCCGTGAACATCATGTCGACAGCTCGCTCCAGTTTCCCTGCTAGTAGAGCGATAGGCGTATCCGGGCGTGTTCTTCGGGTCCATTCCCATCTCAGTCGCAGCGCAAACCCAAGGATGGAGATTTTTGGGAGTCCTGGTCCTCCTCGTTCCGTGGGTGAGCAGACGATCGGCCATGCCACTTGGCACTTGCCGCTGGCCACCGTATATGAGCCCGCCGATAGAAACACTCTTCGCCGCTTGTCGACTTCTTTTATCGCCCAGGAATATAGGGCGCAGCAGATGGATATGTGCACAGGGATCGCGGACAGAGTGGACCGCGCGAGCGAACTTCTTCCCGCCTGGTTGAGGAGGCTGGCTTTCCAGGTCGGTATCCTAGCCGCCATGGCGTCGATGAGTGCCTACTCCTACGACCTTGGAATCCCGGGCAATGATAGCGCCGCAAGCAAGGTAGTTGACTGGAAACTCCAGGACCCGACATAGGAACACTTGTAGCACCCCACCGATCTGGTCATCAGTGCAGCGGATGGGTATGAGAACAAAACTCTTGGATTGAGTTAGTATTATTCACCCCATTGAAAGATTTAGTGCACAGCTTGCTATGAAATCTAGCTATGTGTGTCACGTAACGGATGGATTCCGGTGGTCGGTGACACGATCGGAGGCGAGCTTCGAGGGGGGGGGTGCATGGGGGTGGGGGTGCGGTGGCGGTGGAGGAGGCACGGAGCGAAAACCCGAACTAATCTTTACCGCTTGTCCCCAAAGAGATTACACTTTCCCTATTTATATGGCCCTCCAAGAGAACTTGTAATCCAAGCAATCTCTCTAATGGTTTCCTTATAGAGGTGGAATACCTTTTACAACCAATCCTATTTATTTTCTAATAAGAGATTTCCTTATAGAGATGGAATATCCCTTGGACACCAAAAAAGACCTAATTTTTTGAGCCGGTGATGACGGTGAAGATGGAGACGATGATGACGCGTGGCGGGGCGGCGACGCTTTCTGGGCGGGCGATCGCCGGTTGGACATCTCTAGCCCGTCTCTTGCTGGCCCAATTCTGGCATGTGACATCTCCCCATCATTCGACGAGGCGGCGCGTGCACGCGCCGGCCAACCCACCAGGTGGGAGCGAAGGTGATGCCGTTTGGGGAAGTCACGACACACTGGCCGTAATCGAGCATGAGGTAGCCCGACTTGCCGTTGGAGTCATTGCAAATCGTGGCTTGCTCGTCGTCAAAGGAGAAGTTGAAGTGCAGGTTGTCGAAGTTGATGCTGAACTTATAGCACAGCGAAGTTTGCACGAAGGGGCGATCCATCCAAGCATGCCTCATGACCGAGGCACTCGCGTATGACCGATAGCTCTAGTGTCCGCGGGCGGCCGGGAGTGCTGGAAGGTGTAGGTGCACGCACATGTACCGAGCGTGGATGTGCCGGCAGAACACATGACGAGTCGAGACGACTGGCGTTGAGCTAAGTCGAAGTAGACGGCCGTAGAGGAGGTCGCTAGCCATGCTGACGGGCGGCCCAAGCTGGGGCGCCGACGCATCCATGGCATCAATGCTGATGTTGTCGATGCACAGGAACTCCTGGCCGTTGTCGCCGAAGAGGAGCACCGTGATGTCGCCCACCCGGACTCTCGGGCGCACCCCGAGGGAGTAGGACGCTTGCCGGGAAAGCCTGCTGCTCTCGAGAAAGTCTTGGAAGATGGAAACCCACTACGACACCAAGCAGGGGGACTCCATTGTTGAGGAGGAGGTCCTGGAGTAGGTCTAAAGCCGCGAGAACATAATAGCGGTGGAAGTACCTCATGATGCTGTTGTAGAGGGTCCACTCGGGTGCAATCGCTTGTAGCTCGATGGCGCCTGCGATGATGCCAAGTTCCCCGTTCGTCATTGCTCCTAGGTGTAACTTGGTGAGGTGGTCGGGTGTCTCCATGTCGCCGATCATCTCCACGGTAGTGGCATGGCGTGGCCGCCCAGGCGCCATGTCTCCCATGGTCGCTGTCGATGTTGACGACCTTGCCGGTGCGGTTGTTGTTGAAGTCATCGTCCGTGCCAGCCGATTGTGCTCTCATCGCCGTAGCGACGCCGAGGTCAATGGCCTCGTGCATCATGCGTGGCTAGAACCAGTCGAGTACTCGGCGAAGAGTGTCGTGTAGGCGGACGACAAAGAGGCTGACGCGGTGAAGCTAGCTCTCAAGGGCCATACGAGTAGCACAGGCCTCGAAGGCGTTGATGTAGTCGTCCAGCGTGCCCTCCCGCACTAGGGGCACGAAATTGCTCGTGGTGTCGTTGTCGATGGGTGGCCCGAAGTAGCGTCGCAGGTAGTGCGTGAAGACATCCCACTCAACCAATGGTCTCCTCCGGACAGTCTGTGGAACCAGACCGCAACAGGACCTGTCAGATGGAAAGCAACGTATCGGCGGTAGAACTCGAGGTCACTCTCGCGGTGTAGCCGGAAGAGTAATTCCATCTTGCTGATCCAAAGGTTGGGGTCGTCGCTGCCATCGTATCTGCGGTACCTCCAAGCCGCATCGCATAGCGAGGGGTGGGTGGTCCGGTGACTAGAGGTAGGGGCGTCACGGGTGACTCCGGCATGGGCTCGCGGGTGGCGCCCGACCAAGTCGAGTCGAGCTCTGCGCCGCAGCGTGTGTCGGTGGAGAGGAAGAAGTTGTCGGTGGTGATGTGTTGTCGATGACGGCATGGCTGACATTGCTGCCCTCTTCCAACCGGAGGATGGCGTGGCTCGAGTCGCCATCGATGGCGCCGTCGGCGACGAAGGTGGCGCCTAGAGCCGCGCTTTGGGCCGCCTCGACAGCGGGCGGCTGCTGCCGGGGGCTTCCTCCAAACAAGCAGCCGTCATTGTCGTGGAGCGGAGAGGGCTGGTGTAGAGGTACTCCCAGCGGCGAACCCGCACGAGACTCGATCTCGTTGAAGCGGCGTCCGATCTTGACGCAGCTTCTCATGGAGGAGCTTCTTCAGCGCCATGGTGAACTCTTGCATCTCGGAAGCCATCGGTGACACGATCGGCGGCGAGCTCGGTGTGTGTGTGTGTGGGGGGTGTTGGCCGCCCCTTGGCGGCGCGCTTGGGGAAAATGAGAGGGAGTAAGTGGAGGAAGAAACCCCAAGTGCTCAACGTATACTAGCCCGATAAGGAGGAATGGGCTGCCGGATTTCATGCTTGCTAGTTCGCAAAATGAGCCACGGTTACGATTAACCGTGGTGGTTATTTTATAAAAACCACCGCAGTTAATCGATTTTGCGTGGTGGT
This sequence comes from Hyparrhenia diplandra, assembly GCA_015847255.1. Taxonomy (NCBI): domain Eukaryota; kingdom Viridiplantae; phylum Streptophyta; class Magnoliopsida; order Poales; family Poaceae; genus Hyparrhenia; species Hyparrhenia diplandra. The sequence goes on along the minus strand of JADLZK010010753.1, from coordinate 334,405 downwards.
TTTTATAACCGCCACAGTTGATAAACAAACTGCCACAGCTAATCGAGGTATTAACTATGGAAGTTTTTTAGAAATCGCCCTTGTTAATAAAACTGAAACGCCATGTAAAAATTTTTATGTAGTAGTGTGCCACACAACAAATTTAAAACGCAAATTTAAAGTCCGATTGTAGTAGCCACTAGAAAACTTTTTAAAGTGGTCCTCCTATTTCCCAGATGAGAGCATTTAAATATAATGGCAATGTACGAATTCTTTTTGTAGTAGTCCTCCTATTTCCCAAATTTAAAGTGTTGTGGGATTTTGCACGGATTCATGTGGATGCCAATTTAATTCGGCCAATTTAGTCTTGTGCTTATTTTTGAATAAAATATGGTACTGTTTTAATACGTTGGCCAAACTAGGCGTCATTGTTTTACGGAAGAAGCCTTAAATTAAATTATTATTATTGGCAGGTGGTTGGAATTGACGAACTGAAGAAAGTCGGGATGGAAATTCTTGAAAATTGTGATGGCTTACCACTTGCAATTAAAGTGATTGGAGGTCTCTTGAGCACAAAATACCCAAGTGAGCATGAGTGGAAGTCTGTTTTGAACAAGCCAGCTTGGTCAGTGACCGGACTGCCTCCAGAACTTGACAACCGTCTATACTTGAGTTATGAAGACTTGTCTCCCCCAATTGAAGCAATGCTTTGTATACTGCTCACTATTCCCAAAAGGTGAAGACCTCTTGCGTGATGTAATAACTAAGATGTGGATAAGTGAAGGATTTATCCAACCTTTGGATGGTAGTAGTACTATTTCACATGAGTATGGGTTCGAAGAGATGGCAATTGAGTACTACCAAGAATTAATTAAGAGGAACCTTATAGAAGTGCTGGAAGGTTATTCTCTCACTGGATTCAAGTGCACCATGCATGATGTAGTCCGCACCTTTGCAGAATACATGGCAAGAGAAGAATCACTAGTGGTGTTTGGCAGAGAACAAGCAGCTACTGGTATCTTAAGACAAGAGAAACTGCATGTTCGTCGTCTCTCCATAGAAAAAACCATTTCAGTACTGGATTGGGGCATTTTGCAAAAGGCAAGAGTCACTCAGGACATTGATTATAAATTCTAGAGTAAACTTTCATCTTCCGGGTGATTCGCTGAGTAGTTTCTCTTGTCTGCGGGTACTATACATATCGTCTGCTGACTCTGATATGTTGGTTCCCTCTCTATCAAAGCTGAGGCACTTAAGATACCTTGAATTAGATCTTACTGATATATCTGGATTACCAGATGACATCGACAGGATGAAGTTTCTTCTTTACCTTGGTCTACGCTCCTGTAAGAAGTTATGCTATCTTCCTGGCAGCATCATAAAACTTGTGCATCTAAGATGTCTTAACATTTCAGGATCTGAGGTCACTTTTCGGCTTCCCAGTACACATGGACATGGATGCAAGTAGTAGCTGGAGCAGTTTCCAAGAGCTAGAGCCTCTCTCTTTGCTTAGGGATCTCACATTATGTGGCTTAGAGAAGGTGCTGGACAGCCATATGGCTGAAAAGGCCATGATTAGCAGCAAACTCCACCTTAGGTATCTAGAGTTCAACTATAGTGCAAGTGGTTATACTATAGGGACAGGTGGTGGTGAAGCAGAGCAGCAGAAACAACAAAGTGTGACAGAGCAGGTGTTGGAAAAGCTTTGCCCACCAACCTGCATAGAGAATCTTGTTTTAAGAGGGGGATACCTTGGTCGCCAGCTACCAAACTGGATGTGTGTTCCAACATCGGTAAACTTTAAGAGCCTGAGGTATTTGACGTTGATGAACCTGCCTTGCTGCACCCAGCTCCCTAATGGTCTGTGCTGCCTCCCATGTTTGGAAGGGCTGAGCATTATTGATGCGCCAGCCATCAAGCGTATTGGTCCCAAATTCCAAGTGTCATCATCCTTGGCAGCTGGAGCTTCAGCTATTATATCGGCATCATTTCCTAAACTGAGAGAGCTATATCTGAATGGGCTACGTGAGTGGGAAGAATGGGAATGGAATGACTGTGACGAGCACAATAACATGGAAACTGCCATAGCCATGCCTTATCTCGAGAGACTCAAAATCGATAACTGCAAGCTGAGCTGTCTTCCACCTGGCCTCGCCAGCAACAAGAGGCATGCACTTAGAGAACTAGAACTGTGTGAGCTCACCAATCTGACACATGTGGAGAACTTTCCTTCCGTTGTGAAACTTGACGTGTTTGACTGCCATGAGCTCAAGAGGATAAGCGGTCTCCCCAAGTTGCAGAAGATTAGGATCATTCATTGCACAAAGCTGGAGGTTCTAGAAGGTGTCCCATCACTCGACAGCCTTGTACTGGAGGACCGCACCATGGACACCATTCCAGAATACCTGCGATTAGTAAGCCCAAGGTATCTCGAGTTGGATTGCAACAAGAAGCTACACGAATCTTCCTTATCACCAGGTAGCTCTGAATGGAAAAAAAATCAGCCATATTGGGAAGCGTAATATCAACTGGCTTGAAGAATCAGATAGTGACCAAGACTGATAACCGCATAGCTACATCAAAGATGGCTCATGTGTTTAGGTAAATTGCATTAATTCATTCATTTACTATACCGGAAGTGGGTCTTCATATTATTAATTAATTAATTATTGCTTGTACTCTGATTGGTCGCAGGAAAGATTTAATTGGACCACACACAGCACAGCGCAGCGGTGATACAGCCTAGGCTGACAAGAAGACTTCCAGATTTGCTAATGATGAATTGTCTTACTCAGTGCTTCTGTTCACTGCAACATTGATGATCTCTCCTGCACTCAGGTAATATATAATTAATCGCTTTCTTTCACTATGCGGAAAGTTGCTTCCAGATTGCTTACTTACTTAATTGTTGATTCTACTCCAATTCCTTGTTATTTCATTGCATCAATCACTGATAGGTCAACCATTTGTGATCAGCAGGAAGAAAAAAAGCTTCCAAAATATATATATATATATGCTGATTAAACAAAGTGTTCTCTGATCTACACAAAGGCACAACGGGGCATCAAAAATATATATATATATATGCTGATTAAACAAAGTGTTCTCTGATCTCGGTGGCAACGCCACGTCGTCTGCTTTCTCACATACACTGCACCAGTATTATGGAAGGCCCTCTGCTTTCCGAGGGAAGCAGAGCAAATGGCGCGGACGAGCGAGCCTTCATGCTCTGAGAAGCACTGGAAAGCGATGAATTCTACAGAAAACAAGGCAAAGCAGAGCACAGTCGCGCGCCAGAACAGAACACCTCTATCACTTGGGCTCGTGCTCTAAAAAAGCTAGGATCAACCAATTCTAGGAGCTTAGAATCCTGATCGTTCATACAAGAATCGATTGTCTTTGAACACACAGTGCTTGCGTTCACCTTTGACCTCTTCTAGTCTGGCATATAAGTATGTGTATTTTTTTTTTTTTTTTTTGGGAACATATAAGTATGTGTACTATCATCTTTTATATTTGTAACTATAATTTTTCTCTCACTTAGTTCGTATTTTCAAGTGTCATTATGAAATGGCTGTGTAACTACTGTAAGCTGGGGACAAGGATCCTTATGGCAGAGGTCCATGTACATGATGTTAGCTTGGAGTGGCAAGTTGGTGAGTTGGAGTGAGATGAGATTGGTAGAGGCTCTTCTCCAGCACGCAGTACAGATACTCTGTTCACATGATGCTTCCTCCACTTTCATAATCTTGACCATTTATATTTGTACACTCCATATATACATTTTTGTAGTACTGGACCTATATTTGTTTGCACAAGTAACAGGACAAATGTGTGGTGATGAAAGCAGACATTGCATGCTGCTGAACTGATTAATGATCATGGAATCTGGCATCCCAAATCATTATTGTTGATCGATCGTACTCAGCCTCCTTGATGTCATGGCGATTATGGAGTTCATCACCAGTAACGAAATGATTTTGCGAGCACTTGCAAAATCTTTTCCGTGGCGGGCACGTTTTTGCCCGTCACGCGAAATACCCCGCCACGTCCCTTTTTTTTTTTACGTGGCGGGCGTTTCTTCGCCGTCACGGGGAAAAAATTTTTTGCGTGGCGGGCACCTTAACACGGGCGCCACGCCAAATAAAATCTTTTGCGTGGCAGGCGGGTAAGGTGCCCGCCACGCAAAAAAATCTTTCCCGCGGCGGGCATCTTAAAAGGCCCGCCACGCAAAGAAGCAGGCCCAATAGGCCCGAGATGAGCCCGATCACGCTGCGTCTTCGTATAAATAGCGGTGTTAGGGTTTCGTTTCACTCACCCAACCAGCTCCTCCCGTACCCGCACTCCGCCGCTCCCTCCTCTCCCGACGCTCTCTCCTCTCCCAGCGCCCCCTCCTCTCCGACGGCGGCGCACCTTCCCCCCCCCGACGCGGCGCTCCTTCCCCCCCAAATTCCCTCCCGACGCGGCGCCCTCGCTCTCCCTCTCCTCCCGCTGCGGGGCCTCCATGGCGACAGCGCGCTCGGCGGCGGCGCGGCCCCCTCCCTTCACCGGGACGACGCGCCCGGCGTCCCACCTCCCGCAAGCGGCGGCGCGGTGGATTCGGGCGGGTGCGGCGGATCTCGGCGCGGGCGGCCCTCCCCGCCGACGGATGCGAAAGCACCACGGCCCTCCCGGCGGGCGCGGATTCGGGGCGGATCCGCCCCCTTCTCTCCCCGGGCGGCGGATCCGGGCGGATCCGGCCCCTCCCGCGGCGGATCCGGCCCCCTTCTTCTCCGGCGCGGGGTCCGCGCTGGGGCGGCCGGATCCGCCCCTCCTCTTCTCCGGCGGAGGCCGGCGCACGTAAGGCCGGATCCGGCCCCCCTTCTTCTCCGGCGGCGCCCAAACAAGACGGCGCCGGATCCGCCCCCTTCTTCTCCGGCGGCGCCAGCGCACGGGGCAACCCGGATGGGCGGCGGCGCGGCGCTGCTACCCGATGGGCTCGGCGGGCCCGTGGACGGGCTCGCGGGCCTGTTCAGGTTTTTTATTTTTTATTATTTTTTTCGCGTGGCGGGCATTGTAATACGCCCGCCACGCTAAATCCATTTAGCGTGGCGGGCGCTGGACTGCCACGTTTATTGAGCTGATTAGCCGTGACCTTTCCTTGGTGGCGGGCTACAGTGCCCGCCACCAAAAATCTAAAAACGCCCGCCACTAAAAACTATTTCGGTACTAGTGCATCTCTCCTCTGATCTCTGTGGCTACACCATATGCATGTCTCTGCTTTGTCTATCGCACTGCAGTTCACCTCTCAGGGATGCGGAGCAAATGAGCAAATGGCACCGACGAGCCTTCGCTGTGAGCTGTGACCGAGGAATGTAATGCTTCATTCAGACTAGTACATTGGAAGCACAGGACAGCAGTCCATCCTAAAAATGTATATCAATTGTCATTCAAGAGAGGAAGGATCAAGTATAACAGAGCACAAACAAAGCAGAGCAGGGCAGCTAGACCGCTTGGACTTTCCGTGCGTCATGCAATTCCACTAGCGAATACAAAAGCTTGTTATCAAAACAGAAAGCTTCGACTTTGATTGAAGCTGTGTTCAATCCAAAGTGCAGGTCCATGTGTTTCCGGGTACTTTGAAAAGAAGGAAAAACGTAACCGAGCATAGCAGAAAACAACATCTGCAACTTTTGGGCCTTGATGGTGCTCGCCTCCGTCCAGAGTTTGTCCTTGGCTTTTTTTCCGACCCTTTTTAATTGAAGGTACTTACATGCAGCAAGTGACCTTGCCACAGGTTCAATGAGAGAGCAGAGCAACGTTTCCACCTTCTCGCTTGGGCTTGTGTTGCACATTTCCACCTGTAGTCCAAGGAAAAAAGACACCAGATATATCATATTATATATATGCAACGTAGGACATTTCCTGGTAAAGTAGTACAACTCGACCAATTTCTTTGCAAAATGACAAACTTCTAATTGGAACAAGTGATCAATAGATATATATGATGAAGACCAGGAAGATGGTGAACCACCACCAACTCTTTAGCGCTATTTATCACCAGCTTCCCTTTGAAGAATATAAGAAGTTTCACCAATATATATAAATAAATATACAATAACAACGTCCTTGTTCGGGAGGAAATAACCACTGCAGGACACTTACCAATGATAAGGACACCGACTCACAAAGTCTGCATTGGTGCGCAACCAAGAAACCTGCCTGTACTTTTTAAAGATAGCTTACATTTTCAAGCGCAATACGTCGCGTTGATTCTTGATACAAAGCTTTGGAAAAAAAAAAAACTAATTCCTGCCTCTGCTTTTCAAGCACACAGCCATCAGAAAGAGAAAAAAAAACACACTCTCTAGTTCCTATCAATTCGAAGAATAACCTAGCTAAGCACAAAGTGATTCCCCATCAGCTAAGAGAAGAAGCTAAGCACAAACAAGACCTGTCAATTTCCTCCATCATCCCCGTCAGCTCTAGCAAAGTGAATCCAAGCATCTAGCCACCCGGTTGGTCCTCTGCGGAACAGCAGCCAGTCGCTCGCCTTCTTTAGCTCACGGCCCAAAGCTCCAGTACGCAGTGGAAGGATTGTGTGGTGTGTTCTTTGGCACAAAATACCGATTGTGTGGTGTGTTTTTCTTCTTATTATGCCTGATGTTTTCACCATCCATTATATATCATCGAGACATCCATGATTTAGATCCAGGAACAAATTTGTTAGTAGTATTTTCTTTCGATTGGTTACTAATAATCTGTGCTTCTGGATGATTGGCAGGTACTGTACACTTGAGCCATGGCGTTCGTCCTTGATGCTTTCGCACCCTACCTCAAGAAGCTTATTGCAGACATGGCTGACCAAGAGGTGCGCATGCTGCTCGGGGTCTCCAGCGAGATCAAGAAGCTGGAGGACAACATGGAGAGCCTCGATGCGTTCCTTGTAGATGCTGAGAAGAGGCGCATCACTGATAAGGTTGTGCAAATATGGGTTAGAAAACTCAAGGACACCATGTATGATGCCACCGACATTTTAGACCTGTGTCAACTTGAGGCCGACAAGCGGATGGGGTCCAAAGGAGGCAGAGTGGAAGACAAGGCTCCCAGCTGCAGCCAGTCGTTGCTTTTCTGCTTGCAAAATCCTTTGTTCGCACACAAGGTAGGCAAGCGCATCAAGGAGCTCAACCAGCGGCTAGGCAACATCTACAAGGAGGCAGACAAGTTCAAGTTCAGTGTTGGCCTTGGTTCCATGCCAGACCCAAGGATGCTAGCTGTCACTGGAAGCTCCAATCATAAGATGACCTCTGAGTTCAATCAGTCAGCCATCGTCGGTGACAAGATTGAGAAAGATACAAAGGAGCTTGGTCAATTGCTAATCACCGATGACAAGCACGAGCTCAAGGTGGTGTCCATTGTAGGTGCAGGTGGGATGGGAAAGACGACCCTTGCTCAGAAAATCTTCAGTGATAGGACAAACACCATCAATGGCATAACTGTCCAAGAACACTTCAAGCTAAAGATATGGTTGAGCATCACCCAACACTTTGATGAGGTTGACATACTCAGGACTGCAATCAAACATGCCGGTGGAGACCATGGTGGGGAGCAAGAAAAGACACTCCTCACAAGGACGCTAACTGAGACATTGTCCATGGGCCGGTTTCTTCTGGTTTTAGACGATGTGTGGAGTGATAAAGCATGGAGTCATGTGCTTAGTGTTCCGGTTAGAAATGCCAGCCGTAAATACCTAGGAAATTGGGTCCTCATCACATCAAGATTTAGTGACCTGGCTCATCGATTTGGAGCGTCTGTCTACCAACACCATGTCATCCCACTCGGTGGAGAGGATGCTTGGTCCTTACTCAACAAACAACTACCACCAATATCAAATCAGGTTAGTCCATACAGCATTTAGTGACAAAAAAATAATAGTTTTCTGCATTCAGTTAAATCTACTGATTTATATCTTGTTTTCTATAATTCGCTCCAATAACTATAGTATAACAATGTAGTCCGATAAGAAAAAGATGTTCTACTACGGTACTACCCATGTGGACCATTATTAATAACCTAAAGTTAAACCCTGGCATCCAACAAATTTTTGCAGCTCTATGATATTACAAAAATATCAAAGGGCTCCCTAAATATGCATAATATTATAAAAAATATCAAATGACTGCTTACATATGCATCTAGTTTATTCAGGTCTTCAGCCATTAGTAAAAAATAGTCTAATGTAACCAAGACATCTGTATCTAAATTAGTCACTTGTACTATCACACAGAAACAAACCCTAAAATATGCATAAATTACTTTTCTTTACCTAGAGGTCAATCTGCTGTATTTGTATTTTCTTCTGCCAGCTCCATCTTGTTGTCCAGAATTAACTGCATTTCTGTTCTGCTACGTGTCATTTGCGTTTCTGATCTATGTTTAGCATGAACTCCCGATCGCGTCCGTGTTTAGCATGGAATACGTACCATATCTAAGAATAATAGCAAATAAATGATATTATGGACTCTTAGCCCCCTGTGCCGGTGCCGTATTTAGCCACTAATGGGGCTGCGCTTATTATAATTGACGCCGGTCATAACAATTGCATGGATATTTGTTTATTTTTTTGAGGATATTTGTTCGCTAACAAGTAGTCTTAAAACACTGGCAGGTACATGATGGAACTGATCATCTGAAAGATGTCGGGATGAAAATTATAAGTAAATGTGGAGGTTTACCACTTGCTATCAAAGTGATGGGAGGACTGCTAAGTACAAAGTCCAGAAGCGAGGGTGATTGGGAGGCTGTTTTGAATCATCCTGCTTGGTCAGTAGCTGGATTGCCCATTGAACTAGACAACACAATCTACTTGAGCTATGAGCATTTATCTCCCCAACTTAAGCAGTGCTTCCTGTACTGCTCACTTTTCCCAGAAGGTACAACTATTCTATATACTGAAGTTATTCCAATGTGGATCAGTGAGGGGTTTATCCATCCACCAGAGAGAAGCAGTTCATATGATGATCAGCTAGAAGAAATAGCAGATGGGTACTTCCAGGAGCTAATCACGAGGAATCTTATTGATCCAACAAAAATGCACCTCTCACGAGACACTCTTGCACCATGCATGATGTGGTGCGATCATTTGCTGAATTTATGTGTAAAGAAGAATCACTGGTGGTCCAGGATGAGAGTGATGGGGGTGGTAGCAGGCACAGCCATGTACGTCGATTGTCTATGGGATCAACCAAATCAGCACTAGAATGGGATATTCTACAGAAGCACAAATCAGTAAGAACGTTAATTATAAATCACAAAATTAATGTTCAGCCTAGTGACTCATTAAGGAGTTTGTCTACCCTACGATTGCTTTATATAAAGGGTACTGACTGCGATACGTTTGTTGACACTCTATGTCGACTGAGGCATCTGAGGTACCTCCACTTAGAGTATACAAATATATCTAGGCTACCAAGAGACATTCATAGGATGAAGTTCTTGCAGCACATTGTGGTTGATCAATGCCCAAATCTAGACCACCTTCCTAGCTGCATTACACAACTTATGCATCTAAGAACTCTTAGCATGTATGGTTCTCATGACAATGTTTTAATACCGAAGGGGTTGTGTCAGTTGAAGAATCTAAGATCACTTTACGGGTTCCGGGTACATTTGGACAAGAATGGGGGCTGGTGCAGTTTGGAAGAGATAGGGCCTCTGTCCCAGTTAAGGAAGCTTACTTTACATGGTCTTGAAATTGTGCCTGCTAGCTCGTTGGCTGCAAAGGCCATGATGAGTAGCAAGGAGCACCTTGACTATTTAGGATTATTCTGGAGTAGCAGTGAATTCATGGGACTGAGTGATGAAATCCACAAGAAGCACGAGCAGCGAGCAGTGGAGGATGTAATTGAGAAGATCCAGCCTGCATCCTGCATACAAGATCTACGCATTGAAGGTTACTTTGGTAGCAAGCTACCAAATTGGATGAGTGTTCCAGCAACACAGGTGTTTAGGAGCTTGAAGATTTTAAGGATGAACAACCTTGGTTTTTGCACCCAGCTACCCAACGGGTTGTGCCAGCTTCCAACTTTGGAATCGATGGCCATTAACAACGCACCTGCCATAAACATTGTTGGGCCTGAGTTCCAGTCATCCTTCTCTCTGGCAGTGGGTGGAGGAGATATCGTCGCTGCTAGATCAGTGCCAGCTTTTCCCAATCTGAAAACTCTTCGTCTAGCTGGCTTGTGTGAATGGGAGGAATGGAACTGGGAGATGGGTGAGGATGAAGCTGCAGAGGCTATGGCGATGCCTTCTCTCATGTCTCTCACAGTTGAAAACTGTAAACTGACCTGTCTACCATCAGGGCTCTCCTGCAGCAAGAGGCTTGCTCTAAGAGGTCTGAACCTGTACAAGCTTAGCAACCTGACATCCGTGGATAACTTCCCTTCAGTTGTGGAACTTGATGCATGTGATTGTCCCATGCTCAAGAGGATCAGTGGCCTCTCCAGGTTGCAAAACATAAGAATCATTCGTTGCCAGAAAATGGAGGCATTGGAAGAAATCCCATCACTTGATAGCATGGAGATGAGGGACGGCACCATGGAGACAATTCCAGAATATGTGGCAGCAGTAAGTCCAAGATATCTCAAGATGACATGCAACAAGAGATTGTACGATTCCTTGTTAACAGGAAACTCATCTGAGTACAATAAGATCAGCCATATCAAATCACGGACTATCTGCGCTGAAGATGAAGATTAATTCCTGGACAGTCATACCAGAGACAAATCATGTTGATATATATTCAACAAGGTAACTAGTAATTTTCTCTCACATGGCATTGACCTGCAAGCACAGTCATAGTCCTTATGTTCCGCTTAGTTTGTGTTATCAAGTGTCATTGTGCAAAGACCGTGTAATAACTAATAATGTATGCTGGGATCCAGCATCCTATGGCAGAGCAACATGGTGTTAGCTTGCAGTGGCAAGTGGGAGTGAGATCTACTTGGTAGAAGCTCGTCTCCAGCATGCAGTACACATACTTCCTCCACATAGATACCGTCAAATCATGGTTCCTGGCGGCATCTCCTAAACTCTTGTAGTCTTGTCCATGTATATTTGTACACTCTATAGTTGAAGTATAATGGACCTATTTATATTTTCACAAGTAATGGGCCTGAAGCCATGGATCTTGTAATGAACCCAATGTGTGGTGATGAAAGCAGACATTTTGCACTAAGATTGTTAGCTCACCTGTTCGATGATCACGAAATCAGGTGTCCCAGTCATTATTGTGGAACCAGAGGAATCAACTCTGAAATCGAGTTGGCCTTTCTGGTCGCCCATGCTAGCGAGACCATTTTGATTACTCTGCTATTTGGAGAGCTATAAAAAGTGTTGTTTCACACATTGTAACGGGTAATGGAATTTGATTCAAGAGAAAATTACAAAACTCTTTTAAAATATCATTTATATAATTTATTATTATGCCATTTGCAAAATAAAGCAAAACTAAAAAGCCGAAGAACGGAAAAGTATATACCTGCCTGCCAGTGCCCTGCCAAACGCGGGGACGCGCCGCGCCACCCAGCTATCAGAGCCCGGAAGCACCGTACTGAGTCCGACCTCCGCGCCTCCTCACCGTTGGAGCCGCTGACTGCTCGGGCGCGCACGCAGAGGCACACCGTCGCCGTCGCCGCCGCAGCCGCAGCCGCCGCCGCCGCCACCAGCCCCGCTCGTAGATGTGAATGTTGGAGATGTGGTATTTTTTTTTAATTTTAACCGCTTTTTTAAAGAATAACTATTTTTAACCCGGATTTAAAAGTTTTTTCGAGAATAACCCTTTTTGACCGCCGCCGCAGCCCAGCCACTGGGTTTTGCACGCTGCCGCTTTGCATCTTGCCGCGGCAGGGCTGCCGACGCGGGTCCCGGCCGCGGTCCACGCCCGACGTGGCAGCGCCCAGCCGCGCTGCAGATGAAGGCGCGCGCACCTGCCAGCTCATTCCACGGCGCCGGGCGAGCCGCGCCGATCTCCCGCCGGCGGCCCGGCATCCCGCCGAGCCGAGCCCGACTCCAAGAGTTTTCTTCATATGGTTCGAGTGGAAGAGTTGAAAAACAACGGTCGCTGCCGGACCTCGTCCAGCCAGCTGCGGAGCTGCCGCCGGCTGCCGGCGCGCCCCCGCCGCCGCCGGCGACGCTGCTCCACCTCCGTCCGCCCTCCACCTCCATATCTCGCCCTGCACCGTCCCTTTCAAGGTGGACAGGCCGAGCCCATAGACCCATAAGCGAAAGAGGCCGTGCCCATAAAACGATAGCCAGGAGATTATTACGGGAGAACTGTTTATTTGGCTATGAAAAAAAAAAAAAAAACCCTCCCTTGCTTATCTCCTTTTTTTTTTTTTTTGAAATCGTGTATTTGGCCTCAAAATAAAAATTGCTACTTATTTGGTCTTCCGTGAGATTTGAGGTGTTAACGGTGTGAGGTGGCAGGTAAAAGTCCATTTTACCCCCTGGTTGCCCAATTGCTCGCCCTTGCCACTTCTTCCAGGCACTCAATGTAGACCTCACATGTCGGCGAAACAACTACAGTATCATCTCCTTCCTCTGACTTTTTCTCAATCACCTCAACTCTCCTTTAAACCAACAACTTGGACATCTCATACCTCCAAATATGTTGATCAAATGCTTTGCTACATTTTACAAAATTTGCAAAGACTTGAAATTCTGGCCAACTTTTTAGTTCGCCCAAATTTCAAGTTTAGGTACAAAAATTTTGTGGAATGTGCGAATGAACAAACTTAGGCTGTGGATTTTAAATTCAAAATTTACTGTAACTTTGGATTTGATCCCTTCAAATCTATACTAGAGCAGATCGGCTTCCACCACCTTGAAGCTTGAGAACTTTTCTGTAGTCTAGAGTTTGGATATTTCTCGGGTTGTTTTCAAAAATTGTGATTATAATTCGAGAAGAACATATGTTTTTCGCCATGGTTCACTCCGATGGCCACTCGCTGGCCTGGTTTACCAGCGGGGCTCGCCACCATGGGCCCGCGCACTCACCAGCGACCATGAGATGTGAGCGGCGGTTCATTGCTTCCAAGCGCCGGGGCGGGGGGGCCAAGGCGTGGTGAGCAGCTGCTCCGCCGCGTGGCCTCACCGGTGCGCTGTGCGTGCAGCTCGCCGCGACACGTTCAGGGCGCGATTTGCCGTTGCAGCAGGCAGCGGGGGCGCCTCCTCGCCCGGCGCTAGCGGTTGCCGCCATTCCCATCCGGTCGCCATGGGAAATAGGGAGGGGAAGGGGGCAACCAGGATGTGTAGGGGCGAGGGCGGCGTTTTTTTTGTCTTGTCTTGAGTGGAGCGGTGCGAACTCCGAAGTCGGAACTACGAGCGACCGAGCGGTGCGGATGTGAAGTATGGCACGGCAGAAGGGTCCTTTCACGTTTGATTGTGTTGGAGACCTAACAGAGAGACCTTATAGATCTAAAAAGGCCAAAAATATAACAAATTTCGTTTTGAGGCTAAATACACAATTTCAGAAAAAGAGCCAAATAAGTAAGTAGGTTTTTTTTAGGGCCAAATAAACAATTCTACCTATTATTCAGGGACTAATGTGCACGTATGGGCCCTTGTAACGGACACAGATTGGGTGCTTTATCTTCTTCAAGTCACACGTATTGAGCAACTGAATGTTTTCCTATATCAGCTCCCAATCATAGTTTTATGGAAAAAAGATGAAAGGCACTACTCCAACTGTTTCCAATACTTGCTCCCAATCTTTGGCCTCTTGGAAAACATCCCCCCGTCGCGCGCCTATAACGCGTGCATCCTCGTTCACGCGCGCGGTGAAGTTTTTGCGGGCACGGAAGGTTTCTAAACAATAAGTTTTCTAAAATGGCTAAAAAAGTTGGGAGCACGTTTGAGGCGGTTTTGCAAGAGGAATCCTTGACTATTTTGGATCACCTTAATCACTTTCATGTTCTCTCTTGTACGTTCACAATTGGAAGGCTCCTTTTTCTTGTTTCCCTACTCCTATTTCTGCGCGATTGAATCAGGTTTTTAATGATTGTAGAGTAGGGAGCTCTTTGGCTGATGGATAAATTGTCACATGTTATTTTGTTGTGACAGAAAAGCATAGTCAAGCATAGTACCATGATTGATAATTGGGCTGAAGCGAACGGGGTCGGCCTTGCTCATTCATGGATGGCCACAAACGATGCCGGAGGACAAGTCAGGATGCAAAGAGGCCCACAGGCCCAAACATGTAGGGCCGGTGCAGTATACCAGATGGGGCCATGGCAACCACTAAATCTTTTTTTTTTCAAGAGCACGCCTAGGCGCGTTTTTCATTAAGCAGACAGAGTTTTACAAACCATGGTTGATCCGGTAACACGGATTACTGGCATCACCACCCCTACTTCTGGATCTTACAATAGTGATTACATTGGAGCAAATTGCGACATGAGGGAAAAAGCAAGCCGTAACGAAGGCTAACATGTCTCCTCTTCTTCAATCCCGACCAAGTTGAGCTCCATGGCCGAAAGATCAAGACCACCGGCTAGCAGGGCTTCAAAGCAACTCTTCTTTTTTCCGTCATCTTCCCCTTGAACGCGGCCACAAAATTATGTCCGATTTCTGAGTCCACGGCATCATCATCAACCTGCTCACTAAGCTTACGGAGCAACACCTTCTGTGCTTGCACAGTTACATTGGGGGCACGTGGTTGAGCTGCAATGCGTCCACTCCTCCTCAAAGAGTGAACCGACCCTGGCGTGTGGGAGCGGCGCAGCCTAGGTCCAGCCTTGATTAGAGGAGTGTCGAGGGTGATGCAAATCCCTGCCTCAATCTCCTCCTGGACAGACAACGCCACTTGCTCATCAACAAGTTCGGAGGAAGGCAGGCTCAGCGCACTATCGATGTCCACCGATGCACCGAGGCCTGTGATCTCCCCTTCCTCGACGTCCTTGAGCTCACCGCGGTCGCCCGGTAGAGACCGCGTCGATGTCCGGCTCAACACGTCGTCCTCTAGTCCGGCCAGGCATGTATCAACCGGTGCGTGCTCTTGCAAAATAGAGAAGTGAAGGACCTCCTCCCCGATCCGCGGCGATGCTCAGCAGCCAGAGGGGCTGCGAACTCGGCCTTGACCAAGTCAGACCACCAGTCCGTGGCAAGAATAGGCCTAGTGCCACTGCGGGCACCAAACGGAGGAGTGGCTGGGGGTGCGAAATCAGCATCCACCCCCACGCCCACCAGTCCGCTATCGAGATGGCAAGTGGAGTCTGGGTGCTAGAAGCCATGAGCTCAACCAGCATCGGATCGTCCGCCATATCCCGACTAGCATGTCCGCCATCCCGAGGCAGCAATAGCGCCAACGGATCCAACTCGGTGTAGGCAGGAAACACACCGGGCAAAGGTGGTCGGGTCGCAAAGACAGTTCCGCTTCGCTTCCGCCGCCGACGTCCGCGGGGATGATCCTGGACCGAGGTGTCCAACAGGACTCCACCAGCACCATCCAGAACAGCACTATCCACCAGAGTGGCAGAGGATGGAGCACGGGGTGCGGCATCATCAGGCCGGCGTTAAGGTTTTCCACTAAATCATCATATGCCCTAAATTTATGCTGCATTAGCCCAGTAATATGGATTGGTGGGCTCCAAGATATTAAAAAAACACTCTAGCAGGTGCTTATCGAAGAAATAAGAGTGCATGCCAATATCATGCACTTTTTGGCATTGCAAGGAACATATTCATAATACAGTGCTTGCTTTCTTAGCTTGCTTCCATGACTCCAGACTTCAGCGTTGGGCTTTCTTGCTTCCATGGCTTCAAAGCTCAGATTTGACCCACAGACCAGATCCATTCCAGTTTCCAATGCAGGCAGATAAAGGAGTCAACACATCTGCAACGTTTTTTGTACCAACCTGTAAATAGTAACCTCTGCAGTTAACACTAATAGACTTGGACTTCTGAGTTAAGTTATTATTACTACTATTAATAACTTGTGAGAGGTAGTACATCCTAAATCTTGGACTACTGCAGTACCACCTAAATCTTGCACACATGGCATAAGATCAGATGAAAGATTTGACTTTTTAGCACCACATGTGACGTGTAGTGTATCTGCAAGGCATGAATCGGCTTTCTTCAGAGATATGGTTCAGCCGTAACACACACACTTGCTGAAATCAGATGCATGGTCCCTTGAAACGAAACGAAATGACACACCATCAGTCTTCAATCCCTAATCTAGAGGCAGGGAACAGTAACCTATATATCATCATCGAGCTTAGATTTATGAAGGACTACTGTACTGTTAGTAGGACAGCAAGTAGGACGCACATGCTAAATTAATTTGACAGGACCATTTCAAATCACACACGTCATCAAGTGATGACTGATGAGAAGTGGCTTGGAGTTGGAGATATATCATATAATTCAGAGATTAGTAGTATTTCACAAGCCATGTCTCTGGGCATAGCTGCAGCGTGATGATTTAAAAAAGAATTTACTATCATCGTTGAGCACCAAAATTAAGATGGTCTCGCTTTACAAAGAGGCGAACGGTGGTTGAAAGCACCTTTATAGGCTATGCTAGTTTTTGTTTACATTCTCGAACAGTTGTTGCTCCTTTCTTTGAGCATTTGTCGCTCTACTTTAAAAACTCTGTAATAATTGAGCTGTGTACGTCTCCGGACGTAGAGGCCGGATGAGTCATCCTTTATCTAAAAAAAATGTCTCTGAGGTCAGGTCATCATTTTTTTTTTTGATCGGGCCATTCACCCGTTTTTCATTAAGAGGAGGAAAACCAAATCCAAATACAAACTAAGCCGGGATGCCGAGCAGACATCGGGCTGCGAAAGAGAGAAACAAAACTAAACAAAACACAACATAACAAACAACACAAAGCAAGAAACCTAACTACTGGATGCAACCCGTAAGCCTATTACAAGATAACCAGATGTCGCGACAAGACCGCAAGCACTCTCGGACCGCAACCCGTAATCATTCAGTGACGCTGATATACAGTATGAGGCTTCTGAATGACCTCTCTAGTGCTTTCTGCACATAACTGGTGAAGTTGTAGGTACCTGTTAACATACATCACCTACAACAAATCCCTGACGAGTGACGACTCCTTTCCCTGAAAGGTAAGACACGTCAAGTTCCCATATGGTGGATAAGAAAGAGAGCACTGGCAGCAGACACATGACCACAACTCATTCCACCTACAAATCTCTGCTTCTCTGTACCCTGCTTTGTCCATAGTACAAAAGACCTTGAATTCAGTTTAATTTAATCTGCTGCGAATTTTTGGTGCCTGCTAGTTTCAGAATAAACAAGAGGCCGTCCGGTCTCACATGATCACTTGCATGCATGCATATGATTCCCAGATCGCAATCTGTGTCGGGTGAGAAGAGAAGAAGCTTTTGGCTTTATTTGGATGTCGACACGTCGTCATCTTCATCTGCTTTGGATTGGCGCCAGGATGCCAGCAGGAGTGACATAGCCATGCCATTTGGCACTTGCGATCCCCTTCCCCAGCTTAGCTACCAGATGAATCTTACGTTCGCTTAAAGCCTACAGAAAGGGCAACCAGTCCATTTCATGCACTCTCTGATCGGTATCTATCTAAATGTTGTTGCAGTCTTCCAAAATGCAGGGCATACTATACATCTACGGTATCTATCTCCACACTGATTGGTACCGAACTCCGTGCTGCTAAGATATGATTAGGAACAATTATTGGCTTGCTGCTTTGTTGCTAATATTCAGTTACTGTAGAGGAAAGGAACAGTTGACGTTTTCTTGCAGCGCCACCACCATGTTCACTTGTTGCCTTTCTCACCACTCGTCCACTCTAAAAAAGCTAGCCTGTAGTAGCATCATTGTGTCATCGACACGGTGTTAGTTCTTCAGTCACTGGACTGAAATACTATTGGCTGGCTCAGTGACTGATAGAGTGAAGTCCATTACTCATCAGCTAGTAAAAATGGAAAATATTGTTAAGTGCCTAGCAAAAGGTGGTTAATAACTGCCAAAATGACAGCTGCAGCCTGCATTTGTCCATTTATGCGCTTCTGAAACCTCCAAGCAAGACTCAACAGTTCCTGTCTTGTAGATTCATTATTTTGTGATGAATCTATCTTTCAGCCTGAATAACTGATAGCCACAACCACTACCATCAGGATGATGTACACTGATGCAACCTTGCAATGTGCACTGCTAGAGTTGATTAGTCCAGTCTGCAATCATATTTCCATGGAAATAGCTTGTACCACCCAATTGGGTGAGGTTAAAGAATACTGCATGTGTCTGATATTGGTCCAGGAATCTTTCATCTGAATCCTCAAAATAAACTTTGACTGTGCACAGCAATGTAATCAGAGAAGAATACATGGGAACAAACAAAGATGGCAGGCTTGTGGCGTGTGCACTCTGGTCAAGAAACTCAAACAGAGCTTATTTGTTTACTGAAGCTCTTCATTCTCTTCATTTTTGGTTTTTGAAAAACAAGGAACTTAAAGAACTGGAAGGGAATGGCAACTAAATTGTAAAGTGGATAAAGGACACAGGCTGAAGGTGCAACTGCACTGCACATGAAGGCATCATGGGAATATGAAGCCTTTTTCCTGATGCATCTTCACATGGCCCATTCGCCTCCTATGGACCTCCCCAATTTGGGCCTCCTTAATCGCCGGCCCATCTTCACATCACTTGATGAAGAAATCGAAGTTATATGCATAATCTTCAGTGATGAAGACCGGTCTCCAGTTTGGCTGAGTTTTCAAAGTGAATGGGAGTTGTATTTGTACACTAGAATCACATGATATGGACACCTGTCGTCTACTGGGCTCGCTTCTATTTGTACACTAGCTTCACTCTCCCTGGCTATATTTAACTTCAGTCCATCAACTATATCCTGATGACTAACACACTGAATTAGAGCTGCCCTCATCCATGTGTTGGCAGCACTGCACACAGTACACAGCAGTGTCAACAGGACAGTCCATGCTAAAGGACAATCCATGAGCCCAGTTGGCCAGCTACCCCTGCACGGATTCATCAAGCAAGACGCGCCAAGGCCCTAGGCCGACGACTGACTTGGCGATCATCACAGGTCGTCGTCTCCTTTGAGTGCTGTCCCACCTCTGCCACCACCAGCCAACCTTTGCCTCTGCCGCCTCTGCTGGCAATGCTTCAGCACAAACCGCCGGCCACCATGATCGGGCTAGCTCCACACCAGAATCATTGCTACTGCTAGCACATGTAAAAGTAGTTGCTTCAATTCAGCAAAAAGCAGCACCCGTCCATCCTAAGGGAGTGGAAGCAGACTAGCAGTACGGTATGTATAAACATAGAAAAGAAATCGTAAAATGCATTTCCACGGATTAAGAAGTCCTTTTTGAAAAAAAAAATTATCACATCTATAGAGCATCTATACATGTATATATACGATTATGAGAGGACCACAATAAAGTAACCAAATGAGTTAGTATAGCCTGATTGAGAAGTTACCTCAATAACCAAAGATCGATCAGGGACGCATGCAACATGCAATTGCAGAGTGGCCCATCAAGATGCAAATGCAAACTTCTGCAGCGTTCAATTGACTTAAACATGCATACAGAACTGCGGACGCATGCTCTGTAGTGAAGGTCGAAGCGACGGTGCATCATAGGCGCAGACTGAGTGAGTCACGGTCATGGGCTCGCGGCTAAGACTTGTTCACACGAGCAAATAACGAGCAGTTGCTTCAGTTTTGTTAGAGCAACTCCAACCCACCCCTCATTTGAGCCCGTACCGTAAATTTTAGCTGGTCCGAGAAAAAATCAACTCCAATATAGCCCCTTAAATGAACCTCAAATTTTAGAAACCCCCAAATTTTAGTATTCACCCCCTAGACCTGGATGCTCCCTACTCCCCGTGGGTTCCACAAGTTTTAAACTCCCGATGCAGCACGTCGCCGCTTCAGTGCGGATCGGCGGCCCTGGATGCACGCCCGCTGGCTCGCCGCCGCCCGCCCATCGCCGACCGCAAAGATGCATTTGTCCGGGCGAAGAGGGCTCCGGGGGCGTCGCCGGACAGCTCTCGCCGCCGCCTAGGGACTAGGGAGACGGGAAGGCCACCGTGACGGTGGCGGGAGGTCGCGCCACATCGTGACTCGCCGGCGAGAGGAGTTGGCCACCCGCCGACGAGGGCTCGCCACCCTCGGGAGGGGAAGGGGGAGCCCACATCGGGTCCGGGCGAACGACGAGCGGCGGCATGCTCGCCGCATGCGGCGTAAGGGAACAAGGTTTTGGTGCCGACCAAGACGACGAACACGGCCGCGACACGCCGGCTAGGCGGCGGCCGACAGCCCACAACATGCCGGGCGCCGACCACGACGCACGCGTTACCGCCAAGGCGCCATCGCCGGCGCCGAGGCGCGTGGCATGGCCTCCTCGCATGCAAAGCGTTGAGGCGGATGAGGTTGTCGCAGCCCCGCCGCCATCCCGCCGGGACGCCCACGCGCCGCAGCCGGGCCGGCCCTCGATCCCGCCCGACTCGCGCGGTCCTCGCTTCTCGATCCAGAGGAGGAGGGTTCATAGACGACACGCGCGCCGCGCCGCTGTCGGCCTCCCCGACCACCAGCCGCGGCAACTCACCCCCACGGCGCGTGCCGTGGATCTGCGCGCGCGTCGCCGACAAGTTCCCCACGTGGCGGGCGGTGGCCGTGGCGACGCACTTCGCGCCGCCGCGCATCTGTGTAGCAGCGCATCGGGCGCTGCGACGCGCAGCCCCCGTGGCACGGGCACGGCCAGCCCGACGGCCGCCGGCGGGCGCTGCCCGGAGGCCACACAGGCACAACAGCTTCTGCCGACAAGCTGGTCCTAGTGGGTTTAGGGTCCGGGTGATTTGTTCCATTGGAGTTGGGAGTTAATTTGAGCCTCTATTTTTTGGTTGAGAATGTAAATAAAATTTGAAGGGTCTAATTTGAGGGCTTCTAGAGGAGTTGCTCTTAGGAAGCCATCTCGTGTGAAAAACTAAATTAAAATGCAGTGTCCACAGTCTTATTAGACAACCATCGCCGCACACAGTGATCTTTCAACAGTGAGGAAGGAAAGGGCCCTACGGCTTGTAGATATCGATGCAAAAGATGAGTTGCCCGGCACGCGGTACGCCGGCGACTGACTCGAGCTCACGGGTCGTCGTATAGTACGCCGACGAATGACAATGGAGGGCCAGCAATACACCAAATCTTGACATCCTCGTACAGTGATCCATGTGCTCTGCCCTCTATTGGGCTCCAAAACAGCTGTGTCACTGCTAGTTCAGACCCCTCCACACACACGACATTTGGCGCGAGCAGGGGAAAATACCCTACTTGTAATTACCATCACTATACAAACATCCCACGTCCTCCACCTCCTCATCCTCATCGGCTCAAGCATCATTCGCCACAAACCTGTAAGTTAGAGCCACCCATGAATCCGGTCCTTTTATTTAAAAAAATTGTAGCAGAGGAGGGGAAAATACACTACTGTACGTATCTGGTGGTATAGAGATGTACTGAAAAACCATTCAAACGACGCGGGTAAGATAAGATGTTCACACGACGACTGACACGACGACTGAGACTGGCTAGTCCAGCAGTTCACATGACGACGCTGGCAGCAAAATCAATGGAAAAACCTCGTTTTGCTAGCAGCAGCCTTAGAACGCGACCAACGGACAGAAAACGGTCACCTCGGCCTCAAAAGGCGCGCCCTTTTGTCCGTTGGAGCCACGATGCTTCAGATTCTAGCAAGCGATGGTCCAATACAATGCGTGCCAGGGGAAAGGTACCCTCAACACTGCCGCAGCAGAACAAAGGCACACCTCTGCTTTGACCGTTCGTCCGGGGAACTGTTGGGACATGGATCCCGGCGAGCAGGCAGAGGTGCCCAGGGCAACGGGTATACACGTAAATCTTCGCTAACAGTTCAAGTTATGTTCCCATTTTTCCTATCTGTCTTTCAGGAAAGTGATCCGACGCGGAAGACCTCCGCCACCGGAACAGCGAAGGTCCCTCCCACCGAGGTCAAGGCGCACGGAGGCGGCGTGCCTCTCGCTCTTCCTCCACCCCCTGGAGGACGCCCGGGCGGAGGTCCGGGCGACCGGGCTCAACAAGCTAGCCTGGCGAAGGTCCACCAGGAGAAGGCGGTGCGAGAAGTGAAAGCACGCGAAGGCCCCCTGCCACCGTTGGTCAAAAGAGGGAATATGTTAGGAATATTGGAGGGCAAATCTGTAATCTTGTATTCCTAGGCAATTGTAAAACTATAAATAGGGGGATCACCCTCCCCTTTTGGATGGTTGGTGAATACCAATTATGGCCATTTATTATTGAGTTTGTTTACATTTGAATTCCGGTCTACCCGACTCTTCCCTAGAGCCTCGCCTAGGCGGAGACCATACAACCGTGTTGAGGATACTGAGTTTCAACAAAGATACCAACAATGATTGACCTACTGATCTCTACAGTAATTGTTCTTGAATACCTCAATGCAAGAACCGAACTGGCAATGAGAATCAAACCCTTTTGTTACGTCTGAAGGCCTCGCTCCAAAGTCAGCCGTGGTGGACTGGTGACAAAGCACACGGCTCCCTTGTTTCACTGGTCTGGTATATACACGTTCTGGGTGCATCATAGGCGCAGACTGAGTGAGTCGCGGTCATGGCTAAGACTTGTTCACACGAGCAACTGACGAGCAGTTGCTTCAGTTTTGTTAGCAAAACTAAATTAAAATGCAGTGTCCACACAACCATCTCCACCACGGCTTGTAGATATATTTCAAAAGCGAGGAAGGAAAGGGCCCTACGGCTACGGCTGGCTTTGTAGATATCGATGCAAAAGATGAGTTGCCCGGCACGGCACGCGGCGGCACGCGGATTCGGCAATCAAAATGCGGCAGCCTGTACGCCCTCTCTCGTTTTGCTGCTGAACCGGATGGGATCAGACACTGCCTCCATTGGGCTCCACAACAGCTGTGTCACTGCTAGTTCAGACCCCTCCACACACACGACCCCAAGACCAAACCAAACCAGCCCCCCCTGTAATTACCATCACTATACAAACAGCCCACGTCCTCATCCTCATCGGCTCAAGCATCATTCGCCACAAACCTGTACGTATCTGGGGGTATACAGCTGAGATCTACTGAAAAGGGTTCAAACGACGCGGGTAAGATAAGGTGTTCACACGACGTCCAGCAGTTCACACGACGACGCTGGCAGCAAAATCAATGGAAAACCTCGTTTTGCTAGCAGCAGCCTTAGAACGCTACGCAGCAGACAAATGAACAGTTGCTTTAGTTTTGTTAGCAAGCCATCTCGATCGTGTGCAAGTGCAAAACTAACGTAAAATGCAGTGTCCACATGCCAATTACACAACCAGCATCTTTTCAGAACGAGGAAAAACTGGAAGGAAAGGGCCGGGACCGGCCGGGCCCTCTATCCATGAAAAAGATGAGTTGCCATCTACACGCACGCAGCTACGCTGGCAGATTCAGCAATCAAAACGCGGTACGCCGACGACTGACTCGCGCTCGCTCACGGGTCGTCGTCGTCTCCGCTGCTGAATCGATCGATCGGACGTGATCAGACACGGTGGCCAGCCTCTGCTTCAGCACTAACACCATGATGGTTCAGTCCTTCCTCTGACTCCATTGGGCTGCATACCAGCTGTCACCGATAGCACGAAATTCGAGGGAGTACCTACCAAGCTACTAGTTGAGACCCCACCACACACACTTGAGACCAAACCACATTTATCATTGCTACCACTCCGGTCCTCCTCCTCCTCCTCGGCTCACCCATCATTCACCACAAACTTGATAGTGAGAGCTGCTGCATCAGCTTCACCCCGTAAATGCAATCCGGTCCTTTAATTTCTTTGTAACAGAGCGAGCAGAGCAAATCACTACCTGCACTGGTGGTGGCGTACAGCCGAGATCAACGGAGAAGCAAGGTGCCTGCAAATCTTCCTTTCACCTGCTCTGTTCCTTCTATCTATCTACATTTAATTTCCTGAACGCTCAAAAAAATCTACATTTCTTGATCGATTAATGATGATCCTCGAAAACAAAGGAAGATTTAATGATAACCTCTATCCATCTTGTTGTGTTCTCAAAACTATATTTAGCTTGCTTTGCTTGGCCGATGGTTCTTTGGCTCCACAGTGTAGTTCTAGTTCCTGCCATGAATCTAATGCTTGATGTTTTACTTGCTCATGTAGGAGGTGCGCGCAAGCCATGGCGGCCTTGCTAGGCGTCTCTTCCTACGTCAAGAAACTCATAACAGATATTGCACAAGAAGAGGTTTCGGTCTTGCTCGGCGTCTCTTCTGAGATCACAAAGCTGGAGGACAACATGGAAGGCATCAAAGCCTTCCTCGCAGATGCCGAGAGGAGAAGCATCACAGACAAGAGTGTGCAAAGATGGTCGATGAAGCTCAAGAATGCCATGTATGACGCCACTGACATCCTCGACCTGTGCCAGCTCGAGGCTGACAAGAGGAGGGAGTCAAGAGATGGTGGCACTGTGGAGCATAATGCGTCTGGCTGCTTCCAGCCATTGCTCTTCTGCCTGCGGAATCCCGTGTTCGCACACAAGATAGGAAGCCGCATCAAGGAGCTGAACCAGCGGCTGGAAGGCATCCACAGGGAGGCAGACAAGTACAAGTTCGATATTGGCCTCGGTTCCAATCCGGAGTGTAGGTTGCATACCGCTACAGAAAGGTACAGTCAAAAGATGACTTCTGAGTTCAACGAGTCATCCATTGTAGGTCAAAAGATTGAGATGGATACAAAGGAGCTTGGCCAATTACTTATCACCAATGACAACCACCACGATATAAAGGTGGTGTCCATCGTAGGCACGGGCGGTATGGGAAAGACCACCCTTGCACAGAAGATCTTCAATGATACAGCAGTCCAGCAGCACTTCAAACTAAAGATATGGCTGAGCATCACCCAACTCTTCAATGAGGTTGAGCTCCTTCGGTCAGCAATTGAGCATGCCGGGGGAGCCCATCATGACGCGCGGGGAGCTCATCATGGCGCACAAGACAAAACTCTGCTCATCAGGACCCTAAACACCACCTTGTCCACGGGCAAGTTTCTCCTGGTGTTGGATGATGTGTGGAGTGAGGAAGCTTGGACTAATGTGCTTTCTGTCCCTATCAAAAATGCCAGCCAAGAACAACGTGGGAATTGGGTCCTAATCACTACCAGACTAGGTGACATGGCTCAATGGATGGGAGCATCCTTCTATCAACACCATGTCTGCCCGCTCGGCGGAGATGATGCTTGGTCCTTGCTCAACAAACAACTGCCACCATCCCCTAGCCAGGTTAGTCTACTCATTTTATTCATTGCAGCTAAGTGAAGAATTAATTAATAGTTAACTAACATTTGGTAGGACCTGATCTACTGGGTTCTGTTCGTAGACAAGATATGTGTATAACTTGTACTAGCTAGTAACTGGAAAACGATAACTTTATTTGAATGCAAGCCCGATTGGATCCTTTTTATTTTGACGGAATTGAAATCTACATAATAAAGTAGGCTATTTGGCTTGGAATTTAACATTGCACGATTTTCTAATGTTCACTTTTAAGCTCATCTAAAATTCATAGGTTGGGGAGATGTGAATGGATTCTACAAATCACCATGCTATGTTTGTACTGTCCAACTTAATTAAAGTTTATATATCATATCTCACATATGTGCCTTAAACTATAATTTTTTTTACAATGAATTTGGCCATCCAAATGGGGCCTAAGGAAAATTGTCTAATATAAACTTCTTAGCAGGGCACGAGAGAAACTGTCATATTTTATTATTTATCTAATGGCATATACTATCATTAACTCTCTTTCACAATAATTGCGCATATCATCCAAAGAAAATATTTTATTACATTTGTTCATTAAGAATATCAAGGGGTCAGGATAGTCATTCACAATAAAGTTGTTAAGAGTAGTATACTCCTGCTGTCTTTTTATAGGGTGTGCTATTGACAAATATTACTTGTAATAGGCGTAGGTTGGTCAGTCGCAATGATTTTTTCAGCACTATAGAATACTCACGTTGTCTATGCATAGAATATCGTATTGACAAATACTGGTGGAAGAGATCCACTTTTGTATAGCTAGATACTGTAATTTCAGTGTTATATTGAAAATAGATGCATATGACCATATAATTCACCTAAAAGTAATCTTAAACTGTTGGCAGGTAGACGGAAATGACCACCTAAAAAGATGTTGGGATGAAAATTATCCAAAAATGTGGTGGTTTACCTCTTGCTATAAAAGTCATGGGTGGATTGTTGAGTACGAGGTCCAGAATCGAGAGTGAGTGGCAGGCTGTTTTGAACCATCATGCATGGTCAGTAGCTGGATTACCTAAGGAGCTAGACAACCGCATCTACTTGAGCTATGAGGATTTGTCTCCCCAGCTGAAGCGATGCTTCCTATACTGCTCACTTTTCCCAAAAGGTACATTTATTACATGGAGGGAAATTATTCCCATGTGGATTAGTGAGGGTTTTGTCCATCCTCCGGAAGGAAGTAGTTCAAATGATGATCGACTAGAAGAAATAGCAACTGAGTTCTACCATGAGTTAATCATGAGGAATCTTATAGAACCCGGCAATAATATTTCTAAATATAGGTGCACCATGCATGATGTGGTGCGCTCCTTTGCTGAATTTATGGCTAGGGAAGATTCGCTTGTGGTACAGGACCAGCATGTTGCTAGTGGTAGTAAAGGTAACGTCATACACTTGTCAATTGGACAAACAAAATTGGTGCCGGAGTGGACCGACTTACAAAAAAGCAAGCTATGCTAAGAACATTGGTTATAAATTGTAAAATCAACTTCAAGCCCGGTGATTCATTGACTCATTTCTCTAGGCTAAGGGTATTGTCTATAAAAGGTGGAGATTGTGATAGGTTGGTTGGATCCCTCTGTCAGCTGAGGCACCTAAGGTTCCTTTGCCTACAGAACACAAATATATCTAGGCTTCCAGACGACGTCCATACAATGAAATTCCTGCAACACATTTTAATTCAAGGCTCTAGTAACTTGGAGAATCTCCCAAGGACCATTATAAATTTGGTGCAACTTAGAACTATTGACATGTGTGGTTCGAATGTCAATGTTGTTATACCCAAGGGGTTTGGTGGGTTAACCAATTTGAGGACACTTTCTGGGTTCCCAGTACACATGGACAAAGAAGGGGATGGGAACTGGTGCAGCCTGCAAGAAATAGGACCTCTTTCCCAAATTCGGAACCTTACTTTACACAATCTAGAAAAGGTTCCAGGAAGCTCGTTGGCTGAAATGGAGGACTTGATTAGTAGCAAGGAGCACCTTGATTACTTGCATCTACAATGGAGTAGCAGCAGATTCATGGGACTGAGGGATGACATCAACAAGCAGCAGCAACAGAGAGTAGCGGAGGAAGTAATTGAGAAGCTCAACCCTCCATGCAGTATACAACATCTAATCATTGAAGGATACTTTGGTTGCCAGCCACCAAATTGGATGATGGTTCCAGCTACATGTGTCTTTAAGAGCCTGAGGCTTTTAAAGATTGACAAGCTGAAGGACCGAAACGGCGACCAGAGGGGGGTGAATGGGAGCCTCGATCTTACTTTTCAAATTTGGGTCATCGGCTCAACCCCCAACCTCACAAGAGACACACACAAACGAGAATCCCAACTTCTATCGAAAAAGAAGCGAGTTCTCAGAGCTAGATTACCAACGCCAACTTGTGGCGAGAGTAACTAGACACAATCCTCGACATGATGCAAAGGAGATGCAAGAGTCAAGGATAAACAAAAATTTTTGGGATTTTCTATTTAGCGGGAAATAAAAGCAAGCTAGGACTACAAAATAAAGCTACTACAAAAGCTAAATAAAACTACAACTAAACAAGCTATAGAAACATAAATAAACACAAGACTATAGCCTAAAACAATTCTAGCAAGAATCCGGAAAGAAACTAGAAGAAATAGCTACTTAGACATTTCATCGAACACCTACGGGGCGCAGGAAAAACACGAACTAGATGAGTGGATTAAAGCTAGGAATTTTCACAGGCAAAACTTCGATCTAGCACCTGCACAAGAGGAAAACAATTGACTCGATGGCCAATTCACAGATCAAAGAAAAATTGGACCTTTACTGGCTTGAAGAAGGGGTGGTCGTCGCTGCTTTGCTGATGCCTGGAAGAAGTGCCAAGCTGCTGTCCCCTTGCGTGCTCGATGGCTGTGCGTGGGAGCCAAGCTGGGGCAGGCAGCTGCTTGCTCACGCACACCAAGGTGGAGTCGGCACCTTGGCTTGCTTGCTCGAGTCCGCCTGGGAACAGGCCGGCAGGGCTCCTGCCGCGCGTGCGTGCTTGAAGCGCCGCTGCTGCTGCCTGCAAGCGCCCGTGCGTGAAGGCCCTGGTCAGCAGCTCGGAGCAGCGCGCCTGGACTTGACCACCGCAGGAACCTGCCGAGCGCTGCCCGCTGTTGAACGCTCGCGGCCGCACTCGTGTCCCTTGGCCACGGCTGCCCAAATCCTTGAGGGACTGAACCAGCAGAGGGGCTGCTTCGTGGCCTGGAGCAGCTTGCTCTCTGTCACGGCCGGCCCTCTTGGTCTGCTGCTGGATGGCCGGCCCCCTTGAGCTGCTCGACCAACTGAAGCACCAAGACTGCTGCCCTGCAACAAAATCACAGAGACAAGATCCAAAATTCCAACAAAAATCACAGCCGAGAAGAAGAAAATTGATCCAAATCGTCGGGAGACGACAGGGAGGATTGGGGCTCCCCCTTCCAACGAAAATCACCACAAAATCTCCACAAATTTGTTCTTGGACCTCTAAACAAAAAGAACCCTAAAATTTGGGGAAAATAAAAAAAACGAAATTGGAAGAGGCAAGAAGGGGAGGATGGCTGCCATCCTCTATTTATAGTCCTTATTTCTAATCCCTATTTTGCCCTCCGATACATAGGAGCCAAACCACTAACCCTAGGGCTATTTTGGTCGACTCTGGATATTTTTTTTCGATCCGCGGCCACCGCGCCTCCTCACGGTAGCCTTGCATCCACGCAATCTCCCGATGCCGCCACGTGCCGTCCCTTCCGTCCACCGGAACGTCCCGCCCGGGTTTGAGGCCCAAACCCGCGAAAACCCGCCCGCCGATGGTTTTGAGGCCCAAACCACTAAACCAGCGCCCGATGGTTTTGAGGGCAAACCACCAAACCTCCTCGACACGTGTCATCGCCGTCTTGACCGCCCGAGTCGCCAAGTCGCCCGAGCTCCCGCTCTGCTTGCACGCTCGCCTCTTGACCCGATCGACACGTCCCGCCACGTCCTCTTGCATTCGTCGATGTCCTGTGTGTCGGCCACCATGGCTAGCCGCCCCCGCTCGGTCCCTCGGTCCAAGCCTCACGTCCGTCCTTCACCTCCACCGGTCCGTCGGCCCGGCACGTCCTCCTTGGCCCCTTCACCTCGCGCCGTCGGCTACCATCTCCGAGCTCCACACCTGTACAACACGAACCAAGAGATCGTCTTCGACACACTCCACGTGTGCTTGGTGAACATAGCCAAGCATAAGAGATAAAAAGAAAATAGAAGTAAAGTGTTGAACGTTGATAATCACTCAATCACAAAACTAAACACATGTGACCTAAATCAACCATGTGTTACGCAATCTCCCCCCTTGATGAGTGCATTGTCAACATTCAACACAAAGACAGAAGAAGGTAGAAGATAGCACATCCATGTAAGCACAAGCTAGACAAAAGCTAAGGCAAAAACATCGGATAGCAAACTTTGAGCAAACACTTGGTTCCCAAAGACATGGGCAAAAGGCTCGACACAACCAAGCTAAACCAACTGCTAGCCCTCAAAAAGAGGTAGAACAGGCTCAACACCACTAGCATAGCTCCAAAGCAATTACTTTCACACACACACAGCTAGACCCTCAAGACAGAGGCAAAAGGCTCAACACATCTAGCTCACTGTCTTTTGAAACTTTCTCCCCCTTGTTGGCAAATGCACTAATCAAGCTATGAAAAACAATATAATACAATGCAAAGCTTCAAGATTATATTCAACCCGAATGAGAGAGTGCTCAAAATGGTACCATGGCAACAAAGTACAAGTGCTAGCAAGAGCTCAAGCTAATCAAGTGATATGAAATATGACACTTAGCATTTGAGCAAATTTTAAACATTTTGCAAAAGAGGAGGTTCACCATTAAACATAGCATCTAGCATAAGTAGGTAGGAGATCAACTAAGTGCTTAAACATGTAAACCAGGTGAACTACCCCAAGCAGCGTTCAGACATCATGCTAGAAATCTTTCCATACACTTGTGATTTTCATTTTTATTCGGAGTTGCAGCGGTTCACAAGGTATAAAAGAGCATGCGAGTGGTTATCCACATTTGCCTTGCCTTACTAATCAACCATGTCAAGCCTATCGTGAGCAATGATTAGCTTAAGACAATGGTGCGGGTCAAACACAATGAAGTCCAAGTTCATTCAAGAGTGCAAGTGAAAGCGGTCTCAAACTTCAAAGTGTGGCAAAATGGACCCACTCGATCTTTTCATCACTTCACTTAGATTTCAAGTTTTAGCAAGGTATTATCAAGAAAATCTAAGCAAGTGAATGAATCAAGGCATGAGACATAGCCACCAAGAATACACATAAAAGCTCAAAAAGGGTCTCAACATCCTACTCATGATAGAAGCTAGCTCAAAGGTGAACCAAAAATTTGATTTCCTCATTCATTAGTCAAGTTCACATGTCAAAAAAAATGCTCAGCTCATAGCATACATCACATGATTAAAAAGAGCTAAAGCTAGAGGCACTGACATATTGATACTACTAAGAGCACAACCTCATTCAAGTCAATATAAAAGTGAAGCTCATGATATGCAAGTATGATACAAAAGTGCAAAAACAAGCCTAAGAACTACAACTATACATCAACTACAAAGCTACCCCCTCAAAAGGGTAGCAAACTCCCAACTCCCCACGGAGCTTAGCAAAGCGGACTTGGTCTAGTGGTTTTGTGAAAATGTCCGCAATCTGTTGCTCCGTGTACACATGCTGAACATCTATGTCCCCTTTCTCCTGGTGATCTCTCGGAAGTGGTACCTCACTTCTATGTGTTTGGTCCAGGAGTGTAGGGCGGGGTTTTGGCAACACTCACGGCTCCCATGCTATCACACAACAAAGGTACACGAGAAAAGCTCAAGCCAAAGTCCCTCAAAGTGGCAACCATCCACAAATTTGGGAACAACAAGCGGCAAAGAAGCTACATACTCCGCCTCAACCGTCGATCGAAGCGACACCGGGCTCGCTTCGCCGATGACCAAGACACAAGAGAAGTACCGAGAAACCGACAAGTACCAGAGGTAGACTTTCTATGCATACGATCACCCGGCATAATCGAATCCCGAATAGCCAACCGGGGAGAGGGTGGAAGAGGCCGAGTACCATAGGCCAAACTCGGGAGTAAACTTGCAAATACCGAAGATCCTCTTCACGGCTGAAAGTGAGAGGTGCGCGGCGAAGACCGAAAAAGCGTCGCGTAGAGACACACCGCAAACGAATATGCAGGCGAGTTGTCCGTCGAACGAAACGAGCCGATCATGCTTCGTACTCCCTTTGGTCCACGGCTTCTCCATCCTTGTCCTCGTCCCAGGGCCGCTGCCGCCGACATGGGTGTTGAAAGAGGCTTGGCCTCACCCATGCGAAACTTAAGCGGATCATGTCCTTCGTGTACTTGCCCCGGTGTACGAAGATCCCGTCCTTGGTTTGCTTGATTTGAAGTCCAAGGAAGTAGGTCAACTTCGCCCATCATGCTCATCTCAAATTCCACGCTCATCATCTCGCAAAACTAGACACCAAAGCATGGGAAGAGCCACCAAAGATGATATCATCCACATATATCCGAACGAGAAGGATGTCATTGCCTTTTCTAAGCGTAAAACAGGGGTCTTGTCTACGGTCCCCATCACAAACCCCTTACCTAAGAGAAAAGCTTTCAACCTCTCATACCACGCTCTGGGGGCTTGTTTCAAACCGTACAGGGCTTTGTGCAACTTGTACACATAGTCTGGTCGTTTGGGATTCACAAACCCTGGAGGTTGCCTCACATACACCTCCTCCTCAATGAACCCATTTAGGAAAGCACTCTTGACATCCATCCGGTAGAGTTTAAAACCCTTTGAGGCTGCAAAAGCAAGCAAAATCCTAATGGCTTCTATCTGAGCTCACGGGGCAAAGGTTTCTTCATAGTCTATTCCCTCTTTTCGACAAAACCCCTGGGCAACTAATCGGCTTTGTTTCTCACAACCACCCCATCCTCACTCTGTTTTTGTTCTTAAACACCCACTTGGTTCCTATGGGATGACACTCGGCGGGGGGGGTGGCACTAAAACCAGACTTGGTTTCTCTCAAAATTTTGCACTCTTCATGCATGGCATTGACCCAATCCGAATCGGATAAAGGCTGTGTCAACATCTTTGGGCTCAAGAGTGGAAACAAAAGCGAGAATGAGCAAAATGACACATGGCATAGGATTTGGAACGAGTTACCCTTTGATTGAGTCCTCCAATCATGGTCTCCTCGGGGTGGCGGCGCTGAATGTCTTTGGCGCCGTCTTGCGAAGATGTCGCCTCCCCTCGACCGGGCGGGAACCTCCTCGAAATACGGTCGTCTCGGCCGAGGGAGCTGCTCCACCGGACCCCTGGAAGTAGTGGTAGTAGGGTGCAGTCCGTGGCGTCGTGTGCGTCGTCGTCGCGAGGTCGACCGGGCAAGCGGTGGAGTCGCCGGGATCACCCCACCAACATCTTCCCCGCTCCTCCTCCACAAAGATGCTCGCCCCCATCTCCTCCTTTCCCCCGCACAATCAAATACGAAGAGGAACAAGGCGCAGTCTCATCGAAGGTAACCTCACATGTTTCTACAACGCGGTTAGTCTCAAGATTAAGAACTCGTATGCATGTGAGTGTAAAGCATAGCCAAGAAAGATGCCATCACCGATCGAGACTCAAACTTGTCGAGATTACCTTGCTTGAGGATGAAGCACCCCGCATCCAAACACACCTGAAGTGGCTTACCTTGGGCAATCTCCCAAACCGCAGCTCATATGAAGTCTTCTTGGTGAAAGCTCGAAGGAAAACGCGGTTGGAGACATGGCACGCCGTGTTGATTGCCTCGGCCCCCAGTACCTCCTGAGTCTTGTGTTCATCGAGCATGGTCCTCGCCATCTCCACAAGCGTCCGGTTCTTCCTCTCAACAATTCCATTCTGCCGAGGCACATAAGGACTAGAGAACCGGTGCTCGAGACAATGGTTAGCACAAAAAGTTTCGAACTGAGTGTTTTTGAATTCTGTGCCATTGTCACTGCGTATAGCTCGAATGGCGGTATCTGGCAACTCAGCTCGCAACCTCAAAATCAAATCTCGTGCAAAGCCAAAAGCTTCATCTTTGCCTTCCATGAAAAAAAGCCCAAGAGTATCTCGAAAAGTCGTCCCACGATCACTAAACAAGTACCACTTCCCACCAACGGACCGGACCGAGATGGACCAATCAGTGTCCATGTGTAAAATCTCTCCCGGGTTGTGAGGTCATGATCCGATTAACTAGGGGGTGAGAAGCGGCTACCATTTTCCCGTGGCGGCAGGGGATGGCAAACCAAGTCTTTCTCAAACTTGAGCTTAGGCAATCCTCGGATGAGGTCCATTGAACTTAACCTTGCAAGAAGGTCAAAGCTCAAATGTCCCAATCTCCTATGCCACTTCCACAAGTCCGAAGAAGACCGAGCCACCAAGCACCGAGAGGTACCAAAAGATCTAGAGAAATCAGCTCGAAAAACTTGACCAAAAGGCACAATCCAAAGAAATAAGATTACCATGAGAATCCAAAACTCGAAGCGACCAACTTTGAAACGTACCTCAAAACCATCGCCATGAGCCGAGACGCAGATGCAGAAATTGAAGTGAAGGTTGGAGACGAGTGCTACGTCCCTTGAGCACAAAATGCTCATTGATCCCGATTGATCCTCGAGACACAATCTTTCCTCTGTTGCTATCCCCGAAAGTGATGTACTCCTTACTCTTCATGGGGGTGAGGCCGGAGAACCAACTTGAGTTACTGTCATGTGCCGTGAGCAGCCCGAGTCTATCGACCACATGGTCTCCAACCTCCCATCCCGCATCAACAATAGTACATGGGATGAGCAAATGGCACAACACTGGGGTTAGTAAACTTGGAGGAATACGGTGTTGACCATCTTGCCCAAGATAGGCGTTAGGCAAAACAAACATTCCACGACCCATCTTACCGAAGTGCTCACCACGCAGCAACAAAGCGCGGTGCTCTCCTCATGTCAAACTCAAAGTTCCCAAAACAGGGATCAAACTCCACACGCGGAGCACGACCATCACGAGGTCTCACAAACTGCGGCCTAGCTCTCTGAGGCCTCCTACCTTCTGGCCTAGCAAACTGCCTCTAAACCGACTGCACACCCCTCTCATACATGCCAAGTGGTGGGTGATACATGTCGCGGTTCTCAAACTCAACTTGACGCCTAGCATCCCTCTTCCTCCTAATGCAAAACTCAACCAAGTGATCATCTCTCTGACAATACTCACAGTGATACCTCACCTCTCTCTTAGGTGGTTGTTGGTTCACTTTCTTGGGTGGATGGTTCACTCTTGTTGTGGCCTTGGCTTTGGGAAGGGTTTCCTCAGGGATCTTGGGCAAAGTGTCAAGTGGGTTCCTGAGGTGGTTTGGTTTAGGAAGCCACACTTGTTTGGGAGGTGGAGTCTTTGGAGTTTCTTGGAGAATGCCATTTTGCACAATGGGCTTGGTAGGCTCTCGTGGGGTGTGTTGTGAAACTTGTCATCGGCGGTTAGGACCTTCCCCTCTCCGTCTCTCACAATCAATGTAGTGTATGAAAGTAGAACAAGTAGACACAAGATGTAGGGAGACTATTCTTTATTCATCTGAAATATTCGTTATTACAACATAGAGCTCCCACGTATATATAGTCCTGCCAAGGCCTAAGAGTTTTGGTAAGAGCCCACATACAAACGGACTAGGATTAGGATTCATCCTTCTCCTTTCCTTCTAGGATAGAGTCCGCGTGTTTTTACAACACTCCCCCCCTTGGGCAATTACCACGATATGCATATGCCTCATCAAAAACTCCATCCGAAAACCCAAAGGGGAAAAAAAGCAGTTCTTGGAGAAAAGAGTACATCACATTCGTTAATTGCATTGCACATGTTGTCTCATTAAAAACCTTGTGTGAGAAACCTTCGAGTAAAACTCACATAGGGAAAAAAAGAGTACAACATTTAACCTTCTTGGTCATATATTCTTCAGGATATTCTATTATTCATGAATAGGTATTGATCTTCATAATTTATGCATAAACTTCGTGTTTTAGCAAATATGATCTACTTAATCTTTGTAATTCTGGTGGTTTACCTTAAAGACAGATTCAATAAAATATGCTCCCCCTCATAAAGCCAAACTTTAAACTTCATGGTTCAAACCACACTTTTCATAAACGTGTGTAAACTAATGGTATGCGGTACCATAATACTATAATTTTATAAAGTTGGCTCATAATTCTTCTATAAATTATATGGGTATAAACAAGAGCAATATGCTTCATGCATAATGACCACCTTTTAGTTGTGCAAAACAAATAAATATTATTCTTCAGAAAAAAATAAATCCTTTCAAAGGATAGTGGGGGGTAAATAAATTAACATTCAATATCTTCTAGATAGTGTATAAATAATCCTAAGTGGATTTTCAAAATTGTATATCCATGAATCTTCAAGATTTTGACTATACTACTAAATAATAAATCCAGTCTTGCATTTGGTATTTAGGGGATAATTTAATTACCAAAACTATCATTATACCTTCTATGGTATTTAGAGGATATCATCACTTCATTGCTAGCTTTTCATACACTTTCTAAGTGTTTGGATGACACCTTCATGGTGTTTAAGATTCCTCTTTTTTTTTCTCTGGGTCTATATTCACTTCAGGGGATGAATGGTGTTTATTCAAGAATTGACTGTAAATCCTTCATGGATTAATTCCTTCAAGGATGTACTTTCATTCTTAGTGAATTATTAATTCTCTTCTATGAGATATATTCTCTACTGCATGAGAGATGGGTGATATACATAATGGTATTGCATTATTCACTATAAAATCATTCAATGATTGTAATCCTTCTAGGACATGCTCTTCTTGAGACTTGAATATTCATTCAGGAATATATACCTTAGACTTTAATACTTAGTATGAGATTTCTATAAGTTACGATTTATATTCTTCGATTTTATATGTATTTTCATAATCCACATATTAACTTGCATATTCAATATTCATTTGTTTCATTTGCCGGAGATATAGCAGAACATTCATTTCTTCTTAATAGGAGATTCAACCTCAATTGCTTTCTTCATTGACCCGATATAATCGCTACAAGCGATTTTGCCATGGACTTTATTTTTCCTGATCCGGGTTCTCACAAGAGAAACATTCGCAATTAAAGAGGTAGTGTTGTCGACAACTATTTTCTCTTCTCCCAATACTCTCACAATGTGAGAATATTTTATCTCTGTCATTTCCCAAACAAGAGATGGTATATTGTTCTACATATCCAACACTAATGATGCGCCGCTTAGTATGTTGGATTTCATCTTCATGATGATCCTCTTCATGAGGTGCTCAACCTTCTTCATGAGGTGTTCTCTTCATGAGAATGGAGGAGTTTCATTTTATTTCTATTCAACAAGTATATACTAAACTAGAACCCACAAAGGCCCCCATAGATTTAGTTTGATAGTATACATAGTTTACTACTAGTAAATACAACTTCTAGTTTATAACTTCAAGTTACTCCTCTCATTTATTAAAATATCTGGCATATGCTCCGCTTCATGCTTTCACAAGAGCATTAGTCAAACTATTAGTTGACTTAGTGCGTGATAGTATTCCCTTCAAGCTTCAAGGAAATTTTCTAGATCATTTTTCTTCTCTCGAAATAATATTTGGCATTCAAAATAGGCTTTCTCCCCCCTAATGCTAATATTAGATCTTTAATAGCATACTTCAAAAGATATCCCTATCATGGGTTAAAAACAATTCAAATTCATATATCTCCAACTACAAGTGGAGGCCCATTTATATATGCTATGATTAGGTTTTATGGGAAATATTCACGCACATATTTAAACATGGGAGTTATTATTCATTATGCAGTGAGCTAGTACTTAAAGTGCACTTAAGAATGTTCATCATTCCTATGAACTCAGGGATGTTCTCCCCCGGTATGCACAAAACATAGTTTAGAAAAACTATTTCATTCTCTAGCTTCTTTTTATTATTTAGCCTAATAAAATGATCCAAGTACTCATACAATTAAAAATATGAACCATATACTACGAAAGTATAGATACGCAAACATACAAGTTCACATGGAATTTCTTCTAGAATTTTCTAATTGCCATCAATGCAAAAAATCCCTTAATGCCATTTCTTCATAAATCCTAAATCATTATAATTGTGTTATCCACTACCTTAGTTCCACAATAATTCATCCCATCAAATGGGTTAGACTCCATTGAGAAAATTTCATAGACTCACTCCCCCGATCTTAGGCTGTTTGGCCCTAGATCAATCTATTGCTTATGCATGCAATGCATCGAAAGCAAAGCATTCCTTAGTTCAACGGGAACCATATAGACATAGCATGCTAGCTAGCTAATTTGATTATGAGGGGAGCGAAAAATAGCTACTAGCTACAACTATAGCAAAGTATGCTATGCTAATATTCATGCAAGAGTGGAGATAGTTGCAGCTCAATGAGATACACATGCAGGTGTAATGTGGAACGTTAGAATTCAATCTAACATAATAGAAAACAACAAATTGCAAAGCTACAAGCTTACTTGCAATTAGTGCAGAGAGAAAGTTAACTCGGCCGGAAGGGACGTGGGCGTAACTTCAAGTCCTGATACACACACTTAAATATTGATTTAGGACGGCTATGCCTATTAAAAATATATTATCCACATTTTCTTATGCCTTTATCCAAAATTACTCCCCTTTTCATGCCATAATTACTTCAAGTAGTAACTTGCTTCAAGCATTATCTATGAATAATCAATTCTAATGCTTCCATAGAATCCAAATAATACTTCTAGTATTCATTGATTATGATATGAAATTTACATATCCAATGTACTATTCGGGTACACCATAGGACTCCGGGTAGTTTATAACTTCTAGTTCTCATGTTTGCTAAGACATATACAATTTCTTGGCTAAATCGATCCTTCCAAGATCAATTAAAATGCTAGTATAGTCCAATTGTTCATGTGCATTCTTAGAAAATTCAGTTTCCCATCTACCTACATGGTATTGATGCACAAAAAAACTATAACCTTCATGGTTAACTCGAGGCTTTTTGTGGATAAAAATAATACAAGATTTATTTTGATAGGCAATAGGCAATTTGTTTATATGTGAAAACATATAAATCTAATTTATTCCATGAGAAGTTCACACATATTACTTCAAGTAAAAATTGCAACTAAGAATATTAAATATTTCATATTAGTCTTCAAGCTAACAAATTAACCATGAACCACTTAATTCAACGGGAATTAAATTAACCATGATCCACTTAATTCAACGGAATTAAAACTTAATGCACCACCACCACTACTATCAATACTTCGGGATATAAACTTCAAAGATAATAAGCACATGACTTAAGTTCTTCTTCAAGAGAAACTTTATATGTTCCAAATAATATACATTCTTGCATGTCTTAACTTCTATACTTGACAAACGGTAGCTTCATGCTTTATATTCAATAGTTATGATATGTAGTCACATGCCTTCAAGCAGTGTAACATATGCAAGCCACATATTCAAAATTATTGCAACTTAATATCCTTGTTTATAAAGCTGTCTAAAAATTCTAACTCAATTTTCATGAGTAGTTTCTGATGGTAAATTCAAATACTTCAAGTATTATATTGCTCTTTGATATTCTTATACACAAGAGACACTTCTTCAAGAATATAGTTTGATAAAATCTTATTTACCATCTTGTCTTCTAGACATTTACAAAGCTTCGAGCTATTGTTTATAGAGCAAATTAAGCATACAAGCTTCAAAATTCGACTTTCAATGCAATATGATATTCTATAATCATAATTTGGGATTTTACTCATGCAATGAGTCCCACAATGCATTTGTTACTTCTATCCGCCATATACTCATTCTAGAGAGAAATTCAGAAATATATATACTGAGTTTACTACACTTCAATGGTAGCAAAATATCCTACATGGATTTAATAATGACCGTAACAAATACTTTTACTTTCGAGTAATTTTAGGATATTGCTTCTTCTTTTTTAAGGCATGCATATTAACATAACTTGGATCATGAACAAGTAGCAAGGTGCAAAAAGTAGCGGATGGTTATTCAAAATATTCTTAGAAGTGTCCTAACATTTTTTTCAGGATTATGGTATATGCAAAATTTTCAGAATGTATACCAAGCATTCATTCATCCCAAAAATAATTATGCCAGGAAAACATACGAGTATCTAGGGGGTTCAGAAAGAGAACTCATGGATATTTTATTTACCGCAACACAAGATTTTCAGAATCTGCTATAAAATTCAGTTTCCATGATAATACTTTCTCCAGGAAAGATTATAGTCATAAAACCACCCATCCAGGCTGTGCACCCTGGAGAAATCTTATCCTTACCATCCAGCCAGTACAACTTGACAGCGTGTCTTCGTCCGAGAAGTCAAGCGGTGAGTCGCAAGTGCGCTCATGCAAGCACACATGCTCGCTTGCGAGCGGACATCTTCTTGCGTACATCTTTGCTGGAGGTCATGTACGGGCATGCAAGAGCCAGAAAACGGGCCGCTTGTGACGACGGCATTCTGTGGCCGTCGGCGGCACGCATGCCGCATGCTAGCGACAGGATATATGGCAAGGCGCGGGCGGGGCAGGACACATCGGTTTGCGTTCGAGCGTGCAGATGGCAAAGCGCAACACCTGCAAGTGTTGAAGTTCGCGTGCATACGAGCGAACAACTTCTAGTTGAGATTCTTCTTTGAATATTCAAATCGGTGAGTACAGTAGAGCATCTACTACTAGTAGATCTAGATGCATGTAAAACGGTGAAAATAATCGGCTTGCATGCCAATTAATCAGCTTCTGTGCTGAATATGATTTCAATCACCCAGCAGACTTCAAGCTGATGAATTTGTACTCTATTTCCCCATCGATTTTGATACCGGTAGATTTTTCTCTGAATCTAGTATGCCCTTTGATATGCGCATGCAGGCACCTTGATGGAAGGTCACGTGCTAGTGACTAATAATGGCGTAAAAAAAAATCACCATACTCTCTTTTTTTCTATTTACCCTAGATTCAACTCTCGTATTGTAGATGCAAACATATAGGTGCTATAAAAATACGATATGTAGGCACATGCGTGTACTTGCTTGTACAAAAACTACGCCGCACTACGTTATAATGATGAAGAAGTGCCCGGATAATAAGGACAAACACAATCGCGAGACGTGGTTTTTTCATACCTTTTGTTCTTGAATTCGAAAAGAAGCGGGCCGCCACTTAGGACAGTTCGGCTAGGCCGGGGGACCTGCCGGGCGTGACGATGAGTCGATGCAAAGGCATATTCGTAGCGTGCGGAGGTAGCGATCCGCCCGCTAACAACGCCGGGATGTCGACGCCGCCGGCGTAGTCGCGCGCGAGACGCCGCACGAGCGGCCGGTGACGAAGATCGGCGGCAGCTTTCAACGGGGCGATGTCGACGAAGAGCTTGTCGTCGGCCGATAACGTGTTGTGAAACTTGTCATCGGCCGGTTAGGACCTTCCCTCTCCGTCTCACAATCAATGTAGTGTATGAAAGTAGAACAAGTAGACACAAGATGTAGGGAGACTATTCTTTATTCATCCGAAATATTCGTTATTACAACATAGAGCTCCCACGTATATATAGTCCTGCCAAGGCCTAAGAGTTTTGGTAAGAGCCCACATACAAACGGACTAGGATTAGGATTCATCCTTCTCCTTTCCTTCTAGGATAGAGTCCGCGTGTTTTTACAACAGGTGCACTTGGTCAACTTGGGAGTGTTTGTGGGTTTCTCACTTCCGGACTCAAACCACTACCTTGACCAACCTTGCCATAGATAACTTCACCCTTCCCACCTATAGCAAAGCCTAATCCCGATGTGTCGGGTCCCCTCTTGAACCGCTCATCATCATACCAAGCCGTGGCTCTCCACTAGACACCCAACTCGGGACGTAGCGAAGGTACTTGTTCTCCTCTTCGACTCTCTCCTTGTCATGCCTACAAGACATGACCTCCATTTCCAAAGCTTCACACTTAGCACACTTCAGCACAAAGTGCTATCCGAGCTGGCCTTCTCAAGCACAAAGAAGCTTGGCAACCTTCTCTCTCCAACTCGGTGTTGCAAGCGTGACAAGACTTGCACGCACTCAACAACATAGACCTAGCCTTCAACTCGGTTCATCTAGTAAAGGTAAGTACTTGGATTGCAAAGACATGATGTTAGACATATGCATAGCACAAAGCGTCACACTCCGCCTCATCGAGACATCGACAAAGCTTCCTAAGCAACTCTACCTCGACCACAAACCATCTCCCACTTCTCCTTGTACTCCTTTCTCTCCCTAGCAAAGACGCTTAAGCAACTTCTCTTGACAAACAAGCGCCTGGCCCAAAGATTCAACCTCATCGAGAGAGATTCGATTGAAGGAGATACCTCGGAGGAAGGGGAAGAAGAGTCGCTGCCGTGTGGCTTGGCACGCTTGGCCACCGCCCATCGAGGGCCATGGTGCGTAAGCCCCCCTGGCTTGAGTCGGGCGAAGAAGCAAAGTCCATTCAAATTTTGTCCTCGACCTTGCGCCGGACTCCTCATCGCTGAGGAAGATTGCCCGTCCGAAGAGTCGTTGTCGAGGTCGCCGAGGGAAGCAAGGAAGGCGTGCTTTTGCTCCTTGGCACGCTTTGAGGTACTTCTTCTTGATCGCCTCCTTGTCGAATCCCTTCTTGGACTTGTACTTGCCGAGGTGTACTCGCTTGTCCTTATGCTTTGTCGGAGTCGTATTTGCCGGAGTAGTACTTCTCGCGAGTATTTGTCCTTGTTCTTCTTGGGGCACGCGGCGATGAAGTGGTCCTGACGCCGCACTCGGCATCCGCCTCTTGGGAGCACCGCCACGCCGACGGTTCAAGCGGTTGTTGTGGAACCGCGAGATGACGAGAGCCAACTCGCCGCCCCTGTGCACTCCATCCGCCCTCCTCCGTCACGCATACACCAAAGAAGACAAGGCAAACGGTTCGTGAAGGGTTAGCGTAAGAACTTGAACCGCCTCTTACCCGAGACGAAGTGCAACGTTTACGCAGATGGGTTCTTGAGCCGCCCCCGGATCCGGGCCTCGATCTCGAGGACTTGAGCTTGTCAGAGCTCGCCGGGCGTGAGGGTGTCGTAGTTGGCGCACTCCATGATCGCGACACCTTCACGCCCCAAATCTTCCGATCCAGAGCGCATAAGAGCCTCATCGCCTTCTCGTGCTCATCAAGCCTCTCTCGACGGCTTGTTCGCCTCGGCTTGTTGCGCATCGCCCGAAACCTTGCAAAAAGAGAATCGATGGACTCGCCATCAAGTTGGATTAGGTTGTTATATTCTCTCTTGTAGGTCTCATATAGGCGGGCCTTGACTTGTGGGGTTCCCCTCGTGGTAGCTCTCAAGAGTTTTCCACACCTCTCGTGCAGTCTCACAAGTGGCAACTCTCTCGAACTCCGGTGTCTTTGAGGCTAGAGAACGTAACACTCCTCGCTTCGGTTGTTGGCATTGTGTTGGGCAATTTGTTCCTCACCCACTGAAGTCGCTAGCACTTGGTAGTTCTCATCCTCAACAATTTCCCACACTCTCCAATCCATCCCCATAAGATGTGCCTGCATTTTAATCTTCCAATAGGGATAATTTGTGCCATCAAACTCCCGGAGGCTTGCCACCATAGTGACCAAACCTCTCCATGTCGCCTTCTGCGGATCACGGACCGATTAAGGTGGATATGATCCCTAACCGCTCCGATACCAATTGAAGGACCGAACGGCACTGAGGGGGGGTGAATGGGAGCCTCGATCTTACTTTTCAAATTTGGGTCATCGGCTCAACCCCCAACCTCACAAGAGACACACACAAACGAGAATCCCAACTTCTATCGAAAAGAAGCGAGTTCTCGAGCTAGATTACCAACGCCAACTTGTGGCGAGAGTAATTCAGACACAATCCTCGACATGATGCAAAGGAGATGCAAGAGTCAAGGATAAACAAAAATTTTTGGGATTTTCTATTTAGCGGAAATAAAAAGCAAGCTAGGACTACAAAATAAAGCTACTACAAAAGCTAAATAAAACTACAACTAAACAAGCTATAGAAACATAAATAAACACAAGACTATAGCCTAAAAACAATTCTAGCAAGAATCCGAAAGAAACTAGAAGAAATAGCTACTTAGACATTTCATCGAACACCTACGGGCGCAGGAAAAAACACGAACTAGATGAGTGGATTAAAGCTAGAATTTTCACAGGCAAAACTTCGATCTAGCACCTGCACAAGAGGAAAACAATTGACTCGATGGCCAATTCACAGATCAAAGAAAAATTGGACCTTTACTGGCTTGAAGAAGGGGTGGTCGTCGCTGCTTTGCTGATGCCTGGAAGAAGTGCCAAGCTGCTGTCCCCTTGCGTGCTCGATGGCTGTGCGTGGGAGCCAAGCTGGGGCAGGCAGCTGCTTGCACACGCACACCAAGGTGGAGTCGG
This sequence comes from Hyparrhenia diplandra, assembly GCA_015847255.1. Lineage (NCBI taxonomy): Eukaryota > Viridiplantae > Streptophyta > Magnoliopsida > Poales > Poaceae > Hyparrhenia > Hyparrhenia diplandra. The sequence continues at coordinate 290,484 of JADLZK010010753.1, read as the reverse complement.
CACCTTGGCTTGCTTGCTCGAGTCCGCCTGGGAACAGGCCGGCAGGGCTCCTGCCGCGCGTGCGTGCTTGAAGCGCCGCTGCTGCTGCCTGCAAGCGCCCGTGCGTGAAGGCCCTGGTCAGCAGCTCGGAGCAGCGCGCCTGACTTGACCACCGCAGGAACCTGCCGAGCGCTGCCCGCTGTTGAACGCTCGCGGCCGCACTCGTGTCCCTTGGCCACGGCTGCCCAAATCCTTGAGGGACTGAACCAGCAGAGGGGCTGCTTCGTGGCCTGGAGCAGCTTGCTCTCTGTCACGGCCGGCCCTCTTGGTCTGCTGCTGGATGGCCGGCCCCCTTGAGCTGCTCGACCAACTGAAGCACCAAGACTGCTGCCCTGCAACAAAATCACAGAGACAAGATCCAAAATTCTAACAAAAATCACAGCCGAGAAGAAGAAAATTGATCCAAATCGTCGGAGACGACAGGGAGGATTGGGGCTCCCCTTCCCAACGAAAATCACCACAAAATCTCCACAAATTTGTTTTGGACCTCTAAACAAAGAACCCTAAAATTTGGGAAAATAAAAAAACGAAATTGGAAGAAAGAAGAAGGGGAGGATGGCTGCCATCCTCTATTTATAGTCCTTATTTCTAATCCCTATTTTCGCCCTCCGATACATGAGCCAAACCACTAACCCTAGGGCTATTTTGGTCGACTCGATATTTTTTTAGATCCGACGCCACCGCGCTCCTCACCGGTAGCCTTTGCATCCACGCAATCTCCCCGATGCCGCCACGCCGCCGCCCTTCCGTCCCACCGGAACGTCCGCCCGGGTTTTGAGGCCCAAACCCGCGAAACCCGCCACCGATGATTTTGAGGCCCAAACCACTAAACCCGCGCCGATGGTTTTGAGGGCAAACCACCAAACCTCCTCGACACGTGTCATCGCTGCCTTGACCGCTTCGAAGTCGCCAAGTCGTCCCGAGCTCCCCGCCTCGCTTGCACGCCGCCTTGACCCGATCGACACGGTCCCGCCACGCCCTTCTGCATTCGCCGATGTCCCGTGTGTCACCCACCATGGCTAGCCGCCCAAAGCCCCGGTCCCTCGGTCCAAGCCTCACGTCCGTCCTTCACCTCCGCTGCGGTCCGTCGGCCCGGCACGCCCTCCTTGGCCCCTTCACCTCGCCGTCAGCTACCATCTCCGAGCTCCACACCTTGCATAAACACGAACCAAGAGATACGCCTTCGACACACTCCACGCGTGCCGGTGAACATAGCCAAGCATAAGAGATAAAAAAGAAAATAGAAGTAAAGTGTTGAACGTTGATAATCACTCAATCACAAAACTAAACACATGTGACCTAAATCAACCATGTGTTCGCACAAGCTTTGTTGCTGCACCCAGCTACCCAACAGTTTGTGCCAGCTCCCTTGTTTGGAGGCGCTGGACATTGATGACGCACCTGCCATCAAGAGTGTTGGGCCTGAGTTCCAGTCACTCTCCTCCCTGGCAGTGGACGGAAATGTCGTCACTGCTAGATCAGCAGTAGGATTTCCTAATCTGACATTTCTTCGTCTGTTTGGCTTGTGTGAATGGGAGGAGTGGGACTGGGAGGAGGAGAGCCAGACTTCAGAAGCTATGGCCATGCCTGCTCTCAAGAAGCTCATAATTGTTGGCTGCAAGCTGAGCTGTCTTCCAACTGGGCTCGCCAGCAGCAAGAGGCTTGGTCTGAGAGAACTTGTCCTGTACGACCTGAGCAACCTGACATCGATGGAGAACTTCCCTTCCGTTGTGGATCTTGATTTATTCAACTGCCCCAAGCTTACAAGGATCAGCAGCCTCTCCAAGTTGCAGAAGATCAGTATAGTCCGTTGCCCAATTGTGGAGGTGTTGGAAGGAGTCCCATCACTTGAAAGCTTGACGATGGAAGACGCCGACATGGAGACTCTTCCGGAATATCTGACAACCGTGACCCCAAGGTATCTTAAATTGAGTTGCAGCAAGAAGTTGTATGAGTCCATGTTAACAGGCAGCAGCTCATCTGAGTACGACAAGATCAGCCATATCAAGTCTCACACTATCGACATCGCTCAAGATGAAGATTAATTGATGCATGGCCAGATCAGAAAATAAAGCAAGTTTATATTGAACCAGGTAGTTACTTTTCTCTCACAAGACATTGTCCCTCACATAACGAGCGCTTAGTACGTATTATAATGTAGTAAACTTTATTTGTGCAGGTATCAATCGATATGCCATCTTTTGCTATTGGAGCGGGAATGGAGTTGGATCGGTGGCAGCTCATCATCCCCAGCGCGTGATTTCAGTTGTGTACCATCTGCTTGCTCTTGCTTACAATATTCTGTACTACAAATTGGCTTGAGCTGGAGGAGGCTTGGAATTATAATATGGTGAAGCAGAGTGCAGAATATAGTGTCCTTGTGTTCAAACTTTGGCATTTGTGTTTTCATATTCTTTTGCTCTTATATTTGTAAATTAATCAAGGTTCCGTTTTGGATTTGTTATAATGAACGAATGTGTGGTGATGAACGAAACGTTCTGTAATAGTAGATACGCCAAGCTGGCATGCAACACGATCAGGCGCATCAAGGTTGTCCTCTGCTGTTCGGATCCCTGAAAGGAAGAAATGTTCTTCATCTGCTTCGCTGCAGGCTGCAGCAGTATATATGCGTATACACATCCTCTGCTTGTACGAGTCCTTGTATCCTCTGCTTTGTAAGCTTGCACTGCACCAATATATGCAAGTTGGTTGGTGACGAGATCCACAAGGAATTGAATGGAATGGTGGATCCACTATATCTTCTGTATATAGTATCAATGTATGTAGCATTTGCAAGCTTTTGCTTTGGCCAAATTGCATTTCTAGTGCGACACACAGGACTTTGGTCTAATGGATTTCCTTGGTCCTAAAATTATATATGGTGAAGCGGAGTGCTGAATGTAGCCCAACTCGTCTTCAAACTCTGTCACTAGTGTACTAATCGTGCTGGGGACGTGGATTTATTTATAATGAAGCAAATGGTGTAACAAAAACCCAACGCAAGCAGAAATGCATGGAACACAAACAGGGAAAGCGACTCCTCAAAAACGAGGTTGCTTCCTGTGCTTTCCAGATCCCTGCAAAAACCTTATCCTCTGCTTTGCGTGGTTTAGTATACACCTGACGAACATGTACTGAGACATGTATGCATCATCCAAGCCCCAAGCTATATAATATGTGGTGTGGGCATCCAGCCTCCAGCAGACAGAGCGTGTCACGTCAGTGCAATCGACCAAGACGAAGCAGCAGAGACAAGCCAAATTGTTTCGTCCCAAATTATAAGACGTTTGACTTTCTTTGACACTAACTTTGATCATTCATCTTATTCAAATTGTACAAAATATCATTTATTTTGTTGTGGCTTGCTTTATTAATAAAAGTTCTTTAAGAATTACTTAAATTTGACTATATTTACACAAGAAAGTCCACAACAAACATGCCGTACTGTTTATTAATAAAAATTCTTTAAGAATATAGTCAAATTCAGTACGGGTGAGATGCTGATGAAGACCGGCAACTGCGCAGCTGCATTCTTTCAGTTGGTTGGAAGTGGGTTTTCATATTATTAATTTTTTCTTGTACTCCGATCCATTGCAGGAAAAGCTTTCATTGCACCATCCACAGGCACAGCAGGGTATCAAATTATAATATGGTGATTAAACATAGTGTTACAACTAGGGGACATCTACAATTGTTGACATTCAAATTAATTGTCTTCATGTCTTGTCAAAGTAAGTTTATTGTCATCTCCTGTATATGTAACTACAATTTTTCTCACTCAGTAAGTATTTTCATGTGTCATTATGCACTGACCGTGCAAACTAATTTATGCAGGGATCAATGATCCTTATGGCAGAGCTTGCACCAGCAAGTTAGAGTGAGATCTGCTTGGTAGAAAGCTCATCTCCAGCACACACAGTACACATGCTCTGTTCACATGCAGACTATCGACATACTGCTAAATCATGGTTACTGGCCAAGGCTCCTGTACTCTTGTATTCTTGACCATGTGTATTTGTACACTCCATATATTATTTTTGAAGTAATGGACGTATATATATTTGGACAAGTAACTAGTCCATCAACCCCGCAAGTACAAAAACACGGGTTAGATTCTTCTATACGGGCCAACTATGTGATAATATACCAATAGAAACAATGTTTAATATTTTTTGAAATAAATTTGGTTTCACATTTTGTTTTTTTCCTGTTGTTTGTTTGGATCGTGGGTATAGCAATGTTAACATATTATTTTTTTTAAATAACAGATGCCAATTTCTTACATACAAATATTTGTATTTTTTTGAATTATAATTCATAATAGTAGTCATATTTAAATAAGTGCTTTCATGAGCATCAACAATATTTGACCTCCATCATTTAGGTATGACTTCCAATGTTTGCATGAAATCATCCCCCATTCGTACTGCCATCTCTCCAAATGGCTTATCTTGGCTATTGTCATTTGTCAATATAAAATAAATATGGCTATATTTCCTTACATCAAACCATCTTCCTAAACTTAACCCTTCTTATCCTCATGTATAGGGTAAAAACACAATAACAAACCATATGTTTTATGGTTTTATAGGTTTAACTAAAATTCATGATGTTCTAATTTTAAGCTACAAATAAAACAGAATGTTTAGGTCCCACACCAAAGAGCCCTTCTAAACTTAATGGTTCTAACAAAAATTCTATATCTCTATTCTCTAGCATCCCCTATCTCAGATAACATATATAGTGTGGATTAATTGTATGTCACTGCCACACAAATTTCAAACAACATAACACACAAGATTTAGGATATAACTAAATATGGTATGTTGGATTGAGAAACTATTTGAGAAAAATGTTATTGCACAGAGAAGTGAAGGCTTTAAAAGGCTAGATATGTAAACTATTATTAGAGATTCTCTACTTGCACTATTCACTTTAGGAATGATAGTAAAGCCACTTTCTTCCAACGTTGTTTAAGGTCTAACTAATTATATTTACCTACAAATAACTCATATGTAGGGTCTTTTTCTTTTCTTCTAAAAAGAGAAAACTGAATATTCAGATACATTATTTATGTAGAGATACATGGACGCATTACCTTGATGACTGGACCATGTACACTGAATGTAAATCAAGCGTCATATATCCTACGCGAAAGCTCTAATCTGCTTCCGACTTAAACCAAGTTTGTGTCGAATATTGCCTGAAATAAGAAAAAATAAGCGTGAGAGTGTAACAGAAAAAAATATTTCAGTGATAGGGAAGCACACCAGAAAAAAATTTCAATAGTCCGATTTATTTTCTCAGAAAAATCAAGCTTGAATTTGCACAATTTCGCCATTGGTGCATTTAGCCCATCTTGAGGTTGACATCAAGTCCATGCGATGTACTATGCAACATTCAGCTCAAGCATTAGAATTTCGGTAGTAGAAAACAGTGACTTTGACAAATACTCCCTATGTTCCTAAATAATTGTTGTTTGCACTTCCCAAAAGCAACTTCAATTAAATGTTTATTAAACAAATAATCCTTGGAACTATATTCATATGATATATATGATATAATGTTCCAATCAAATTGTTTAAACCTTTTTTGAGATAAGTGACTTGCAAACTTTATTTTTTATGAGTATTAATATAAATTAAAGTGAGGCATAGATGTCATTACTATATGATTTGCTAATGATAATTTTCCACGCTTGATAAGCTTATAAGATTAATATTTTTTGAATATATGCATGTTTCCTTGGTCTACGCAATGTGTATTCCAAATAGCTTTGTGCCTATATTGTACCTGCGGATGTCCAAATTTTTTTCATAATAGCATATATTAGCATTTGTATGTACATTTAAGAGGATATTGGTATAAATTATATAGGTACATCTTACAATGTATTTTCCTTTGTCTAATATGGTTAGATTGAATACAAATTTAGGGGTCAAGATAAGTTTAAAAAGAAATATTATGGGATTAGTTATCTTTAGTAATTGTGGAGGTTTGTGTTTCCTTCATATGGGCTTTATTTATAACTCCATAGATCGTGGCCATAAATTTTTTAGCATCATTATCATATATACCCAAAGTAATCTAATGAAAGTATATTAAAGTGAACTAAACAATTATAGCGCCATGTTTGTGTTTCCTTTCTCCGTCTAGTCTCATCTAAAGGTTTAATAAAAATAGTATAAATATAAGTAGTCATAAAAGAGAAATCGATTTGTAACCATGTTTTTAAATAGCGCTATAGCGGCACTATAGCAGTGCAGAGCAAATGGCACGAAGCTAACACACTTTTTTCGCTATAGCGCCGCTTATCCTAGCGCTTATTCGCTTATAGCGCCGCTATAGCAGCAGCTACGCAGTAGCGCCAGCCTAAGCTAATGCTACTATAGCGGCTATAGCTGCTATAGCGCCCAATAGCGCCTGGAAAAGCTTGACGCTATTTTTTCATAGCCCACTATTTAAAACATAGTGGATGGCCAAATTTAGAGCATCGTGACAGAAATTAATTTGTAATTATAAGATCTAGCCATATGGTCGTGCCTTTAGTGGCGTGGAGATGCTGGATGCCGTAACGTCAATAGTCTGCGTGTTTGCATTTGCCCCACACACATGATGGGAATTCCCAACAGAATGGCAGAGTGGGTAATTTTTAGAAAATAAAATAGATCTAATGGTTAAGAATCATCGTGGCCTATAGTTTTAATGGCTAGATGTTTCGATTAATCTCAGAATTTTTAGGATTTATCTTTTTTTAGAGCATCTGGTGAGAATTAATGTGGAGGCTTCGCTGGAGCCTCCAATTAGTAATAGTAAGATTATTACAAAATTTATTCATTCAAAGTAATCCAAGGACAAAATAAATAAAGCCATACATTACGGAGACAAAAGTGTTAAAAAAAATAAATAGCAGAAGCCTACAGCCGCCTACTTACGTAACATTGACGCTAATGTTGCAAACAATTTTGCATACATGTATATACCATTGTAATCAGCTTCAAATATTCATTCATGGTGCACTACGAACCTACAGGCCCTCAAACATTCATTCATGTTGATCTATAAGTCCACTGATCACCAAAATATAACCTCATTACCGCACGACAAAGACTGACGCATGTTGACACCAGAAAGGCATCCCCTTCGCTGAGATCTGCAAGCAATTCAACAGAGATTCTATGAGTGCTGGAGCGTGGACCTTATGCCAGTACACACCGAGGACGTCGATGTACGCGTGCTGGTGCCGGTGTAGATGATGTACGCATGCCTGCACTATATTGACTTCCTTGCTTAGCTGGCCGATCACATAAGTCAATTAGCTGCCCGGTGGCGCCGGCGGTAGGTGCGCGCATGGAGCCATGGTGAGGCTGCGCCCACTTATTTTCTCCTCCGGTGGAAGCCATAGTTGGGAAAAATAATAGATTTGTTTTTGGAGGCATCGTGACTCATGAGGCGGACCCTCTCGTTTCTTCTTGAGTTGGAAATCACGATAAGAAAAAAATAATATATTTATTTATTTTCTTTTTTCTATCAATATATAATAGTAATGGCAAAAGTGGGTAATTAAGATATAAGTTTAGGGGTTACTTTAGGGATTATGTAATGGCATGGTGGGTAATTTTTTAGAAGAACATAATATAGATCCAACGGCTATTAATATTAGTTGCGTTTAGAGTCCATCAAATGGATGGCTAGATCTTTCTAATTTTTGTGAGAATTTCTAGCATTTATCTTTTTTTTTTTCTAGCGCTTCGGTGAGAATTAACGTGGTGCCTCCATTGGAGCCTCCAATTAGTAATAGTAAGATGCGAATTGGCTTGTAGTCCAATGGTAGGGCGGTCCAGGTGGGACGCTACCCACCAGAGTTCAAATCCTGGTGCTCGCACCTTTTCCCCGGGATTTTCCTAGGATTTTCCCGGCGTTATGCATTAAGTGGTAGCGACGTTCCGTCGACGACGACGAGGCGCCAATGGTGACTTCGAGAATCTCCGTGATCCGCCGGTGCTCAGTCCTTCGAGGTGCTCATAGGGGTAGGGTTTACGTGACGCGTGTGTTCATAGGGGTGAGTGTGCGTGCGTGTTGTGAGCGTCTGCGTTGTACTGTGTCATTCTCAAAAAAAAAAAAAAAATTAGTAATAGTAAGATAGGCCTGAGGCCGTGGGTATTGTAATGATGAACCGAGGAAAGCAGACATAGCAGACATGCAGCACAAACCTGGTTATATGCTGACTTGATTGGAAGCACAGGACAGCCGTTGATGCTATGTACAGAGCAGAAACAAAGCAGAGCCTTCACGTCAGTTCGTTTTTGGGTGTTGCACCAGAACAAAACACCTCTATCGCTTGGGCTCTCCGTGCAGCTGCTCTGACTCTGAGAAACACCAAGCTGATATATCTGTGCAGAGCTTCCCGTGAGTTGTCTAGCATGACGTGTCCCCAAGCACAAGAGGATCAATGATCTGGCATCCGCCGATCCCGATGTCCACGCACTCGAATGAACATTTTTTAACTACAATTTTTCTCTCACCTAGTGAGTATTTTCATGAAACTAATGTACGCAGGGATCCACGATCCTTATTATGGAAGAGAGAGACACGTGATGTTACCTTGCAGTGGCATGTGGGAGTGGCATCTGCTTGGAACAAGCTCCTCTCCAGCACGCGGCACACGTACTCTGTTCACATGCAGACTGTTGACATACTGAGACAAAATCATTGTAACCGGTGGCATCTCCTGCACTCTTGTAGTCATGACCATGTATATTTGTACACTCGTTGTTTTTTTTTATGGAAGTAATGGACCTAGCTGTATATTTGCACAAGTAGTAATGGGACTGAAGTTGTGGAACTTGCAATATTGTGTACTGACCTGATTGATGATCATGAAATTAGGCATCCCTATCATAATTTTCTATTGATCATACTGAGCCTCCTCAATGTCAAGGTTTGTCGGCTGCTTTCTCAGTGAAATCTGGCATCCCAATCATAATTGTGTCCGTGGCAACACCATTTCGTCATCTGCTTTGTCGCCTGCACGTACTGCACCAACATATGGGGAGCCCTCTGCTTTCTGAGGGAGGCAGAGCAAATGGTCACCAACAAAGCAGAGCAGAGCACCTCTATGGATTGGCCAAGCATCAACCTGCTACATATGGTGATTAAACCAACTGTTGCTACAGCCTGCCCATCACACTGTCCTCTTCAAGTACTTGTGGACAAAGTGGTTCACCATACGCTTTTGTGAAAATCCTCACCAGCCATGGCGCGGTCCCCATAAAGCAACCATAGACACCAACTGCATATGTGACCCGTGTGCAATGTGCATGTACATGCATCAAGTGTAAATATGAACTCATTGCCGGTGCCTATAGCTACTTCATGGAGACCGTTCCCACTCAAATTTTTTCCTTCAAAAATAGACACACAAAACTTGTGCCTCCAATCCAAGATCATCTCTAAGAACATTCTTGTCAAGACCATAAGCAATAGGAGCATCCGTGCGGCTCACAGATGATGCATATCTGCACAACTGTTCATCATACGACAACAGAGACTGAAGAGCTAGCGGGTTCAGAACAGGAAGAGGGAACTTTGTGCTGTCTTTGGCTCATTGAGTTGGCCAGGGCAGCGTGTCTGTTTTGAAAAGTAGCGTGAGCATGCTGCCGAAGAGACTGCAAAAGTAGCTGAGAATGCTTCTAATCTAATTTGAGATTCCGGTCATGTTCGCCTAGCTTTTGTAGTCTGTTCAGATAGAAAACACAAACGACACTCTGTACTGGTTACCAACTTACCATGACCTGGATGACGCTTGGAATTGTGTGGTGAAGACAATGTGCTCAAACTTTGGCACTAGTGTTTTCAATTTCTTTTGGTCGTTTATTTGTAAACTAGCCAAGGTTCCGTCTTGTTTTGTTGTTATATAATGAAGGAACATGTGGCGAGGAACGAAACGTGGTGTAGTGTAATCAAGGCTGCCCTCTGCTTTTCTGACCCCTGCAGCAACTGTATGCTAATCGTCGGCTTTGTATCCTGTACCAAGATACACATCCTCTGCTTTGAACCCAATGAAAACGTAACAGGGCGTAGCAGAAACACAAAACCTGCAACTCTGCTTGTTAGCCTTCTTTGCATGCTAAAGAAAATGTAACCTGACCATTGGTCGATCATTGACATTCCTTATGGCTAGCGCACAATACACATACTCTGTTTGCTCAATTGCTTTTACTCCGGCTACCATTTCATTTCTGGTGATGTGCAGCCAGTCAATTGCATATTTTTTTTCATGTAATGGGCCTATGCATATTTGTTCAAGTAATGGATCCGAGGCCCTGGATTGTATAATGAACCCAACATATGTTGATGAAATCATTTGTAGTACAACAATAACAAAAGGCGAGCAGACATGGCTGGCTGTTCCTAAAATCAGACAAATCATTCTTGATGTCGATGCCAAACCACCAAATCCTCTGCTTTTCCTATCCCCGTTGCAGCACCATATCCTGAGCCTTGTCTGCTTTCTCTTCGATCAACACTGTCCGTCTGTGATTATTCTTCTTGGCTCGTCGATTCGTTCAAATGCTATGTATCTATGAATGGTGGCAAGTTGGTTGGCGACGCCATTGACACGCAATGGAACGGAACACGACCTGCCTATCTATTCATATGTTTGCTTAATAATACTTCGAATCAAGTTTCCCACAACCATCAGCTTTTCTAACAAAGTGGAGAAAATTCTCTTGTCCTTGCAGAAAAGCTGGTGGTAATGATATACGAATAACTCAAAAGAAGAGTTGCTGGCAGTGCAGAAATTAAATTTATTTGTAACATTCATTTGTCAATTATCAAATTTGCTCTGATTGTATTACACCATGTGGGTCAATGGTTATATGCACAAAGATGGTGCACGACCACCAACTCTTGTTTAGAGTTATTGTTTATTTATCACCAGCTCTGCTTTCGACGACAGGACAAGTTTCTCTACCTGCTCCATCCAAACTATACGGCAAGAGCTTGGCCAATACAATAGCAAAATTCTTCTTCTGTTAGTTTACCTTACCTTATAATTGACCTACATGTACTTAGTCTTAAACTGGACGAGAGATGACCAAACAATAATGCACTTCTAAAAGTCACAAACAAATTAAAAGCTGAGTCGGATTGGTGTGACCTCTTTGGAATTTAGTACTAGTATATATCTATTGTACTGGTGATTTGGAAAATTGGTTGAGTTTTTAAGCACATTAGGTTTGTACAGCAGGTATAATACTTGTTTTTTTTTTCATTTATAAATAGGGGACGATGCAAGGGCTGCAAGTTGGTCATAGCAAAAATTAAGCTGCTGAGCAGTCGGATTGCTGGGACCTTGTAGTTTAGTACTGCCTACCTTTGGTGGGTACTCTAGGAAACTCTAGGAACAAACGCAAACTTGAACCTATCATATGCTTTGTCAGATTTGTTGTCTGACCTCCTAGGAGGTTTACTTCCTTCACTTTTAAAAAATAATATTTCAAATAAGATAATAAGTTGTTTGATTTACAGAAGGAATCTTGACTGAAGGTTTTTTTTTAAAAAAAAAATTTACTGAAGGACGTTGTTTGTGCGTACGTCCCCTAATATCAGCAACAGCCTGCTGCCGGCGCAATAATGAAGTGTGTGTATGCAAGGTGCAGAGCAGAAACAAAGAAGAGCAAGAGCAGATGGCCTGGACTCAAGTACGCACTCCACCTGTAAACTAGTCCAACTAATCCATCAACTGACATATACAAAGTAGAGCAGCTGGTGATGCATATGGGAGAGCAGGCCTCAGGTGCAAGTAAGTTCCTTGGTAAAATTTGTCACCAATGACTTTCGCTAAGATTGCACCATGCGGTCAATGGGTATATGTGCAACGACACTGGACTACTGCCAACTCTTCTTTCGAGTGATATATTTATCATTACCACTGTTGGGACATGCCACATGAAAATCCAGCCCACACTAGAGGGTCGCTTGTAAATCACCATTGTTCATATATAAAGCAAAGTGCAATAGAGTAAAGGGGTTCTCCCCTTCCGACTGTGGTGACTAAAACCTTAGCCGCCACTCTCTCTGCTCTTCTCTCCGAACATCTGTTCCAAGCCAACAGGACAATTTTCTCAACGTGTCGTTTTTTTACTGGTTTGTTGTATTCTTGGGATGTAGCAGGTGGAGAAAATTGTCCTGTCGTTGCAGAAAAGCTGGTGGTAATCTATACTACAAAAGAGCGAAGGAATTAGGTGGCACGTGTCTCGATCTCATCCGTCCGTTCTCTTCGATTTCACATCCAACGGACCTCAAGTAGGGACCAACCTTAGGTTACATGGTGTTTCGGTCCAATTGGCTTCTCCCGGGAAGCGGTTTTTCTGCTCTTAGGAGCATGTGCTCCCACACTGTTAACCACATGATACGCATTGTGATCCGTGCTAGCACACTTCTCGCAGCAAAGTGTGCATTGAGAAGTGTGCTAGCACGGATCACAATGCGTATCCAAAGTGGTCCACGAGTGTGGGAGCACATGCTCCTAAGAGCAAATTTAACTTTACGCGCTTCTCCCGTATACGGGCGTAAGCCTCAACACAAATAGCGCCTCGAACGTCGCTCCAAAACCCGATATATCGCGAGATCCTTCCCTTCCCCCGCGGTACCCTCCGCCACGCTCACCCGCCGGCCTCGCAATTCACCTCCGCCCCGTGAAACCGCGCCCATCGCCCCCCTACGCGACTCGCGCTCCTCGCCGCTTCGCCGACCGCAACGCGCTCGCCGGCATACGCAGTGAACGGCCGTGAAAGAGGACGCCCGAATACGACGCCCTCGGCCAATAAGCCACCACCGGCGTCGTCGTCCCCATCGACAGCCGCGCCCCGGCTCCTCGCTGTACGTCCGGACGGGCGGTGTGCCTCGCGGTTGGCTCGTCGCGAGGCCAGGACACTTCCACCCGTCGGCAAGGTGTTCCAGGGGCCGAAGCGTGGGCGTGTTAGGCGGAGAGGCCAGCCAGGCGTCCGGGGCGGAGCCCTGCGGCGGCGTCGGCCTCGTCACCTAGGGCTATTGAATCTGTCGTGTTTCACGCTCGGTAGGCCAGACTATTGCCTACCCGCTGCGCCTACCCACGAGGCCACAAGCACCGCCCCGATCCCATCTTCCTCATCGGCGATCGCGGCTCTTCGACGATGCGGCACCAATCTGTAAAAAAAGCGGTGGACAAGAGGAGGTCGGGCAGCACGCCTTGCGCCAAGCTACGGGTTGACGCCCGACCCGAGGAAGCCACGGCCGCCCGAGCGGAGGCTTGCTAAGAGGGACGCTGGGTTCCGCGTGAACGGACAACCACGAAACAACGCCAAGACCACCACCCGCTCGATCGCTGCCCACCGAACTCCTCATGAGCGAGAAGGTTAGATGGGCACCGATGTGGTCTTCAATGTTAATTGGTGGTCGGACGTCCGATGTGGTCTTCGGCGTTGGTCGCAGCACACCTGTGCGTACTCGAGTCGAGGCCCGATTTCCTCATTCATTCTCTTTACGTACATGTGTGTTTGCCGTTACGGCCAAAAGTACACAGTACAGGCTAATAGAACTTTTTTTTTTGACAACAAAACGTGATTTATATTGCATTAGCAGCAGGATGCTGCTATAACAGATACACCGTTTATGATAACAGAGTAGGACACATCCACAAAGGGGCATCCTATAACATGGTTGGGATTAACACAGATCCCTTGTTGTTCCTGAAGATGTAAAAGATCATTTTGAAGAGCATGCCTAGCTAGATGATCCGCCATTTGGTTGTCTTCCCTTCTAATCTTGTGGACCTTGAAATTTCTTTGGGTCATGGCGTTATTGATGGCTTCCGTGTATGGCTTGATCCTCCAATGCGGAGGATTCCCCGATCTTGTGCGTTAATGTAGTCCGCAAGCATCCGGTTGTCCACTAGAAAGTTTGCTTCTTGAATCGCAACTTGTCTAAAGTTTGAATTGCCAAATCAAGTGCAGCAGCCTCAGCCATAATGACTGAAGAGGCATCGGTCATGTACGCCTTGATGAAGATAGAAAGCGGAGGGGTTACGTCAGTGTTGACAATGAAAACTCCCAGCCCCGCTCTTCGAGTACCTGCATTGTGAGTATCCGGTCTAATGGAAGCGTCGGAGTAGCATCGAAACCCAGCAGATCAGATGGGTGTTGTAGTGGTGGTGCATCATGGCCTCATTGTAGACTGTACCTTGCTGGTTCGGTGTCGCTGAAGGGGCTGCATTGGAATGGTTGCTTGTCACCATTCGGTAGGATCTGCCTGAAGTTGCCGGCCTCACAGTTGACAGTGGATTACCTGCAATGAATGAACTCATACCTTGTGTAATTGTCGTCCTAGTTTGCCTAGTTTGTTGAGTTTCCCCTTGAGAAGGAGGACTTGTGTTGGGGTCTGATTGGGCGAAGATCTCGGCCACCTCCTGGCGATTAGTAGCTTCAAGGTAGGAGTTCATATGAGCCTCCGCCGCTCAAAGTACTGTAAAAGCACTCCAAGATTTCCTTTGGAATCTATTGTCATTTCGGCTTTCCAAATGTACCAAAGAATAAAAAAGAAATTTGAAAAGCGTTGTGGTCCGAGGGATTAGTTGAGAGCAAAGATAGGTAAAAAGTGAGTTGAACTCCATCTTCTTGGTGAGATATAATGACATTGTTAATAGCTAAATTAGCCGAGGCCCAAACCTGTGCAGGAAGAGTGCATTGAAAGAAAAGGTGGTTGTCATTTTCAATCTCTCCACAATAAGTACAACGTTGATCAATGTGAGCCGAGTATCTACCCGCTCTCTCACCTGTTGCTAAGGCTCTTCTAATCGCCCTCCGTGCAAAGGCCTTGAGAAGAGGAGGAATGCTTTTAGATTTCCAAATAATTTGCAAAATAGAGTTGACATCATTAGAGATGCTTCTGGAGCCGGTTGGAGGCAGGGGATTGCTGTCTTGTGAGGCAAGATAGTTGTAAATAGATTTTGTGGTGCATATGCCATTAGTGGATGCCGTCCATCTAAGCAGGTCGGGTTGGTTAGAAGGCACCGTGGGAGTATTATGAATATGATGGACAGCTTAAGGTGAGAAGGTTTGTTCTAGGAGATCATGGTTCCAATCACGGATGCCGGGAATCCACGATCCGCTACTATAGAAGGTAAAGGAGTAGTTGTTACCTAAGATTCAGTGATCGTGGATGTCCTCCCAAATCGATGTCCATGGGGTAGACCAAATTGATGTGTCCCCCTGAATGAATTTGATAGACCGCATTTGAATGGATATGTTGTTTTACCCGCAAAATGTAAGACCAAAAATAGATTTTGGGGTATTTACGAGGAGCTGTCCAAAAGGAGTTATAAGGGTAATATTTCTCGCCTTTAAAATAGAGGAGAGGAATGGGTTTTTGTTGGAAGCCACATTCCAAGCGAGTGGATGATGAGGCTCTTATTAATTTTTACCATGTCCCTTATTCCTAGACCTCCTTGCTCTTTAGGTTTGCACATGTCATCCAAATGACCTGTATGGAATAGGAGAAGAGTCGGGCTCCTCCTGGATCCCTGCCCACCAAAATCTACGAATTATGGTGTTAATGCGTTCAATGAAAGTTTTAGAGAAAAGAACTATAGTCATGTAATAAATGGAAATGGAGGCAAGAACAGATTTGATGTACTGAAGTCTACCCACATGATTAAGCTTGCCCGCTTTAATAGTACTAAACTTTGCTAGGAACTTACCATAAATGAAGTCATAGGCTTTGTTCTTATCTTTGTGGTTAAAAATCATTGGATGCCCCGGGTGCAATGTGTTAGGTCTGCAGGTCTTGTACCGGGAAAATTGTCTTGATGTCTCTTCTAATACCTGCAGGGACATTCTTGCTAAAATAGATTGAAGATTTTTGAAGGTCAGGGGTCTGACCTGAGTGTTGGCAAAAGTCATAGAGGATGGTTTTAATACTGTGTGCTTCTTGAGTTGTGGCCTTTCCGCAAAGGAATAGATCGTCTGCAAAAAGTAAAGAATGTATGGGTGGTGCTCCGGGTCCCAGAGTGACCCCCTCTAGGTTGTTCTGTCCAAGGCTTTCCCCGCAGCCTAATAGATAGTTCATTAATCGCAATAACAAATAAGTAAGGGGACAGGGGACACCCTTTGCCGAAGACCTCTTTGTGATGCAAAGAAATTGGTTGGCTCATCATTAACAAGAACAGCAAATTGTGGAGAGGAAATGTGACAGAGCCGACCAATGTATAAGAAATCAAGTATAATTCGCAATCACCGAAGCAATCACAGTCTACACTTGAGTCCATATAAACCGGTATTCCAGAAATCTCGAGTGATTTCAAACTCATCAACAACATACAACAGATCGTTGAGCTTGGTAGTAAAATCCGCGGTATTTCAAACCAAATTCGATATATTAAACATCGAGTGCGAAAGTATAATTTATTACAAACTCAGGTTCAAGTCTTGAAGCATTAGTTTGCGAAAACCAAATAGTCTTTTAACGAAAACAAATATAAGATAGTGCCAATAGATAGTCATCCCCGCGGCATGAGACGGGGATATAGATTTGCCTTGCCCCGCCTTACTCTTCATCAACGAGAAATGAGACAAGTCTTGCGGTAACCATGGTAAACATGCTCACCGCAACAACGGGAATAAAACCCCGAGTACAAAATACTCGGCTAGACTTACCCATCCAAAATAAAACAAAAGACTCCAAGGATCATGCCGGCTTTATCCGGGGTTTAGCCGACTCACATTAATTTCGCAAATAAGGTTGTTTAGTGAGCCTATACATGCTACTTGTATATTTTTTTCAAGTTAACAGGGGTACTTAATTAATTATATAACATAGATCCTGTATAGTCAAGATTAATCATTGCTCAAGAGAATAAATAACAGCATAAGTAACTTGATCGGAATCATATCACCGCAACATGATAAATAACATATAGTGTAATGATTAAGACTACATTGCCGTGGACGAACCCGGGTTCTCACTAACCGGGAGAGATGGCGATTCGAATCGATTTGCAAACCAACTGGCGAATACCCAGACACAAACCAAGTCTACTTTGCAAGGGCAGACTCAATCACTCCCGGGACGTTACGGGTCGTAAAGTCTCGGTCTTGCCGGCTACCCCCTCCTTCTCGAGCACCCAAGTGAGCGTAAGCAACGAGTATGACCCCTTGTGCGCATCTTCTTGTGCCCGATTAACCACACCAACCATCACCAAAGGAGGAGCGATAAAGCGAGCATGGCCGCCCCTAACATTCCCACGAGCTTAGGGCTCACGACCACCCCACCTACCTACTATATTCCAGGTACGTTCAACTTCCGACCACATTCCGACAAAGTATGAGTCCTTAATCGATCGGTGGAAAAGACCACAAGTTTCACCCAATCTAACATGTTTTACTTTATCGGGTTCTCAACAGCAGCTTGACAATCACCCATGTGATTGTACACAACATTTCCTCAAGCGTAATCGGAATCACCGTCTTCACTGCAATCACGTTCATCGAGCATTAACCTAGACCTCTATATAGGATAGGGCAACTTTCAACAAGGATCATAATGCATCAACGGTTTCAACCATTTCCCTAAACGTAATGCAGGAAACATATAAAAAGACTCAAGTCAATTTAATTGGAAGAATTAGGAAAGGGCGGAATGCTCCGGGGGCTTGCCTCGCGAGGAACGTTGCTTTAACGTGCTCGGACACTCGGTCGGCTCGTCGGTTGACCCTTCGTCTCCCTGTGACTCCTCCTGGGACTGCACTCCCACCGAACGAACCCAGCTCCTCGATCGGCTCCTCCCCCGACCTCCCCGATCCCGAGATGATGCATATGATGGAGAAAAGATATAATTACTATAACATGAATATCAACTTGCAATGAGTAACAATATGTATGATGGATGGATGCTTCATAATGCAAGCTATTAGTAAGTGCATATCTCTTTCTGCAGAAACATAACTTAATCTACATAAGAAACACTAACAAGCTACATCAAGCAACACCTTATCTCTCTCTTGACAAGAAATGGCAGCTAGACATGCTGTCACTAAAACAGTCACACGAGGAGTTCTATAACTCCAAATTCAGTGAACTAGGACTCTATGGAAAGCTAACAAAATTTCCTACAAAACATTCCACAGCGTCCAGAGCTGAATCTGTACTTATCAGCCTCGAAATTGGGAAAAAACAGAGGCTCTGTTTTCAGCCCAAACATCACATACAACCTCCATAACTCACAAACTATTCATGCAAATTATCTCAAACTTAACCAGCAAGTAAATTAAGTAATTATCTACCAAATAAACCTACTGGACATGTCAAAAGATAATCTAAAGCACATAAAATAATATGCCCTAGCAACACTACACTTGCACACTATACTCAAATAAAATGCTAGAACAAGAAAAATGTCAAAACTTCTAAGCTGATCAAACCAAGCTTACCAACAGGTCATAATCATGCTAGGAACACATAATAAAAATACTAACACACATTATCTTCATATAAACATATATTTCTAGCCTATTTCCCATGCACCATAAATATGATAAATGTACAACTACTTCAGAAAATTCTACAAAAATTACCAGAGCATCTTACTGGAATATAACAGCTACCATAAAAATAACATGGCAAGATCATGCTCCTACAGCCCTACACAAAAATCACAAGTTTACACTAAACCTAAGCATGAAAATACTTTGTACTATGAAAAGTGTCAGACAACAGATTTCTGAGTTTGAAAAGCTTCTAAAACCTATCAAACACAAGCATACCAAGTTTCACACTCAAAACCCTAATATTTATTTTTCTATGAATTTCTAAAGATCACATGATGAAAAGCACATAAATAGAAAATCACATTTCTTCTACAGAACATACCATGCATGGTATTTTTCCTAGACTCTACTCACAAAAACAAGCACTTTTCATACAGAAAAGCATATTTTTATCTTGTACCGGTTAAAAGATATGATTTACTCCAATTTCCATGCATTTCTAGCCATAAATAAAACTCTATATAAAAGTTACCAGAAAATAGGATTTCATAATTTTATACTGTAGCCTATCTTCTAACAAGCATGGCAAAATTTGTTTCACTCAAAATGGACTCAAAAATGACCAAGATATGAATTTCTAAAGCATTTCAATCAAATGCGGAAAAACAAAAGAGAAAAGAAAAAGGAAAATCGGGCGGGGCCGCAAGGTGGTCAGCGACACAAAAGCAGGGCACGGCGGCGGAGCGGATCGGCGGTGGAATTTTGCCGCGATGACCAAACTGGGCAACCAAGTACTCTAAACGCATCTACTCGGCGAGACAATCCGTGTTGGTGCCCTTTGGTTTGCACTAAAACCCTAACGAACGACGATGGGCGGCGGCTCGCGCGGCGCTGACGTCGGCGCCCGCCATTCTCCGGCGGTAGACGGCACACCGGTGGCCGTTCTCTACTCTCCTAGGCTCAACAAATACATGCAAGCAACCTAGAAGCTTAACGGGGCGCGCGACGGCGAACGACGAACTTCGGCGGCGGCGCTCCGCCTTGTCGCTTAGCGTCGGCGATGGCGTCGGCCCAGCAGCGGTGACTCTCACTCAACCATCTAGCTCTGGGCCTCAAGCACCTCTAGGCGATCTAGAACACGAAAAAAACGACCTAAACTTCGATCACGAGCTCGGGGCGTGAGCTTGCCCCCAGCAGCGGCCATGGCGGACTTCGCCGGCGGACGGCGAGCGGATTAGGGTTTGGAACCTCGGGTTTACCTCAAATACGATGACGGCTTTAGGTAGGCGGCTCATGGCGACAGCTAGGGGTCGTTTTGAGGTGGATTGGTGCGGTGGTGACGGCGGAGCGGCGGCGGAGCGCTCGGACAGCGCTCGCGCGGTGGCGTTTTACGGGTGGAGCGGATGGCGCGGCCGGGAGTGCGTAGGGTTAGGTTTCTGGGCGTGGGGTGCAGTTTTTAAAGGCGCATGGGCTGAGCGAGCCCAGCGAACCGAGCCGTACATCAGCGGCGTCTTGGCGGTGGCCACGCGTCGCCCGGCGCTGTCGGCCGACGGCCGGCCGATATCCCCCTACTCTGTTTTCTGAACCAGCGACAGTTTTTGGCCTGTGCCTCGAGATCTGTGCAGAATTTGGAAAAAGTCAAAACATCAACTTTGTAGAGAATTTCATAAGCTACAAAACACTCAATATGAACTTTTTCTAATTCGGCCTAGATTTAAAACTAAAAATTAAAAACAGCAAGGTCAATCTAGACTAGTCAAAACAGAGTTTGAATTTGACTCAAATTTGGCCCAAACTGTTGGGCACCATTTGAACCCTTTCCAAACCTTTTCATAAGAAACTTACAACAGATCATTTGTTCCACATAAAAAGTACTTCATTTCATCTATAGAAACTTTTTGCTAAAAACCATTCTAGCAAGCACTTTTTGAAAAGAGTTTCAAAATGGGTCAAAGAGGTTTAACACTCTCTGGGGCTATTTTATAAAAATTTTCTAAATTGAAACACAAGCTCAGACATGGTCCTAAATTATGTCAAAAATACATCTAGTCATAATCTAGGTCCAAAACATCATTATAGCAAAGACCCCATAGTAGCTAGATCAAACAAGCCTGAAAATGAGAGCACCTCAAATTAAATGCTATTATAAAATTGCTCATGCATGAAATGATGATGATGCTATGCAAATGATCATGCTTTCAAGATGCTTAACACCTAGGGTGTTACAAATCTTTCCCCCTAAAAAGAATTTCATCCCGAGATTCGGGCTAAAACTAACCATTTATGATAAAATCGTGGATAGTTCCTCGGGAGGTATTCATCGGTCTCCCATGTTGCATCATTTTCTCCATGATTTCCCCAAAGGATCTTGTACTGCTTAACTACCTTGCCTCTAGTGGCTCTTTCCTTGGTGTCTAGCACCTTTGCTGGTTCCTCATAATAGGTTAGATCTGGGTCAATGTCAATATTCCGGGTTGACACTCGTTCCTCTGGAATTCTCAAACACTTCTTCAATTGTGACACATGAAAAACATCAAAAATTCTTCCCATCTCCTGTGGTAATCAGAATCGATACGCTACCTCTCCCTTAGTGGCTACAATCTTGTAGGGGCCTACGAACCTAGGTGCTAACTTTCTTTTCACTCCAAAACGCTGTACTCGTTTCATTGGTGACACCTTCAAGTAGACATAGTCACCAACGTTGAACTTAATAGGTCTCCTACGCTTATCGGCATAACTCTTCCTCGACGGTCTTGGGCAGCCTTCATGTTTTGTTTTATGATTCTCACCTTCTGCTCAGCTTCATCTATCAAATTAATGCCATAGTAGGGTCGCTCTCCTGTTTCAATCCAATTCAGAGGTGTTCTACACTTCCTCCCATACAAAGCTTCAAACGGTGCCATCTGAATACTAGCTTGATAACTGTTATTATAGGAAAAACTCTGCATATGGCAAACCATTTGTCCCAAGAACCTTTTGCGACAACACACATGCTCTCAACGTATCTTCTAGTATTTGGTTTACTCTTTTTCGGTTTGGCCCGTGGTTTTGTGGGTGATAAGCTGAACTACGGCAATTTGGTACCTAGGGCGTCCCCAAACTCTCCCAAAATCTATTGGTCCAACTCGATCCACGATCCGACACTATTGACTTGGGTACTCCGTGCAAAAACGAAGTACATGGGCAACGTATAGCTCTGCATATTGGTGGGATTCATAGCTTATATTAATGGGAATGAAATGGGCAACCTTGGTTAAACGATCCTCAATCACCCAAATAGAATCAAATCCTCTCTCGGGTATGTGGCAACCCAACAATCAAATCCATTGTGATCTCATCCCACTTCCAATCGAAATTGGCAATGGTTGCAACAACCCCGCAGGTCTTCATATGTATGGCTTTAACTCTGCGGCAATTGTCACATCGAGCCACATGGGCAGCAATCTCCTTTCTCATTTTGGTCCACCAAAATGCGGTTCTCAAATCGATACATCTTGTTACTACCGGGGTGAATTGTTATCTTGGACGAGTGAGCCTCTGTTAGAATCGATCTCTCAACTCTCGATCCTTTGGCATGACAAGGCGATCATCATACCAAAGAATTCCACTCTCATCAACTCGGGGATGATCACTAGGCTCTTTCTCTATCTTCCTCTTGATATGGGCAATCCCTTTATCTACTTTTACGGCCCTCAACAATCCTGCTTTCCAACTCATTCTGTATCGAATGTTGCATAGGATAACCGGATGCATAGGAGGAAAAGCCTCCATAGACTCGACTTGTCCCAAAGAAACAATGCGATTTCTGCTCAAAGCATCGCGACAACATTGGCTTTGCCCTGACGATAGTGCAACTCAATATTAGAATCCTTTATTAGCTCGACCACCTTCTCTCGCCTCATATTCAATTCCTCTTGTGTGAAAATATACTTCAAACTCTTGTGGTCGGTGTAGACATGACATACATTACCGAGTAAGTAATGTCGCCAAATCTTCAATGCATGTACCACGGTAGCAAGTTCTAAGTCATGGGTTGGATAATTAACCTCATGCTTCCTTAGGCGATGCGATGCATACGCAATAACTCCGCCTTCTGCATGAGTACGCATCCCAATCCTGTACATGCGTCACAATACACATCAAAGGGTTTCGAATGTCGGGTTGTGCGAAAGCACCGGAGCCGTAGTCAACAACGTTCGCAAAGTACAGCTTGCCGCTTCGCACTCCGGTGTCCACAAAAAATTCTCGCCCTTCGCAACAATCGGATCATAGGTTTAGCTAATTTGGAGAAATCAAGTATGAACCTACGATAATATCCAAATAACCCTAGAAAACTTCGGATCTCGAAAACTGAAACCGTGCTTTCCAATCCAACACCTCTTGCACCTTACTAGGATCTACTGAAATTCCATTCTCGGATAAAACATGTCCTAGGAAATGCACTTCCTTCGACCAAAACTCACACTTATCAATTTAGCATACAACTCATGCTTTACGAAGTCTCTCCAAAACTATCCTCAAATGCTCGATGTTTGTTCCTCATTTTCGTAATACACCAATATATCATCAATGAATACAACCATGAACTGATCCAGTTCAGGCATAAACACCGAATTCATCAAACACATGAAATGTGCTGGAGCATTCGTCAAGACGAAAGACATGACGAGATACTTTCATACAAACCATACCGCGTAGAGAATGCGGTTTTGGGTATATCCCGTGGTCCGATTTTAATCGGTGATACCCGGATCGAAGGTCTATCTTTGAAAACACCTTGGCTCGAGACAACCGATCAAAAAAGTATGTCAATGCGAGGTAATGGGTATTTATTCTTCATCATTTACCGCGATTGAGTGGCCTATAATCCACACACATTCTCGATTAATGCGATCTTTCTTTTTTCACAAACAAGGCCGACATCCCCAAGGTGACGAACTAGGTCTAATGAAACCTTTCTCAAGCAACTCCTGTACTTTTAGTTCTCGCTAACTCCTTGGGTGGCATTCGGTAGGGTCTTCGAAAATAGGGGCAGTCCCCGAATCAACTCTATTGCAAACTCAACATCCCTATCCGTGGTAATCCGTAGGTCTTCCGAACACATCCGAAACTCACATACTACAGTATGTCGTCGAGATTTCGACACTTGTAAAGCAAAAAAAAACACGGTTAAGGTCAATGGCTTTAGGCAACAACACCGGTGTTCGGTCAAATCACGGGGATGCTTCAAGTGTACTACCCTATTCACCGTATCTATGATTACACCCCAACTTTTCATCCAATTCATCCCGAGGATGACATCCAAACACGCATCGAGTAAAACTATCAACGAGGTTATTATTTCTAAATCACCCATCATGATCTTCACATCATTGACCCTCTGCCTAGTCAACCGGGTCACTCGAACTAATCCGTATCCAAACCCTAGGTCGCTGATTTGTTCCCATTCCTCTCAGGCAAACTCTTGACTCATGAATGAATACGATGATCCGAATCAAATAAAACAACAAAGACTACAATTGTTAACTAAGCACGTCTGTCGGCTGTCACGGTCTCTCCTTCAGAACTTCCTCAACATTGGCAAAGTGTGCCCGCCCCACAAACCGCTTGTAGTTCTTCCGGGGCTGTGGGCAAGACTTGGAGTAATGCCCGGCTTACCACAATTGAAACAATTATTGTGGTTGAAGGGCACAGGGACGTGAAACACTCCCCAATGCGAGGCTTTCCTTTTTCGAGTAGGTGCAACAAACCTCTCAAACGCGGGTTTCCGGCCCATTCTTCTTACGTAGTGGGACATAGCGCCGGGCGTGGCGGTAAGGCGGTAGTTCGACGACGTCCAAAGGAACCACTTTATTTCGGTCCGGAGCTTCCCTCAAACGGTCTCTTCTTGCCTCCGGATGCGGCATACAAGGCACTACTCTTCTCCCGGTGAAGGCAATCGGTCACAAACTCCTCGAAAGTGTTCTGGTGGAATTTCCCATGGCTTTCTCGCATTTTGAGGCTTAATCTCTCTTGAAGCTAGCCAACTTTTTCTCCTCGGTGTCGACCATGTCGAGAGCATACCTAGATATGCGTTGAAAGCTTGTAGGTACTCATTCATGGTCTTGTTGTCCCGACCGAGCTTAATAAACTCTCCCAATTTCTCCGCGGAGCACCGGCGGTATGTATGTCCGGACGAAAAAAGCTATCAGAAATCGAACCCAAGTGATAGGAACATTGGCGGGTAAAGTAGCACGGTGATTCTTCCACCATATCCCTGTGGGTCCCTCCAAAGAATTGCGTTGCAAATTCTGCCTTCGGGTCTCGAGACGGATTCACCAACCGAAATTTATCTTCTATCGAGGTCAGCCATTCCTCGGCCTCCATAGGTTCATTCGCCCGCAAAGAACTTTGGTGGTTCTGTGGCCTTAAAGTTCTTGTATGCCTGGAATCCATCACCATCGGCACCACCACGGCCTCCCCCGCCGGTGTTGCGTGCGGATATTTCGCAACTCTCCCGTGAACCGATCAAAGAACCGCTCCCCGGTTCACTTCGGAGGTGGTGGTCAGCCGTTGATCTCCCCGGACTGATCGAAGTTTGCGGCATCTGCACATTTGAATCAACAATAACCATCGATGATGTTGTCCAAAGCATAGATATTGAATTTAGGTTACGCGGAATTTATTGAGAGAATAAATTCATCCACAATAACGGTAACAATAAACTCAATACGGTCTTTCATCAACATCGCGGTTATGTCAACGCAATATGTGTACCAAGATTTCGCAAACAAAATGGCAACAAAATGTTGCACCACCGACATGATCTCGCAATTGATAAAGGGTCGCAATTACCATAAACCGATCACAAACATGGGGCACGAACTAAATTAAGGTCTCGACTAATACAATAAGGTCTCGAATATTACGAATCCATGTCTTACATCTTGAAAGTCTCACGAATAAAAGGGAAATTACATGGTAATAGTGGCACTACACCGCTCGGCTACAAGGGTGTCTCAACTAGATCAAGGTCTACGTGGTAGCATCTACGGAAATCTAAACATGGCATCACAGTCATCTACTCGTGTGGTGCGCAGAAGTGGGGTCTCCGCCCTGGTCCTCCTCACCGGCGGCTATTTCTTTGCACTCACTATCCGAAGGTCCTCGTCGCCCCGCACCCATGGGGTAGTGGTAGGCGTGGCACAAACGGTAGTACTCCTCTCGCACGTTAGTGTACTCACACTCTACGTACTCAAGCCTCTCCTTGATCTCCTTGTAGGCGGCCTCGGCTCTCTCTCTTGCCAACCGAGCATTACGAAGATGCATGCTTAAAGATCCATTCGCCTTCCCGCTAGCGCCAGATTACGTTAGAAGACTTCGACACCTGTTTCTTCATCTTTGCCAACTCCTGTTCTCATGGGTTTTTCTTCCTTGCTCTTGGACTCACAAGCGGCATCCTTCTCCTCTATAGCATGCCTCAAAGATGCCACGAAGCCCTCCCGCGATCTCGGATCAATCGGTCTATCTCACCTCTCCGACGAACCACAACCGCCATAGCTCCCCGCGCCTTATCCTCTCGCACCAACCGTCATATCGCATCATAGCGAACATAGCACTCATGGCGCCACAAGTGCTATCCCGCTCCTCGCCTCGTCCCCTCCGTGAAAGGGTCCACGCCACCCCCGCCCCCAAGCAAGTGAAAAGGGGGTCGGCCCCGGGAAAGCCGGAAGCGGCCGTCCCAACCAACACCTCGGGGGTGGTCCACGATCAAACTCCTCGGCACACGGAATGCAAAGATTATCGGCCGCAGCCTCGGTGTGACAGTCCGTACTCCGTGATATCCCATCCTACCCATACAAAGACAGCATGCGCAGGGCGTGAATCACAAGGTGAATCCCGGTGACTATCTCGCTTCGCATGTGGGGCTGTCTCCCAAGTGTACATAGGTGCCTCCGTGTAGCCAATCTGGCTGAGTACACGCCACAAAGACCTTTAAATGGGCATGCCAAACTTCTTGTCTCAAGCGATCGTGCCACTACCGTAAGCGGGGTTGGAGCCATTTGTAGCAAGATTTAGGAGATAATGTGAGATTGAGAAACAATAGTCCAGTTTTAACCGAATTAGGACAAGTACTAATTAGGGGAAAGATGGAAAATGCATGAATGTCATGATGTAAAAATTTTAAACATGATGCATGCACGTTACCTACGTATCTCACGGAATAGGAAAAGAGATTTCTCTATTCGCTTTAATGGTGGCAACCTACGATCTCTCAAAAAGAAAACAAGACGTGTCTAGACGATCTAACGCATTGCGCTGTTAGTGTACCTGCAATTCATTTCAGCCCACAATATATCATGCAATGAAAGAATTTAAATTGCATATACCGCTTCGTCGAGTCCACCCAACGGCATCGCATACCATGCTTGAAAAATCATATTTTACACCCAAAGACACCTGTGTACCCATACACAAGTCTACGGGGGCACTACCCGACCACGGAGCTCTCAAAATCATTTTATTTCCCCTAGACCGCATACATCCGATCATGCTCTCACAGCTCACACCATTACCTTGGGCGAGGGCATTGAACAACCATTACCCGGGACGTAGGGTATTTCGATCCATTCATGACTACTCAAATGAGTAGCCCCGCACTATCGGGCCGCATGACAACCAAGCACAAACAACAAAATATGATGCATTAGCCCAATCCCAGCTTAGCCAAGCCACCGACCGTCCTTAATTGGGCATAGAGGGTATGACCAAGGCACTACTAAATTTTGCAAACCTTTTACTCACACCACTTAAAAGATTTTGTTTCAAGCAAACTTTTCGCAAAAGATTAGTGGTTCATTTTAATTTAAATACCGTGATCGACTTGTAATTACCAAACTAAGCTCGATGCCACCGTGATGCAGAGCCGACCAATTTATAAGAAATCAAGTATAATTCGCAATCACCGAAGAAATCAAGTCCATATAAACCCGTATTCGAAATCTCGGCGTGATTTCAAACTCATCAACAACATACAACAGGATCGTTGAGCTTGGTAGTAAAATCCGCGGTATTTCAAACCAAATTCGATATATTAAACATCGAGTGCGAGTATAATTTATTACAAACTCAGTTCAAGTGCGGAAGCATTAGTTTGCGAAAAACCAAATAGTCTTTTAACGAAAAACAAATATAAGATAGTGCCAATAGATAGTCATCCCTTTGCCTTGCCCTGGCCTTACTCTTCATCAACAGAAATGTATTAAGTCTTACAAGAACCATGGTAAACATGCTCACCAAGCAACAACGGAATAAAACCCCGAGTACAAAATACTTTCAGCTAGACTTACCCGGCCCAAAATAAAACAAAAGACTCCAAGGATCATGCCGGGCTTTATCCGGGGTTTAGCCGACTCACATTAATTTCGCAAAATAAAGGTTGTCTAGTGAGCCTATACATGCTACTTGTATATTTTTCCAAGTTAACAGGGGTACTTAATTAATTATATAACATAGATCCCGTATAGTCAAGATTAATCATTGCTCAAGAGAATAAATAACAAAGATAAGTAACTTGATCGAGAATCATATCACCGCAACATGATAAATAACATATAGTGTAATGATTAAGACTACATTGCCGTGGACGCAACCCGGTTCTCACTAACCAGGAGAGATGGCGATTCAATCGATTTGCAAACCAGCCGTGAATACCCGCACACAAACCAAGTCTACTTTGCAAGGGCGGACTCAATCACTCCCGTGACGCTACGGGTCGTAAAGTCTCGGTCTTGCCGGCTACCCCCTCCTTCTCGAAAGCACCCAAGTGAGCGTAAGCAACGAGTACGACCCCTCATGCGCATCTTCTTGTGCCCGATTAACCACACTAACCATCACCAAAGGAGGAGCGATAAAAAGCGAGCATGGCCGCCCCCTAACATTCCCACGAGCTTCGTGGGCTCACGACCCCGCGGAGCCTACTAAATGCCGCACGCTCAACTTCCGACCACATTCCGACAAAGTATGAGTCCTTAATCGATCGGTGGAAAAAGACCACAAGTTCCACCCAATCTAACATGTTTTACTTTATCGTTCTCAACAAAGCAATTTGACAATCACCCATGTGATTGTACACAACATTTCCTCAAGCGGCCAGGAATCACCGGCTCACCGCAATCACGTTACTAAGCATTAACCTAGACCTCTATATAGGATGGGCAACTTTCAACAAGGATCATAATGCATCAACGGTTTCAACCATTTCCCTAAACGTAATGCAGAAACATATAAAACGACTCAAGTCAATTTAATTGGAAGAATTAGGAAAGGGCGAGAATGCTCCGGGCTTGCCTCACAGAACGCGTTGCGAACGTGCTCTCGGGACACTCACGGCTCGTCGGTCCGACCCTTCGTCTCCTCGTGACTCCTCCGACTGCACTCCCACTGAACAGCTCCCCGGCTCCTCGATCAACTCCTCCGGAACCTCCCCGATCCCGAGATGATGCATATGATGGAGAAAAAGATATAATTACTATAACATGAATATCAACTTGCAATGAGTAACAATATGTATGATGGATGGATGCTTCATAATGCAAGCTATTAGTAAGTGCATATCTCTTCTCAAGAAAACATAACTTAATCTACACAAGAAACACTAACAAGCTACATCAAGCAACACCTTATCTCTACCGACAAGAAATGGCAGCTAGACATGCCGTCACTAAAAACAAATCACACAGGAGTTCTATAACTCCAAATTCGAAACTAGGACTCTATGGAAAGCTAACAAAATTTCCTACAAAACATTCCACAGCGTCCAGAGCTGAATCTGTACTTATCAGCCTCGAAATTGGGAAAACAGATAATAAAAATACTAACACACATTATCTTCATATAAACATATATTTCTAGCCTATTTCCCATGCACCATAAATATGATAAATGTACAACTACTTCAGAAAATTCTACAAAAATTACCAGAGCATCTTACTGGAATATAACAGCTACCATAAAAATATCATGGCAAGATCATGCTCCTACACAGCCCCTACACAAAAATCACAAGTTTACACTAAACCTAAGCATGAAAATACTTTGTACTATGAAAAGTGTCGGACAACAGATTTCTGAGTATGAAAAGCTTCTAAAACCTATCAAACACAAGCATACCAAGTTTCACACTCAAAACCCTAATATTTATTTTTCTATAAATTTCTAAAGATCACATGATGAAAAGCACATAAATAGAAAATCACATTTCTTCTACAGAACATACCATGCATGGTATTTTTCCTAGACTCTACTCACAAAAACAAGCACTTTTCATACAAAAAGCATATTTTTATCTTGTACCAATTAAAAGATATGATTTTCTCCAATTTCCATGCATTTCTAGCCATAAATAAAACTCTATATAAAAGTTACCAGAAAATAGGATTTCATAATTTTATACTATAGCCTATCTTCTAACAAGCATGGCAAAATTTGTGTCACTCAAAATGGACTCAAAATGACCAAGATATGAATTTCTAAAGCATTTCAATCAAATCTGGAAAAACAGAAAAGAGAAAAGAAAAGGAAAATCGGGCGGGGCCCGCGTGTCAGCCGACACAAAAAGCAGGGCACGGCGGGCGAGCGGTGGCGGAATTTTGCCGGCGATGACCAAACTGGGCAACCAAGTACTCTAAACGCATCTACTCGGGCGAGACGGTCGTGTTGGTGCCATTGGTTTGCACTAAAACCTAACGAACGACGACGACGGGTGGACGGCGGCTCATGGGCGGGCGGGACGCCGGCGCTTCGGCCGTTCTTCGGCGGTAGACGGCACACCGGTGGCCGTTCTCTACTCTCCTAGGCTCAACAGCGACATGCAAGCAACCTAGAAGCTTAACGGCGCAACGACGGGCGAACGATGAACTCGCATACGGGGGCGGCCACGGGCAACGGGTTTGGGCGATGACGCTGCCCCGCGAAACGATGGCGACACTCACTCAACCATCTAGCTCTAGACCTCAAGCACCTCTAGGCGATCCTAGAACATGAAAAAGAATGACCTAAACTCGAACTACGAGCTCAGCGTGAGCTTGCCCCAACGGGCGCCATGGCGGACTCGCCCGGCGGACGGTGGCGCCAAGGATTAGGTTCGAACCTCGGGTTTTACCTCAAATCGACGATGGCTTTAGGTAGAGCGGCTCATGGCTAATACACTAGGGATTCGTTTTTGAGGTGGATTGGTGCGGTGGTGACGGCGTAACGCGCGGCGGAGCGCCGGACGGACGGCTTCAGCAGGGGCGGCGCTGCTTTCTAAGGAAAGGGAGCGGATGGCGGCGGCTTCGGGAGTGCGCTAGGGGTAGGACAGGGCGTGGGGTGCGGTTTTAAGGCGCATGGGGCGGACGCGGACGCCATCGACCGACGGCGCACATCGGCGGGCGCGCGTGGCCACGTCGCCGCCGCCCGGCCGACGGCCGATACCGATATCCCCTACTCTATTTTCTGAACCAGCGACTGTTTTTGGCCTGTGCCTCGAGATCCGTGCAGAATTTGGAAAAAGTCTCAACATCAACTTTGTAGAGAATTTCATAAGCTACAAAACACTCAATATGAACTTTTTCTAATTCAGCCTAAATTTGAAACTAAAAATTAAAAACAGCAAGGTCAATCTAGACTAGTCAAAACAGAGTTTGAATTTGACTCAAATTTGGCCCAAACTGTTGGGCACTATTTGAACCCTTTTCAAACCTTTTCACAAGAAACTTACAACAGATCATTTGTTCCACATAAAAAGTACTTCATTTCAGCTATAGAAACTTTTTGCTAAAAACCATTCTAGCAAGCACTTTTTTGAAAAGAGTTTCAAAATGGGTCAAAGAGGTTTGACACTCTAGGGCTATTTTATAAAAATTTTCTAAATTGAAACACAAGCTCAGACATGGTCCTAAATTATGTCAAAAATACATCTAGGCATAATCTAGGTCCAAAACATCATTATAGCAAAGACCCTATAGTAGCTAGATCAAACAAGCCTGAAATGAGAGCAACTCAAATTAAATGCTATTATGAAATTGCTCATGCATGAAATGATGATGATGCTATGCAAATGATCATGCTTTCAAGATGCTTAACACCTTGGGTGTTACAGGAAATACATTGGAAGATTAGATTAATAAAACTGTCTTGAAGACCCAGCCTACGAAGAGCATGAACAATAAAATTCCATTCTAGTCTATCGAAGGCCTTGGCTAAATCTATCTTTAGAAGGAAGGCTTGGGATTTCCAACTGCGCAAGTTAAAGGAGTGGATGATCTCCTGCGTAATAATAACATTAGAAGAAATGTGCCTATGAGCTACAAAAGCCGACTGGGCCTGATCAATGTAACCAGGGAGGTGCTCCTTGAGACGGTTGGCTAGAGATTTGGTGATAACTTTATATATGACGTTGCACAGACTTATGGGTCTAAAGTCTTTGGGAAGGGTTGGCTGAGAAATTTTGGGGATGAGGGTGAGGAAGGTTTTATTAATCTCAGAGGGAAGGATAGCATTGGAATAGAATTGTTGAATTACCTTGTAAATGTCCTCCTTGGCCCATGTCCACGCCTGTTTGTAGAATCCTACATTAAATCCATCCGGACCTGGCGCTACATTGCTCCTCATTTCTTTTATGATAGCATGAATTTCCTGCGTAGAAGCAGTGGAATAGGTATACCTGAAGGTGTGCTCCCTGTTCACAGTGTCTTCCTCCATATTCTGTTGGTTTGAAGATTGCTGCCGATTCTGATGGCTATAGGGCGGGTTGGTGGAGTGAGTAGCAGCTGCATGATCTGCTAGACTTGGGCTATTATTGGCTGCATGTTGAGACAGTTGATTGGTGGAAGAGAAGATATCTTTGTAATAGACGGTGAGAGTTTCGGCAATCTGAGGTTGTGTGGTTGAGGATGAACCATCCGGATTTAGGAGGTAGGAGATCCTATTTTTACGGTGTCTTTTAACTATGGCTTTGTAGAAGAAAGAGGTGTTCCTATCTCCCTCTCTCGCCCAGTTTTTTTTGGCTCGTTGGTGATGGTATTTTTCCTCTTTGGTTAGGAGATCCTGGTGCTTGTCATGGAGAGTTTTCTGAAGGTTGTGGTTTTGTTGGTCGGGTGGGAGTGTTTGTTCCTCTAAGATCTGGTTTTCTATGTGTTCTAACAGGAGTTTATTGTTGGGCTTCGTTTTCCTCCACTTCTTTAGATCTGCAGCTAAAAATTTTGTTTTCTGCGGGAATTCACGGTTAGATGAACGAACCCAACTATTCGTAGCTACTTCGTGGTAATCGGACTCCATGAGCCACCAATTTTCAAAACGAAACGGTTTCCTAACGCGGCGACGCTGAGAATTAAGAACAACAAGGATCGGTGCATGATCACTGTAAGTCATCATGGGGAGGTGCAATACACTAGTATTAGGAAACATAATACACCATTCACTGTTAGCCAAAAAGCGATCTAATCTTTCATAAGTAGGGCTAGAAGAAAAGCGCCTCGTTGGTCCATGTGTAGGCCGGGCCATTATAACCCGGATCAAAGAAACCACAATGACGCACATAAGCACAAAACTCGTAGATACGCCGCATGGTTGGCATCATTAGGACCAAACTTCTCGTAAGCATGCATGATATCATTAAAGTCCCCCATACAAAGCATAGGCATATCAGGATGCATTTCTACAAAGTTTAAAATAGAGTTCCATATAACACTAGACATAGCATGATGTGGATCCCCATAGACGCACACAAGACCGTAGTGGAGGTTGGTGGTTCTGTTTGTACAAGTAGCCAAAATGTAGTGGTGTTGATGATCGATGACAGTTAAATCAACATCATCGACCATAACAACCACGCACCGCCCGACCGACCAACCGAGGGTACGACAAAAGCATCTTTTAAATTGAAATGGTTTTTAATAGAAGAACTAGAAATAGAGGAGTTACGAGTTTCAGAAATAAAACATACCTGAGATCTAGTTGACACCCGCCAGAAATGGGAGAGATGCGCCCATAGTGGAACCGGCGGAGACTCCCCGCCCATTCCTCCGCAGCCCAAAGCCAAAGGCCATGGCGCTTAATGGCGCCCTATCGGCCGGCGCTCGAGCCTGAGTCGAAATCAGGCGAGATGGTGTTGGGCGAATCCGGCCGAGCCGAAGGCAGCCTTGAAGAAAAGGACCACTCAAGCCAAAGCCGATGCACCACTTTCAAGTCCATACGCCGATGTTACGGCGAAGAAGGGCCTCCCGCTTGAGTACGGGCAGGCAACGATTAGCACCCCATGATGCTGCAACAAATACCATCCTTGGTGCCCCTAGCGATGAGCACTGAACGCCACACCGCATCAGCGCCTTGAAGTGATTGATATAGTCTATGGAGGTGTCGATGGCGAGGTATCGCAGCCCATATGTTGCCGGGCGCCGCATCGGGAGCCGACCCATCGCACGCGCTTCCGCAGGTCCGGGGATCACATCGCAGCCCCACCGCTGCTTCCACCGACGCTGCCGCATTCCGCCGCCGCCAAGCTAGCTACCCGACCTTGTTCATGAACTTCGCGCCCCGGGAGCCTCGGCAATGGCATGACGCCGCTCACCGGGTGATGCCGGTAGCGCCGACAAGACCGAAGATCTGCAGCCCACAACGCTCCACGGCGCCGGGCCGCGGGCGCAATCGCCCGCGCTTCTTGCGCCTTTGGTGCCGGGCCGGAACGTGTCGACCAACGAGGAGGATGGGTGTGTCCTGCCAGAATCTTGCGTGCGTGTCCCGACGGACGAATTTCTCCGCAGAGGGCGTTTGGAGAAGCAAGTGCCACTCTTTTGTGCTCGACTTCCGATCCAGATCGGGTCGGCCGCCCGTAAGCGGGCCAGGCGTGGTCGCCATCCTCGCCGTGCGGTTCTTTCTACACGCCATGCCCACCGACACGCCCATCGCTACCGCATCGTTGGCGTGCCGCCGAGGCCACGACAAATACTCGTTCCCTTCGACCCACCGATGGGCCCTAAATTCTAGCCGCAGGTGTATGTGATAGAGCCGACCAATTTATAAGAAATCAAGTATAATTCGCGACATCAAGCAATCGCAGTCTACACTTGAGTCCATATAAACCCGGTATTCGAAATCTCTGAGTGATTTCTAACTCATCAACAATACAACCAAGATCGTTGAGCTCGTTAGTTCCAACCCGCAGTATCTCAAACCAAATTCAATATATATTAATCGAGTGCGATGTACACATTTATTTCAAAGTAATTCAGGATCGTGGAAGCAATAGCTTTCGAAAACAAATTAGTTGTACAAATGGAAATAAAATAAGATAGTGCCAATAATATGTCACCCCCCGTAATAGCAAGAGACAGGAAGTATGGAGACCGCCATGCCCTAGGCATTATTTTTCAACCACAAAGACATCACAACCGGATCAATCATGCTAGACGGAGTCACCTGCAACATCGGGAATTAACCCGTGAGTACTCAATTGTACTCCGCAAGTCTTACCCATCTTAAACCAGAAAATAAGGAAAAGACTCCAAGGATTATGCTTGGCTTTGTCTGGAGCTGGCTGACTCACATTTAATTTCAGAAAATAAGGTTGATTAGTGTGCCTACACATACTAATGAGGTTCTTCCAAGTTAAAAGGTTATTATTATATACATAACCATAAGTCCTGTATAGTCAAGATTTAAGGCATATGCTCAGCGATATATATATAACAAGTATAAGTAACTTGATCAATATTTTAACATCGGCAAAGATGAATAAGAATAACCATTATTGTGATATTAGACTACGATGCCGTGGGCGCAACCCGGGTTCTCACTAACCAGAGAGATGGCGATTCGAATCGATTTGCAAACCAATAGGCGAATACCCCCATAAACCCAGGACTTCCCCGTCGAGGAGTCCCAGATCACTCCCAAGACGTTAGGGGGCGTAAAGTCTCGGACACTGGCCGGCAACCCCCTCCTCTCGAGCCACCAAGTGAGCAAAGAGTATGACCCCTCGGCGCATCTTCTTGTGCCCGATCTAACCCAACCGACCACGCCAAGGAGGGACGTTAAGCGTGCATGTGCCGGCCCCTAGCATTCTCACGAGCCGTGGCTCACGACCGGCGGAGCCTACTATATAAACAGTGCGCTCAACTTCCGACCACATTCCGACAAAGTGAGAGTCCTTAATCGATCAGGTGGAAGACCACAATATCCACCCAATCTAAGCATGTTTTATTAACCAAGTTCTCAGCAGCAGCTTGTTAGTCACCCATGTGACTAACCACAAACATCCTCTCAGTGACCGGAAATCACTGTCTACTGCAATCATTATAACTGAGCATTTTAACCTAGACTCTGCTAATAGGATAGGGTAACAACTTCAAAGAAGGATATCTGTGCATCAACGGTTTCAACCATAACCTATACTTAATGCAACATTCATAAAAGGACTCAATAAATTAATTGAGAAAGCATAGGAAAGTTCAGCATGCACCGGGGCTTGCCTTCAGAAAAGTAGTAGGAAGAAGAAGTCAGGGCACTCTGGAAGCTTGATGAACGGTCCTCCTTCTCCGGTGTGGTCTTTTGGCTGCACTCCGAGATGAAGAAGGTTGGCCTCCTGCTCCTTGATCTCCTCCCGAACTAACTCCTTCGATCCCGATACGCATGCATATGCAAGACCGATTAATACCGATGCACGTAAACATGCTTGTATATAAATAAAATGGAATGATGGATGAATGCATCATGATGTATGATACTAGTAAGTGCATATCTCCTCTGCAGGCACACAATTATAAGTACACAAGAAACCCTAATAACCTACACCAAGCAAACACCCTATTTCACTAATGCACTGAAAATAGCAGCTAGACATGCTTTTTTACTAAAACAAATACACTGTGGAGTTTTTTTATAACTCCAAATGCAGCAAACAAATACTCGTTGGAAAGCTAACAAAATTATCTACAAAACATTCCATGCATCCTGACCTAATTCTAACATCTACAGCCTCGAAAACAGCAAAAACAGTGGCTCAGCTTTCACCTAACAAGCAACATGCAACACTTATAACTTGCAAACTAAACATGCAACTCTTCTCAAACTTGAACAGCAAGTAAACAAGGTTATAATCTACCTAATAAACCTACTGGTCAAGACAAAAGATAATCTAAAGCACATAAAATGACATGCCCTAGCAATCACTACACATGCACACTATAAATCATATAAATGCTAGGAATAAAAATCTGTCAAACTGCCAAGATTATCCAACCAAGCATACCAACAGGTCCTATTCATGCTAAGAACATACAATAAAAATACCAACACACATTACCCTACTTTAAACATGTATTTCTAGGGCATTTTCTATGCAACACAAATATGATACATATGCAACCACCTTAGAAAATTCTACAAAAATTACCAGAGCATCCTACTAGTCTAACATTCCTACCATAAACATTTCATGGCCAACTCATGCACATACTGTCCTACACAAAAATGGCATGGTAACACTAAAACTAGGCATGAAAATACTTTTGTACTATGAAATGTATGAAACTGACTAACCATAACATGAAAAGCTACATCACAGTAACAAATGCATGTACAAAAAATTATCATGGCAAAAACCTTAGTAATTATTTTTCTATGAATTTCCTAAGAAGGCATGGTAAATAGCACATAAATCAAAAATCACACTTTTACCACAGAACATAGCATGTATGATATTTTCCTGAGCTATACATCCAAAAGCATGAACATTTCACATAGGACCCACTATTTTATCATGCACCAAGAATTAGATATGCATTTCCCTATTTACATGGCAATTAAAGCAATAAATCTAAATAAATATAAAAGCTACCAGAAAATCTAATCTCATATTTTTATATCATAGAGCAGAGCATAACAAACACTACAAAATTTGTTTCACTCAAAACCGAGCTAAAATGAGTGAGATATGATTTTTCTAAGGCATGCATAGCAACGGAAAGTAAAAACATAAAAGAAAATCACCCCGACAGGCGGGCCCGCTCGTCGGCCGGGCCGAAGCAGGGACAGCGGCGCTGTGGGCGGCGAAGCGGCTGATCTCCGCCCGTCGGTGGGTCTCCGCGACATTGGGCACATGTATGGCTTCGTCTCGACGAGATCTACCGTTGGTACTCTTTCCCCAAGCTATGGTGGCCCGTGGCGGGTCGACGGTGAGCGGTGGCGGAACGACGCGTCCCGCGCGACGAAGCGCGGTCGGCGCGTCAAGACGAGGAGGGCCGGCCACGGTTTCTCCTTCTTCTCTTTTTTTTTGAAATAAAACCCTAATGCAAACTGTTTTTGCGCTGTGTGTCGAGATACGTGCCGAATCAAATAAACTGTAATTGAACGAAATGTTCCTCACGAAATTCTCGAGCAAAACACCTATACAAAGTTTCTCCAAACTCGGCCTCGATTTGAAACTACGATAGGTCGAAGCAAAACTACTCAAGCGGTCAAACAAACCCTAATTCAAACAAACTTTGAATTTTCGAACATGATCCACTCAAAATCTTGGAACCGGCCTATGACATCTTTTTGTTCTACATAAAATTAGCTACACAAGTCATGAGGGGTGCACACACATGCAAGGTCAAACCAAGTCAAATTATCATTATAAATTCTAATTAGCAAACATGACCAACATGATTCATGCTCTAAAACATCCTATGAATATCACTAAGAATAAATAAAGAGTAAACAACTAATTATGCGGACATTTCACACATAAAATGACGAGGCAAAGCATAACAAGCAATTTGAATGCATCTAATCACTCAAATGACATCTATCATTTCATGTGCATGATTGTATGTGACTAAATGATGATTATGCCCATGAAATGCAGATGCTAATGCCATGCTTAAAACCAGGGGTGTTACAAATCTACCCCCCTTAAGAAAATCTCGTCCCCGAGATTTGTCTGGTACTAACCATTCGTTAGAAAATACGGGATAGACTTCTCGTAGATACTCTTCCTCTCCCATGTAGCATCCTTCTCCCCATGATTACTCCATAGAATCTTGTATAGCTTCATTGTCTTGTTACGAGTTGTTCTTTCTTTAGTATCCAATATTTGAACTGGCCTTTCAAAGTAAGTCGTCGAATCTACTTCAAAGATTTCGATCGAATCCGTTCTTCAGGCACCCTCAAACATTTCTTCAACTGGGATACATGAAAGACATTGAAGACTGATCTTAACTCATAAGGTAGCTCCAACCGATATGCCACGTTTCCTTTTCTTGCAACAATACGATAAGGACCTACGAATCTAGGTGCTAACTTCCTTTTAACTCCAAAGCGTTGCGCTCTCTTCATTGGGAACACCTTTAGATATGCAAAATCACCAACTCTGAATTTCAAAGGATCCTTACGCTTGTCGGATAGCTTTTCTCGACGGGCTTGAGCTGTGGCTAGATGTTGTTGCACTATTCTAACC
Source organism: Hyparrhenia diplandra (assembly GCA_015847255.1). Taxonomy (NCBI): domain Eukaryota; kingdom Viridiplantae; phylum Streptophyta; class Magnoliopsida; order Poales; family Poaceae; genus Hyparrhenia; species Hyparrhenia diplandra. The sequence goes on along the minus strand of JADLZK010010753.1, from coordinate 251,461 downwards.
TTCTGTTCTGCTTCCTCAACGAAGTCGATTCCGTAATAGGTTCTATCTCCTGTTTCTACCCAATTCCAAGGTGTTCTACATTTTCTACCATACAAAGCTTCAAATGGTGCCATCTTGATGCTTGCTTGATAACCGTTGTTGTAGGGAACTCTGCAAATGGAAGCCATTTATCCCATGGGCCTTTAGTAGATAAGACACATGCTCTCAACATGTCTTCTAGAATGTGGTTCACTTGTTCGGTTGGTCCAAAGAAGCTTTGCGGTTGGTATGATGAGCTATGAAGTAGTTTTGTGTCTAAGGCTTTTTGTAAGCACTCCCAAAATCTGTCAGTCCATTTAGATCCTCGTTCAGACACTATGGATTTGGGTACTCCATGCAGATGAAATAACTGAGAAATGTAGATCTCTGCATACTGGTGAGGTTCATAGCTAATGCTGACAGGAATGAAATGGGCTACCTTGGTTAGTCTATCCACAATTACCCAAATAGTATCAAATCCTTTATGCGGGTACGTGGAAGTCCAACAATGAGATCCATAGTGATGTTATCCCATTTCCCATCAGAGGTGGGCAAAGGTTGTAGCAATCCGGCAGGTTTCATGTGAATGGCCTTGACTCTACAACAATTATCACACTTGGCTATATGAGCTGCAATTTCTTTCCTCATCTTGGTCCACCAAAAGCGTGATCTCAAATCTCTATACATCTTGTTACCGCCTAGATGGTTAGATAAGGTAGACGAATGTGTTTCTGTCAAGATTTGGTCTCTAAGTTCCTTATCCTTGAGTACAACAAGACGATTATCATACCATAAAACCTCATTCTCATCAATTCTGAAATGTTCACTTGATTCTTTCTCGAGTTTCTTCTTAATGGAGATACCTTTTATCTGATTTCTGCCCTTTGACTACCCTCTCTTCTAGAGAATGTTGCACTTGTATGTTATACAAAACTACGGGGTGCATTAAACTAAACTTTTCTTCCGACAATGGTTTCTCAATAGTACCATATGCCTTCAGGCTCAAGGCATCTGCGACGACATTCGCCTTGCCCGGATGGTTATGTACCTCCAAATTATAATCCTTAATCAATTCTAGCCGTCTTCGTTGCCTCATGTTCAGCTGATCTTGGGTAAATATATACTTCAGGCTCTTGTCATCCGTGTAAACATGGCACACATTTCCCAGCAGATAATGTCGCCAAATCTTCAAAGCATGTACGACGGCTGCTAACTCCAATTCATGTGTGGGGTAATTTACTTCGTGTTTGCGTAATTCTCGTGATGCATAGGCAATCACTCTTCCTTCTTGCATGAGTACACATCCTAGACCTGTACCACATGCATCGCAAAACACATCAAAAGGTTTCTCTATATCTGGTTGTGCAAGCACGGAGCGGTTGTTAACAACTCTCATAATGTATGAAAAGTCTGTCTCACACTCCTGTGTCCACACAAACTTCTCATCTTTCTGCAATAACCTTGTCATAGGCTTGGCGATCTTAGAAAAGTCGGGTATGAACCGACGATAATACCCGGCTAAACCAAGAAAACTCAATCTCTCAGAATGAGGGTCGGCGCCTTCCAATCCATGACTTCTTGAACCTTACTTCGATCTACTGAAATTCCATCTTCTGATAGTACATGTCCAAGAAATTGTACCTTCTTTAACCAAAACTCACATTTGCTAAACTTAGCATAAAGCTTGTGTTCTCTCGAGCCCGGCTAACACTATTCCGAGATGCGCCGCATGCTCTTCTTTATTCTCCGAGTATACCAAAATGTCATCGATAAACACGACCACCTAATTTGTCTAACTCGGGCATGAATACCGAATTCATTAGGCACATAAAATGAGTGGAGCATTTGTCAAGCCAAAGGACATGACAAGATACTCATACAACCCATATTTGGTTGAGAAAGCAGTCTTCGATATCTTGTGGTCTGATCTTAATTTGATGATAGCCCGAACGAAGATCGATCTTGAGAAAACCTTGGCTTTTGACAACCGATCAAAGAGAATGTCAATGCGTGGCAAAGGGTACTTGTTCTTGATCTGCCACCGCATTGAGGGGTCGGTAATCCACACACATCCTCAAAGATTGGTCCTTCTTTTTCACAAAGAGAGCAGGACATCCCCATGGTGATGAACTTGGTCTAATCAAACCCTTATCTAGCAATTCCTGAATTTGAACTTTCAACTCGGCCAATTCATGAGGTGGCATCCTATAGGGCCTTCGAGATTGGGGCTGTTCCTGGCAAAAGCTCTATGGCAAACTCTACATCTCTATCTGGTGGTAAGCCTGGCAAGTCTTCTGAAAAAACATCAGGAAACTCGCATACCACTGGTATATCCGAGATTCTAGTAACTTGTAGAGCAGTTGAGACACGGTTTAGATTGGGTGTTTGGGGAAGAATGATCTGATGTTCCTTTCCATCACGGGGATCTTTCAAAAGGATTACCCTAGACAGTGTTGGTATTTGTTAACCTACAGAATATAATCCGCAGTTTAACGGATACCGGTGAGCACTTCACCCTGAATAGGGCTTTAAATATCGAATCCACGGGAGAAGGTGAGAGAGTATGTCGAGGTGTATAGCTAAATCCAGAGTGGCTATAAAACTAGATTAAAAGAGAGGTAAGGAGTTCTAGTAGGAAGGTCTTGTTCTCACTTCAAGTAAATCATTTGCACATTGTTCTTAAGAGGGGTTGTCATGAAGAAACTCTTAATAAAGGGAATCTACGCTAACAACGCAGGGGCTCCTACGATTTCTATAAACGGGGCGGGCATACAAAGGACTCAATGGCGCCCACCACCACCACGAACAACCTTAACGGTTGGTGTTTCACCCCTCGCTTATAGAAGGTATTCGTAATAAGCTAGTCAATCTAAGCACCACGCTTACATTAATCTAACAACTTCAATTCAAGAGCGACGGGAATCAAAGTAATCTTATCAAAGAAATACGAACCTTAAGAACAATAGAGACAATACCACTTACTCGAATGGAAGTCGAACAATCCACAAGATCTCGTAGTCGTGCTCCAACGGCACCAACTCCGTGAGGAAGAAGAAGATGGAGGCGCCGACAGCTCCGTGCCTTCCTTCAACTCCGCCTCAACCGCGCTCTAATTCTCTCAACTTGAAGCTCTACTCTCAACTCTAATCTAAGGCTTCTAGTTCTACATCTTGTCTAATCTTCTACTTCTAGTTCTTGAACTAGAGCTAAAACCGTCGACTAGAGCCGGATCTGATCCGATATGATCATGAGTTGATCCGAGATGATTGAAACCAGGGGGCCCGGGGGCTTGCTTATATAGTCGGGAGGAGGTACGCCGTCTTGGACTCGAACTCTTCCCGTCGCCGTCGGATCAAACCGACATTAATCATGCGCTTTAGATTGCATCTTAGAGGCGGTGGAAGAACATTCGAAGCGTGGCTTGCTTGGACCGGGGGCAGGCCGAGCGGCCTAACGGGAGGAGGCGGCGGCCCGGGGTGGGTCCCACCACGGGTCCCGCGACGCCGTCCCGGCTTCCGGAGTCTTCTAGATGATGTTTTCTTGGGTGTTAAGTTTCGCTCACGCCGGGGCGTATTCCGAGCCTTCTAGACTTCGTTCCGGAGTTGGATTATGCGTTCACAATTCCGTCGTTTTCTGTTAAGTCCCCGCAAATCACAACTTTACCAAAACTCATGGAAATCATTAGTATAAACCCCTAATAAGATTATCTATTTATATTTTAGTCCTTTTCCATGTTTAGTTGACAATTAAAAGTATACGTTAACATGTGTCAACAAACTCCCCACACTTAGGCTTTTACTGTCCTCGATAAAAGGATGGTCTAACTTTAATGTAACCGTAGAGACAAAGAATGGATCATAATTATACTCCGTGGTCATATCTCGCACTTTGGGATATCCGAGCATGAAATGGTTAGAAACAGATCACCTTAAATTCTTAAACCAAGTCACTTGGAGAGATTTTGCATAAGTTTTAAAAAGAAAACATAGCTCTACTTACTCCTTTGTGACACTCTCAAGTCTCTCAAAATATATTATATCCTCACAGTTCATTTGTTATATCATATGTGGAGCTTAAGAACATGTAGCACACTTGCCTTGTATTTATTGCTAAGTCAACTGTGGATCCATGGAGATAGATGTCATAAGTCATAGATCAAGATGTGCATGTGAATCAAGATTATTATTACCACTTTGCTCTCTCTAGTTGAAAATCGTCTATCTCCCTTTTGGAACATTTATATTTATTTATTTATTTTCCAAGCGAGGTAACCAGCTATTTAGTGGAGAGGTGGGTTCTACTCACCCTCGGACACTTGTCCATTTTTACTCTCTTATTTATTAGAGAAGTGGGCCCTACTCACCCTCGGACACTTGTCCATTATTCTTCTCTTCATTTTTGCCTTTTTCTTTTTTTTTTGAGAGGGGGTTCTTCTGACCCGTAGAACACTTGCTCATTTTCTCCTCTCTCTCACTTTTCTCTCCACTCTTAGAATTTTGAACATTTGGCTTTTTCATAGCTGTACCTTTTTCAACAATTAAAATTATGGGAGATAGAGATTAAAACTTTTTAGAGCATGGATACTTTAGTGAAAGCAGTGTATGTGATCTTGATCTTAGACTTTAGACAAATTTCAACATGGGTCGTGGTTTTGACAGAGCTCAACACAAGAAAGCAACAATTAATTAGATATATCTTTAATGATTGCTACGGCTCTATTAGGATGTATCATTGATCACAAAGGAGAAGCATAACTAATGATTTTAATATTTTGAAATAAATAACTCTCCAAAGACAAGATAAAAGAAAGAGGATCTCATTATTCTAACTTTATTATTTCTCATGTTTTAAGCAATTAAAGCATCCCAACAAGTGACAGTATATGTAGGAATTTTAATCATGCAAAACTTTGTTCATGGGTTAACAAGACATCTTTTTCATATAGGGAAAACATACCATAACAGAAAAGACTTATTTCAATTCGAACGGAAAGTAATTTGCGAAAATTGAAAAGTTTTAGGAAGCAAACCGAGCGGTGGATCTAAGGGGCCTACGTGGGACCGGCAGGGGGGCGGTCGGCCCGTATATGGGCCGGTCGGCCTCCCACTGACCGTGTCGGGGCGCGGTTCATCGTCTTGAGTCGATGGTTTCGTCTTGGTTCCGAATTTCTTGATTTTGGTCGCTAAGAATTCTGTTGGGTCATCGAGGATCTCCCCACACTTATTTTCTGTTATCTTGCATACAAAGCATGGTGGAGACAAAAACATATCCGAAATATATGGAGAATAATTGACTCAACTTGTGGATGACTTCCATAAGAGCAACTTATTATATAATTCTGAATCCTAATATTTAATAGTAAACTAATTTTGACTAAACCGAACTAAACAAATTAATCGAACTAACTTTTATAACTCACACGCTAAGACTCATTAACTCGTATATAATAACTAGCTAATATTAAAAAGGTAAAGTAGCAATACTTATCGTGATAACTGGGGTGCTCTCCCCCAAACCGATCTTGAAGTAGTCCTTTCGTTCGTCCTTGGAATTCGTTTGCCTCATGGGTTCTCCTTAAATGTTCTCCCCGCAAATATCAATTCCGCATATACCCGAAGAAACAAATTCTAGGAACATATTGTGAGCCTTCATGTGCTCACGTATTTTTGATTTTTCTCAGAAAACCGTGGACCTTCATGTGCCCACATATTTTTTTAGGAATTTTTCTATAAAAGTGTGGACCTTCATGTGTCCACATATATATATATATATATATTTTTAAATTTTCCTATGCAAAAGAATGATGATGCAAAAACATATGAATGCAATATTTTTGGATTTTTATTTTTATGCCGCCACAACAAGGAGTACTTGCATGGGGCTTAAAGAAACCGATGCGTAAAAGCAAAGAAACATATTTTTATGATTTTTATGCAGGAAAGTAAATATGCTAAAGGAAATATGCTAATTTAAATATGCCGTGTAGAAAATAAATATGTAAATAAATACCGAAGTTACCTCTTGGTGAGAATTTTGAGTACTTACTCCCATGGCGCGCGTCATCGATGGCATCTCGTCGGAATGTCGTGGTCCGAAATGGTGCCTTCAATGATCTCAACGAGTGGCGTAGATGAGGTGGCCGATGGAGATGGTGTTTGTTCGGGTTGATGACGCGGGTAGTGGTAGGTCTTCCGAAGGTGTACTCTTGACGCCCTCTTCGCAGGGTGATGCTTCTTTCTTTTTCCATGTTGCTTCTTCGGAGGAGACCTTTCTTGGAGTGGCAGGTGCTGAGTGTTCAGTTGGTCGGGGCCGAGCGAACTTCTTTAATCTTTCTTAATGTCTTCCTTGTTCGTCAACTCCGTTCCAACCGGTCTTGTAATTTTTAGCAAAACGTCTCCGCGTCTTGTTCTTCTTGGGTCTTGTGGTGAGGTAGGCAATAGTGGTGGTGTAAGGCCCTCTTGATGGAGTATGGGGATGATGTTAACCCATTACTCTTGTCAAGTGGTCTACACCTCCATCATGTCGTGCTCACTTTGATCTTCCTTGGTCACTCCTCAAGTGCATCATCCGATCTTAATAGCCACTTGGTGATGGCGTTGCCCATGTTCTTCGCCGATTCAAATTTGCTTGAAGGAAGATTGGATGGTGGCAAAATGGCGGCGTCTTGTTTAGTGTGCATATTTGTAGGTCGGGGACTTCCACTTGTAGGAATTGGGGAAGTAAGACTTCTCCTCTTATTAAGAAAAGTGAGTCCTATTTGCAAAGACAAGGTAGAGATCAAGTGCATGGGCTCATTGGTGGGAAAACACCATCGTAACCAAAATTTCATTTACTTTTACTCTAACCTTGTGGGCACATTGAACAAGATAAAGATAATGTATAAGTTCATTTATGACAAGGGTGGTAAGATCAGAAGATAAATCTAGTATGTAAATATTTTTAGCAAAATAATGAGCGAACAAGAAAGTGATGCTAGAAACAGTTTTTAAAAAAGCTAACATGTCGAAGTTAACAAGATTGAATCATGTGAAACTATAACTCTAGCATGTTTGACTTTTCATTTATGAGAATGCCATAGTAAAGAGGAATTAACGACAACTTACCTCAAGGTGTTACCTTTATTATTGGAATATGATGGCGCTATTACACCTTGTGGTGGTCCTTCTCTTCTTCTTGAGTGGCATGTGGAGTGACAGTGCATGTCGGGAGGAAGAGGATGGCTTAATTATCTTCAATGGAATTGGTCTCCCTCCTTGATGCTTCCATCACCCATGAATTCCTCCTTCGAGTGAGTGCTTCGATTGTGGATTTTGTCTTGTGTCACTCTTGCTCTCTTTTTTTTTTTTTTTTATCGGAATTCTTTTATCCATAAGTCATGTCTCACATGTCTTGCTCAATCTCTAGTGAGTTCATCTCGACCTCCCCAAGTTTGTTCAAAGTTTGTTCTCCTTTTTTTTTTTTTTTTTTTACAGGGGTTAGTCCAAAAGATATACCAAAGATCTACTATAGTGTACTATGGTTCAAAAGTCAACCTAGACACCACGTCTAATTTGATTTAGGAAGGCGTTCTAACCTAAGCACCATGCTTAATTTAAAAAAGCCTTTAGAAGAAAGATCACCACACCTTATGGTTTCAGGAATCAAACTAAACACCATGTTTAACTCGAGCCATGAAAACAACTAAGCACCATGCTTAATCTAAAAGGTGTATGAAAATACTTCAAAACCTAAGCATACTATAGCAAACAACGGTAGCATGAAAGCATTACGTAGATTTATTCAAACAGAGATGATAGAGTATGATGAGTGTTTAACAGATCGAGCATGCATAAAGGTAAAGACAACCAAGCTAGTGTAGCAACACGACAATAAATGTTTCTATGTATGTAATTCAACGTTGCATAATGACTGGTTGGACATACCTTGTATTGTCATCCTTCGTTCTTCTTTACTCCAAACCCGGCATGGTCGGTGACAAGAATACCCGAAGGAAAATTTTTATATATGCATATAATGTAGGGGTATATAGTGATATATAAGTCTTTATAGTATTTCCCCTAGAGTGCTTGTTTTAGGACAAAAAGCTCGTCCTTGGGAAACTTTCAAATTATGAATCAAGATGATGAAGTGGTTTCCCTTATATTGCCAGCCTCAAAATTGCAAGTCGTAGGAAAATTCATCAACAACCACCCTTTCTAAATTTTTAAGAAAGAGAGTATGAGGGGGGTTGGAGATCTCATGTGCGGCAAGAATTGAGATGGCAATCAATTTAGGAGTTTTCAAATGAGCATGGACTAGGTGGAAAAGTTCCATTTATGAAGTAGTCTTTATGCTCATTGATGTTCTCCAAAAAATGCGCTCCTTTTGGTCTTCCTTAGATCGTTCATAATATTTTAGGATCGTGAGGAGACGCAAGAAAAGGGCACAAGAGGATTCATTGGGCTCAAGGATGTGGTTAAAGATGGGAAGAATTATCTAATTTGAACATAGAAAGAGAGAGACAGGAGTGGCTTCTTGATGGCTTTGCTCTCTTCCTATGGCATGATTAGATATGCCATCCTTGAGGTTCCCCCAATGTTCTTGCGTAGCAATAAAGGTGCTTTCTAAGAGATTATCTCAAAAGAGGTTTGGATTATATATGGTCTCTTGTGAAGCTGGAAGTTCATGAAACTCATCATCTAAAGAGATATCCAAGGGTTGAATTTCTTCTCCCCTTAAAGGTTTTTAGCGCATTGATGGTTTGGGGTCGATAGCTAAGTCTTGGGATTGGAGTGATGGTGATATAGCTATCAGAACTTCTATTTTTTTTTCGGCTGGAGGATGATTCTTCTTCCTTTGGGTGGTCATAAAGAATGCTAGTATATGGGTTTCACCCGCTGAGTTCGTCAAAGCAAACCTTGCTTAAAAAGGGAAAGAAAAGGTTCCTCCAAAAACTGCATGATGATCATGCGCACAACACTTTCATGATGTCGGCAAAGACTCCTACCATAGAAGATATGATCCTGCTTCTCACTCCTGAGAAGTATTGCTTCATGATCATTTTGATCAACCGTAGGCGTAGCTAATGGCCAGATGTAAGGATGAGATCTAAGGATTCTAGTGGCCAGAGCTTCCGCTTAAGGGTGCAGTATAAGATAGATAAATATGGAATCAATTGATCCCACGAAGATAGGAAAAGATGAGAAGATAGAATAAAAGAAAAAGATAAAAGTATAATACAAGATTTAGCTATAGTTTTTCAACGTGGTCTCAAACCGTTCTCCCCGGCAACGGCGCCAGAAATGCTTGTTGGTATTTGTTAACCTACAGGAATATAATCCGCAAGCGAACGGATACCGGTGAGCACTTCACCCGGGAATAGGGCTTTAAATATCGAATCCACAGGGAGAAGGTGAGAGAGTATGTCGAGGTGTATAGCTAAATCCAGAGTGGCTATAAAACTAGATTAAAAGAGAGGTAAGGAGTTCTAGTAGGAAGGTCTTGTTCTCACTTCAAGTAAATCATTTGCACATTGTTCTTAAGAGGGGTTGTCATGAAGAAACTCTTAATAAAGGGAATCTACGCTAACAATGCGGGGGGCTCCTACGATTTCTATAAACGGGGCGGGGCATACAAAGGACTCAATGGCGCATTGTCACCACCACGAACGACCTTAACGGTTGGTGTTTCACCCCGGCTTATAGAAGGTATTCGTAATAAGCTAGTCAATCTAAGCACCACGCTTACATTAATCTAACAACTTCAATTCAAGAGCGACAGGAATCAAAGTAATCTTATCAAAGAAATACGAACCTTAAGAACAATAGAGACAATACCACTTACTCGAATGGAAGTCGAACAATCCACAAGATCTCGAGTCGTGCTCCAACGGCACCAACTCCCAGAGGAAGAAGAAGATGGAGGCGCCGACAGCTCCGGGCCTTCCTTCAACTCCGCCTCAACCGCGCTCTAATTCTCTCAACTTGAAGCTCTACTCTCAACTCTAATCTAAGGCTTCTAGTTCTACATCTTGTCTAATCTTCTACTTCTAGTTCTTGAACTAGAGCTAAAACCGTCGACTAGAGCTGGATCGATCTGATATGATCATGAGTTGATCTTGAGATGATTGAAACCAGGGGCCTGGGGGCTTGCTTATATAGTCGGGAGGAGGTACGCCGTCTTGGACTCGAACTCTTCCCGTCGTCGTCGGATCAAACCGACATTAATCATGCGGTTTAGATTGCATCTTAGAGGCGGTGGAAGAACATTCTGGAAGCGTGGCTTGCTTGGACCAGGGGGCAGGCCGAGCGGCCTAACAGGGAGGCCGGCCGGCCCAGGGTGGGTCCCACCACTGGGTCCCGCCGACGCGTCCCCGGCTTCCGGAGTCTTCTAGATGATGTTTTCTTGGGTGTTAAGTTTCGTTCTCACGTCGGGCGTATTCCAGAGCCTTCTAGACTTCGTTCCGGAGTTGGATTGCGTTACGAATTCCGTCGTTTTCCTGTTAAGTCCCTGCAAATCACAACTTTACCAAAACTCATGGAAATCATTAGTATAAACCCCTAATAAGATTATCTATTTATATTTTAGTCCTTTTCCATGTTTAGTTGACAATTAAAAGTATACGTTAACATGTGTCAACAACAGGGTGTCTATAATTACTCCCCATGTCTTCATCCAATTCATTCCCGAATGACATCCAAACACAATCCCGGCAACACTATTAGGGAAGTCACGATCTCTAAATCTCCAACTTTAATTTGTACATTTCGGACAGCCCTCCTGGTAAGTTGATCAGCTCCTGCTAAGCTAATACGATAACCATAACTCAAATCCGATATCTGCTCATTATGTTCTTGGGCAAAAGCTTCGCTCATAAAAGAATGAGACAATCCCGAGTCAAACAATACAACAGCCTGGTGATTGTTGACTAGGCAAGTACCAGCAGTTACAGACTCTCCTTCTGGACTCTCTTCAATGTTGGTGGAGTGAACCCGTCCAATCTTCCCCGCCCGTAGGGTTGGTTACTCTTCGGTTGTGGGCAAAACCTAGAAAAATGTCCTGGCGTCCCACAATTATAACACTTGTTGCGAGTAGAAGCACTATCAATACCATCTGTCTTTGCTCCCAAAGTAGGGGTAACAAGAGCCCTCCTGTAGCGAGGATTCTCAAACTGTGGCTCCTCTTGCAGTGGTGCATCTGGATGGGGATAGCTTGGAGGATAAACTACTAGAACCTTGTTCTGACTCGAACTAGTTTCCATTGGTCTCTTCTTGCTCTTGGCAAACAAAGATATGCGTTGTTGCTCTCCTCCCGCAACAAGCGATCCATCGACAAACTCATTGAAGCTCGTTCAAGCGGGGCTCCAATAGTCTTCTGCATCTTGAGATTAAGCCCTCTTCTAAAGCTTGCTATTTTCTTCTCTTCAGTATCCACCATATGTGGTGCATATCGTGACAAACGATTGAAGTCTTCAAGGTATTTGGTGATGGTCTTGTCATCTTGATTGAGCTTGATAAATTACGCCAATTTCATAGCAATCACACTAGGGTGAATATAAGCTTCACGGAAAGTTGCCGTGAACATATCCCGTAATAGAAGTATTAGCCGGGTAGGTGGCGCGATGATTTCTCCACCAAATTCCTACGGGCCCTTCAAGCAAATGAGCGGCAAAATCAGCCTTCTCGCACCTCGCTTAATTCCAACAATCTGAACTTTTCCTCCACCGAAACCATCCATTCTTCGGCCTTCTTGGGTTCACTTTCGAATGTGTGAACTTAGGTGGATCGGTTCCCTTGAATTCTTTGTATGATCGAGCCTATCTTCAACATTATTGTTTTGGTTTCCACCTCCACCCCAGGCCGTGTTGCGCGAGATGTTGCCCAACTCACCCGCACACTCGTCAAAGAACCGCCCCGGGTTGATAGGCGGTGGTGGTGGCGGTTGGTTGCTCCCTCCAAAGCACCTGAAAGCATGTTTTAACCATCTGCATAATCCAACCAATAAAATTCTCAGATGATGTTGACATAGTGTAAATGCATCGAATTTAAAGTTACGCAGAATTTATTGCGATAATAAATTCATTCAACAAATAAAGGTAACCATAAATCCAATGGCATCACACCCATCATCACAATAATCATGGTTGATACGGATTATGTAGCAAATCAACTTCTCCATACAATGTATGCGTAATCCAAGGTTCGATATAGTCACCATGACTGTAACATCGAAATCACGCACATTGCTTCACCAAATGGAACTCTTCCATTAAACTCATCAAGGGCTCAATTAAATCTGTCGTCTGATTACTTCAAGGTCTTCGGTGCTGATAGTCTCTTGCCAAAATAGGAACACTAAGGGTAGGAATAGGTACCTGGCGACTGGTGATAAGCTTGTATCTCCTATGATAGGGCATACTAGCTAATATCTAGCGAAATCAAGAGGGATGGACGGCAGCAACGAAACTCGGTGGGACAATAGGGCATTTCTAACGTCCTTGTTGATGTCATCTCCTCACTGAGCTACATCTCTAACTTCTGCAAATTGGGGTTATATGCCTTCATCATCTTCTTCTTTCTGTTGGCAAGTGACGAACAACGGTCCATTCTGATGCAACAGGAAGTAGTTGTCTCAAGCAAAGCCTCGATTGTTCCAACATCCAAACTTATTTAGGGTACAGCCTAAAGCATTGTGGGCAACTTCTTTAGGTGGTATCTCGTATTCGGTGATATTCCAACTTCTCCAAACAGAGCTGTAAGGTAGGACAGGGATGAAAAGATTAATTCTAGTGGCGATCCAAGCTGCCTACGGTACGGTGATCTATGGTTTGGGGTCTCTATATTGTCTGGCTGCTTAAACACCTACACTATCGTGGGTATGCGAAACAACTTGTCTCTAATGGTACTATTGCTGATCCAGGGATGAAAGAGCCAATTGTAACAGATTTGGAAGATTGTGTGAGATTGAGAACGAGATGGGTCAGTTTCAACAAACGGGACAAGTACTTACTAAAGGGAAGAGACAGGAATAAGGGTAAGACAAGAAATACTTTTATTTCATTTTATTGATGCGAATGCATGAATGGCATGATGCATGAGCGTATCTTACGTCCTCATAGAATAGGAAAGATAAGATACTACTCGTATAAATGGTGGCACATCTAACGTTCTCTCAAAAAGAAAACAAACAGCAACTAGTCGATCTACACGTTTTGCGTAGTTAGTGTACCTGCAGTTTCATTTCAGCCCACAATATATTTATGCAATGCATGAATTTAAATTGCATATACTTGCTTTGTCGTCCACCCGATGGCATCGCATACCATGCGGAAAAAGCACATTTTACACCCGGCACACCCGTGTACCCATACACAAGTCTACAGGGGCACTACCCGACCATGGAGCTCTCAAAACATTTTATTTTTACCCCCTAGATCGGCAGTTGTCCGATCATGCTCTCACAACTCACACCTTACCTTGGGCGTAGAGACATTGAACATCATTTACCTGGGGCGTAGAGGTATTTCGATCTATACATGACTACTCAAGTGAGTAGCCCCGTACTACTAGCCGCACGGCAACCAAGCACAAACAACAAAATATGATGCATAAACCCATCCCAAGTTAGTAAAGCCACCGATCGTCCTTAATTGGGCATAAGGGTATGACCATGGCACTATTAATTTGGCAATCTTTTACTCACACCACTGAAAAGATTTTGTTTCAGTAAAATTTTCACAAAAGATTAGTGGTTCATTTTAATTTTAATACCGGATCGGATTGTTAAGTACTTGAACTAAGCTCGATGCCACCAGATGAGAGACGACCAATTTATAAGAAATCAAGTATAATTCTCAATTACCGAAGCAATCGCAGGTCTACACTTGAGTCCATATAAACCCGGTATTCGGAAATCTCGAGTGATTTCAAACTCATCAACAATACAACCAAGATCGTTGAGCTCGATAGTTCCAATCTGCGGTATCTCAAACCAAATTCAATATATATTAATCGAGTGTGATGTACACATTTATTTCAAAGTAATTCAGAGTGCGGAAGCAATAGCTTTCGAAAACAAATTAGTTGTACAAATGAAATAAAATAAGATAGTGCCAATAATATGTCACCCCCTGTAATAGCAAGAGATAGGGAAGTATGGAGACCGCCATGCCCTAGGCATTATTCTTCAACCACAAGACACATCACAATTGGATCAATCATGCTAGACGGAGTCACCCAACATCGGAATTAACCCGTGAGTACTCAATTGTACTCCGCAAGACTTACCCGTCTTAAACCGTAAAATAAGGAAAAAGACTCCAAGGATTATGCTTGGCTTTATCCGGAGTCGGGCCGACTCACATTTAATTTCGAGAAAATAAGGTTGATTAGTGTGCCTACACATACTAATCAGGTTCTTCCAAGTTAAAAGGTTATTATTATATACATAACCATAAGTCCTGTATAGTCAAGATTAAAGGCATATGCTCAGCGATATATATATAACAAGATAAGTAACTTGATCAACATTTTAACATCAAGAGCATGAATAAGAATAACCATTATTGTGATATTAGACTACGATGCCGTGGGCGCAACCCGGGTTCTTACTAACCGGGAGAGATGGCGATTCGAATCGATTTGCAAACCAACCGGGCGAATACCATCATAAACCCGGGACTTCCCCGTCGAGGAGTCCCGGATCACTCCCAAGACGTTAGGGGGACGTAAGTCTCGGACACTGGCCGGCAACCCCCTCCTCTCGAGCCACCAAGTGAGCGGGCAACAAGTACGACCCCTCGTGCGCATCTTCTTGTGCCCAATCTAACCCAACCGACCACGCCAAGGAGGGACGTTAAGCGTCATGTGTACCGCCCCTAGCATTCTCACGAGCCAGGGCTCACGACCCGGCGGAGCCTACTATATGAACAGTACGCTCAACTTCCGACCACATTCCGACAAAGTGAGAGTCCTTAATCGATCAGTGGAAGACCAAAATATCCACCCAATCTAAGCATGTTTTATTAACCAAGTTCTCAGCAGAAGACTTGTTAGTCACCCATGTGACTAACCACAAACATCCTCTCAGTGACCGGAAATCACTATCTACTGCAATCATTATAATTGAGCATTTTAACCTAGACTCTGCTAATAGGATAGGGTAACAACTTCAGCAAGGATATCTGTGCATCAACGGTTTCAACCATAACCTATACTTAATGTAGCATTCATAAAAGGACTCAACAAATTAATTGAGAAAGCATAGGAAAGTTCAGCATGCACCGGGGCTTGCCTTCGAAAAAAAGTAGTAGGAAGAAGAAGTCGGGGCACTCTGAAGCTTGATGAACGGTCCTCCTTCTCCGTGTGGTCTTTTGGCTGCACTCCGAGATGAAGAAGGTTGGCCTCCCGCTCCTTGATCTCCTCCCGAACTAACTCCTCCGATCCCGATATGCATGCATATGCAAGACCGATTAATACCGATGCACGTAAACATGCTTGTATATAAATAAAATGGAAAGATGGATGAATGCATCATGATGTATGATACTAGTAAGTGCATATCTCCTCTGCAGGCACACAATTATAAGTACACAAGAAACCCTAATAACATACACCAAGCAAACACCCTATTTCACTAATGCACTGAAAATAGCAGCTAGACATGCTGTTACTAAAACAGTCACACAGGGAGTTCTATAACTCCAAATGCAGCAAACAAATACTCGTTGGAAAGCTAACAAAATTATCTACAAAACATTCCATACACTCCTGACCTAATTCTAACATCTACAGCCTCGAAAACAGCAAAAAAATAGGCTCTTCTTTCACCTAACAAGCAACATGCAACACTTATAACTTGCAAACTAAACATGCAACTCTTCTCAAACTTGAACAGCAAGTAAACAAGGTTATAATCTACCTAATAAACCTACTGGTCAAGACAAAAGATAATCTAAAGCACACAAAATGACATGCCCTAGCAATCACTACACATGCACACTATAAATCATATAAATGCTAGGAATAAAAATCTGTCAAACTGCCAAGATTATCCAACCAAGCATACCAACAGGTCCTATTCATGCTAAGAACATACAATAAAAATACCAACACACATTACCCTACTTTAAACATGTATTTCTAGGGCATTTTCTATGCAACACAAATATGATAAATATGCAACCACATTAGAAAATTCTACAAAAATTACCAGAGCATCCTACTGGTCTAACATGCCTACCATAAACATTTCATGGCCAACTCATGCACATACTGTCCTATACAAAAATGGCATGGTAACACTAAAACTAGGCATGAAAATACTTTGTACTATGAAATGTACGAAACTGACTAACCATGAACATGAAAAGCTACATCACAGTAACAAATGCATGTACAAAAATTATCTTGGCAAAAACCCTAGAAATTATTTTTCTATGAATTTCCAAAGAAGGCATGGTAAATAGCACATAAATCAAAAATCACACTTTTACCACAGAACATAGCATGTATGATTTTTTTCCTGAGCTATAAATCCAAAAACATGAACATTTCACATAGGACCCACTATTTTATCATGCACCAAGAATTAGATATGCATTTCCCTATTTACATGGCAATTAAAGCAATAAATCTAAATAAATATAAAAGCTACCAGAAAATCTAATCTCATATTTTTATATCATAGAGCAGAGCATAACAAACACTACAAAATTTGTTTCACTCAAAACCGAGCTAAAATGAGTGAGATATGATTTTTCTAAGGCATGCATAGCAATCTGGAAAGTAAAAACATAAAAGAAAATTGCCCTGACAGGCGGGGCCCGCTTGTCAGCGGCCCGAAGCAGGGGACGGCGGCGCTGTGGGCGGCGAAGCGGCTGATCTCCGCCGTCGGTGGGTCTCCGGCGACATTGGGCACATGTATGGCTTCGTCTCGACGAGATCTACCGTTGGTACTCTTTCCCCAAGCTATGGTGGCCCGTGGCGGGTCGACGGCGGCGGTGGCGGGAATGACGTCCATAGCGTCGAGCGCGGTCGGGCGCTGTCGAGACAAGGAGGGCCAGCCACGGTTTCTCCTTCTCTTTTTTGAAATAAAACCCTAATGCAAACTGCTTTTGCACCGCGTGCGTCGAGATACGTGCCGAATCAAATCGAAAACCGTAATTGAAACGAAATGTTCCTCATGAAATTCTGAGCAAAACACCTATACAAAGTTTCTCCAAACTCGGCCTCGATTTGAAACTACGATAGGTCGAAGCAAAACTACTCAGGCGGTCAAACAAACCCTAATTCAAACAAACTTCGAATTTTCGAACATGATCCACTCAAAATCTTGGAACCGGCCTATGACATCTTTTTGTTCTACATAAAATTAGCTACACAAGTCATGAAGGGTGCACACACATGCAAGGTCTCTAGCTAGGACTTTTGAACGAAAAGAGATAAATTACTTTCAAATTCAAACAAGGTCAAACCAAGTCAAATTATCATTATAAATTCTAATTAGCAAACATGACCAACATGATTCATGCTCTAAAACATCCTATGAATATCACTAAGAGTAAATAAAGAGTAAACAACTAATTATGCAGACATTTCACACATAAAATGACGAGGCAAAGCATAACAAGCAATTTGAATGCATCTAATCACTCAAATGACATCTATCATTTCATGTGCATGATTGTATGTGACTAAATGATGATTATGCCCATGAAATGCAGATGCTAATGCCATGCTTAAAACCAAGTTGTTACAAATGTAGATGCTTGAGGCGTTGTGCCGTGGCGGCGGCAGCGCTTTACGTCGTCGTGATTCGCTCCGGACCCGTGTCCGGCAACTCCTCCGCGAAAGGGGAGTAGCGGAAGTGGGCGAGCTTCTCACATTTGCGGCGCATGCTCATGCGCATGCAAAGAACAGATGGCTAGGAAGCTGTACTTGCCGGGCGGAGCTCCCGCTCCGCGAAAAGTGGTTGCTTATGGTAGTAGTGGAAGGCTAGGAACGAGGTCGGCGTTGACTTGCACATGCGGATGGCGGAGAGGGATGGCCGAGCCATGGCGGGTGGGGAGTAGCTGTTGGTGTTGGTGGAGGGTGAGGTGGATCCGAGGAATGTGCTCCGCTTCGGTGGGACAAAGGCGCCGGGTCGCCCGGCATCCATGGCGGGTAGCGACAGAAGAAGCGGAGAGCGAGGCCGTAAAAAAGGTGAACGATTTGGCGGGTGAAAGTCATACAACATGGTGAAGGAGGAAGATAGAAGGCATCGATGGCGAGGCGGATGGGAGTTCGGCGCAAGGCTGCGAAGATCAATGGGGATTGGAGCCACCCCGCTTTGCTTCTTCACCGGTGGAATCGAAAAGGAACAACAAGCAGAGACTACTGATTCGGGCAAGGTGGGGATCGATTTGAAGCGCAGAGCATGGGGATTCGGGATGGTGAAGGCTTGTGGGTCGATCACGGAAGGGACCCTGTCTTTTAGGTGAAAGTTGACAAGAGTGGGATGGATTTGAAGGTAGAGAGACGGGGATTCGTGGATCGGGTGGGGTTTGGTCGGATTATCGATGAGAGGATTGAAGATCCGTGGGGATTAGAGGAAGCGTATAGGGGACGGCATATCGCCACAAGCCACGAAGGGCACAAGCACACGACACCTGCTCTCTCTCTCGAAAAAATCTTTTAGCTATGATGCTAGCAAGAACCACCAATAGCCTTCAATTCAATCAATCAGGCGGCGATTAGGGCTGCAACCACCAACCGGGCGCCGAGACAAGCCCGACCACCAACCTTGCGAGCTCGAGCTAGCGCCAACCTCGGGCCCTAATCCGCACCGATCAAGCGCGATTGCTTCCTGGGATCCAATGAGAGCATCGGGATGGCGTCGCGCATGGAGCTGCTCGAGGAAGGGAGAGGGAGGAGGTGGGGGGCGGCGAGGCGAGAGGGGGCAGGGCGGGGCAGCCAGCCCCGGTGCGGCAAGAATCGATAACGGCTAATAGAACTTTGTACGTTTATACTAATCCATGGCGCTGGGCGAAGCATTATTTAATTGAGGTAATAGTAATATTATTCTGTTGTTCTTTATTATTTTCTGAAATTATAATTATAATATTCATATTGTCTTCCATAAGATTTGTCAGTTTTTTTTTTTTTTTTTTTTGACGGGTGATACCCAGTTTTGTGATGTCAGGCTGGGGATTAGATCTTTCACCTTTCTTTTTTTCTTTCAATAGCTACTCATTTTGTCCTAGATGGAATACAACAGCCAGCACGCTACTAAAGGATGCCTGTATAAGAATGTAGTTCTCAACCTGAAATTCGGTTTGTATATTTTTAAACTTACTTATCAAATTCTCTTTACAAGGACCAATTCAGCAAGCAGCATCGCGAAAGTGTAGGAACCAATATGGCGTGGGGTGAATTAACTATTTCTTTTTGAAGGAAAGGGAAACTACGGCAACCTAGGAGGTTGCCTGAACTTAGGTTGCCTGAACTTTGTTTCAATGAAACAATACACATTTTACACAGTTAGTTACAAGCCAAAAGGCAGAAGAGAAGAGGAAGGAATGAAAAACAGTAAGGAATTGCTAGGCTAGATTACATAGAGAAACGATTTGACCACTGGAGGAGTTTGTGTTTGTCAACTTCTTTGCTACATATGTTGGACCACAGCAGGTGATCAGAATGAACTATTTCTTATTCCATTTGTCACCGAAATTTGAACTGATAACATTACATTGTAGCTTAAGAAATACCTGTAATACCCATCATTCTACAGATGACAACCATTTTTTCTGCGCAAGTGTAGAAGTTTGTTAGTGACATATTCTACCCGAAGAAGACAATTCCAGTTGAAGGCCATTAGGAGAAACTGTATCACTATCAAGATGGTGTGTATTTAGTGCAACTCTTTTTTTCTCATAAGGCAATTCATGGTTATTCTATCTTACTACGATTAAATTTGAATTATTGATTAAATTAGAATTATTCTTGTAGATAATTTTGGAAGCTAATAAGGCTAAACAATAACATGTCTTGCCCTTTATTTGAGAAGTACTTAGACTAGAAATTGCCATTGAACAAAGGTCCGTACAGGTAAGCTAATGCCATCTTATATGTATTTTAGAGAAGCCAGCAGGTAGTAATAAATTAACACAACGTTATGAATATCAGATTGTCAGACCAGATGTGTGGAAACAATAGAGGAGTGTATAGAAGCAGGTTAAGGTACTGCTTTACTATACTTTGCAGTTTCATTCATATTGTTGTAACTTGTGATTTTTTTACTGGAACATTACTTTTGTGGGGCCGTGATAACCAAGAGTTGGGAGGACGAAGCTGCACGGGCAGGAGTTTGGTAGAAGGTGATTTATCTATATTTCCAACTATATGCTACTCTTTTGCTTCGTTTCCAATTTTTCTCTTTAGCTTAGAAATCGGATATAATATAATGATGCTTAATGTAATTGCATTCTAATGATACATTTGGCTATGGATTGTTGTTAACTCAATCTATTGGACTAAAAAGTAGATCACGGTAGGAGAAATTATATGGCATTTAATTGTATGCTAATACAAATATATGGATCAGCAGTTGCTACACTTGAATATGGCAGGGAAACCAAACAGTTCTGCAAGCAGAATGTATGTTGCAGTCGATGTCGTTGCGAAGAGCAGACAATTGGTCGGCAACAGAGCTACAGGTGGCACTTCTCTAAATCAAATCCAGAATTTGTTTTGCTTATTAGATTAGAATAACCAAGAAGATATGAACTTATATAATTCCTTATATCCTATTGTGTAGTTTATATAATAAATTGGCTCAAAAAGTATCATTAATATTCATCCATGGTACATGAATATTTCTCGTAACACGTGCGTGCCGCACGTGCATTTCCACTAGTGATAAACAAATAACTCGAAAGAAGAGTTGGTGGCAGTGCAGCAATTGAAGTTCATGCTAACATTCATTTGTCACTTATCAAATTTGCTCTGATTGCACCATGCGGGTCAATGGGTAGATGCATAACGATGGTGCACTGCCACCAACTCTTGTTTAGAGTTATTTGTTGATTTGTCGCTTTCAACAACAAGACAATTTTCTCTACCTGCTACAATAACAAAAACGCCGTCTTTTGTTGGCTTTGCCTTATAAATGACGTACATGTACTTAGTCTTAACCTGGACGAGATGACCAAACAATAATGCACTTCTAAAAATCACAAACAAACTAAATGCTGTGTCAGATCGGTGTGACCTCTTTGGAGTTTAGCATATATCTTTTGTACTGGTGATTGAGAAACAGTTCTAGTTTTTAAGTAGGTATAATACTGGTTTGTTTGAATTTGTACTATATTTACAGGACGATGGAAGGGCTGCAAGTAGGTCCTAAGAAAATTAAGCTGCTGAGCAGTTGGATTGGTGTGACCTTGGACTAATTTACTACTGGCCGGCTAACTTTGGTGCGTACTGAACAAAGATAGTGGCTGCAACTTGGACCTACCATGTGCTTATTCAGATTCCTTGTGTGACCTCCTAGGAGGTTTACTTCCTTCACTTTTTAAAGTAAATATTTAAAATAAACTAATAATTTTTTAAAAAAAATTGTTGCTTGATTTCCATCAATGATCTCTACTGAAGGTTTCTCAAAAAGAATCTTTACTGAAGGACGTATTGTTTGGGTGTACGTAGCGTAGCGCCTATTAGAAACAGCAGGCTGCAGGTGCAATAATTAACAACTGTTGTTTTATTTAGCAGATTTGGTGCGTACAATTAACAACTGTTGCTTTATTTTGTACTAGAAGGACAAAGAAAAAGGCTGCAACTTTGTCTTGCACTAACAAATGCTTAGTCGATCGGCCGGATTAGTGGGTGTGAGCGTGACCTACTTGTTGAAGCTTTTTTATTTTGTTGATTTGAAAAATGAACTAATCAGCCTGTCCAAACTTGGGACTCATGGATCTAGCCCTATATAAATTGAATCTTCTCCTGAATGCTCTTCACCACTGTATTGTTGCTGAATATTTGTCATGCTTTGTTCATCCACCATGTATCACTGCATATCTAGCTAATGTACTAGTTATGCTTTGCAATTAATTTGTTACTGATCAGTCCATGACTACGGTTGATTCAATTCCACTACTCGCAGGTTTCCTACGCTACCTTGATCCAGCCATGGCAGCCGTCCTGGATGCCTTGGCGCCCTATGTGAAGAAGCTGATCAAAGACATGGCAGAAGAAGAGGTGTCCATGCTGTTGGGAGTCTCTGGCGAGATCGCCAAGCTGGACGGCATCATGGAAAGTCTCCGAGCCTTCGTCTCTGATGCCGAGAGGGAGGCGCATCACTGACCGGAGTGTCCAAAGATGGGTTAACAAACTGAAGGACGCCATGTATGATGCCACTGACATCATGGATCTCTGTCAGTTGGAGGCTGACGAGCACAGGGAACTGGAACTGGGAGCAGGTGGCAACCGGGAGCAGAATCTGCTAGCTTGTTGCCAGCCACTGCTGGTGTGCCTTCAAAACCCCATCGTCAGCCTCATCGCGTGCGGTGGCATACAGAAGATGCAGGATTTCATCCAGAGGTTCCTCTTCTGTCTGCGGAACCCCGTGTTCGCCCATGAGATAGGCAACCGCATCAAGGAACTGAACCAAAGGCTGCACGGGATTTACGAAGAGGCGGGCATGTTCAACTTTGATATCGGCCTCGGTTTTTCAAACCGGGAGCCGAGGAAATTAACCCCTGCAGAGTTATCCAGATACAAGACAATTTCACGTGTCGATGAGTCGGCCATAGTTGGGGAACAGATAGAGAGGGGTAGAAAGGAGCTAGTTCAGGTGCTAACCACAGATGACAGGAATCGCGACCTGAAAGTCGTGTCTATTATTGGCACTGGTGGCATGGGAAAGACTACTCTTGCCCAGAAGATTTTTCAACGATGCAATCATCCAAGAGCACTTCAAGATGAAGACAATATGGCTAAGCATCACTCAGCAGTTTGATGCGGTTGAACTACTGAGGACAGCAATCAAGCATGCTGGGGGAAACCATGGTGGGGAGCAAGACAAGAGCACTCTCACCGACACCCTCATCGACATCCTATCCACTAAGGGCAGGTTTCTATTGGTGATGGATGATGTGTGGAGCCAGAAAGCGTGGAACAACGTGCTTAGGCACCCAGTTAGAATTGCCAGCAAGAAACAACCAGGAAGCCAGGTTCTTGTCACCACGAGATCTGCACACCTACCACAGCAGATGCAAGCCACCCTGCACCAACACCGGGTGACGCCTCTAGGCAATGATGATGCCTGGTCCTTGCTCAAGAAACAGCTGCAGCCTGGTCAGGTTAGTCTGTCCATACTCTATACTACTTGAACACCTGCTTTACTCGTAGAAAGCCTATGAAGTCTTATAGTACAATACAAATCTAAGTATTTTATGATCTAGTTCCCAGCATTGTTTACTCATAGCTAGCTTATGATGAGAGTAGCAAAAGAGACCAGCAACACTATGATGTAGCAGACATAATCAAATTTACTCTCTCGATTCGACGCCTTGTTCTCTCACGAAGTCTATCAATCTCAAATTTGAACTTATTTAGTATCAATAAAAAGTATCAGTGTTTATGATATCAGTTTTATTATCATAAATGTGAACTTAAGAGACATAATCAAATTTGAACTTAAGAGAAATGAATTTGCAGCAATATATTATAATTCATAAATGTTGATAATTTTCTCTATAATTTAGTTAAACCTATGATAGTTTCACCAAATAATGAACTTGTCAATTTGTTATATTGTATGGACTACTTAATTAGGTACTTCTTTTAATGTCTCCATAATAATGCTCATAAGACATGTTGGAGAAAGATGTAAAGAAATATTTCCAGTAGCGCCCAGCCAGAGGCTGTTGCATCACCTATCTTTGCAAATCATATTTGCCAACATCTTTCAAGGCAGATAGAAGGAGGTTCAACAAATTACTTGACCAGTGGATGCATGGACACATTTATGACCTTTTCGGTTTATTGACGCATTCAACTAAAAAAAAACGAATGTTTTACTACATCTAGTAGCTCCAGCAGATAAGGATAATTTGGTACTCACTCCAACCAAATTACAAGTTGTTTAGGTTTTTGTAACCTTTAAATAAAAATATCTATCGTGTCTTTGTAGAAGAGATAACCATGTCTTCCTTTATATAGATATCTATCGTATTTTTTAAATAGCCTAGAGTGGCAACTTAATTCTAATAACTAGTCACCTCTGTAGTTATAAAAAATAACATAAGTAACCATTAATGTCTATTTAGAATAGACACATACACCATTATGAACAATGATCTAAGTAGCATTAAATCTTTTTACATCTAAATTTACACACGCCCGACATGGACTGTACTCATTGGCGGAGAATACGGGCCAACAAGGGCCCAAGAGGGGGCGCATCCGCTACCGCCGCACATGGGTGGCCATGTGGCCTGCCCTAGGGCACTTAAGGATCCATCAACTACCATATCGAGTCCTAGTGGGTTTAGCAATAATCGGTTAAGATAGGAAGTCGAGTTTGTTAAGATAGGAAGGAGAGTCCGAATCCGATAAGGATTTCCTAGTTTAATTTGCTTAGAGTCAAGTACCATGAGGGCTATAAATACTAGGGAAGGTGTAATGTATCCAATCAAGTACTATACGAGGCAAAGCCCTTTCCCTATCTCTCTCGCTCTCTCTTCTCTTTGTATGCTGCCGCCTGCCGCTACCTTAGCCACCTCCTGTGGCTGCCCTAGCCGCCGCTGGTAGCCTCCCGGCCACGCTACTGACATAAATTATCTGTGTTTGCATCTAAATTACTTGATTTGTACAAAAGTTGCATTACTTTAGAAAACAGGCATGATGAAATCGTATTTGCATGGAAATCTACACAACCAACATAATCATGAGAAATAACAATGATTAAATTAATTGTTGGCAGGTGGATGGAATTGACCAGCTGAAAACCATTGGGATGGAAATCCTTAAAAAATGTGGTGGCTTGCCAATTGCAATTAAAGTGATTGGTGGACTCTTGAGCACAAAATACCCAAGTGAGCATGAGTGGAATATTGTTTTGAACATGCATACATGGTCGCTGACCGGACTTCCTCCAAAAATAGACAGTCGGCTATACTTAAGCTATGACGATTTGTCTCCCCAGTTAAAGCAGTGCTTTTTGTACTGCTCAATGTTCCCTAAAGGTGCAACAATTATACAAAGCAGAGTTACTGAAATGTGGATCAGTGAGGGACTTATTCAACCTCGAGATGAAAGAAGTATGAGTTTACATGAGTATGGGTTGGAAGACATAGCACTTGAGAATTACCGAGAGTTAATAAATAGGAATCTTATAGAACCTGTAAAAGGATATTCCCTCACTGGATTCAGGTGCACCATGCATGATGTGGTCCGATCCTTTGCTGAATATATGATAAGAGAAGAATCAGTGGTGATGGTTGGCCAAGAGCAGGCTACTACCAGTGGTGGTGGGATGCTTGTGCGTCGCTTGGCTGTAGGATCAACTGTATCAGTGGTGGATTGGGCTGTTTTGCAAAGGCACGAGTCACTTAGAACATTATTAATTATAGGCTCCAAAGTAAATTTTCATCCTGGTGATTCACTGAGTAGTTTGTCTAGCCTACGGGTACTATACATACATTCTGCCAATTTTGATACACTAGTTCCCTCTCTAACTAAGTTGAAGCACTTAAGATACCTTCACTTAGGGGATACTGATATATCTAGGCTACCAGATGACATCCATAGGATGAAGTTTCTATCACACATTTCAATATACGAGAATTGTGAGAAGCTGTGCCATCTTCCGTGCAGCATCATAAAACTTGTGCATCTGAGATTTCTTAACATCAGCGGATCAAACATTAGTGTGGTTCCTAAGGGGTTTGGTGAGTTAACAAATCTGAGGTCACTTGTTGGATTCCCTGTACATGTGGACATAGATGCAGGTAGTGCCTGGTGCAGTTTGCAAGAGCTGGAGCCTCTCTCTTTGCTTAGGAATCTGACATTACATGGCCTAGAGAAGGTGCAGGACAGCCATATGGCTGAAAAGGCCATGATTAGCAGCAAACACAACTTTACTGGTTATCTAGAGTTCAAGTATAGTGCAAGTGGACATACTATAGGGACAGGCGGTGGTGAGGCAGAGCAGCGGCAACAACAGAGTGTCATCGAGGAGGTCTTGGAAAAGCTCTGCCCACCAACCAGCATAGAGAATCTTAAGTTGAAAGGAGGATACGTTGGTCGCCAGCTACCAAACTGGATGTGTGTTCCAACATCGGTGAACTTTAAGAGCCTGAGGTATTTGGGACTAGAGAACCTGCTCTGCTGCATGCAGCTCCCCAATGGTCTGTGCTGCCTCCCAAGATTGGAATTGTTGGACATCATAGATGCGCCGGCCATCAAGCATATTGACACCCACTTCCAAGCACCATCTTCCATGGTAGCTAGAGCTTCTGCTGCTAGGACATCTGCACCATTCCCTAAACTCAGAAGTTTGCATTTGAATGGGCTACGTGAGTTGGAAAAGTGGGAATGGGACGACTGTGAGGAGCATAGTGATGTGGAAACTGCCATAGCCATGCCTTGTCTGGAGGAAGTCATAATCAACAATTGCAAGCTGAGTCATCTTCCACTGGGCCTCGCTAGCAGCAAGAGGCACACTCTTAGAGGACTATACCTGCGCAAGCTCACCAAGTTGGCATATGTGGTGAACTTCCGTTCAGTCGTGGAACTAAAAGTGTTTCACTGCCCTGAGCTGAAGAGGATCAGCAACCTACCCATGTTGCAGAAGGTTTGGATCGTTCGCTGCTCAAAGCTGGAGGTTCTAAAAGTTGTCCCAGCACTCGACAGCCTCGTACTGCAGGACGCCACCATGGATACGCTTCCAGGTTATCTGCGAGATGTATGCCCAGAGTATCTCGAGTTGAAATGCAACAAGAAGCTATACGAATCCTCCTCATGTCCAGGTAGCTCCGAATGGGACAAGATCAGCCACATTGGAAAGCGCAACATTATCTGCCTGGAAGATTGAGATGCAGACAAAGACTGGTAATTGCGTAGGTACATTCTTTCAATGGGCGGGAATTGGGTTTTCATATTATTAATTAATTATTGCTTGTACTCTGATCCGTTGCAGGAAAATCTTTCATTGGACCACACACGGGCACGGCGGGCATCAGAATATATATGCTGATTTAAACAAACTGTTGGTACAGCATGCCCGTCTGTCCGACGAGGGGACATCTACGATTGTTGACAATCAATTGTCTTCAAGTCTTGCGAAAGTAAGTTTATTGTCATCTTCTATATTTGTAACTAGAATTTTTCTCTGACTTCGTAAGTGTTTTTATGTGTCATTATGCACTGACCGTGGAAACTAATGTATGCAGGGATCCAGGATCATTATGGCAGAGAGAGACACATGATATTAGCTTGCAGTGGCTGTGCTTGGTACATGCTCGTCTCCAGCACGCGACACACATACTCTGTTTTGATATACTGCAAAATCATTTTAATGGTGGCATCTCCTGCACTCTTGTAGTCTTGACCATGTATATTTGTACACTCGTTGTTTTTTTTTTTTTTTTTGGATGTAATGGACCTAGCTCTATATTTGCACAAGTAGTGGTAATGGGACTGAAGTCGTGGATCCTGTAATGGACCGAATGTCGGGTGATGAAAACAGACGGGCAACACGAACAGTGTATTCAGACCTGACTCATGTCATGATCATGAAATCAGGCATCCCAAACGTTATTACATATTGATCATACTTAAAATAAAATAAGCTAGGGTTTCCCTTGCCGTCTTAGGTCAAAAAAAAAAATGTCTAGGAGATTATTATTATTTCTCCATGGCAACACCATTTCCTCGTCTGCTTTGTCGCCTGGACGTACTGCACCATCGTATCCAGAGCCCTCCGCTTTGTGAGGGAGGCAGAGCAAATCGTCACCAACAAAGCAGAGCAGAGCACCTCTATCGATTGGGTTCTCCGAGTGGCACATATGGTGACCAATTGTCAGTCAAGAGAAAAGGATGAAGTATAAGAGAGCAGAAGCAGGCAGAGCAGAGCAGCTCGACCGCATGGGATTTCCGCGTGGCATGCAATTCTACTTGCTGAACATGCCGCCGCCTCTCCGTCGAGACAACCCGCCACTAGTGCGATCGCACCACTATAGCCACGCATGTGTTTGACGCCTTTGTTGTATTGTGTAATTTTTAGAAGAAAAACATTCTGCTGTGAAACGAAACGAAACGAGCGGAGATGGTTCGGTGGGCTATGGTACGATTTTGGAGGCAACACCATGTCCTCTGCTTTTGTTGCTTGCATATATAGACTTCCCGGTGGTGCTTCGTCGGTTGAGGCGGCGCCATGGATTGGTGCCGGGATTCAGGAGCGGCTGCGGGTGATGCGGTTCGTTGGTGGTGGCCACGGTGTCTTCCTCCGCGACGGTGGCCGTGCGGCGGGCGAAGGCGCTTTTGTGCAAGTTCGGGGGCTCCTCAAAGCCTGTGTGCGATTGGGCTCCTCCAGTTGGATGGCCATGGTCTTTTTCCTCGATGGTGGCCGTTGGTGGCGGATTGGCGACGACGACGGCGCCGTTGTTTGGGAGGCTTCGGGAAGCACAGGGTCCGAGGGACTTCGTTGTATTTTTTTTTCTCAGGGACCTTTGTGTAAGATGTGTTGGACAGCTGTCTATGTATCCTGTTCATGGTAGTAATTAATCAAAGTACTGTTCTTCTCAAAAAAATATAGACTTCTTCCACCATTTATATATATGCAAAGCCCTCCTCTGCTTTTACGCTAGACTTCACCCTTGACTCTCAAAGCCTCTCCTTTTCTCTCGGCGACTGCGGAGGCGGCGAGAGAAGCTTGTGCTCCAGCCGGCGAGACCTCCGTTCTTCCTCAGCTCCGATGACCTGACTAGCCTCGGATGCGAGGAGAATGTGTGGATCTCTGCCCGGCTGTGTAGATTAGGTCCTACTTGGTGTAGGTTTTGGTGTCCCGGCGGCGTTTGCAAGGTGGAGGCGGTGCTGCCACAGTGGAATAAGGTCCTCCAGGCTCTTTTCCACCTTGCGGTCATTAGCTCCGGTGTCGGCGACGGGCCTGTGGGGTGGGAGCTCTTCGGAGTTGGAGACCGAGTTGAAGCTCCAGATCTTGACAGCTCCTAATACTGCAGAGTGGAGGTTGTTGCCTTCGTGGAGAGATATTTGCTATTATAAGACTCCAAACATGGTGCTTTGCTATAATAAGACTTCTAACAATTGCTTTGCCCAAATGACACCTGAAACAATTGGTCTTTGCAAAACATGACATTTTGATCATTTTAATTTATTTGATAAATCTAAATACATGATTTTTTCCTGAAGTGACCATTTTACCCTCATCCTTAGAAAAAGACATGTTCGTGGCCTGGACAGGCTGCCGCTGGTGGCCTTGGCATGCTGGTCGCCCATGGCCTTGCCGGCCTTGCCTTGCATGCTGGCTGTAGCCCGTGGCCTTTGCAACATGAGTACGCGTGACTGCACCCCTTCTATTTATAGCCTTGCCTTGCCATGCTGGCTGCAGCCATGGAGAGAGATCGACGATGTGTTACGATGGGAGATGAATCACGCGACATGGGGAGGGGTGGCGGGCGGGCGGCCGTGTACGCTGGATAGACGAAGAGTTACAGATGGATCGATGGGAGATGGATCGATGTAAAAGTCAGAAGGGCAATACAGGAATTATGGCAAAATACATGTATTTCAGATTATCAAATGAATTAAAAGGATAAAAATATAATGTTTTACAAAGAGCAATTGTTTCAGGTGTCATTTGAGCAAAGTAATTGTTAGGAGTCCTATTGTTTATAGTAAAGCACTATGTTTGGAGTCCCGTAATAGCAAATATCTCGTGGATGTGTGGGGGTGGATTTGTCATTGGTCTCCAGCTATGAGAGCGAATCCAAGGCTAAGGAGGCATGGGGTATGGCCCCGGCCGATGTTGCTCCATGGTGTTTCAGTTCCTGGTGGGATTCTTTTGCGGCTCTCTCTAAAGCCTGTGTGCGATGATGTCTCTCCTGGCTTCAGTATCCTGCCGTTCTTCATTTGTTCCGATGTTGACCTCGGCGACGGCGGAGTTGAACGAACAGCGGCAGCTTCGGTGAGCATGGAGGATCCAAAGGACCTGATTGTAATTTCTTTTTTGTTAGAGTCTTCTTTGCAAAGTTGGTTGGACAGCTGTCCACTCAGTACCCTTCTAGGAGGGTCCTGTACTTGTCTGTGTACGTTGTCCTGATATATTAATACAGGTTTGTCTCCTTAAAAAAAACTCCAATAGCTCAATGACTAGCCTTGGCCTCCTTGTAGGTGTTGTGGTGCAAATTACCCGCTGTCCGAACCCGAAATATGCAGAACCGCACCCAAAATACCCACACCTGCACCACCCGATCAAAAAAATTCGGATCCTAATTCTTATTACCCGATATTATTTTGGCTAATTCGGTAGTACCACCAGGTACATGAACTACTCGAAGATTGATTCCACTCACCCAAGCCCAGCCAAAATATATTGACATTCCCAGCGCTCTGTGACTTTTCCTCTCCCGCCCTCGCGGTCGCTCCCTCTCCCCTATCTTGGACCCTAGAAAACCTAGCCGCTGCTAGGTACCTCCAGTTTAGGAGATACATTGAAGTGGCATCGGTGTGGAGAATCGTTGCGCGAACCGCGCCATGTGCGGACAGCAGACCACACCTCATGAGCATGTTGCCTCTGCCCTTGTCCCTCTCTCACACTTCGTATTCAAAGTGCGCAAGCCATGGTCAGGCCACCGTGCATCGTGGGGCTGCACGCTACCTTTCTTTCACTCCGTCTCCCACGCGGCATCCATACCCCGCGGCGGAGCGACCTCCTCCTCCTGCCCCATGCGGTCGAGCACCCTACCGATGCCCCCCCCAACAGGCGAAAAGCAATGTCGACACGTCTCCAGCGTCAATGCCGGCATGATCGCAGTAGAGGCCAGCGGTCGCAGTCATGGCCAGCTGTCGCTATCGCTCCCAGAGCGCGATCGTGGCCAGCCGGTGCCCCATGCACGGCGTCGGTCTGGCACGGGTCGCAACTAACCGTGTTTCCAAAAGGTACATAAGTATAGTTCCAGACGTTACATTTTTATTTGAAGTACCCGAAGTTACATAAGTAGAGTTGCAGTACCAGAAGTAACTTTTTTGTTAGAGTACACCAAATAGTTTAGGCACCCACTGTAATTTACTCTTATTATTACCGGCGGCCTGATAGATGGTCGTGAAACAGGCATCCCAATATTATTGTTGTTCAATTTTATTCAGTCTCCTCGATGTCATGGTTATTTTAGGGGTTCTCCTCTCCTCGGATATCTGTGGCAACACCATATTTTCTGCTTTGTGCCTTTGTCACCTGCACTGCACCATTACATGCAAGACACTATGCTTTCCATGGAGGCAGAGCAAATGGGTAGGATGAGCTTTCATCCTATACGTACCATATGTCAGTCAAGAGATGGAGGTAGGACAAAGTATAACAGAGCAGAAACAAGGCAAAGCAGATCACCTCTATCGCTTGGGCTCTCCGTGTGGTATGCATGCTCTGAGAAGCAGCCTGACGTGTCCCACTCTGCCCGAATCTGCAGGTGGTTCAAGGGTGTGATGGGCGTCCAGCTGGTCATTTGATTGACCGCTGTGTCATGGCCATGGGCCGTCCAGGTGATTAGGAGTACATGTCTTAGACATTGGCCCAGTGGCGAAGTTGTGATGGGCTGTCGGCCTTGTAACAGGGGAAACGCGGTGGGCGCGGTTCGGCAGTTATAAGCCGAGGCCGTTCCTCTGTAACGGCAACCAACACCAGAACTCTGAATCGATCGCCAAATCATTCTTGGTTCCCACAGAATCCTGCAGCTTCAACCTCGATTCCTTGCTACGTTTCTCCCAAACTCTCTTCTAGTTATCTGTTTTTTTATGAAAACAAGAGGGGTGGAGCCCCTACTGTGCTTTTATTAAAAGCTAAAACAATTTACAAATGGAGTCTCATGAAACAAAAAAAGGAGTAGAAGAAAATAAGATAAATTACAAATGACTAACTGGCCATAAATCTGAACTTAATTTTAAAGATTCTTTTGCCCGTAGCTTAACCAGGGCAAACTCCTTCTTGAAGACATCTTTGCATCGTCTGAGGGAATGATGTTGGCCTCTGAAAATAGCATCATTTCGAAGCATCCAAATTGCCCAACACATTGTGACAAACTCTTTCCATAAAGCACAGTACATGGAGCTGATCTATGATTCTTTCAATAATACATGCAGTATCAGAAGAACCAGTGATGATAACCAAGATTAAATTCCAACAGGCCATTGAAAATGCACAGTGAAAAAGTAGAAGAGAGAGTTCTTCATAGACACGCAAATGACACATGATGCACGTGTAGTCCTGAAGGTGCATGTGTCGACGGCATAGCAATTCTCCGGTACTCAATCAATCTTGTAGTACAAGCTAGAAAAAAAAGCTTGTGCAGATGCTTTATCAATAAACTTGTGCAGTTACTTCATCAATAAACTGAACCCAAGGGATGTTAACCTTATGATAAAAATTGTGCAGATGCTTCATCAGTAAACTTTCATTTTGAGTGTAACATGCTGGCAAGAAAGAGACGGATGGAAAGAGCAGCGGCGGTGGCGACTTCAAAAACCCGATATAATAAAAAACGAGGCCTTTTGTGGCCAAGTCGATTGGCCAGGGGTAAGCCAAGTGATACAAACAACTAATGAAAATTAAAAATAACCCCTGATAACCCAAATTAAATTTATACAGTCTTTTCTCAAATAATCTGCCACAAAATCGAGAATATAAAAGCACCTGAAAGTACACATGTTTGTACTCCGTCTCCTCGATGTTATTGCCGATTATGGTGTTCTCTCCTTCTCCAATGTCCTCTGCTTTGACACCAATGTCAAAGCAGAAACAATGCAGAAACAAGGCAAAGCAGAGCACCTCTCTCGTGCGGCGTGCTCTGAGAGCAAGCATCAACCAGCTGTACGAGGAGCCTGACGTGTCCCACTCTGCCCCAAGCTGCAGGTGCTTCAAGGTGTCCCAGCACTTGACAGCACTTTGGCAATACATGTCAGCTGACACCAATGTCACTTGGGGACGCACTTGCTTGTTGTAGAAACAGAAAGTACAGGACGGACCTGCTTCGTGCGTGCGAGCTGAAGCTTCCACTTTGTTTGGAGCTGTGTCCAATCCAAAGTGTGTGGTCAGTAACTCAGGATTGACCATCCGTCCCTGCTACATGGAAGTTTCATTAGAATTTTATTAGCATTTAATAGCCTGCTACATATGTATGTTTGTGACATGGCAGTGTTTTAACAGCCTGCTACATATGCTAATCAAGTTTCATAGAGGCCAAGTTTACAGTAGAAGTTTAAGCTGCTTGATTCACACTGACTCTTAGGCATCACTGTCATCTAATGGCTTGGGGAATTTTGGATCAGATTTGCCAAAAAAAAAAATGTCCAGATGAACACAAAAGATTAAGCCATTAGGAAGAGTTAGGCAATCCACTTACACACTTCAACACCACCACTCATGTGCAGCCGAGACCATGGCGGAAACCTGGAAATAAAGGGGACAATGGCAGAAATGAAGCATTTGACAGGACTCAAACTCGAGACCTCTACCTCTGATACCATGGTCAAAGCTCTATCTAATGCGACAGGGGAATGAAACCCATATGGAAATGTACAGTATGTAAAGAGACTCTTGTACAATACATAACACATACGTACAGATCTCTAACACTAAATTTACATAACTGATGAAATAACATAATATATCACAGAATTAAAGCAGCAATAATGTTGATTAAAACTTTACAGATTACAAATGAAACCTCAGTCTCAGCAGCAAACAAAAAACTTATTCGACAAGAAAATATATCTGCAAATACTAACTATAAACTGGATTACATATTGCACGGAGCTATGGATGCCAAAACTTTGAACATAATTATTTCATGGCTGCGCCGGACCTTCTACAGCACCACCAGCTTCCCGCAATGTTTCACCTTGTCCATCTCGGACTTATACTGAGCAGAGGACTTATCCGACCTGCTGGACAAAGATATTAGATCGTGCAGCTTCTGGTGGCAGGCTTTCAACCGCAGGATCCTTGGTTTGAGACCGCTCAGGTACTCTGGCAAAGTCTCCATGGATGGATCAGCCAACTCCAAAGTGTGCAGCACCTGGCTGCCTTCGAGCACCTCCAGTGCTGGGCAAGCTTCAATGTATACGCTTCGCATACTGGGGATGCCACGGATGATCTTGAGACTCACGCAGCGTCGCACGTCGAGCTTCACCACTGAAGGGAAGTTGTCCAAGACACTTATCGTCGAGACACCATAAAGGGACAGCTCCTTGAGAGCAATCCTGCTAGTGCTGGCGAGCCCTGTTGGCAGGCGACCTAACTTGCAGTTATGAATATGAAGTGTCTGCAAAGAGGGCATAGCGACACTGTCCTCGGAGTTGGTAGCTTCTTCATCATCCTCCCATTTCCACTCTTCCCACTGAGGCAGTCCACGGAACCTTAGTAACTGCAGCTTAGGAAAAGACGACATTCTTTTTGCCAAGCTCCTGCTTCTATCCAAGGCCTGCTGCTGGAACTCAGGGCCGACACTCCTGATGGCCAGAGCCGTCACGATCTCCAGGGACACCAAGCTGGGGAGTCGACACAGGCCATCTGGAAGTTGGGTGCAGAGAGGAAGCCAGCACATTTGCAGGCTAGTCAAGCTGTTGAAGTGAACCTCAGCACCGGTGTTCCTCATACACATCCAGCTTGGTGGCTGACGCCCGATGTAGTTATCAATACGCAGTTTCTCCAGTTGAGGCGGTGGACAGAGCTGATCGAATACCTCCTCCACCCGTTGGCAGTCCTCCGGAGCTACCTCATCAATGGCAATGCTTGGAACTTCAAAAAGCTTGTAGCATGCATAAAACAGGTCTCGAAGCTGCTCCTTTTCACGGATCTTGGCCTTTGCAGCCAGCGAGCCAGATGGCACTGTTTCCAGGTTCTCTAACCGTAGTTTTCGAAGCCTAGAGAGAGGTTCCACCTCTTGTAGGCTACACCACATCCCGTTCCCATCAATCTGCAGTGGTAGGTTCTGAAGTGTCCTAAGATTTGTCAGCCCACCAAGACCCTTAGGTACAGTAAATTTTGTGCCTCGAACAATACTGAGGTACCTTAGGCGCTCTAGCTTTAGCATGCTGCTAGGGATCTTGCCATCAAAGCTATCACACTCCTGCATGTGAATATGTTCTAGGAACCTCATCTTGCCTATGTCATCTGGTAGCTGAGATATATCTGTTCTCCACAAGAGAAGAAATCTGAGATGCCTCAGGATTCCAAGGGACCTTGCAAACCTATCCGACTCTGCATCAACCAGAAACAATGCTCGTAGGGAAACAAACCTACTCAAAACAAATTCACTTGTACTAGGATCAAATTTCATCCTACTGCAGATAATCAAACTTCTTAGGAACTCTTGTTTTTCGAAATCCTGCTCCAATCAGGCAATACCGCTGGCTTTAGCCCCGACACATCTGGCTTTATGGATAGGCGGCGAACCTTTGGTGACGAAAAATAGGGAGCTTATTTCATCAGGCTCTATAACCAATGCTTCTTCCTTGGCCATATAACAAGCAAAAGAGCAGACAACATCATGCATCACTGTTTTTTCTCGAACTTGTTCTATAATAAGATTCCTTGTGATTAGATCCCTATAGTAGCAAATTCCAATGTCTTCTAGTTCATTGCACCTCCCTCATTGCTAGGTGCAAGAAATCCTTGGCTCATCCACATCCCAATAACATCATCCCGATGCATCCGGAATCCTTTAGGAATAAGTGAGTGGTACAAGAAGCACTGTTTCAGAGAGGGAGAAAGGTCCTCATAACTTAAGCGTAGTGCAGAGTTTAGATCATCATGTGTTTTATCTGTTTTCCATGAGGGGTCGTGCAAAATACCATTCCACTCAAGCTCAGTTGCTGGCTTTGTTCTTAGGATCCCTCCTATGGCTTTAATAGCAAGCGGTAAACCATCACACTTTTTTAATAATGCCAATCCCAACATGTTTCAGCTGATCAAGAGAACTGTTACTGCCGACATCCTGGCAATAAATAAAATAATACTTATAATTAGGATACCATCAACAATAGAGTCACCTTGCTAGCTCATATATGAACATTAAAAGGGAGAAAAATAGAGTAAACTAACATGTTTGTACAGAAAAATGTGTAGGCATAAAAATGAATAATATAAAAGTGTGTGAGCTTAGCTCTTCACAAAGAGCTAGATTGTCATTCTCTCCCCATAAGAGTAAAATATACTATGAGCTTGCATTTTGATGCATCATTTAGGAAAACTGCTGCTATAGATATCTACAAATTTGACCCTATGCATGTTTGTATGATGTTTCCCAATTGAGCATCACTATTAAAACCGCCTCCGATAAAAAAAAAAAAAAAAAAGCGTCACAGTTAATCAGGCATTAACCATGATGGTTTTTTAAAAACCGCCACAGTTAATAAAATAGAAATGCCTTATAAAAGATTTTTTGTAGGAGTGCATCGGGATAAACTAATTATGTGTTACTTTCAAGACTGACATCATACTTAAAATGTAATAAAAAAATCACAAACTTGTATGTCGAACCATTGATATTTTATTGTATATACACACATTAGTGACTAGATTTTATCAAGTTTGGCCATATGTATTATTAAAAACAATAGTTGGTGTGAAGATAAACAAAGTATGAAACTAAGATGGTACTACCCTAGGGATTTTCAGTGGTAGCTTCATGATTTGTAGCAATGGTTTTGCCAAGAGTTGCTAAAAATGCCTGATTTGTTGGGGTGATTGGCTAGCCGCCCTATAAAGGTTCGACAAATCATTTTCCAGAAATCCATGATACTAGATCAAAAAAGTTGCAAATAGCGGTACTTTGCATGCGAAAATCGCGCCCTACATGGTTGCAACGACAACTATTTGCAGCAGCCGAACCACCATTGTTTGGTGACTACTTTTTTTGTTTATGATTTTGTCTTGTTTCAGTGACTAACCCCATATGTCGAAATATGTTAGAAAAATGATCTCATCATTTTATATAATGAATTTTTCACTTTGATTGAATAAGATTTGCAATAATGAGAGTGAAACAAGCAAAGTACCTGCGCCAACTGCTTCTTGAGCAAAGACCAAGCATCTTCATCGAGTAGTGGTTTGACACGGTGTAGGCAGTAGGTGTCTACACCCATTTCCTTGACGAGGCCCTCGTTCCTTGTGGTGATGATGACTCGACTCCGTGTTGTTCACGACCAGCCCGCATAAGTGGGCTACGGAGGACATCGCTCCACGCCGCGTGACTCCAGAGATCGTCCCAGCACCATGAGAAACTTGTCTCCGGATGACAGAGTGGTGCAAAGGGTTTGTGTGAGGACCTGCTTGTCCCCATGGGGCCCTGTTCTTCGCCCCTGGCCTGGGCAATGGCTGAGCTCAAGAGCTTGTCCGGGTTGTAGCGCTCAGTGACGCTCAGCCACATCTTGCTCCCAAACTCTGATTTTATGCCCTCGTCGTTGAATATCTTCTTGGCCAGGGTGGTCTTGCCCATTCCCCCGGCGGCCGTGATGGACACCACCTTGACCCCAGGCTCAGTGGTCAAGAGCTCCTGCACCAGTGACTTTGTGTCGGCTTCGATCACATCGCCAACGACCGCCATGTCGTCAAGCAACGACGTCGTAGCGGCGGCTGTGACTAGTGCCCTCGCTCGGCTGCCTCAACATCTCGTAGGCATCGAGCTTTACAAACCCAAAGTCGGCCATCTCCTTGCGGATGTCGTCCAGGTTCGCGCGCTGAGCTGCTTGATTTGTCCACCGATCTGATAGGCAAAGCGAGGGTTCCGCAGGCAAAAGAGCAGCGGCTGGAGGCAACCCGGCGCCCTCTCCTGCATGGTTCCACAGCAGCTGCCCGATCGTGCCTTGTCGTGCCTCTCCTCAGCGTCCCAGCTGGCACAGCTCCAGGATGTCGGTTGCTTCGTACAAGGCACCCTTGAGCTTGCTCACCCATCTCTGCACCCTGACATCATCGATACGCCTTCTCTCAGCGTCCACCACATAGGCCTCCATGTTCTCCACCCTGTCCCCAAGCTTGTTGATCTCGTCGGAGACGCCAAGCAGCATCGACACCTCTTCTTCAGCCATGTCCGTGATCAGCTTCTTCACGTAGGGTGCTAAGGCGTCCAGAACAGCCGCCATTCCTGAAGGTACAAGCGTGTAAGCACAGATTAGTGGCCGAATAGAAGGCTTCATATATAACTGAATGATTAGCTATTCCTACTCGTTGTTCTTTGAGGTACCACAACCACATGATGACATACACAGATAATAAAGTTTATTTAGCCGGTACGTACAGCAGTACCTACAAGGGAATAGTCACTACTGCATAAATGATTTATAGGGCGGATCATACAAATGGTTTTTGAACGAGACGCCCCTACACATCCATTTTTAATGGCGGCTTGTTATCAGCCATCTGATCTATAAATGGCCTTGCTTTTACGGATGGCTTAATTAATATCCGCCTGCCCCTGCAAATTCGATTCGGGCGGCTCTATACTGAGTCGCTTCTATAAATAGACACTGAATGTTAAAAATTAAGTACTAAGTTTTGAATATTTCAAATGACTGTGACAGAAAATTAACAAAATAAAAGTTGTACATTTCGAAAAGTTATAGAAATTTGCTATTTACAAATTTTCTATTTGAAGATACCCTCAAAATATTATTTGAAATTAAATTTTAAATTTTTAAAGCACACTTATGAAGCGCCGTATCCGTTAACCTGGGAACCGATTCCCTCTCAGCTGAATAACCAAACCAAATGTAATTAATGCTAACTATTACTCCAGATGTGGGCACCAACCGGACAGCACCTAAATTAGAGAAGTAAAAAAAGACACTAATAACTTTTTCAGGCTAGCTGAAACTAGACTAGGCAGGCAAAGAGAAAGAGGAGCTGTGAAACGATCTGTCTGCTAAGAAAACCACCAAGTAGTTTGAATTTGGATAAATAGATGGAGCAGATTGAGTGGAGATGTACACGCACCTTGCTTCTAAGTAGATGTCAGCTGTAAGTAGAAGTGGTTTCCTCTCCTCTGCTACAGAGAAATAAAAGGATAGGATGGACGCGCTGCCATGGTGAAGCTGAAGCAGCTGCTTCGTGGACTGCGGTGAATGATGAGCAGATCTGCTAGCGCTGGCCAGCAAGAATTGGGTTTGGCTTGTCGTGTGTGTGCGTCTCGAACTGACTATGATGCTTGGTGTTATTTGTGCTGGCTCCCATCCGCCTGAGCAGCTAAATAGAGCACATGGGCGGACGGTCCCCATTGTTTGCACCCTTTCAGTCCCATTCGGCCACGTGACATAATTACTGTATTAGTTTGTTGCAATTTATCTAGCTAGGCACAATTACTGTATTAGTTTGTTGCAATTTATCTAGCTAGGCATAATTACTGGAATGATTACGGAGGTCTCCTCTCCTTCTCCAATCTCCGTGGCAACACCATGTCCTCTGCCTTTTGTCGACTGCATGCAGATCCAATAATTAGTATATTGCAAGGCTTCACTGTGAGATGTGGCTGAGCAATCAACAGAGGAAGGCAGCAGTACAACAGAGCAGAAATAAACAAAACTTTATGTGCAGCGAAGCTCTTGACATCGTTGCTCTGTAAGTCTAAGCATGCACAGTCAATTTTCCTAGTGGCTTCTCCTTGAGAAAAAAAAAATTGATTCTTTCTTCAGTTGTCTAGTGGCTCCAAACCCAATTTTTCATGTTTTTTGCGTTGGTAGGCCAGCTAGCTATTAGAAAAGAATTGAAGATGAGTATATACAGTTTAATATATTATTGCCGGCGCATCAGTAAAATCTCTTAGAAAAAATAATTAATTTTCAAAAATTAAGCCATGCCCATGACGGTTCAATGCCTTGGCTTTTTGCTGAAGTTAGCTCCGAATAATAGTAAACAGAATATATACTAAAGTAAAGTGGATAAGGGAATGTGTCTGCCACTTCTTTATATATCAGAATAATATATGTTTGATACTACCTTCTACCCTTTCTGACCCTCAATAATCTCCACACATTCTCATTGGGATTGAGCAAGGGTCCAGACAGCGAAAAGATCATCAAATAAAGAGAAGTGTAAAGATTTCAGTGTATTGCGGTTCTAGGCTGGCTAGCTTTTAGAAAACAAACAAGATGCTTATGCTCCGTTTTCTCCACCGGATCTAGGAGTTGTTTGGAGCTGTTTTGTGCCAAACAGGGTAAAATAGAATGAATTCACCAATGAAGCCACTAAAAGCGTGTTCTCAAAGACCTTTGGCATGGAGCCAAAAATAGTAGCTTCTCCCGGCTCCATTTCCAGGCCCGCGATAATTGTCCTCTCACAGCCATGCATGATAGATAGGTCAAGCCATTCTTGCTTGGGCGCCAAAGATGCATCAAGTTGAGTGAAAAAAAGAACCCAAGCTTTCATATATACTAAAGTAAAGTAAAGTGGATAAAGGAATGTGTCTGCCACTTCTTGCGTGGGCAAAAGATGCATCAAGTTGAGTGAAAAAGAAGCCAAGCTTTCATATATCAGAATAATGGTATATGTTTGATACTATCTTCTACCCTTTCGGACCCTCAATAATATTCTCCACACCTTCTCATTGGGATTGATCAAAGGGCCCAAGGGGGCTGCGTGCGCATGCCTAGGGCAGCAGCCCCGTGGCCGGCCGCCGTCGCGTCGTTATTTTCATCATTAAATTATCTTAGGCAATAGTTATTTACGGAATAAAATAGATTTACTTCATACGCAAGTCTTCTCGTAACTATAAATACAAGGGAGATGTATTCCGTTGAATCTTAAGAAAGAAATAAAGAAATCCACTTCCCTATCCCTCACTTCACTCTACGCGCCGCCGCTTCTTCTTCTCCCACGCTCAACGCCTCCACGCCGCCACCCTCAATACGCACGCCACCACCCGCCCCTCGCCCTCTCACCTCACGCGCCGCCACACGCCCACTTGCAGCCGCCGGCTGGCCAAGCCTCTCACAGCTGCCGGAGCTCGTCCGGACTGTGACACGTGGTACCGGAGACCGGTCCGAATCCTCAGCCCCTCCAGATCCATGGTCGGGTAAAGACGACGCCATCCGCTCCCGCCCTACCCCCCGAGATGATCGGGAGGCAATCCACGCGCTGGGATTCAAGAGCGCCTCCAATAAGGTTGCGATCTCGGACTCCATCAAGGTGAAGTACAGCTTCGTCTCCCAGCCCCCAAGACAACGCCATCCTCACGGGCCACCTCACCCGCATGAAGGCCACCGGTGAGCTCGCCCTCCTTGGCGACAACTACTTCCTCACCGACGACAACGGCGACGCCCCACGGGCGCCGCCGCCGACAACGTCATCACGTTCATCAACGACGAACCCGTGGAGGTGCTAAAAGGAGTGCCATGAGGCTAGTCTCTGTGTAAATTTCATCAGAGTTTCATTGGCATTTAATGGCCTGCCACATATGTATTTTTTTATGGCATGACAATGATTTAATGAAGAGAGATAAGAATCAAGTTTCATAGAAGCCAGGTTTAGAGTAGAAGCTTATACTGCTTGATTCACACTCACTCTCAGGGATCACTGTGTCCCTTTTATGCCTTGAAAAATTTAGGATCAGATTTTTATTAAAAAAACTCATCCATCCATCTAGCCATCCATTTATGCGCTAAAGGACACTACACTGGAAAATGCACTTCTCCTTTAGAGAAAAAAAATGATTCTTTCTTTAGTAGTCCTAGTGCCTCCAAACCCAATTTTTCATGTTTTTGCGTCGGTAGGCTACCTAGCTATTAGAAAAGAATTGGAGATGATTATATACAGTTTAATATATTACTGCCGGAACATTTAGGCCTGACAATGGGCCGTCTAAATCCAAGGGCCGAATGGAAGCCCTAACTCTTGGGCCTTGTTTTTTTGGACTGCTTATGGGCGAGAGAGGGAAAGGATTTGGGCTGGATCGGATTATATCGTAAAGGGCTTATGTTTGTTTATTGAAGTCTAGAACCAAGAAAAAACAGCACAAGTAGTGGTTTACAGAACACTGAAGGGAGAATGCTGCCATGTAAACTGAGGCTAAGTCGGAGAAACCGGTGTAACAAGGTCTGTTCCTCCTAGCTATTCGCCATATTTCAAGCCGCATATAGCATAAAAAGGCCATGTGTCGGAAACTAAATGGCATTGGAAGAAATGATGCTCAGGTATTAAAACAATGTATTAAGTAAAAGCATGCAACCTCAGCCAAAAGATGGTGATTGTGGTGTTTTGAATAATCACTGACTTTTCAGCAATTTACATCACAGGTTGCACAATAAACACTGCAAGGAAAAAACTCTCAAAAAGGCCAAAACTATTGAAATTCAGCAAACTATTGGATTGCTTCAGTTCCTTCAAAAGAATAGATACAAAAAGGAGTTTTTTTTTAAATGAGTTTTTAATGAGGCTAGATCAGATGGTAGTGCACGATGTAGTTTGATCATCATCCGAGATGCAGAAGCAAGTATAGATTTCCCTCTTCAATTAAAAAAAGTATATTTTTTTTCTGGGTTACACATAACAGCCTAAAGACAGGACGCGTGCAGCCTAATGGTGTCGCAATCCAAGTATTAAAAACAATTGTATCCTTTCTGACGAAACAAGATTCAGGGTGGGTCAACCTAAAGTCAACCATCCCAACAGCAGCCAGCTTAAAGCAGGCGCACAAATCCAATATAGCTCTGAGTGAAATAACGAGCAACCAGAAACAGATTCATCCAAGGTACTCGAAGCAATAAACGACACGAGCAGAGATTCCTTG
Organism: Hyparrhenia diplandra; assembly: GCA_015847255.1. Lineage (NCBI taxonomy): Eukaryota > Viridiplantae > Streptophyta > Magnoliopsida > Poales > Poaceae > Hyparrhenia > Hyparrhenia diplandra. The sequence continues at coordinate 208,473 of JADLZK010010753.1, read as the reverse complement.
AGAAATCAAGAACTCTGTACTCGCCTACGGAAAAATTCAGTACAAGCTGAGCTAGAACGGGAGCCAAAATCGCCAGATCTAATCTAACCCAACAATCAGCAGAGTAGGGACCGTCAGTAGTTCAGGACAACGAAGGGGGCAGGAGAGGGGATCAGGGTCAGCTCACCAAATATGGTCTTGAGGTGGTGCCCAGGTCGATCCCGATGTCCAGGGACCTCGCCCTTGCTGGCCATCATCCCTGCTTGCTACCTGACGGGAGGACAGCGACACATAGCGGCGGCGGCGGCGAGAGGGCAGGGGCGGCTTGGAGAGCGAGAACAGGGGAGAAGGAACGAGTCACGGATGGAAAAGCTGGTCAAAGTCTCAAAGGAGGAGACTTTTGTATTTTTATTAATTACTTAGAATACGCCCGTGTGCGCTTGCAACGGGAAGACACGCTAGTCGAAGTCGAACACTCGTGGGCAGCAGGGCGCACACACGTACGTGTGCGAGTGAGTGCCTTGTTCCCGGCTTGGCTCGGACAGGAGTTAGACTATCCGCACTCGTCGTCCTTTAAATGTATTCCTCTATATCTCTACTCTATACCAACTACCCTATATTTTTTTTTTCACCATCTCCCGCTACCATCTCCTCTCCTTCTCTCCCCCCTCTCTCTTTTTTCCTTTCTTTTTTTTTTTTTTCTTTCCCTTTTACAATAGTTTAATAATAGTTTTCCCTATTTTCTTTTTTGTTATTTTTCTATTTTCTTTTTCCTTTTTTTCTATTTTATTTTCCTTTTTACCTTTTCCTTGTTCCTTTTATCTATTTTTTTTCTTTTTTCTCCTCCCTTTTCTTTTTTTTTTTCCTCTCTCCTCCTTTATCCATTCGACCGCACCCGGCGCCCGCTCGCGGCGACCCGATGGTTCGAGTCCGCCCGAGACTGCTCTAGCACTGCAGCCACCCAAATCCTCTTTGCCACCGCCGATGGGCGACGCCACGGCATGGCCAATGGAGTTCCCCGCACAAGCCCTCGCCATGCCACGTGCTCCTCGAGTTGTGCCCACGCGCCGCCGCCCGCCGCCACCGGGCAGTACCGGACGACGCCGCCGCGGTGGAGGCGGAGGCCGGGACGAACGGGGGGGGGGGAGCTCGGGCACGGCCCGCCTTGGCCCTCGAGCTGCACCCCATCTCGGCGCAGAGGCCGGCAGCGGGAGGCCTCACGGAACTCGCCTCCCACATGAGATGGGGCGGAGGTGGAGGTGAGCGGGCGTCCGTCCCATGGCCACGCCGACCATGGGGCCATGGCATGCCTTTGCGCTTTTGCTCACCCGGCGGCCGGCCAGCTCCACGTACCAACTACACCCCCTCGCTTTTTCCCCATGCTGATCAACCATAGCTCCATCCCGATTCCTCCTACCAGGCGCAGCAGCACTTGGACACCCGTCCGTGTCCGTCCGTCCGTCCTCGGATTCGGCCGGTCGTACCACGCCCGCGTGCACGCACGCACGACGCCGGCCGCGCGCGGGCATCTTGGACCGACTTGGATTCTACTACTACGTCCCGGGCGCTCACACATGCGACGCGGCATCGGCATCGGCACGGGCACGATCGAGCGCGGAGAAAGAAAGGAAGAAAGGCGATACCATACCAGCGCATCGTAGCGCATGCGCAGACGCGATGGACACGTACTTTGGTCACCCCGGTGGCCGGGGGGACGGAAAATCACCAGAGGTAGCGGATTATTTCCAAGAGGCCAGTGCGGATAATCTTAGGGGGTGAATTTGACTTGACCGAGTGCGACCTTGGTTTGCCGTATCGACTCTCGCGCGACCTTGGTTTGCCGTATCACCGTGGGACTCGCGCATGCTGGCAGACGGAAATTTTGGTGGTCAAGAAATTTCCTCTCTTTATTAGTAGGTATAGATTAATTGATTGATTGATGAACTAATGAAAAAAAAATCTATGTAAGGACTTTTAAAGAAAAACATTATATTTTTCCTGTGAAGTACTACATACAAAGCTTCATCCTAAAACTATGTGGTGTACTTTTGAGAAATCGAACTCTTTTAAGTTTTACTATCTTTATTATAGAAAATAGTATTAATATCCATATCTACTAATATCTTTATCTTATTAACAAAATATATATTGTATTATTAATACACTGATATTCATTTCTCATCATAAATATTATCATATTTTAATAAATAAGATAAATTAGAAGGAATTGTTTTTTTTTTTTTTGGAAAAGTGACACGTTATTTTAGGATAGAAGGAGCAAGACAATTCCTCCTAGAGCATCTCTAATGGTTCTCAAAATTAATTAGTAAACCAATATTAAGATAAATTAGAAAGAATTGATTTTTTTTTTGAAAGTGACACGTTATTTTATGATAGAAGGAGCAAGACAATTCCTCACAAACTAGGTCTATCCCCGGTTCGTGGTAGCCATTTGTCCCGGGTTGGGCAACCGGGTTACGCTTCCGGGACTAATAGTTGCACTATAGCACTAGAACCGATAAAACTAAGTTTTAGTCCTGTTCTAGATACCCACCGGGACAACAAGGGGTGGGGGTGGGGGTGGGGGGGCTTTTGCATTTCACCAGCCACGTGGTCGGCCTATTAGTCCCGGTTCTAGATACCCACCGGGACAAAAATGGGGGAGGGGGCTTTTGCATATTATACCGCCTACGTGGTCAGCTCATTTTGTCCCCGCTTGGTGAGACCAATCGGGAATAACATTCTTTTGTTTTTTTATTTTCCTGCTTCTTTTGATTGATGATTCATTTTGTTTTTAAAATTAAATTGGTTTTCGAATTCGATTCTACGATGCCAATGACATGTATACGCCGCGATTCGAAAGTTTCAAATGGATCGATGCATACACAAAAGCATGAAACCTAAGTGTGCGTAAAAAGTTTCAAATGGATCGATTCGAAAGCGCCACGTGCCACACAACCATGAGAAATCTAAGTGTGTGGATAGGGTTCTATTGAAAGGTTCCATATACCACTTTGTGAAGCACGTTTGCTCGCCTATGTCCAAACTTCCTCAAATTTGTTTTGTGGTCATTTACACCCAAAATATGGCCCCACGCAAAATCCTAGGTTTGTTTAGTCATTTTTGGAATTATCAGTATTTTTCTACGTGCCACGTGCGACCAAATATTATTAGTTAATTACGAACTAATTAAATCAAACTCAAATTTTAACACTTATAATTAGTTAAAAGAATGACACGAGCGTGTATTAAAGTTAAATACGAATCTAATAGAACTAGAATGAATCGAATCGGATTTAAAACACAAAAGTTATAAGCATTTTAATCGAATGGTAAATATGTAATTAAGGGAAAACGTATTTCCTTATATACGCTTTCCTACATGTCATGCTAAGGACGCAGGTGGAAAGATACAAAATCATCGGGGTCTTATGTGGAAAAAGGACGTTGCCGATGCGCACAGTTTTTTTTTAAAACTTTTAGTCCCGGTTGTAAACTCGTAACCTGACAAACCCGAAACTATTACTCTCGTTCTACTCACCATCCGGAAGTAAGGGCTTTAGTCCACCGTTGGAGACCTTTAGCCCTAGTTGAGTCCCTCTTGCCGCTTCGCCCACAGATCTTTAGTCCCGGTTGGTAGTTTGAACCTAGACTAATGAAGCTTTATCCCCTAAGTTCTGCTTTGGGAATCACAATCGTAGTGTATTGTTCATCCGAGGATAGACCTCGTTTTTGTAGTAGTGTCCTAGAGCATCTCTAATGGTTCTCAAAATTAATTAGTAAACCAATAAGTTTTCCAAATGGCTAAAAAAAGTTTAGACCATATTTTCTAGGTTTATGTACTCGCACTTAAAATATAAAAGACAGTTATGCATGAGGAATTCTAGATTATTTCAGAACACTTTAATCACTTTATGCTTTCTTTCTCTCTCGTACGTTCACATTTGGAAGTCTCGTTTTTCTTATAGCAACTCCAACAGTCTCTTCAAAAATGTATTCCAAAACCAAGATTTAGCTATTATCTAAAATAAATAGCCCATAAAAAGGTAGAGTACTCCAACAGCTCTTGTATAATTAGCCGATCTAAATGTTTGAATGTGCCCTGTCATTCCTTTTTAGGTATAATTGCATGTCTTGGTCACGAAAGCATGTGGGACAGAGGAGGATTACCGGCTAAAAATAGCAAGAAGCTGGGCTGGCGAGCGAGGGACGCTAGCTTAATTTGCCTAGCGGAGAAACAGGAATAGAAGACGAGCCAAATTGGATATTGAGATGGCGAGACTGTTGGAGACTATTTTTTGCCTACAAAAAAGCCAAAACGAATTTCACAGGCCAATTTGGAGAGGCTCTTGGAGTTGCTCGAAGCTGTTGGAGGGTAGGGGCAGTGGCGGAGCCAGCCTGCATGCGTAGATTGGGGGTTGGGGGGTCAATTTAGAACTACACTGCTACAGTAATTACTATTACCAAGATAGTATAAAGAAATTATGGAGACATGTTTGTTTGTTCAAGTTATATTTGAAACTACGCTAATGACGAACAACCTAATTAGCATCAGCTAATTAAATTAGCGGAAGAAAGAATAGATCCAAGAAGAATGGACAAATCAATACTTCAATAGACACCTATGCGGAGATTTGCGCGCACTTGCAATTTAGCATCAGCTACTGGCTACTGCTAACGTGTTTATGAGTTTTGTGTGTGTGGAGAGAGAAGCAAACAATCAAATATTTTCGGTCAGAGTCGCAGCATGCAAGACTTCTAGTGCGAAGGAGAGTAAGTAATTCTTTTAATTGAACGCAATTGCAACATGCAGCTATACAAAATTTTAGCCGTCATGGCTGTCTATTCACGGAACGAGATCCTCTACGGTTGGTGGAAACGACCTGTCTCTGCAGTTTTCATCCTTACCGTTCATATCTAATCCAACCGTCCGCTCCAAAGGTCCAGTTTAATAGGCCTCCAACCGGCCCATGAGCCCACCATACGATTCCTGCGGTCCCGCGCCGCCCCTCACGACTCTCAGCGTTTCGCTCTCAGCGGCGGCTCTTCCCTCGTCGTTGCCGAAGCGCATCACCCGCGCGCCATGGCGCGCTCCTCCCCCGCCACGTGCCACCGGATCGGGCAGCCATCCTCGCTGGCGCGACAAGTCCCATGGAGCGGAGCGCCGCCGCCCTCGCCAGGCGCATCCCCGAGCGAACGGGCCACCGCCGCCAGCGCTCCCGAGCGCACGCGCCTCCGCCCGTCGCTGCGCGACGCACCAGCTGCCCTCGCCAGCCCGGCACGCTGGGCTGGTGGGCGCGCTCTTCTTCGTCACAACGCCGAGCCTGGTCGCCGAAGCCGCCGTCGGCACCGCTGCTCACCACGCCGGGCGCTTAGCTCCATGCCACCATGACGCCAGCTAGTGGCCGCAGATGCGCCGCCCCATAGGCAACCATGCCGCCGCACATCTCGCCGAACCGAACGCCGCCGGCCGCTACCACGCCGCACGCACGCCATCCCCTCGCTATATCGCCGCCATGCTCGCCATGGTGAGCCCCCGTGGCGCCAGTGGTTCGCCGCTCGTAGCCGACGATGGCGCCCAGGCTCCATCGGGCGAGGCCACGAGGAGTCCATGGCGCTGATGAGCGCAAGCAAAGGAGCCACGAGGATGGCGAGCACCGGCGCCGCCGCCTCCCCTCGCCGCCGTGGTCGGCCGCCGCCGTAGCTGTACTAGGCTATGCAAGAAGCTCCGCCTGCCTGCGCGATGAACTCGTTGGCACGAGGGCGGCGCCGTGGCGGCGAGCAACCGATAGCGCCGCCGCGTTGTATGTGAAGGGTTGCCGGCATTGGGTCAAGCCCAGCTAGCCGGCAGGGCAGCCCGATGCCGTGCTCACCGTTAGATACGAATGAACGGCCAGATGTTCAACAACCGTAGAGAGAGGTTATATGACCAACCGCAGGGATCTCATTCCCTATTCACGCATATCAAGGGGGCCAGGCCCGTGTCCTGTGTTAGCCCTAACCTAGCTCACGGTGGGTAGGGGGCTCTTCAAATTGATGTTGTTTATTGTGAGAGAATATGTTGGCCTAATATAAGTTCAAGGGAACAGGGCCGCTTGTTTCAATTTTGCTAAAAAAATCAGGAATTGGAGTAGGTTTTGAAAATTATTGGGATGCTAAGTAGTATTATTCTCTCATCATATACTCCTATAAAGATAAACTCTACTAGAGTTTTCTCTCAACATGGAAGTTATTCACATCAGAATCCACTACAAAATTGCAATTATAACCAACTAGCACATGTAATTATGATAGTTTCTCTTCTTCCACTAACATGCATTTAGTTGTCTACAATAATATATCAAACTATTCACAAACATTAATTCAAGATAGTTTCATTCTTATAACTATAAATATAAAGTCTAATTTATTTTAAAATTATCTGAAATTCCCAAGAGTAACGTGTGGGGTATTCACCTAGCCGCAAACAGAAAAAACTATGTAAAAATAAAGTCTATTTTTTAAAATTATCTAAAATTCCCGCAGGGCAGTGGCGAACTGAGGGGGCTGGCAGGGGCCATGGCCCCCTCAACGCTGGAAAATTCATTTAGTACTAAGTGCTCAGCCGGATAGCAACTAGGGATTTTACAAACTTCTTTAAACTATTCTCATATTTTCTACTTTATGTATTGCTACTGCGTGCGTAATTAATTATTAAATTATCATAGTCATAACTAACTAGTATATACTTGAAATATAGTGACAAATTGTTAGATTTTTGAATTGGTAAATATTTGTGTGGAGGGCTGCCCCCTGAAAAATTTATCTCCAGTTCCGCCACTGCCGCAGGGTATTCACCGAGTTGATTATACGCTACAAACAGAAAAACTATGTATCAGCATCCCCACAGGGTATTCACCTAGTTGATTATATGCTACAAACGGAAAAACTATGCATTAGCTTAAACGGTCACATGACCCATTCGGCGGAGGCCCTAAAACTATGGAGACCGGCAGACAGCCTTGTTGGCGGCAAACGAGACACAAGGAAAAGTCAGGATGTAAAGAGGCCCACAGGCCGAAACATGTAGGGCCCATGCAGCATGCATGCCATGAGCCCACTAAATCATCATACTTTTTTGCCCTCGACTTATGCTGCATCGGCCCAGTAAATATGGAATGGGCTCCAACATGTCCTCAATCTGGCCATCTTCAAAACTCCTTAAAAACTTTACTCAAAAAAAAAAAAAAAAAAAAAAACTCCCTTAAAAACGACTTTCTAATTTGGTTTTTATCAAATCAAAGGGAAAAAAAAGCCTTCAATAGATTTGTTAAAACATCTCCTTCAGAGCTTGTTCGGATAATTCGAAACTAATAGAGCTTATGAGGATTTCATCCGGCTAAAATTCCCGTCAATCCCATCTAATTCCTTCTAATCAAGGATTAACCAGACAAGTCTAACTGGTGTAAACTATTAAAAAATAAACTCCTGGCAGGTGCTTATCGAAGAAACTGGAGTGCATGCCAATATCCTGCATTTTATGGCATTGCACGGGACATACACATACCAGCTCTGATCTTAACTGATCCACAATTTGGTCAACATAAACTGCTCGCTTTTTTTTTTTTTTTTTACCGGGGATATAGCCCGTTTTTTCATTAAGCGAGAAGAGAATGGTCAATAGACCTACACATAGATGATACAGCCGGGTACGCAGGTAATCCACGACACCGACGAAAGCCCTAAACACAAACACGAAAGCAAGAAATGCGAGGGGCGGAAGACCCTCCACCTAACAACTCCGCAAGCCAAGCCTAAAAAGGAAGAAAGCTCAACACCGGGAGAGCCGAGGCGTCGGCCGCAGCCTGAAGAGGGGGATTCCATGTGCTCCTCCGAGTCACTTAGGGCGGGGACGGACCGCGGGCAAGAAGCGCCGACATGAAGATACCCCTCCGAGTCACTTAGGGCAGACCACGGGCGAAGAGCGTCGACATGAAGACACCCTCCGAGTCATGAGAACTAGGACCGCGGGACGAGGAGCACCGATATAATACTGCAGCAACAACCAACAGCTAGACAAACCGAGTGAAGAGCAATAAAAAGCACAAAAAGGCCTAGCACGACGACCAGCGCGACGAAGCAAGGGCACCGACATCCACCACTCAGGGAAAGGGACTATCGATGGACGCTTCTAGGGAAGTGAACGGCGCCCGAAGGTGTCGCCGTCATCGACCCAAACATGGGTTAAGGCTTTCGCCATGGCACCATTTCCCCAAACAAGGCGGAGACCACACAACGGTGTAGAGCACCTTCCCAAAAGAAGGGGGGTTGATGCGCCCACTCTGAATGACATCGGCCTCACCACCATGACGCTACCGATGACGAGAAGAGCAAGACGACGCCATCCACGCCACCATGGCGCCGACGGCAAGACAACCAGAGGCACCGTCTACACCACCATGGTGTAGGACGGTGCAACCGCCGCCGCAACACCAACCGGAGCCGAACCGCCGCCTAGGGGCCGGGTCCGCCGCCGCCGCCGGAGTACGCCGAGCTGCTGGAGGAGGTCGGCCGACGGGGCTGAAATGCGTGCGTGTGTGTGTGTGTGTGTGGGGGGCCGATCGGGCCACGGAGGCGCCGGATCCGCCGCCGACAGCCCTCAGCCACCCGGAGCGCGCCAGCGGGGCCCGCCAGAGCACCACCACCCCATCGGCAGCCGGCACGCCGCCGCCGCCGCCAGAGAAGCACCGCCGGACGCCGCGGAGGCCCGGGTCGGCATCGACCACGCCACGGCACCCGACCACGACGCCGACGCTGAAGCCCACCGCCGCTGCCGGAGGGGGCAGATCCGCCGCCAAGAAGACCGATCCGCCACCTAGAGGCCGGATCCGCCGCCTAGGCCGCCGAATCGCCGGCCGCCGCCGGGAAGAAGCCGGGTGGAGGGGGAAGAGGACCGCGAGGGAGGAGGGGGTGGTGGATTTGGACGCACGCGCGGCTACCTTGTTACGCGCCGCCCGCTGGCGCCGCCGCCGCCGCGAAGGGCGGCGGCGGGCGGCCGGAGGGAGCCGGTGAGCGGGGGGGCTCGGGCGGCCGGAAGTCGCCGCCCGAAGTCGCCCTCGTGAGGACGACGCGGGGGCCTGCGCAGTCCTGTTATTTGCCGATTGAAAGCTAGCAGTTTTCATAACTGCTCGCTTTCTTAGCTTTGGTTCCATGGCTTCAGGCTTCAGTGTAGCGGTTTCTTGCTTCCATGGCTTCAAAGCTCGCAGTTGACCCACAGACCATATCCATTCCAGTTTCCAATGCAGGAAGAGAAAGGAGTCAACACATCTGCAACAATTTCGTACCAAACCTGTAAACAGTAACCTCTGAAGTTAACACTAATAGACTTGGACTTCTGAGTTAAGTTATTATTACTACTATTAATAACTTGCGAGGTAGTACATAGCTAGCCATGTCGGCAATAGTACCACCTAAATCATGCACACATGGCAGGAGATCAGATGAAAGATTTGACTTTTTCACCACATGTGACGTGTAGTGTTTCTGCAAGGCATGAATCAGCTTTCTTCAGAGATATGGTTCAGCTGTCACACAAACACTTGCCGAAATCAGATGCATGGTCCCTTGAAACCAAATGAAATGACACCCTTCCTTCATCATCAGTCTTCACTCCGTCACTGATGAGATGAGTCGCCCCTAACCTAGACGCAGGGAATAGTAACCTATATATCATCATTCAGCTTAGACTTAAGGACTACTGTACTGTTAGTAGGATAGCAGAGTAGGACGCACATGCTTAAGTGATGACAGATGAGAAGTGGCTTGGAGTGGGAGATATATCATATAATTCAGAGATTAGTAGTATCTCACAAGCCATGTCTCTCAGGTCAGATCTTTCAGTGATGACATACAGTGTGAGGCTTGTGAATGGTCGCTCTAGTGCTTTCTGCACAAACCTACTAGTGAAGTTGTAGGTATCTGTTAACGTACATCACCTACAAATCCCTGACGACTCCTTTCCCTGAAAGTTAAGACACATCAAGTTCCCATGGTGGATAAGAAAGACAGTGGCAGCAGACACATGAGCACAACTCATTCCACTATATCCAAGAGCAACTCTGCTTCTCTGCACACTGCTACTATCTATAAGAAAAAAAAAAGGCTCCGCTTTGTCCATAGTACAAAAGACCTTTAATTCAGTTTAATTTAATCTGCTGCGAATTTTTGGTGCCTGCTAGTTTCAGAATAAACAAGAGGTTGGCCGGCTTCACATGATCACTTCCGTGCATGCATATGATTCCCAGATCACAATCCGTGTCGGGTGAGAAGAGAAGAAGCTTTTGGCTTTGGATGTCGCACGTCCTCATCTTCATCTGCTTTGGATTGGCGCCAGGATGCTAGCAGGAGTGATAGCCATGCCATTTGGCACTTGCGATCCCCTTCCCCAGCTTAGCTACCAGATGAATCTTACGTTCGCTTAAAACCTACAGAAAGGGCAACCAGTCCATTTCGTGCACTCTCGATGGGTATCTATCTATATGTTGTTGCAGTCTTCCAGAATGCAGGGCACACTACATCTCCACGGTATCAATCTCCACAGTACTAATTGGCACTGAACTCCGTGCTGCTAAGATATGATTAGGAACAATGATTGATTTGCTGCTTTGTTGCTAATATTCAGTTACTGTAGAGGGAAGGAACAGTTGACGTTTTCTTGCAGCGCCACCACCATGTTCTCTTGTTGCCTTCCTCACCACTCGTCCACTCTAAAAAGCTAGCCTCTAGTAGCTAGTGTTCATCATTGTGTCATCGACACGGTGTTAGTTCTTCAGTCACTGGACTGAAATACTATTGGCTGGCTCAGTGACTGATAGAGTGAAGTCCATTACTCATCAGCTAGTAAAAATGGAAAATATTGTTAGAAGTGCCTAGCTTTTCCAGATAAGCATTCTGAAGTGACGGCAAAGGTGGTTAAGAACTGCCAAAATGACAGCTGCAGCCTGGAGTTGTCCATTTATGCGCTTCTGAAAACTCCAAGCAAGACTCGACAGTTCCTGTCTTGTGGATCATTATATTGTGAATCTATCTTTCAGCCCTGAATAACTGATAGCCACAACCACTACCATCAGGAGGATGTACACTGATGCAACCTTGCAATGTACACTATTAGTGGATTAGTCCACTCTGCAATCATATTTCCATGAAAATGGCTTGTACCACCCAATTGGGTGAGGTTAAACAATACTGCACGTGTCTGATATTGGTCCAGGAATCTTACATCTGAATCCTCAAAATAAACTTTGACTGTGCACAGCAATGTAATCAGAGAAGAATACATGGGAACAAACAAAGATGGCAGGCTTGTGGCGTGTGCACTCTGGTCAAGAAACTCAATGAGACCTTATTTGTTTACTGATGCTATTCAATTTTTTTTTAACAGTTCAAAAAAAACAAAATTAAAAAAAAAAAACAACGAACTTCAAGAGCTGGGAGGGAATGGCAACTAAATTGTAAAGTAGATAGAGGACACAGGCGTGAAGGTGCAACTGCACTGCACATGAAGGCATCATTGACAGCAATGGGAATATGGAGCCTTTTTTCTTGAAGCTTTTTTCCCTGCAAGAACTTTTTTTGAATGCTTTCACGGTAGAAATTAATAAAAAAAAAGGTTCCATGCTTTGGACTTCAGTGGAAAGGCAAAGGCCTGCAAAAATGTCTACTAACATCAGATAAAGTGATGATGGCACTGCTTATTTCTTGACACATGTTGTACCTCATTGTTCTAGAGGCGGTCTGAACAAAGGTGTGCCTAAAGGGACTTGAGAAGAAGACTTGGAAAAATTTTGCGTTCTGAACAGAATTAATCAAGTATAAATGGTTTTCGGCTTCAGATATGCCAAACTACCAGAATTGTAAGCAAGGAATCAGTAACTTAACAGGAATTGCAAGGGATATGTATTAGGACGTGTAAATCAGACAAACCGATTTTCAGAAAGTGTAAAGTTGCACTTTCAGACAAGTCAGTGTGGGCTTTCAGACATCATAATCCACCAGCCATCCTGATATCATGTGCTCCAACAGCTGTATACATTCTTCCATACATGTCCACAAGTACATTCAAACACCAAGGGAAAAAGATCCACCAAAAAGCTCCACTGAAGCACAACATCAAATTGGCTTCAAACATTTGTACAGAAAATGCAGACCGTACGTACCCTCAAAGGTCTCAAATTGGCATGTAGTAGTACTTACTGAACAAAACATTTCATCAGAACTGAAATTGTCAATTCCTCATCGATTTGATGTTATATACATCCAATCACTGCATTCAAATTTGGCATGGTCACAAAAGTACTTGTTTGCTGCCAAATCGTGGTTACTGGCGGCGTCTTGTGCACTCTTGTTCTATTGACCATGCATATATATTTGTTCACTCCATATGTTTTTCATTTTTGACGTCATGGATCTTGGATCTTGTAATGAACCCAATGTCTGGTGATGAAAGCAGCACGAACATTGTATGCTGACCCGAATGAAGATCATAAAATCAGGAATTCAAATCATTATTGTTGATTGATCTTACTCAGCCTTCTCGATATAAGGCCAATTATGGTGTTGTCCTATCCTTCTCTGAACTCCGTGGAAACGCCTTGTCCTCTGTTTTTCTCACCTGCAGTGCACCAGTATTATGGAAGTCTGATTTTTGAGGGAGGCAGAACAAATGGCCCGCACGAGCCTTCCCTTCATTGTGAGCTGTGATTGTGGAATCTACTACTCCGGGAAGCTCTTGAAAGCGGTCCATCCTACGGACGATATACAGCAGAAACAAAGCAGAGCAGAGCAAAGTCACACCAGAACAGAACACTTCTATCGCTTGGGTTCTCCATGTGGCATCATGCTGTGAGATAGGCGAGCATCAACCTGTACGAGGAGCTTACCATCCTGATTGAGATATGTGCACGACTTCCTATCAGCTGTCGATCATGATGTGTCGCCAAGCACAAGATGATCGATGATCTCTGCAGATTACACAAGGCAGGGCATCAACCTGCAGATTCAACAGCGCTTTGTTGGATTGCAACAAGCAGCTAGACGCAAACCTTATGTGCAGCAAAGCTCTTGGCATTGTACCTATGTAATTATAAGCAAGCATAGTTAATTTGACTTGATGACCAAACAACAATGCACTTCTCCCTCTCAAAAATCGTTACTACAGTAGTCAACAGAATATATACTAAATAAAGTAAAGTGGATAAAGGCATGTGTCTGCCACTTGAGAAAAAGAAAGCTGTGGATTTTCCAGGAGATGTCTCAGGCGGTCGACTGACGAGTCGCGGTCACGGATGGATCGATAAGCATCACGAGGGAGGTTATTATCTCTCTCTCTCTCTCTTGCTGGTCTACCAGAAGTCCAGAACGGAGTCACTGGCTGCTTCTGCCTGAGCCGGAGCCGAGCTCAAGGGAAGGGAGCCGCAGCCTTCCTTCCTCCAAGCCTGAAATCTTCTCCGTCTCTGAGCTCCTAGTCTCCATCCCACTGCCGCCGTCCCTGAACTCAACTCCGTCTTCACCGACAAGATCCACTCCAGAAGCCGTTGCACCCGACCTCCCTTCCATCTTCACGCCGAGATTTGAAGGTAACTCCTTTCTGATCTGGTTCCTTCTCAGAGACCGAGCAAAAAAGACCCGATCTGCAGTCCTTTCTAGCTGCTCTTCCTGGATCGATGTAATTAACCACTAAATGTTTCAAGTTAACTAATCCTTGTTTTCTTAATATAAAGGATTAGATCATCCTTTCTTTTTGAAAGAGTGTCCTTACAGTCCAAATTATAGATGACGTACGTTTAAGCTGACTAAGAAATCAATTTATATTAGTCCACACCTTGGCACTTAATTACCCTGACTACTGATTTGTTACAGCTGTCTAATAACAGGGCCGGCAGATATATCCCAGAACTATCTAATCTCTCGTGATTTATTGCTTGCTCATGTAGCAACTGCGCCTGAGACATGGCAGCCGTCCTGGATGCCATGGCACCCTACGTCAAGAAGCTAATAACAGACATGGCACAAGATGAGGTTTCAATGTTGCTGGGCGTCTCCGCCGAGATCACCAAGCTGGAGGACAACATCGAAGGCCTCAAAGCCTTCCTTGCAGATGCTGAGAAGAGGCGCATCACCGACACGAGCGTGCAAAGATGGACGACAAAGCTCAAGAACACCATGTATGACGCAACTGACATCCTCGACCTGTGTCAACTCGAGGCCGACAAGCGGAGGCAGTCCAGAGCTGGCAGCAGCATAGAACGACAGAAGGCGCCCAGCTGCTTCCAGCCATTGCTCTTCTGCATGCGGAATCCCGTGTTTGCACACAAGATAGGCAGCAGCATCAAGGAGCTCAACCAGCGGCTCGACGACATCCACAAGGAGGCCGACAAGTATAAGTTCAATATTGGTCTCGGTTCCAACCCGGAGCCAAGGAAGCTAACAGCTCCAGAAAGGTACAGTCAAAAGATGACATCTGAGTTCAACGAGTCATCCATTGTTGGTAAGAAGATCGGGATGGACACAAAGGAGCTTGGCCAGTTACTTATCACTAGTGATAACCACCACGACATCAAGGTGTTGTCCATCGTAGGCACTGGCGGCATGGGAAAAACCACCCTTGCCCAGAAGATCTTCAATGACACAACAATCCAACAACACTTCAAACTGAAGATATGGCTCAGCATTACCCAAATCTTCAATGAGGTTGAGCTCCTTCAGACAGCAATTGAGCATGCTGGGGGAGTCCATGGCGGGGTGCAAGACACAACTCTCCTCACGAGGACACTAACCAACACCTTGTCCATGGGCAAGTTCCTCCTGGTCTTGGATGATGTGTGGAGTAACGAAGCTTGGAGTCATGTTCTGTCTGTACCGATCAAGAATGCCAGCGAGAAACAACAGGGAACTGGGTCCTCATCACTACAAGATTAGATGACCTTGCTCATCGAATGGGAGCATCATTCTACAAACACCATGTCAGCCCACTCGATGAAGACGATGCTTGGTCCTTGCTGAACAAACAACTGCCACCGACGCCAACTCAGGTTAGTCTATACAAGATTCAGTGGCTGAAAAAGTTTAGTTTATTGCAACTAAATGTGCATTCAGTTAAATACCAAAAAAAAAACCCAAAATATGGATCTAATTAGATATTGTCCATATGTTCTATTAGCAGAAATAATCTAATGTAACCAAAACATCTGCATCTAAATAAGCCACTTGTACTATTATAAATAAACAAATAAACCAATAAATATGTTTATCAAATTCTTATAATTTCTAATATTAAATATGAACTAACATTACCCCTAGTGTCACATGAAAATGTTGCAGACTCCTCCCATTATGAAAACTAGTTCATCAACCCGTGCTTTTGCACAGGTTAGAATAGTAGGAGATACTAACTAATAAAAATTACATCTATTAAATATTTTTCTCTTCACTAATGTTCTAAAATAGTAGCTATAATAGGTACTCAATAGTCTATATTTAGTAGTGATAATCTATCAATTATTGCTTTATACGTATTTTTCATCCACGTTCATAAGTTTTTTTTTTATATAGCACCTTAGTGTATCTACAATATACATTTAGTTGAAACATTTGCTGAAACTATGATGGCTTTAGCTGCAGCCTATATTTTGACAACATGAAACTAAATTTTGATTCGTTTTCCCAAATTTTTATAGGAATTTTGGGATCTATGTTTTTTATTTCTAGTTGTTTTGTGAGTAATAATTTTGATGATTAATCTTTTTCTAGGACAATATGTATTTAGTTGAAATATAAACTTAGAGTATACAAACCCTTATTCATCCATTTATGCGATATCATGAAAATCTCAATTTTATTAAGCTTTTGATCTAGTTGTTGTAATATATTATATAAGTGTTAGTTTGAAATTCTAATGATTATTGTACCATTTAATCAAATTTTTTATTTTTATTTCTTAACAGAATATTCTAGGTCTTAGGATACCCTCGTATAGTTCTTACAATGTTATAAGTAATTGTTTCAGCATGCACCACGGCACTCAAGATGATGAATTAATTATATCATATTACTGTTGTTTTATTAAACAAATAGTGCTTGAAATTAAATTACTAATATTCATATGATATAATGTTTCAATCAAAATGTTTAATTTTTTTTCGTGATGACGACTTACAAAATTTATTATCATGAGTATTAATATAACTTAATGTGAATTCTAAGTGTCATTACTATGTTGTTTGCAAAGGATATTTTCTACCCGTGATATATATGTGTCATTACTAATTGTCATTATTTTTCCTAACGTATACACGTTTGTTTGGTCTACATAGTGAAACATAGCATTGTGCATAGTTTTAACTTAAGTGTGTATTTGTTTTTATGGATGAATTATATATAGTACTTATGGATGAATTATTTTTCAGCTTATATTAGCATTTGAATATTTTAGTAGCTTTTTAATTTTTTTATAATGATTGAGGTGGATAATTTAGGTACAAATTATAATGGTATATGTTACTTTACATTATCTTTCATAATGCCATGGATAGGTAATTCAAATTCAATCCTAGGGGTCAAAGCATTATTTTTCATAATGATAGAGGTGGATATTTTTTTAAAAAAAATATTATGGGATTAGTTTAGATATTGTTAATGTGTAGGTTTCAATTTTTCTCATATAGCCATTATTGATATCTCCACGGATCATTGTCCCGTAGCTTTTTAGCATCATTAGCATGTAAACTCAAGTAACCCAATTACATTATCATTAAAGAGAACAAAAAAATTATACTTGATGGTCTTATTTGTTCGCCAATGACATTAAAATTAAAATGAAAATTATACTTAATGGTCAATAAGGATCATATCATGACTTATCTGTTGGCCACAATCAAGTAAGATTGCATCCCATACTCTAGTGACTCTTGCTTTGATTTTTCACAATTCTTCTCTAGTCTATAAAATTAGTAATGTCGCATGAAAGAAATTAAATTGTAATTATGAGATTTAGAAAATGGCCAGATTTATTTAGTACATCCTAGGAGAGAAATTAAATTGCAATTATAGGATCTAGCAAGATGGCCATACCATTAGTATGTAGGTGCGACCGATGGCAGAGATGATGTAGATGCCGTGGGCGCCGGACGTCGTGGCACCGGTGGCATGTGTGTTCCCACGCGCCACCTGTCAATTTTCCTTGCTTGACGTAGATGAGCCGCTGCAACCACCGTGTTGAACTGTAGAGCAGTCTTACTACATAAAATCTTTTTAGGAGGTGTTTCCATTTTCTTAACCGTGGCAGTTAGGCATGGAAACCACCACGGTTAATCGATCCCACCTAAGGCGGGCAGCATGGCTGGCAACTAAGAGAAAACCGCCACGGTGAATAGATTACCGTGGCATTTGTAATGTAACCGTCGCGGTTAATACTAGCCCAAATCAAAGCCCAAGTAGCCCATCTAGATCCATCCCGGCCTGATATACAGCTACCAGTATATATTAGGGACTTAAGGTTTCAGACTCACCACCTCATCCCTCACTCAGACTCACCGCCCCATTCCCTCCCATCCCGTGTAGGCGCCTGCTCTCACCCTCCAGCTCTCTCTCTATCCCAACACCGCTGTTCTCTCCCCACCACTCCACCACTCGGCCAGTGAGGAGGAGATGCGGTGGCGTCACAGCCAAGGCATGGGCGGCGCCTCCTTCTCCCCTCACCACCGGCGGCCGGGGCTGCAGCTTAGGCAGCGATATGGGCAGGGCCGGCAGATGGACGCAGCCGGTGGCGTCGCAGGCCCCTCCAGCTCGGTGGTCGAGGGTGCGCGATCGGGCAGCGCAGCGTCTGGTGCGGCGAGCCGAGGTGGGTGCGGCACGACGAGCGGCGCATCCATGGTGGTCGGGCTCCTTCCTCTCCCATCGTCGGCGCACTCCTCCCCGAGCTCCTCCCCCATCTCCTCCGGCTACCTTGCCGGCAAGAGTACCCAACTTCTATTGAGGAGAAGTGAGTTCCCGAATCTAAAATACCTGAGCCAACTAGTGACAAAAGTACCTAGATAAGGTCTTGCAAAAGACAGAACATGAATCAGAGCTCAAACACGCAAACCACGAAGAAAATTAGCACTGCTGCTGCAAATACCGGACACGTCCGGTATTATGAAAGCACAATGTGGCTATGGGATAAAAAAGTCGAAAACCCCATCAAATAGTGTCCAAAAATTGTGAAATTTTAACCTGAGCTTTTAGACACCAAGGAGAAGATCTCCACCAAAGTTCAGCTCCAAACTCAAAAGTTGGAAATACCGGACATGTCCGGTATATGCGAGCTGCTCTCGAGAAAAATTGATTTCAAAACAAATCTCGACCAAATCAACTCGGATTGACTTGAGATTGAGCAGGGAGATTCCAGAGAGTGTTGAAAAGATATCTTCAAGACGTCAACACCCAATTCCATGCAAATCTTAAACAATCGCAAAATCCATCATGAAAAGTGGGGTTTTCTCAAAAATCCTCAAAAGGATGGATTTTCGTGCTTGAGTTGAATTTGCCCAAACCGGGTTGGTGTGATTGATCCTCGAGATGTCCTTGCACGTTTTGATCCAACCCAAAAGTCCCCAAAATCTCAGATTCATAGAAATCCTGAAATCAAGAAAAGGGGAAAAACCTTGAGATGAAGAACACCAAAATCAAATCACGAGATCATGAGACATCGATCTGAATCCCGGAGGACAAGAGGAGGATCCAGACCTCCATTCCCAACAAGATCATAGGTTCAATTACACCAAGACACTTGTTCATCGACCGACCTTTTGGGAAGAACCTAGAGAGGGGGAACCATAGATAGAGAGGAAGAAAAATGAAATGGCAAGAGGTGAGATGGTTTGGGGGCTGCCATTTCTTATTTCTCGGGCTTATTACACATTCCCCATTTGCCCCTGGATACATGGTCCAACTAGCCTGAGGGCACTATGGTCCAACTCAATTTCTATAGATCGGACGACCACGCTTCCTATGTAGATTTGCTTCGCCTCGATGCAACCTCTGTGATTCCGCCACGTGCTGCCCTGTTCCTCCTCAGAACCTTCACCCGGGTTTTGAGGCCCAAACCCAAAAACCGTCCACCGGTGGCTTTGAGGCCCAAACCACCAAACCATCCGCGAGTAGCGTACTCCATAAGCATCCCCCGCCGCTTGACGCGAGTCACTTCATCCACGACCGCCATGCCATCAAGTCTTCATGAGCCTTCACACTCGACCGCCGATCGCCGCCTTGACTCGGTCAACACGGTCACTCCACCATGTTCACTTGTGCTTGTCGATGTCCTCAAGTGTCAACCAACACGGCTAGTCACCCGGCTTCTCCGGTTCCTCGGTCCAAGCCTTCGGCGTTCGTCCTTCACCGCTCTCGGTCCGTCGCCAGAAACCCGCTTGACCTTCACCTTCGGCGTCGACTACCGCCTCCGAGCTCCACACTTGCACACCACAAGCTAAGAGACATGTTGCACAACACACTCACGCCATGGTTAGTCCACAAACTCAACCAAAGATGCAAGCCCATTGACAATCACTCATCATAAACCCAAACCACAAGGGCACATATCAACCTTGTGTTCGCATAGAGCATAGAATCACAACAAGACTATCCCTATTGGTTGTTTTAAACCAGTAGTGATAATGTAACACCAAGGCTCAGGATGAGTGCGTTGTCAACACCAACACAAAGACAGCAGATAGAAAGCATAAAAGGAGCGAAGAGGAAGAGAACTCACCCAAATGACCCAAAACCAATGAAAAGCCAAAATAGGGTCATTTGAAATGAGCAAACCTTGAGCAAAACATGGTCCCCAAAGACATGGGCAACGTCTTGACGCAACCAAGCAAAACACAACTAGCCCTCAAGAAGAGGCAAATGGGCTCAACACCACTAGCAAAGCTCAAAAAGCCTAAAAATAGCTAGAGCCTCCAGAAGAGGCAAAGGCTCAACAGATCTAGCAAAAGCAACTCGAGGTGCAACTCCCCCCTGAACAAATGCAATCTCTCAAATGAATGCATACACTCTGGATTTGTGTGTCACACTCCCCCTTGTTGGTATATGCACTTATCAAGCTAAAGCTCAAAGATTGCAACTCCCCCTCAGAAAATGCTATGAATGCAAAGGATGCATAAATGCAAAAGCTTCAGGAGTATAGCAATTAGGTGAAAAAGATGCTCTAGTTGGTGCTTTGTAATGTGTGTGTAACAATAAATACAAGTGCTAGAAATGCTCAGACTTATCAAATGAAATGAAATATGACACTTAAGCATTTTGAGCAGTTATAAGCAATTCAAAGAGGGGGTTCACCACTGAAAGTAGCACACAACAGTTATAAGCAGGAAATCAACCTAGTGCTAACAAGTGTATTTAAAAGTGAACTCGCCGCAGCGGCGTTCACACATCATGTCAAAGACGAACCTAACACTTGTGTATTCATCAAATTTCAAGTTTATCGTAATTTGTAGCTTAACACAAGAATTAGTCAACGCATGTGTGTGCGAGAGGTTATCGGTGTAGTGTTAGCCTTACAATTCAAGCATGCCAAGTCTATGTCAAAGACAATCAGAAGCTTAAGATAGTGGTTTCGGTCATCCACTACAAGGCTCAGGTTCATCCTAAGTGCAATAGGAAGCCATCCCGATACCTTGATGTGGGATAGTACGCACCCATCTCGATCTTTTCTCATCACTCAATTTGGATGTCAAATTTTAGCACAAGAGTATCCAAGTTGTCCAAGCAAGTGAATGACTCAACGCAAGAGACATAGCAACCTAGCATATAAGTAATAGTTAAAGCGATCTCAACAAGTCCTACACATGCTAGTCGCCAATCTCACCGTGAATAAGATTTGCAAATTTTAGTAGTTATGAATCATGTTCACGAATTTTAAACAAGCATTGCTCATAACATGTATCACTTGATCAAAAAGAGCCTAAGCCACAAGCGCCATCATGTATGCACAAAACATACCAAAGAGAGCATAATTTCACGTAACAACTATAGTCATGAAGCTCAAAGATGCTCTATCATACATGATGCTATGAAATGCAATAAGATACAAAAGGAAAAGCAAAAGCTAAACTACAAAAGAAAGCAAAACTATTATATAACAACTATAAGTTTCCCTCCTCTAAAAAGGGAAACAAACACCCAACTCCCCTCGCAAGCGAGCAAACTGGGCTTGGTCAAGGGGTTTGGTAAAGATATCTGCAAGCTGGTTATGGGTGTCAACATGGCGCAGATCTATGTCTCCTTTCTCATAATGATCACGCAAGAAGTGAAAGCGCACATCAATATGTTTGGTTTTGGAGTGGAGGACTGGGTTTTTGCCTACACTTATGGCACTGGAGCTATCACAAAGCAAAGGCACTCATGTGAAATCTAAGCCATAATCTCTCAAGGTAGCTATCATCCAAAGCAACTAGGAGCTACAAGAAGTAGCGGCAACATATTCAACTTCTGTGGTGGATAGGGCAACGCTGGATTGCTTGCGAGAAGACCAAGACACAAGAGAAGAACCAAGAAACTGACAAGTCCCCAACATGGACTTTCTATCTAAGCGACAGCCGGTAAAATTAGCATCAGAATAACCGCAAAGAGAAAGCGAGGAGGAAGCCGAATACCAAAGCCGAAATTCAAGAGTGAATCGGAGGTACCTCATGATCCTCTTCACTGCCTGGTGGTGAGAGGTGCACAGTGAAGCCTGAAAGTGTGCACAAAGATAGACCGTGAATTGGATGTCCGATCTTGTCGCCGTTAGGTACAAAGAAAGACCGATCATGCTTTGCTTGCTTGATTTGCAACCCAAGGAAGAATGTCAACTCTCCCATCATACTCATCTCAAATTCCCTGCTCATAGTATCTGCAAAGTTGGCAACAAGAGCATGACAAGAGACACCAAAAATTATATCATCCATGTATATCTGAACCAAGAGTGTCATTACCTTGCTTGAGGAGAAAAAAGTTTTATCATCTGAACCCATTCTAAAACCCTTATCAAGCAAGAAAGCTTTTAAGCACTCATACTAGGCTCTCGGGGCTTGTTTCAACCCATATAAAGCTTTATGGAGTTTAAACACATGGTCAGGAATTTTGGGATTTTCAAAGCCACGGGGTTGCCTCACATAGACCTCTTCCTCTATGTACCCATTCAAGAAAACATCTTCACATCCATCTAATACAGCTTGAACCCTTTCAAAGCTACAAAGCCTAAAAGGATCCTAATGCATCTAGACAGGCAATGGGATCAAAAGTCTCCTCAAAGTCTATTCCCTCTTTCTGACAGAACCCCTGAGCTACCAACCTACCCTTATTCCTCACTACCACCCCATCCTCACTCTGTTTGTTCTTGAAAACCCACTTTGTACCTATGGGGTGGCAACCTGGTGGAGGTGGAACCAAACCCATACTTTGTTCCTCTAAAAGTTCTCTAACTCCTCGTGCATTGCATTGACCCAATCAGGATTAGATAGCGCGTGTCCAACATCTTGAGGCTCAAAAGAGGCAAGAAAAGTAGAGTTGGCAAAGTGAAAGACATGATATGACTTGGACTACGTGACTCGCTGGTCGATTTCACCAATCATGGTCTGAGGTGGATGGCGACGCTGACTGTGCCGAGGTGCTTCCCATGAAGAAGTTGCCTCCCCCACAACTGCAGCTGGAACCTCCTCAAAGCAGCCGGTGCAGCCGAGGAAGCTTCTCATCCGCCCTCATGTAGTAGAAGAAGAAGGGTCAGGGCGTGAGCTAAAGTGGTCATCGCAGGCTCGAGAGGGGCAGCCAGTGGAATTGGCTCGGCATCACCTAAATCTGCATCTTCCTGCTCCTCCTCAACAAAAATGCTCTCACCCATCTCATGATCGCCTGCATGCTCAAAGACAAGAGTGGAACAAGGTATGGTTTCATCGAATGTGACCTCACAGGTCTCCATGACTCTGTTAGCAAGGTTAAGAACACGATATGCATGACAATGAGATGCATAACCTAGAAATATACCGTCTGAAGACCTGGACTCAAACTTATCCAAATTACCTTGTTTCAAGATGAAGCACTTGCATCCAAACACCCTAAAGTGACATACCTTGGGTGCCCATCCAAAATGCAACTCATAAGAAGTCTTCTTCGTGAAAGCTCGAAGGAAAATGCGATTGGAAACATGGCAAGCTGTGTTGATCGCTTTAGCCCAATACCTCCTACGAGTCCTATGCTCATCGAGCATCATCCTAGACATCTCAACAATGGACCGGTTCTTGTGCTCAACAATGCCATTTTGCTAGGGAACATATAAGGAGAGGAAAACTAATGCTCGAGGCCCAAAGAAGTACAAAAGGTTTCAAAATGAGTATTCTTGAATTCAGTGCCATTGTCACTGCGAATCACTCTCATGGCACTCTTAGGGAACTCTTTTTGCAACCAAAGAATCAAATCCCGAGCATGTGAAAAAGCCTAATCCTTACTCTCCATGAAAACACCCAATAGTACCTTGAAAAATCATCAACGATCACTAGAATGTACCACTTCCCCCCTCCGACCCGAACCTGCTTATTGGACCAACTGCGGTCCATGTGAAGTAGCTTGCCGGGTTCCTTAGTCATGGTTTGGCTCATAGGGGGTGAGAAGCGGCAACCATCTTCCCGTGATGACAAGGGTGGCAGACCAAATCCTTCTCAAATTTAAACTTGGGCAATCCTCGATTATGTGAGCTAAACCTAGCTAGTAAATCAAAGCGCAAAGGGACCCAATCTCCTATGCCACTTCCATAATTCAGAAGAGGATCCGGCCACCAAACAACGAGAAGACCCAAAGGAGTGAGAAAAATCAGCTCGAAGGACACGGCCAAATGGGACAATCCAACAAATAAGATTTCCCTGAGAATCAAGAACTCAAGACAAGCCGGTCTTAAAGTGCACTTCAAAGCCGTCCCCAAGGAGTTCGCGAAACGAAAGGGGCAAGTTAAAATGCAAATTCAAACCCCCTCGTGCAACATCCTTGAGAACAAAATTCTTATTGAGACGAGTGGACCCACAGGAAAGCACCTTACCTTTGCAATTATCCCCGAATGTGATGTACTCCTTGCGTTGTACGGGGAAGGCTAGAGAACCATTTTGAGTTTCCGATCATGTGGCGAGAACATCCGGAATCAATGAGCCATGTGTTCTCCATGCCTACTTCCTGCATCAATAGAAAGACATAGGGTGAGCAAATGGCATAACACTAGGTTAGTAAACTGAGAAGGATACTAGTGTTGGCTCATTTGCCCTAGAAAAGTGTTAGGAAAAACACAAAACATGTCATGTACCATTTGAGGTAAGTGATCACCATGAAATAGAAAACATGGTTCGCTATAGTTGTAGGACTGAAAGCCACTGCCATGAGGTTCAATGTCATATTGATCATGACCTAAACCTTGCCGAGCATGACCACCATGTGGTCTCACAACCCGAGACATTGCTCCTCTAGGCCTAGTACATGGTCTTTGAATAGGCGGCACATGTACGCCATGGGGAGGACCGTACATGTACCGATTGTTCAACTCGTACTCTCGCCTCTCATCTCTTTGTTCAACTCGTACTCTCGCCTCTCATCTCTCTTCCTCCTAAAGTAGAACTCAATAAGGTGACCATCCCTATGGCGGTACTCACAACAAAGATACCTCACCTCTCTCTTGTGGGCATGGTTCACTCTTGGTTGTGGTTTGGCATTAGGAAGGGGAACCTCAAAGATGTTTGGTAGAGTGTTGCTTTGGTATTTGTTAAGTGCAAAAAGAATATTAAAGATTTTGCAAGCGCACAGAATACCATTGTAGCTTTTACCTAAGAGTATTCTAGAGTATCGTATCCACAGGGAAGCTTTGGTTAAAGAATCTAATAACTCACAATCATGTATCTACTAACTTAGCAAACCAACTAGACTAAAGTGAGGAGGTAAATGATTCATATAAATTAAACTATAAATAATAATGCATAAAAGAAATCTATGAATAATAACACTAAAGAGAATACTATAATAAATGAGTAGTTTAGCTAATCAAGAGGACAACGGGAGAGATCAAGGTTCCTAAATACTTCTCTATTACTTTGGTTCTATGATAACTAAAGCATGGATCAATATAGCAATCATACAAAAACACTTTGGAGCAACAATACCTTTCCAACTCTATACAAAAACTAGGAAGGGGTACTTGGGGAAAGGCTGCCAAAAGCTCTATGAACATCAACCCTAACGTGGTGGATTACAAAGGCCCGGACAGAGCTGTCACCCCTAGGGCTACCACAACTGACCGGAGGGTTGAGCACAACCTCAGGTAACTGTCGATATTTTACGACCGAGAGCCTACCCTGGGGAGACTTGGGCAGTTTGTTTGGGCCTCGCAGAACCTGGAGCCTAGCGGTTTGTTGCGCAGTCCACATGAGAGCGAGGGTTTTTATATCTTGGTTCGGGCCCTCGATCATGGATCGAGTAAAGACCTTTACGTCCAGTCAGCGTGAGCCTATTTTCGATTGATGGGTTCGATTGATGGGGTCAACCGGAGCGCTTACAGCCTCGGTTGGATTGCTTACCGCGTCGCTGTTGTTGTTCCAGGTGCCTATCGAGGTGTCCCTCGGTCACCTTTTATATCAAGGATGGGACTGAGGGGCTCGCTACGGTCCTAGTCGGATACAAAGAGAGTCGTCCGAGGAGAACTCGAACTTCCTACTCTAACAGAGTTCTGACTAGGTCTATCCTAATTACAACGAGTCACCGTGTAGCTCGCTTTCTGTTGTCTTCTTTATGGAAGTCGTACCACGGTCGGGGATAGAACCCTACGGGGGACTCGGTAGAGTTCTTTGGTGATAACATATCCACAAGCCCCCAAGCATCTCAAGGTCGAGCATCGAGAATTCCTCTTGCTTGTGAGGCCTTGATATGGTCTTGAGTTCCTCTAACGGTGTGCACTTTTGTTTTGGAAAAGTGCGCCCGTTGGGTGTAGCCCCGAGCTTCTTGCTTTTTGGTACGAAGAGCTAGAAGGTCTTTTGAGTTCTTCTCCTCTATCTTCAAGTCTTTCTTGACCCGAGTTCTTCGACGGCGTGCACTTTTGCCTTGGAAAAGTGCACCCATTGGGTGTAGCCCCCGAGCTTCTTGCTTTTTGATACAAAGAGCTGGAAGGTATTTGAGTTGTTTTTCTCCGTCTTTGAGTTCTTCTCCTCCATCTTCAAGTCCTTCTTGGCCCGGAGTTCTTCTCGACGGTGTGCACTTTTTGCCTTGGAAAAGTGCGCCCGTTGGGCGTAACCCTCGAGCTTTTTTGCTTTTTGGTACAAAGAGCTAGAAGATCTTTGAGTTCTTTTCTGAAAAAAATCTTCTCCTCGGTACTGTGCAGCCCCCGAGCCTCTTCGAGTTCTTTCTTTGAAAGGCTTGATGAGGTACTTTCTTGGTCTTCTGCCCATTCCTCTTTTTTCGTTCCTTCATGGGTGGAATAGTGCCTATTTATTGCACTTGATGCTTCGGTTAAAGTCTGCATGTGGCGGTCAACGTATTGAATTTGCTCCCCGTGGTTTTGAGGTGACATTTCATTGTGGTCGCCTCATCTTCCGTGGGACTGGTATATAGGCATGCTATCTTACGCCTATAAATAGGAGCTTGGTGACCGGAGTTTGTGGCATCTCCTTTCTCCACGCTCTTCTTCTCCCTCCTTTTCTTCTTTTACCGAAGTTTAGCTTTTCTTGATCTTGTAGCCATGGTAGTTACGGTGAGCGAGTTGGATGAGCCCCGGGGCTTGTTCTTGAAAGCCTTGTGCTTGAAACTTGTGAGTGAGCGATGTCTTGTGATACGGAGTAGAAGGGGACTACTCCGGTGGTGGATCCACTCTCGGACGTGGCTGACGGCAGGTGAGGGATGCCTTGTGATGTAAACCTAGCCATAGCTGGTTAGGTTTTTTGTCGCTCCGTTGTCCTATCCCACTTCGCCGATCGCCGTTGGAGGGTGGAGCGAGTTCTTCGGTGACTCGTCCGATCCTCATGATGCACATTGGCTTGATTGTCCCGGAAGGGATAGCTCCCGCTGCCTAGCGCCAAGGGGGTTGTTTTTTCGGCTTTGTGCCTTGGGATCTTGAGGAACCACCATTGATGCCTGCTTAGAGTGCTCCACTTTCAATGAGAGTGTCACGCTCTAACAGGCCTCTCTCACGGTTCTCTCTAGGCAACAGACTTTGGAACTCGTGGCTCGTGGTTCCCCCGCTCAGTAGGGGTTTTTGAGTCCGGAGTACTTTTGTGCAGTCTTGGCGATCCCCGTTCGGGTTCTTCTTAGAAGTGCAAGGGTCTTGGCTTCTTGTACTTGGAAGGATCTAACCCTTTGGCGAGCATCGTCTGCGTGCTGGAGTTCAGAAGTAGACCCCGGTGCTTCGTCGACTTCGCCATTGGACGCGGACTCCTCCTGCCCGCTTTCTTTGTACTCTTCAGAGTTGTTTGACTCGTGGTCTCCTTTATATCTTGTACGCGGGAGTTCTTGTTTAGCCCCCCATGCATCTGAGTCTTCTTTGTATCTTGTAAAGAGCTAGTCTCCATCCCTTTGTAAATGAGTGGAAGATGAATAAAGAGCTCTTTTCCCCTTTAGCACTTGTTTTGTACTTGAATCTTCTATCGCCTTGTAGGTAGACTTGTAAGAGTTTGGTCAATGTTCTTCGTGAGCCCGCATAGTGATGAATCTAAGAGTTCTTTTTTACTCTTAGTGCTTGTCTTGTACTCTTTGGTGGATCTTTGTAGATGAGCTCTTTTTTCAAAGTGTCACACTTGAAGGTTTCTATTACGAAACGCCCTTCAAGGGTTTTTTTAGTGTTCTGTTATGAAATGCACTGGTTTGGTAGGTTTCTATTATGAAATGCCCCCGCTGCGGGTTTCTATTACGAATCGTCCCACAAAGAGTCTTCCGAGTTCATCCGGTTTGCGTGTTTCTATTACGAAAACACCCCGCTTGCGGGTTTCTATTATGAAACGCCCGCTTGTGGGTTTCTATTATGAATCGCCCCACAAAGAGTTTTCCAGATCTGAACTGGTTTTTGCGAGGTTTCTATTATGAAACACTCGCAAAGAAATTCTGAATTCAGGTGGTGGCGAGGTTTCTATTACGAATCGCCCTTCTTGCGGGTTTCTATTATGAAACGCCCGTGTAGGATGTGAAGAATTCTTGATACTATTGAAGAAGCGTCTTGGCTTGTAGTTGTAGAATCTTGTTTTCTTCTGGATCTGCCATGTAGAGTTGGAGTCTTGCTCCTTGATTGCCAGAGTTCTTTTTCTTCTAGCTCGGATTTTGGCTTGTCCCTTCTCGAAGTCGCCATATGTGGTTGGAGTCCTGCTCCTCAGAGTTTGTCTTCTCTGTTGCTCTTGGCCTCTTTCTTGTGGTCTTGAGCAAGATGGTGTCTGGCTCCTTGATCGTCAGAGTTGTTTCCTCTGGCATCCAGCTTGTCTTTTTTGTAGACTCGCTAGGTTTTGATATGGAGTCTTGCTCCTCGACGAGTTGTTTATTCTATCACTGGACCTCTTTTGTGGTCTAGAGCATAATGGAGGCTAGCTCCTTGATCGTCAGAGTTGTTTTCTCTAGCATCCAGCTTGTCTTTGTAGACTTGATAGGTTTTGAGATTGAGTCTTGCTCCTGATAGAGTTGTTTAACTCTGGTTGTCACGTGGACTCGTCCATGGCGTTCCCAAAAAATAGGATCCGGGACCATTTAAGTGCATTTCGGACCTGTAGGTCGAGGTGGCCGGGTTTTTGTTTCACAACACTTCAACCATCCCGCCTATAAGGCTGCTCTACCTCTTGAGAGGGTAGTGAAACGATGGGCTCATTTAAGAGCACTTCACACATACATGTGCCTAGTTTCGAAAGGCCGTCCGCTTCTTTGGGACACAATGGCGCTTTCCGGGCTCATAAGCCTCTGCCACCTAGCGTGCCGATTCCGCCCTCATCCGGAGTGATAGTTCACGATCCTCCGCTAGGATTTAAGGGAGTGGGCGCTATTCGAGAGTTAGGACTTGCGTTTGATCCCTCCTACATTTTTTGTTTTGTTGCGTAGTTGACCCCCGTCGATGTTTTACGACCGAGAGCCCGCCACGGGGTGAGCCGGGCGGTTTGTCCGGGCCTCTCGATGAACCCGGGAGTCCGCGGTTTGTTCTTGCAGATTCACATGGAGACGGGGTTTTTATCTTGGTTCGGGCCCTCGATCCTTGATCGAGTAAAGACCTTTACATCCGGTCGGCGTGAGCCTTGTTTTTGATTGATGGGGTCAATCGAGATCGGTTGAAAAGTTTACAGACACTTGATGTGTTCAAGTTGCGCTCTCCTCTCGAGGTGCTCTTTGGCTGCCTTTTATAGTTCAAGGGGCCAAAGAGCTTTGCTACGACCTAGTCGGATCTGAGAGGGTTGTCCGTCGAGGATTCAACACCCAAACTCTAAACATGGTAATCGACTAGAGTTCTATCCCGATTACAACGAAGTCTACCGTAGCTATGCTTCCATTGCCTTACCGGGAGTTGTTTGTGGCCGCAGCTGGGATAGAATCCTCGCGAACAACTCTCCGGAGTCCTTAGGTGATCCCGTATCCACAAGCCCCGAGCATCTCAAGGTTGAGTTGTGGAAGTAGTCCTCGCTCTTTCTTTTGGGTGAAGCCTTGATATGGTCTTGAGATCATCACACCGGCGTGCGCTTTTGAAAAAAGTGCACCCGTAGGGTGTAGCCCCGAGCTTCTTGCTTTTTGGCACAAAGAGCTGGAAGGTCTTTGAGTTCTTTGCCTCTCGTCTTCGACATCTTCCGACGAGTTCTTTCTCTCTAGATTGCCCTTCTCCTACGAGCTCTTCTTGGCCGGAGCCTTAGTCGTGGTCTTGAGATCTTTTCCTTTGTCTTTGAGTTCTTACGACGAGTTCTTTCTCTCTAGATTGCTCTTCTCCCACGAGCTCTTCTTCTACTGAGCCTTAGTCGTGGTCTTGAGATCTTTTCCTTTGTCTTCGAGTTCTCCTCGTATTTGGAGTTCTTTCTCCAGATGGATCTCTTCTCCGTGAGCCCCCGAGCATCTCAAGTATGAGTCATGAGAGCATCTTTTCTCGTTCTTCTCGGATGAAGCTTCATCGTGATCTTGAGATCTCTATCCTCGAGTTCTTCTCGATTCGGAAAAAATCTTGTCCGGGGTATCCAGCAGCCCCCGAGCGTCTAGGAGTTCTTTCTCTTGGAAAGGAGTCTTAGAGGTTCTCCTGTCCTCCGGGATTTTTGACCGTTTCTCCTTTTCCGTGCGATCACGGGTCATACAATCTGCTTTTCTCAAGTCCCCTTTTTTTGAAAGGTCGGTGCATGGCGCTTATTGCCATGAATTTCTACGCTTGCGTGAATTTAGGTGACCGTTCCTTTTTGGAATATGCTTCGTCTTACGTGGACCCGGTCTATAGGCGATGTGATTTTTGCCTATAAATATGCCCCCTTCGCTTCGTTGGGGATCGAGTTTTCTTTCGCCTCTCTGTTTCTTCCTCCTTTCGACCCGTTCCTCTTCTCTCGTAGATAAAGCCTTTCCTTGAGCTTTTTAGATCCATGGCGGTGCCTTTGAGTGAATTGGATCGGCCTCCGGGGCGTCTTTCTTCCCCTGTCGGGTTGTTCTGCGAGTGAGGGATGTCTTGTGATCGGGAATAGCGGCAAAGCTATTCCTCAAACAATTCCACACCGGAAAGTTTGGGGAGTGAGTGCGGGATGTCTTGTGATCTAAGATGATCTCCTCTCCTCCTTCGTTTTTCTTGGTGTGGGTCGGTTGGGGTTCGTCTTGGATCCCTTTTACGATCCTCTTTGGTGTACCTCCTTGTTTGCTTGGGTAGACATGTGCCGGCTTCCCAACCGGCATTGGTCGCCGTCTTCGAGGAAGGTTGTGCCTTTTGAGGAATTGCTGAAGATGGTACTCTTTGGGGGCGCTTCCTTCTACTCTTTGTCGAGTTGAGTGCTCCCTTCGGGTTCTTTCTACCCCGGGCTGCGGCGTGGTGGTCTCCGAGCCTTCGCGGAGGGTTCTTTTTTTCGCCCGGGTCGCTTATCTTGATCCGGGGCTCATTCACTTTGCCGTCGTCGGGATTCTTCGAGCTCCGTGTTTTATGGACTTGGGCGCAAGGGTCTTGACTTCGAAGTGATTCTGAGCCGTTGGATTTCGGGCTCTTGGGGTTCGGATCTGGTCCGGGCGCTCCATCCGGCGCCGTGGGGTGCGGTTTCTCTACCTGTTTTGTTGTTCTCCTTAGTCTTGTAATCCCTTAGGTCTTCTTTGTATCTTGTCGCTGAATTTCTTGTCGAGCTCCCGTACATCCGAGTCTTCTTTGTATCTTGTAGGGACTTGTTTCCCATGTAACTTGTAATCCCAAGATGTTGAATAAAAGATATATGTTCCTTTATCCGTTTTGTACTTGTATGAATCTGTTCTGCCTTCGAGCAGATTTGTTTGCAGCTTGTTGTGACTGTGCCTTTAGATCTAGGCCTCTGGCTTCATCCTGTACTTGTAGACTTATGCCGAGTAGTTGTGAGGATTCTGGCTCAATAATCATCGGGGTTGTTCTTCTGATGAATCAGCTTGCCTCTTTTGTAGACCTGCTCTTCGGGTTCTTTCCCTTAACGCCTGACTTGTCTTCTTTCTTGAGACTTATCTTGAATATGGAGTCTTGCTCCGAAGTGCTAGGGTTGTTCCTGCCCTGCTGTAGTATTGCGCCTTGTCTTTGGCCCCGCTTTGGTAGTTGAGGTCTTGCCCTGCGTCTGCGGGTTTCTTCCTTCCTTCGACGCACAACTTGTCTTCTTTTTCTTGAGACTTGTTGCGGATCTTGGTCGCACTCCGATTTGCTAGGGTTGCTTCTTCCCTCGCTGTAGTAGCGCCTTTTCTTGGGCTTGCTTGTATTTGGTGGGGTTTTGCCCTAGCGTCTGCGGGTTCTTTCCTTCGACCTTACGACTTGTCTTCTTTTCTTCGAGACTTTGTCGTAGATGTGGAGTCGTGCTCGATAGTACGAGAATTTGCTTTTGTTACGGGTTTCGGTGTCGTCTCGCTTTTAGACTTGCGTGGATGGCTGGGGTCTTGTCCCCTCGTCTGCGGGTTCTTTCCTTCGACGCCGCGACTTGTCTTCTTTTCTTCGAGACTTTAAGCGTAGATGTGGAGTCGTGCTCGGAGTACCCGAACTTGTTTTTATCTGGATTTTCAGCGTATTCTTTGTTTGAGACTTCTTTGTAAGTGGTCGGGGTCGTGCCCGCGCCGTGCGCGAGATTGTTTTCTTCGGCTTGTGACTTGTTGCCTCCTTTTAAGTCATGTCACGAGAAGTGGAGTCTTGCTCCCGGCCGTTAGGCCTCTAGCTTTGTCTTTTCTTAGACTTGCTAGTAGATGTTTGGTGGAGTCGTGCTCAGAGGGGAGTTGTTCTAACTCCGGGTTGCCGCTTCGGGCAAGGGCTCTCCCATGCTATCCAAAGGACTATAGCATGACGTCCCTATATAGGGTTCTCGGTCCGGGCCCATTTAAGTGCACTTCTTGATTTGAAGGTCAAGATGGTTGGGTTTCTATTTCACAACACTACAATCCACCTTGCCCGGTTTGGTCCGCTCCCGCTTTCGAGAGACTTGATGTAAGACGATGGGTTCCTATTTCATAACACTACACCGTTCACGCCCGATTCGAAAGGCCGTCCCTGCCGTAGGGACATATTGGCTCTTTACGGACCCTCGATGGCCTCTCGCGACCTAAACGGGCCGATCCCCACGTCCTCTCTTCTTTGAGTCGTGGTTCCGCGATCTGCCGCTAGGATTTAAGGTGTGGACGCTATTCCGTAGGACTTCGCGTGGTTCCACCCTTGTTTGGTGACCTCCGTTCTGGTGGTCGGGGTTGCCTTCTGTCGGTCGACTTCTCTTCTTGAAGTGCCGATTTGGGCTGTTTTTTGTTCTTCTCCTCTTGGGAGGCATGCGGCCGCGCTCTTTTTGGAGTTCTTTTTTGTTTTGAACTGCTTTAGAGTGCCACGCATTCTAGTACCTCTTGTGGGTCTAGAGTTCTTCTGACGCCATTTTCTTCTTCTTCTTCTTCAGAGAGTTGGTCTGTGTTCTGCGACTTCTCTGTGGCTGTCAGAGTCTTTATGGGTAGAACCTTCTGAGTTGGTGATGTGCCAAGAGTTTCGATTTCTTCTCCTTCCGTGGTCATCGGTTTGTAGGTTCCTGGGTCCCGGTACTCCTTTGACGATGAAGGGTCCTTCCCACGGACTGAGCAATTTGTGCCTGCCTTCTGTCTTTTGGTTTCTTTTGAGTACTTGATCTCCTGAGTTCAGATTTCTTGGTCGTGTGCTCTTGTCATAGTGCCTTCTGAGTCCTTGCGGGGTATCTTGTGTTCTCAAGGATGGCATTTTCTCCGACTTCTTACGCGGTCGATCTCAAGTCTTCTTGTCCGTTCTCCTTCTTCAAACTGCTCTATCCGTGGAGAGCTCCATATCGAGATCTCTTTGGTAGTACCGTTTCTAATCCGTATGTTAGGAAGAAAGGTGAGTAGCTTTGTTGCTCTACCGATTTGAGTTCTTAGGCCCCGGACAACTTTTGGTATCTCTTCGATCCATTTTGCTCCGTAGTCTTTGAGTTCTTCATATAGTCTTGGCTTTAAACCGCAAGGATGAGTCCGTTGGCTCTTTCTACTTGTCCGTTTGCCCGAGGATGTGCTACTGAGGCATAATCGATTTATATGCCGCAATCTCGTGCCCAATCTTCGAATTACGCATTGTGAAGGGTGATCCGAGGTCTCGTTATGATCCCGTTGGGCATCCCGAATCAGTGCATGATCTCTTGGATGAACTTCGGCGCTTTGTTGGAGCCGTAGTTAACCAAAGGCTTGTATTCTATCCACTTGGTGAACTTGTCGATTGCTACGAAATTGTATTCGTATCCTCCTTTGGCTCTTTTAAGTGGTCCGACTTGATCTAGTCCCCCGACGAAAAGGCCATGATGGTGGTATGCGATTAGGTTGTGTGCGTGGTACATGCGCCCGTCTTGCGAACAACATTTGGCATCCTTTGCATCTTCGATGAGTTCTTACGCGTCTTTGAGAGCCGTTGGCCGGTAATATCCTGTTCAATGCTTTTCCCACGAGGGTTCTCGACGGCTGGCGTGGTTTCCACAACATCGAGAATGGATTTCTTTTCCTTCTTCGAGCTGATGCATTTGAGTAGTACTCGATGATGCTTTGCTCTTTTTATATAGCTTGTCCCCGATGAGCACATAGTTCTTGCTTCTTCTCAAGATTCTTGTTGCTTCTGTTTTGTCTTGGGGTAGCATTTTTTTTTTTTGATGAAGTTGATGATGTCCTCAATCCAGGGAGTGGTTACTGCGACACGGAGATATTATCATCACTCCCGTTAGAGCCGATTGCTCCATATTTTCTTGCTCGGGTTCTCTTTGATTGAAGGCTTCAATAATTCTTCGACGAATACTCCTGGTGGGACTTGAGCTCTGTCGGATCCGAGTTTGGCTAATACGTCTGCGACCACGTTTGCGTCTCGAGCACGTGTAGTGGATTTCTAGGCCTTGGAAGTTCTTTTCCAATTTCGCGTGCCTTCTCAGCAGAGGCCCATGTTATCCTTGGTGCAGTCCCGTCTTTGTTGACTTGATTTATGACAACCGCGAGTCGCCATATACTTGAAGTCTCTTGATTCCCGAGTTTTTGCCACTTTGAGGCCATGGATGAGTGCCGTCGTACTCGCCTTGTTGGTAGCTTGCCACATTATCTCGCAAAGACATACTTGAGTTGTCTCCTTCTGGAGATATGAAGAGAATCCCGGCTCCTGCTCCCCGAGCTTCAATGATCCATCGAAGTACATGCTCCAATGTTTCTTGATGTCATCGGGTATGGGTTGTTGGAGCTCATCCATTCTCGCTATAAAGTCCGGAAGTGCCTGAGATTTGATTGCTCTTCGTGGGGTGAACTCTAGATTTAATGCTCAGAGTTCTCTTGCCCATTTTGATATCGTCCCCGTTGAATCCTTGTTCCGTAGGATGTCTCTCGAGTGGAGAATCTGTGACCACCGTTATCTTGTGGTCGCCGAAGTAGTGCCGTAGCTTCCTTGATGTGATCAATATGGAGTAGAGCAGTTTTAAATGCGTGAGGGTATCGAGCTTTGGATTACGAAAGGACCTCGCTCACGTAGTAAACCGGCCTCCGGGTTTTACCGCTGTTCCCGGGCTCTTCTCTCTCACAATGATTCTTTGAGCCGACTCATTTATCTTGTAGCTTTGCTATGTAAAGCATGAGGTCTTCATGATCTTTCGGGGAGTGAGGATTTGGTGCCGACGTTAGGTCTTGTTTGAGTTCTTCAAATGCCTTGTGCGCCTCTTTAGTCCATTCGAACTTTCCCTTGGTCTTGATCAATTTGAAGAAAGGTAATCCTTTTTCTCCCGGTTTAGATATAAATCTGTTGAGTGCCGCCATGCACCTGTGAGTTTTTGGGCGTCCTTGACGTTTTCGGGGTTGTCTCATCTCCGTGATATCCTTGATCTGTTTGAAGGCGGCTTCTATGCCTCTCTTCACACCAAGAACCCGAGTAATTGTCCCGATGGTACTCCAAAGACGCACTTTGTTGGGTTGAGCTTCCACCTCCACTTCTTAAGGTTGTTGAAAGTCTCCTCCAAGTCTTGAATTAGAGTGTCGGCTCCCTTGTTTTCACCACCACGTCGTCCACGTATGCTTCGGCGTTTTTGCCAATCTACTCTCCCAAACAAGTCTCAGTATCGCTCTTTGATACGTTGCTCCGGCGTTCTTCATCCGAATGACATTGTTTTATAGCAAAGGCACCGAAGGGGGTGATAAAAGAGGTCTTGCTCGATCTTCTTTTTTGAGCGCTATCGGTGGTAGCCTTGAATAGCAATCTAGGAATGATAATAGGGTCGATCCTGGCGTGGAATCCACTATTTGGTCAATCCTTGGTAACCCAAATGGATCTTTTTGGGCAATGCTTGTTCAGGTCGGTGTAGTCTACACACATGCGCCATTCTCGAGGTGTTCTTCTTACGTACGAACGGGTTGGCTAGCCAATGCGGATGTAGGATTTCTCCGATGAATCCGTTTTGCGAGTAGTTTCGCGATCTCCTTTTTTGATGGCTTCTTTCTTTTACGGTGAGAATCTCCTCGGTCTTTGCTTGATGGGTTTGGATCCCATATTGATATCAATTACGTGCTCGGCCGGCTCCTTGGAACGCCCGGGGCATGTCCGCGCGGTTTCGGGCAAATATATCTTTTCATTGCCTTAGGAAGCCGGTGGGCGCGAATTCCTATTTTGAGATTGGTGAGAGCTGATGATCGCCGTCTTGGATGGATCACCGGTCTGCAGAATCGATGTGCTTGACGTCGGCTTCTTTCGGGGGTACCAAGATTGCTTGTTTCTTGGTATCTCGAGTTCCTCCGGTTTGTCTCTGTGCCATTTGATTGACTTCTTTTTCTCCAAGAATGTACCGGACTTGTTTGCTATTTCAATGGCTTGGGCGTCACACTTTCGAAAGCCTTTTGAGATCTCCTTTGATTGAAAGAACTCCAAATGGCACCGGCATCTTTAGCAATAGATACGGGTAGTGTGGAATAGCCATGAATTTAGCAATTGCGGTCTTCCCATGATGGCATGATATGGTGACTCGAGATCCGCTGCCGAACTTGACGTATTCCGTTCGATAGTTTGAAGGTGTTCGAAAGTGACTAGTAGGGTGACTTGCCCAATTGGTATTGCTTTCGTCCGGGAACTATCCCGTAGAAAGGGTCTTTGGAGGGAGCAATTAACCCCGAGAGGTCTAGTCCCATCTTGTCCATGTCTCGAGAGAATATGATGTTCAGCCCTACGCCTCCGTCGATCGATTACCTTGGTTCTTTGTTACTCCGGCTATGGTGGGTTCTATCACCAAGGGATACAGACGGCGTTGCCTACACTTGTCCATTGATCCTCCCTTGTGAATTGAATCGGGTATTGGGACCAATTGAGGTAGCGCGTTGCGGGTTCTGCGCCATGATCGATCGTAGTGCTAGCTTGTCTTGTTTCTTGCTCTTTTGATCCGGGAACTCAGGAGAATATGACGTTTAGAGATCTTGTTGCTTTCTCGGAAGTCCCCCCTTTTTGTCCGTCGTTGTCTTCTCCTTTTTCGTCTTGGTTGTGCCCTTTACGCTTTGAATCTCTTCCTTTATATCTCTCACGGAAGGTCGTGCGGTTTCCGAGCGTATGATGAGCTCGGGATGAAAGACGCAAAGGCAAGTCTTCTAGTTTGATGTTGTCTTTGCTTGTTGCCGTTGCCCTTGTTGCCGTTGTACTTTGGTTTGTATGGCTTCTTTGGCTTTTCGGCAAAACGCGACCGTGTTAATCCGGTCCTCGCTTCTTGTATTGCTTGAGTTGTTACGCTCTTTCTTCGGGCCTTCCGTGTTCTTTCTCTGCGGGAAGCGATCCGCGGGTTCTTTCTTCGGCTCCGATCATTTTTTCAACGGTGAGCTTGAACTGTTCGTTGGTCCTCGGGTTGTCTTTGTAGAAGTCCGAGAACGCCATCTTTGAGAGATTCCATTACGAACGCATCCACCACTTCTCTTTTACGTGATGTCATGCACACGGGATCTCATCTCGCCAAATCTTCGATAGTAGTCTCTCAAGGATTCTCCCGGCTTCGCTTGAGGCTCTTTAATTTGGCCTGCGTGATGGGATGGGTGATGATTCTGCGAAGTTATTGCAAAATACATTCTCGCAAATCTTCCCGGTATTCTATTGAGCCCTCTTCGATCTTGTCGAACCATTGGAGCGGTAGAGCTTCTAGAGCCATGGGAAAGAAGACGGCTTTTTAGTCATCATCTCCTCCGGCCCGACTCAATGGATTGTGAGTAGACTCTGAGCCATTGCTTGGGCTCTGTTTTCCCATCGTATTTTGAGTGATTTGAAGGTTTGAACTTTGGGGGTAGTTTGACTCCTTGTAGTCTTTCTGCGAAGCAAGGGAATCTGTCATAGCCCCTGTTGTCCTCCCCCTTCGATTTGTCCCGAGGATCTTGCCCCTTTCGTCGGGGTTCTTGTGGGTCTCGTATGTGGACTCCGCGACTTCTTCGTGTCGGTTTGGTCTTGGGGTGAGATTAGCCCCCGGGGGTCTCTGGTTTCCTCCATCCCTCCGGAGCCGCATTGAGTTTCTGGAGTTCTCCGGCGTGCCCAACCTCTCGAATACATTAGACCGACTTCTTTGGATGTGCGAGTTGTTTGCCTTCGACTGTGACCTAGCGGGATCTCTTTCTTGGGTGGCTTTCAGAAGCGCTTCCTTGATGAGCCTCTCCTCGTCATTCAGGTTTGAAGCAGTCTTGAGGCGTTCAATCAACTCTTGTATCTTTCCGTGTGTTGTCGATGGTCGTCTTCGGCTTCCCTTCGGACTTCATCTTCTCTTATTCGCGCAATTCGGCTTGGTACTTGTTCCGGGCTTGCTTGCGCTTGCTCGCTCTATCTCGGCGTCCTCCCTTCGGCTTGTTTCTTCTTAACCTTGAATGACGCTGGTCTTCTCCTTTGTCTTCTTGGGTTCTTTAGATGCGCGAGATGTTTGATAGACCTTCGTCGGTGGACCTGATGTTAGGGGCATCCGGAGGGTTAAGCGGCGTCGGAGGGCTCTTGCTATCACCAAGATTTCATTGGGAACATGAGCCTTTGGGCGCCACTCCTTCCGTCCGGGGAAGATTAGGTAAACTTGCCATCCCCGTACACCACCGTTTCTTGACGTTCGTCTTTGTGAGGGTTCTAGGCCGGTGGATGATGCACTCCTCCGGCGTCCTTGTTAGGGGCGAGCCCCTCGTTCTTGCGCGCCCTTCAAAGGAATCTCCGGCTTTCTTTTGAAAGTTGTCTTGATACACCTTGTATGTGTGAATGCGGCATTACGTAGTCCCGTTGGGAATTGGTAAGGTAACCCGGGTTGATACCAGATCTGTCTCGGTTTCGCCTTTTTTCTCCGAGTCGGGTTAGCCTTTCTTGAAAAAATTCTTCCCGAATTGATCCGGCTCCCTTGTCTGAGCGGGTAGGTAGGAGTATAGCTTCGAGTTGTCTTCGGAGTCCGTCTTTGAACCTTGGGTGTCCTCCCCTCCCGAGTCTATTTCGGTTTCGTGTCCCGCGACGTGGTTCTCCGAGTCGGTGTTGAGCTTGTTCTCCGTCTCGAGGCGATGTCGGTGGCGTCAATCGCCCGAGCTTCTCGGCGAGTTCGATTCTCCGGTCTTGGATTCCTCGATGATGTAGCCGAGTCTTGCCGTCGTCGTCGATCTCGCAAGTCCATGATCCGGCGATGATCGTATTTCGTCGTCGAGCCCATGGTGTCGTGGTCCGCCGAACTCGTGCTGAAATTCGACGAGCCCCTACCTCGCGCGCCCGGTTCGTCGATGTTTTACGACCGAGAGCCCGCCACGGGGTGAGCCGGGCGGTTTGTCCGGGCCTCGATGAACCCGGAGTCCGGCGGTTTGTTGCGCAGCGACATGGAGACGGGGTTTTTATATCTTTGGTTCGGGCCCTCGATCCTTGATCGAGTAAAGACCTTTACGTCCGGTCGGCGTGAGCCCGTTTTTGATTGATGGGGTCAACCGAGGATCGGTTGTAAAGTTTACTGACACTTGATGTGTTCAAGTTGCGCTCTCCTCTAGGTGGTGCTCTTTGGCCGCCTTTTATAGTTCAAGGGGCCAAAGAGCTTTGCTACGGACCTAGTCGGATCTGAGAGAGGGTTGTCCGTCGAGGATTCAACACCCAAACTCTAAACATGGTAATCGACTAGAGTTCTATCCCGATTACAACAAGTCTACCGTAGCTATGCTTCCATTGCCTTCTAGGAGTTGTTTGTGGCGCGAGGCTGGGATAGAATCCTGCGAACAACTCTCTGGAGTCCTTAGGTGATCCCGTATCCACACCCCCTCCCGATGAGGTGATCCGGACTTCTTCTTTGGTGACCTCTTTTTTGATGAAAGAGTTCTTCTTCGGTGGCCTCCTTTTTTTGCAGAGAGCTCTTTTAGGGGTAGAATCTTCCGAGTTGGGCGATGTGCCCTATGTTTCGACTACTTCCCCTTCTAGCATCATCAACTCGTAGGTTCCCGGTCCGAGTACTCTTTTTGATGATGTGTGGTCCTTCCCATGGACTGAGCAACTTGTGCTTTCCTTCAGATTCGGTTCTTCTTGAGTACTTGGTCACCTTGATTTAGTTTTTTTGGTCGTGTGTGCTCTTGTCGTAGTGCCTTCTTAACCCTTGTAGATATCTGGCATTCTGTAGGGTGGCATCTGTTCTGACTTCTTCTGCACAGTCGATCTCAAGTCTTCTTGTTTGTTCTCCTTCTCCTTCTTCGTATTGTTTGATCCTCGGGGAGCTCCATATTAAGTCCACCTTGGAAGGGCCGACCCGACCATATGTGAGGAAGAAAAGGAGAGTAGCCTGTTGCTCTGCCGATTTGAGTTCTCGGGCCCCGGATGACTTTTGGGAGTTCTTCAATCCATTTTGCTCCATAGTCTTTGAGTTCTTCGTAGAGGCATGGCTTAAGCCCGACCAGGATTAGCCCGTTGGCCCTTTCCACTTGACCGTTAGCTTGAGGATGAGCCAGCGATGCATAGTCGATGCGAATTCCGCAATCCCGTGCCCGATCTTCGACCGCTTCTTTGTGAAGGGCGATCCAGTGCATGAACGATCCCGTTGGGCATCCCGAATCTATGCATGATCTCTTGTATGAACTCCACCGCTTTTGTTGAGCTGCGGTGACGAGTGGCTTGTATTCTATCCACTAGGTGAATTTGTCGATAGCGGCGTATATGTATTCGAATCCTCCTTTAGCTCTTTTAAGCGGTCCAACTTGATCGAGTCCCCAACACAAAAAAGGCCATGATGGAGGTATGCATATTAGGTTGTGAGCCGGTACGTGCGCCCGTCTTGCAAACATCTGGCATCCCTTGCATCTTCTGACGAGTTCTTCTACGTCCTTGAGGGCTGTTGGCCAGTAGTATCCACTCCTGAATGCTTTTCCCATGAGGGTTCTCGACGCTACGTGGTTTCCAGAGCATCCTGAGTGGATTTCTTGTAGAATCTCCTTTCCTTGGTGGGAGCTTATGCATTTGAGTAGTACTCCTAAAGATGCTGCTCTCTTGTAAAGCTTGTCTCCAACTAGGACATAGTTCTTGCTTCGTCTGAGTACTCTAGTTGCTTCTGTCTTGTCAGCAGGTAGCGTCTTACTCTGGATGTAGCTGATGATGTCCTGCATCCATTGTGCTATTGGCACTTCTGTTGATATGGCCAATACCTTTGCTGTGTCTTGATTTTCTTGATTGGTGATTTCTTTGATAGAGGGCTTCGTGAGTTCTTCAATGAATACTCCTAGAGGGACTTGCACTCTGTCTGATCCGAGTTTGGCGAGAACATCTACAGCCACATTTGAATCTCGGAGGGCGTGGAGGATCTCTAATCCTTGGAAACGTTTTTCTAGTTTGCGTTTCCGCGCAATGAGAGACCCATGTTGTCCTTTGTGCAGTCCCATTCCTTGTTGACTTGATTGATGGCGACAGCGGAGTCGCCGTAGATTTGTAGCCTCTTGATTCCTAGAGTTCTTGCCACCTTTAGTCCGTGTATGAGGGCTTCGTGATTCTCGCTTCGTTGTTGGTAGCTTGCCACATGATTTGTAGCACGTACTTGAGTTGTCTTCCTTTTGGAGATATGAAAAGAATCCCGGCTCCTACTCCCCTGAGTTTTAGCGATCCATTGAAGTACATGCTCCAATGAATTTTGAGTTCCTCGGGTATTGGTCATTGCAGCTCTGTCCATTCTGCCACAAAGTCTGAGAGTGCCCGGGATTTGATAGCTCTTCTTGGGGTGAACTCTATGTTCGAGAACCGAGTTCTACTGCCCATTTAGATATGCGACCTGTTGCGTCTTTGTTTCGTAGGATGTCTCCCCAGTGGGGAGTCCGTGACCACTGTGATTTTGTGGCTGTCGAAGTAGTGTCGTAGTTTGCTTGAGGTGATTAGTATGGAGTAGAGTAGTTTTTGTGCGTGGGGGTAATGAGAGCCTTTGACTCGACGAACCTCGCTCACGTAATAAACTGGCCTCTGCACTTTGTATGCGTGTCCGGGCTCTTCTCTCTCGACAACGATTGCCGCACTAACCACCGTGTTTGTTGCTGATAGGTACAACATCATATCTTCATGATCTCTTGGAGGTGTTAGGACTGGAGCTGTGGTGAGGTAGCATTTGAGTTCTTCAAATGCTTTTTCTGCTTCCTCGATCCACACGAACTTTCCCTTGGTCTTGATTAAGTTGAAGAAGGGTAGTCCTTTTTCTCCAAGTTTGGATATGAATCTATCGAGTGCTGCCATGCACCCGGTGAGTTTCTGGACATCTTTTACGCTTCAGGGCTGCTTCATCTCTGTGATGGCCTTGATTTGCTTGGTGCTCGCTTCGATGCCTCTGTTGCTGACCAAGAAGCCTAGCAATTGTCCCGAAGGTACTCCAAAAGCGCACTTTGTAGGATTGAGCTTCCACGTCCATTTCTTGAGGTTGTTGAAAGTCTCTTCCAGATCTTGTCTTAGAGTATCAGGCTCCTTCGTCTTCACCACTACGTCATCGATGTAAGCCTCAAGTGTTTCTACCGATTTGCTCTCCCAAACAAGTCTCAGATCGCTCTTTTGATATGTTGCAAAGGTGTTCTTTAAGCCGAAAGACATTGTTTTGTAGCAATAGGTGCCGAAGGGAGTGATGAAAGAGGTCTTGCTCTGATCTTCTCTTTTTAGCGCAATCTGGTGGTACCCTGAGTAGCAGTCCAGAAATGATAGTAGGGCTGATCCAGCTATGGAGTCTACTATCTGATCGATCCTTGGAAGTCCGAAAGGATCCTTTGGACAATGCCTATTTAGGTCTGTGTAGTCCACACACATGCGCCATTCTGAAGTGTTCTTCTTCTGCACCAGAACGGGATTTGCTAGCCAATCTGGGTGTAGGATTTCTCTAATGAACCCTGCCACGAGTAGTTTCGCAATCTCCTTTTTTGATGGCTTCTTTCTTTTCTCGGTGAGAATCTTCGTAGCCTTTGTTTGATAGGCTTTGAACCTTGATTGATGTCAATTCGTGCTCACCAACTCTCTTGGGATTCCCGGCATGTCTGGCGGTTTCCAAGCAAAGATGTCCTTGTGGCCCCGTAGAAAGCTGGTGAGCGCAAATTCCTATTTGGGATTCAGATGTGCATTGATGATCGCCGTCTTGGATGGATCACCAGTCTGTAGGTCGATTTGCTTGACATCGGCCTCTTGTGGTGGTGCGGGACTACCTTTTGTTGACGGTAACCAACGACATATTTTTCCGTCAACTTACTACCATAAAGAGAGTAAAATTAAACCTTTTTATACTCATATACTTTCATCACTAATAAATTCCACTTGTAGTGTCTTGTATTTTATTTTTGCAGATTTATAATAAAAGCAAGTGGAAAATCGACCAAAGTACGCCTTAGGGAAAGCGCATTATTGCAAAACCCAAGCCCAAGAGCAAATCGACCCAAAACATCAAATCCGGGCCGAGCACAGCCCGGCCCACAACTTTTCGAGGCGAAAGACGACACCCCACCGAGACCCGGGCCAGGTCGAGCCGGTGGGGTGCGCGCGCACCACCGTGCGGCCGCACCCTCCCCGAGGCGGTTTCGCCCGACCTCGGGAGACGGTTCGTGCACTTTCCAAACGGGGTTTCCCGCCTGCGTTGGTTGGTTTGCGCATACAAGGAAGGTTTACTGGTCGGTTTTGATGTAAATTAGCACTTAGGCCCCTCCTCCAAGTGTATAAGTAGGCCCCCTCTCTCCCTCTCTCAACACACACCACTTGGAGTCCAACAAACCAGCAATCTCTCTCTCTACCACCTCTACCTCTCTCTCTTCTTCTACTTCTTCTTTCTTCTTCTTCTTTCTTCTTTTATTCTTTCTTAGTTAACACTTGGAGTAGAAGAGCTACAAGGAGGGCTTGTCTCCTAGAAGAAAGTGCTTTGGTAATATATCTACTCTATGGAGCATTCTTCTATTTACAAGTCTTATATCTATATTCTTGACCTAATTTATGAACTAGAGTATAGTTTTGTTCATGTTCTTGTGTTGGTATATGAACTAGCATATAGTTTACATATCATAATCTCGACATGTTCATCACATTTCTTCATCGATCATCATATGCCTAACTTGATTAGAGGTGGGATATCGGTTCGTTGTTCCTTCGGGTTTGCTCTTGTTCTAGTCCGTCC
This sequence comes from Hyparrhenia diplandra, assembly GCA_015847255.1. Taxonomy (NCBI): domain Eukaryota; kingdom Viridiplantae; phylum Streptophyta; class Magnoliopsida; order Poales; family Poaceae; genus Hyparrhenia; species Hyparrhenia diplandra. The sequence goes on along the minus strand of JADLZK010010753.1, from coordinate 164,236 downwards.
ATTCGACGAGTGGGGATCCCGGGGGACAAGAGTAGTGCTCTAATATGCGGGCATGGTGCCGGGTATTACGACACCTGCGAATATGAGTGCATGCCACGGTTGAGGGGGTAAGCGGCTTGGTCGTGACAAGCCTTGACCGTCCCTTGAAATCCCCCCACGTTACGCTGTCTTTGTAGGAGTTCGTAAATGCTTCCTATCGGGCGAATGGTATCCGGGGAGTCTCCCGCTATCCTAGACCTAACCATGATTAAATCGGTTTGCATATGATCTTAACTATTCATTTGTATGGCCATGACTAGATACATTAGAACTACTCCATTAGGTTATTCATTTATTCATTTATTCTTTATCTATTTTCTTTATCCTTTTGCTTGGTGGATTCTTAAGTGTGTGTCACACTATCTATGAACCATTATTGCTTACCCCTGTTATGAACATTTTGGTCTAAGAAAACACATGTTCCTCTATTCGGATGCCATGCTAATTTATTAATCACATGCCTTCCTTTGGGAAAATATAAATAACGATACCACTGAATACTTCCGGTGAAATGCTACAATGATAGATCCGTGGCGCGTGCGGATGAATATCTAAGATGGCAAGATCTATCCGTTGACGATTCCATTTCGGATCACCGACATGGTGGTTTACTTAGGAATGTCGGCGGCGCATTTCGACGCTCTTATTGGGGATGGGTTTTATACTGTTTCCTTTGATTGCGTTAAGAAATGCCAACAAGCATTTCGGCGCCGTTGCCGGGGAAGGCATTGTGAAAAAAAAAGATATATAATAAATAGCTAGCTATGAATATGAACGTGTCGCGTGGATACCATTTGCTCATACAAAGCTAATCTTTTATGTTTTCTCCTCGTTGTGGATGAAAACAGGATAGTGTATGTCGCTTTCCTCCTGCCTGAAACTTCATCTCCGATCCGTAGGCACTCCTAAGGAAGAACCGGTCTCGTGTGCGCTTCTTCTTCAGCCGGAACACCGGCGGTCGAGACCGACATCCCCGCACCAACCGCAACTCAAGCCATGGCCCGGAAGTCGCCGCGCGATTTCTCAACTCCCGCTGTCACCAACGTGCCCACCGGGCCGACGGTGAATGTGGCGACAAAAACTTCGAGCCAGACTGGGCTGATCACCATGGTGCAGGCGGTCCATTCGTGGATCGCCGGCGAGGGCGCAAATGCTCATCTCCAACACTTCACGGGCTATGCGATACTATCGTCATCAAAGATGTCGCAGCCGGGCGTCATCGGGCTCCGTCTGTTTCCCTTCTCCCTCGTGGGGAAGGCGAAACAGATGGTTCTACAAGGACAAGGAAGTCGCCGCGCGTGGGCCAAGTGCTCCGCTGGCGTTCCTCGCTAAGTTCTTCCCCATAGGCAAAACCAATGCCCCGAGGGGAAGAATCGCCAATTTCCAAAAAAAACTCTATGGAACCCATTCCCGAGGCGTGGGAGAGGCTGCAGAATACATTCTCGGCATGCCCGCACCACGGGATGGAGAACTGGCCGGTGCTCCGTAACTTCTACAATGGTCTCACGGCCATATCGGCGGGCACCTCGACGCCGCCGCCGGGGTGGCGCATTTCTATCGCCACCATCGATCGTGCAACAGCCCTAATTGATAAGATGGTGGCAAACCCGAGCCGGGGCGAAGACAAAGCCCCGGCCAAAACACAAAAAGGCATGCATACCGTGAAGGAGGCGGATATGCTTGCCGCAAAAAATGGATCTTCTGCTGAAGAGACCGGAGGAGCGCAGCACGGATGCTACCGCCGGCGGCGCCCGGTCCTACGCCCGCGGGCGCTCACATGACCTCGTGAGACGCGTGTGGTGAGGTTGGCCACTCGGGGGATAACCGCCCGAGACCCGTGAAGAAGCCGCTTTCATCAACAACAAAGAACGGGTATCGCCAACCGCAGCGAGGTCGGAACAACCAATCCAGGCCATCATTTCAAGGCAACCCGGGGGTACAACTCCAATTATAACCCTGGTCAACCATCATTAAAGGACTGCATGCTTTGGGCGGCGAAAATTAACGAAAATCTCACCAAAAGATGAGCCACCAAGACAAGATCTTGGAAGGTGTGAATAACAAGCTTGAAGGGTTGACGTCGGGTTGTGAAGAACCAACTCGGCTTCAACAAGATGATAGAGACACGGCTAGCCCGTTGCAGCCCAAGTGCCGGTTAACGACTTCGGGAAGGATCCCGGGGCAACCCGAGGTCCCACACGAGTCGATTAACATGATATCTCTAAGGCTCACCCAACCCAAAGAGCTGAAGAAGATCCCTGTGGACTCGCCATTCATTGCCAAGAAAGGAGATCCCGGGCGTCCGATCATCGGTACGTGCCATTGGCCCCACAATTTTGCTAATGCATTTTGTGACCGGGGGCCAATATCAACGTGATGTCCAAGGCCACTTTCAACAAAATCCATGGAGGAACGCTTACTCCCCGCCAAATTCGTCCTCCAAATGGCGTATCAATCAACAAGGCGACGAGGGAATACTGGAAGACATGTTGATCAAAATTCAAGATGAATACATCCCAGGCCAGACTTTGTGGTCACGGATATGGGCCCAAAAGAAGATGTGTCTCTCCTCCCGGGAGGCCATTTCTATATACGACCAAAGCCGACATCGATCTGGGGGAAGGGTTTCATCGTCTTCCATATCAAGGATAAGGCGGTAAAGTGCCCATTCATTCTAGTACAAGCAACAACACACCCGGCTATCATCATCATCAAGACCGGTGTGGAATGTTGAAGGATCTCGCTCCGAGACCCCTGGGCGGTACCTCCCGCCCGATAGCGAGGGGAAAGTCGAGACGGTGACTATAAATAACCTTTGCTCAAAAAAAAAAAAAATGGGGTATATCCAAAAGAAAAAATGGGGTATATCCAAAAGAAAAAAAAAATGGGGTATATCCAAAAAGAAAAAAATGGGGTATATCCAAAAGAAAAAAAAAATGGGGTATATCCAAAAAGAAAAAAAATAGGGTATATCCAAAAAGAAAAAAAATGGGGTATATTTAAAAAAAATTCATAAATAAAATAAATTCTTTTATGAAAAATAAAGAAAAATATTTTATACATAAAAAGTATATACAAAAATATTTTTAAAATAATTTTTCTATTTAAAAATAAATTTATATTTGAAAATTTTTGGAGAAATTCAAAAGGAGAGAAAACGGCCGAACCGGCATGAGCACACAACGGCCACGAACTTTTCGTGACCGTTGGACACAACCGGCCAAATGCAGGCGGCGCGGCCCGGGCGGGCGCGGCGCGCACCCCAAGGTGCGCGGCCGCACCCAGGCGGCGCCGTTCGAGGTCCGCCGCCAACGGCTCCTAGCCGTTGTGTGAGGCAGCCCTCGGCCGTCTTGCTCGGCTATAAATAGCCCGAGCACCGGTGTGAGAGCTCCCACCCCTCATTTTCACTCTCTCTCTCACTCTCACACTCTCTCCCGCTTGTTCTACACTCCATTTTCTCCACCAAAAACATTGTGCCGAGCAAGATTGCGGGTGTGAAAGTTCATACTTTCAACTAACCCTTGCACACCCGAGGTCTCGCTCAATCGTTTTTTGCGAAGTAGCCATGAAGAAGGCCGGGAGGATCTTCACGGGTTAAGGCGGTCGTCAAGACGAGCTCACGACATACAAGCACAAGCTCGCCCTCAACCCGACAACCTCGAAGACTCTCCCATGCAAGAAGATGCTGCACTGTCGGGGAGGAAGAAGCTCAAGCTCCCCGACAATCGACGAAAAGCCGACGCGCCATACCTCGACCTTCGGGAAGGGCCGGGGAGATGCAAGCATATCTCCTACTCAAGGATCGTGTGTTCCAACACACGCCTCGAATCGACCCGACCTCCTCGAACAAAAACGGTATGGGCGATGAACTCCCTATCCTTTGGAGAGCGGTCGGGTGGCGGGACATTCCCCTCTCGAGGAGGAAGGTTCTCGCCTCCTAACAATTCGGATTTTTATGCACACTAGTAGAGGATCAGCTAGGAATTTCTTTCCGCCTCTTTGGTACACTTTATCACGTTACATGGGTGGACCTAGCTTCGTTCTTGGGGTTTTTCATTGTAGATGTGCAATAAATATAGATGCTTGCTCTCCCCCGGCTTTGTCGAAACCACTTTTGGGAGGAGATATCCGGTGCACATGAGGCCGGTGCTTTCAAACCTCGCCACTCCACGGATCCAAAGACCCATCACTTAGATTTATCCACGGCTGGATCTCGTTGACTTTATTCCCTAGACACGGGGTTAGATGGGTAAATGAGGTTGAATTAAAATTACTCTATCTTTGTTGTCCACAAGGTTAAGGTAGCTCGATGGTAGAGATGTGCGGGAACATTTTACATATTATCACAAAAGTTGTTGTTCCCACCACCTGCACATCTCTCATCACACGCCTCGCTTCTACGATTGGGGCTTTGGAAAATCAAATGAGATAGAGTACATTTCCACACCCAGAGATTATTGGATTGTTCTTGCAGCTAGTGCGAGGGCACTTAATTAAGGTTTTACCATCCGGCGAGCTTGGTCATCTTTTTTTTCGGCTATGCAACTATAGTTCGGTTACCTAACCCGGACTTACGGTTGTATAAAAAAGCCGAGCACTAACATTTGAGCTCGAGATCTGGCGATAGCTTGCGCAGAAAGATACCCCCATCAGTTCTTCACGCGATATTAGGAGACCGAGGGTCGGATCCTCCTCCCACGGGCCCTACTTCACGCCACAAAGATCGACCCACGGCCTACACCCGGTGTTCCAGGCGCATGGCCTCACCCTATGGGGACCCCAGGTAATACCGGGTATGATCCTAGGTGGGGAGCCGCCGCCTCGGTTTCCCGGCACCATCGAGTGGCCTGAAGGAGATACGGCGGCATGGAGGGCCAACGGATATGACTTGGATGATAGCTCCGACGATATGCCCCCACCCGGTCCGGCCGAAAGCAGCCACCATAAGGGGTGGAGGCTATCGGGATCCAAATTCTGACAAAGACCTCGACGTCCGCACTAGGAACATTGAGCATACGCTCAATTCCCATGTGCAAAATACCGCATGCTGGCGGCGAGAACTGGGCAAAGGAGTCGCCAGAGATGGACCCAATTGGAGTCCAACATGGCTACTCACCATGCACGCGAGGAAGCATGCGGAGGTACCAAGGCTTCGATCCCGATCCGTAGGCCTCCGATAGCTTGGGGAGGACCCCCACAGGTATCATTGCATTGCATATTTAATTCCATCAAATTCTATTTTATTTTAGCATGTTTACATTTCAGCAACATTGCATCAAAAAAATCCAAAAATAGAATAAGTAGCTCTTCTTTGTGCCTTAATGCTTATATATATGAGCTATAAAAATGTTTAGTCTTAGTCCCTTGTTGAAATGATGAATAGTTGCTCGTCTTATGCTTTGCCTGTTGCCTAGTTTATAATTCAAGTTCTCTAAAGTTTGGGTTTTAGTGGCTAATTCTCAAAACTCATCCCGAAAAAACCTGATTCATGTGGGTTGCATATGCTCTGTCTAGTCTAAGTTGTTGCCAAATATGATATGGTATAAATGGATTTGCTATGACTTCGTCCAAAAGAGAAACTTGACGTCCAGGGAATCTATGCTTTAAAAAGAGAAATGTTTTTGGGCTATGCTAAAAAAAAAAAAAAAAGAGATGAAAAATGGACAAGTGTCCGAGGGCGAGTAGAGCCCACATCTCTAAAAAAAAAAAAAGGGGAAAGAAAAAAAAAAAGAGAGGAAATAAAACAGACAAAGTCTATGGCGAGCGAGCCCACCTCTCCAAAAAAAAAAATTATATAGCAATAAAGCCCATGCTTTCTCGAAAAGAAATAAATATTATCTAAATAACATCCCGAATAAAAAGTTGATCAAAAGGATGAATGATAAGCACCTCTGTTATAACCGTTCTATCGGCAACCGCCCATGGCTTTGAGAAAAGCTGGAAAGCCCCGCCACGATGAAAGGTAATAAAGGATGGGAAGAAGATGTGCCATTTTATTCAAACTCTAGTAGAAACTCTTATTATAACCCCGCACTTGTAAAACGTAATCGGCATAGTAGAAACTCCTAATCAACAACCAAGTACTTTTGCTCGAGGACGCGCAAAGGGTAAGCTTGGGGAGTTTGTTGACGGTAACCAACGACATATTTTTCCCGTCAACTTACTACCATAAAGGGAGTAAAATTAAACCTTTTATACTCATATACTTTCATCACTAATAAATTCCACTTGTAGTGTCTTGTATTTTATTTTGCAGATTTATAATAAAAGCAAGTGGAAAATCGACCAAAGTACGCCTTCCTGAAAGCGCATTATTGCAAAACCCAAGCCCAAGAGCAAATCGACCCAAAACATCAAATCTGGGCGAGCACAGCCCGCCCCATAACTTTTCGAGGCGAAAGACGACACCCCACCGAGACCTGCCAGGCGAGCCGGTGGGGTGCACCAGACACCTGTGCGGGTGCTGCACCCTCCCCGAGGCGGTTTCGCCCGGCCTCGGGGAAGCGGTTCGTGCACTTTCCAAACGGGGTTTCCCGCCCTGCGTTGGTCGGTTTGCGCATACAAGGAAGGTTTACGGGTCGGTTTTGATGTAAATTAGCACTTAGGCCCCTCCTCCAAGTGTATAAGTAGGCCCCCTCTCTCCCTCTCTCAACACACACCACTTGGAGTCCAACAAACCAAAGCAATCTCTCTCTCTACCACCTCTACCTCTCTCTCTTCTTCTACTTCTTCTTTCTTCTTCTTCTTTCTTCTTTATTCTTTCTTAGTTAACACTTGGAGTAGAAGAGCTACAAGGAGGGCTTGTCTCCTAGAAGAAAGTGCTTTGGTAATATATCTACTCTATGGAGCATTCTTCTATTTACAAGTCTTATATCTATGTTCTTGGCCTAACTTATGAACTAGAGTATAGTTTTGTTCATGTTCTTGTGTTGGAATATGAACTAGCATATAGTTTACATATCATAATCTCGACATGTTCATCACATTTCTTCATCGATCATCATATGCCTAACTTGATTAGAGGTGGGATATCGGTTCGTTGTTCCTTCGGGTTTGCTCTTGTTCTAGTCCGTCCATTCGACGAGTGGGGATCCCGGGGGACAAGAGTAGTGCTCTAATATGCGGGCATGGTGCCCGGGTATTACGACACCTGCGAATATGAGTGCATGCCACGGTTGAGGGGGGTAGGCGGCTTGGTCGTGACAAGCCTTGACCGTCCCTTGAAATCCCCACGTTCGCCTGTCTTTGTAGGAGTTAAGTAAATGCTTCCTATCGGGCGAATGGTATCCGGGGAGTCTCCCCGCTATCCTAGACCTAACCATGATTAAATTAGTTTGCATATGATCTTAACTATTCATTTGTATGGCCATGACTAGATACATTAGAACTACTCCATTAGGTTATTCATTTATTCATTTATTCTTTATCTATTTTCTTTATCCTTTTTTTTGGTGGATTCTTAAGTGTGTGTCACACTATCTATGAACCATTATTGCTTACCCTTGTTATGAACATTTTGGTCTAAGCAAACACATGTTCCTCTATTCAGATGCCATGCTAATTTATTAATCACATGCCTTCCTTTGGGAAAATATAAATAACGATACCCGAATACTTCCGGGTGAAATGCTACAATGATAGATCCATGCGGCGTGCGGATGAATATCTAAGATGGCAAGATCTATCCGTTGACGGTTCCATTTCGGATCACCGACATGGTGGTTTACTTGGGAATGTCGGCGCATTTCACGACGCTCTTATTGGGGATGGGTTTTATACTGTTTCCTTTGATTGCGTTAAGAAATGCCAACAACTACTTGTCTTTTTGGCCGGTATCTCGAGTTCTTACGGATTTGTCTCCTCCGCCATGTTGTTGATGTCCTTCTTTTCCAAGAGCTCCTCCGCTTTGTTTGCGATCCGAATGGCTTGTACGTCGCGGTCGAAGGCCTTCTTGACGTCTCCTCGCGGTGAAAGAACTCCGAAGGGTGCCGGCATCTTCAGCAATAGATAGGGGTAGTGAGGTATGGCCATAAATTTGGCGATTGCAGGCCTCCCCATGATTGCGTGATAAGGTGATTCGAGATCCGCCACTTTGAACTTGATGTACTCGGTTCGTAGTTGGTTGGAGATCCAAACGTTCTTTGGGAGTGTGACTTGCCCGATTGGTATCGCTGCACGTCCAAAGACTATGCCGTAGAACGGTGTGTTATACGGAGGGCGATCACCCCCTGAGAGGTCTAATCCCATCTTGTCGAGTCTCTAAGAATATGATGTTGAGTCCGGCTAGTGCGTCGATTAGTACCTTGGTGACTGTGACTCCGGCTATCGTGGGTTCTAGTACCCGGTAATTTTGGCCCAGCGTTGCCCATGCTTGTCCACTGATCTTCCCTTGTAAACCGTATGGGGTATTGAGACCAATTGAGGTAGCGCGGGTGGCCGCTCTCTGCGCCATGATCGATCGGAGTGCTAGCTTGTCTTGCCTCTTGCTCTTTGACCCCGAATTCCCGAGAATATGACGTTGAGAGCTCTTGTAGCTTGTTGATAGCTTCCAGTATTTGGCTCGTCATCCTTTTCTTTCTTCTCTTCCCGGTCTTCCCGCTACGGGGAGAGTCATTCTTGCGGCCTTGTATTTTTTTCTCGGAATGTTGAGCAAACTTCGAGCGTATGTTGAGCCCCCGGATGGTAAATGCATGGTAGCTCCTCCGACTTCACGCCACCTTTGTTGAACCTTGGCTTGTAGAATTTCTTCGCTTTGTCTGCCATGGCGATGGTGTTTTCTGGCCTTCTCTTTTTTGTTGTTTTGAGAGTTGTTTTGTTCCTTCTTTGGAACTTCACGGTTCTTTCTTTTTCGAAACCTTTCTCGGGGTCCTTTCCTCGGCTCGATCATCTTCTCGATAGTGCGCTTGAACCGCTCATTGGTTCTTGGATTGTCTTTGTAGAAGTTTAAGAACTGCCATCTTGAAAAAATCCGTTTTCAAAGGCGTCGATGACTTCCCTCTCGTGATGTCGTGCACTTGGGACCTCATCTTGCCAAATCTTCGATAGAAATCTCGTAAGGACTCTCCCTGTTGTTGCTTGAGTCCCTTGAGCTCTGCTTGAGTGATCGGGTGAGTTATGATTCCTGCAAAGTTATTGTAGAAAGCCTTCTGTAAGTCTTCCCAATATCTTATTGTCCCTTCCTCAATCTTGTCGAACCATTGAAGCGGTGTGGTTTCTAACGCCATGGGGAAGAAAATAGCCTTGGTGTTGTCATCTCCTCCCGCTAGCTCGATACATTGAGAGTAAACTCGGAGCCATTGTCTTGGCTCTGTCTTGCCATGATATTTGGAGTGATTTGAAGGCTTGAATTTGGCGGGCAACTTGACTTTCTATAGCCTTTCCGCAAAGCAAGGAAACCCGTCATAGCTCCCTGAGGCCTTGTCTTCAAATCTTCTTTCTGGGGTTCTTTCATCTCTAGTCCTTTCTAGAGCTCTTGTAGGTCGGTAGCTTGATTCGGCTACTTCCTCCCGATGGCTGGGTCTTCGAGCGATGCTCCTTCTTGGTGGTCTTTGACTTCTTTCGATGTCCCTACGAGGTAGCCTTGAATGTTTTGAATAGTTGTCGGGCATACCTAGCCTTTTCGAATACGTTAAGCCCTACTTCCTTGCATCGAGAGTTGTTCATCTTTGAGGGGTGCGATCCGGCGCCTCTTCCGAGAGTTGTTTTCTCTGATTACTTCCCTCATGAGCTTTTCTTCTTTGTTTAGATTTGAAGCTACTTCAAGTCGATTCTGCGAACTCCTTGATCCTCTCGCGATTTGAGTTGCGCCTATCTTGGGCTTCTCTCTCGGTCTTCTTTCTATTGTACTCATCCATGTCTTCTTCGTACTTCTTCCAGGCTTCTCGGCGATGAGTAGCTCTTCCTCTTCGTCCTCCCCTCAGCTGGTTCTTCTTCAACCAATCTAGTCGGTGTTCTTCAGACTCGTTTTCTTGAGTTCTTTCATCGGCTGATATGTCCGAGAGGGTTTTCATCTATAGATTTGACGTCGGGGAGCCTCCGGGTGAAGGAGTGGTGATCGTGCCCTAGCCACCATCAAGACTTCTTTGCGGGGTTGTGCTTTTGGCCTCCACACCTTCTTCTTAATGCCCCGTCGACGTTCTTGTAGTTCTGGTCTCTTGTCCCTTTCGCAAGGGTTCTTGGCCAATGGATGATACAGTCCTCCAGTGTCCTCGTGAGGACTAGCCCTTGTTGCGCGCCTTTCAAAGGTATCTCCAGCTTCCTCTTGAAAGTCCCTTTGATGTGCCGTTGGTATGCGAACGCGGTGTTGCGTAATCCTATTGGAAATTGGAAAGGTAGTCTGGCTTGGTAGCCAGAGTTGTTTCTGAAGTCGCCTGTCTTCCCCGAGTTGGGGTCGAAGTGGATCGGGGGAGCTGTTTTGAGTTGCGTTTAAGCCTCCCGGTTCGTAGTCCTTTCCGAGTAGTCTTCGAAGTGAGTTTCCGACCCGTAGCGCCGGTTGTCTTGAATCGCCCGTACCCATCCTCCTTCTCCGTGGCGTCTTTGGAAATCGTCAGCTGCTTGAGCTTCTCGACGAGTTCTGATTCTTCGCTTCTAGATTCTTGAGAAGGCAGCCGGTGCTTGCCATCGCCACCGATCTCACGTGACCCAGGAACCGAAGATGCTTGTTGATCCCGTCGAAGAGCTCATGGTGTCGTGGTCCGCCCGACTCTCATGCTAAAATTTGATGAGAGCCACTACCCGCGCGCCAGCCGAGCCATGTTCTACGACCGAGAGCCGCCACGGGGTGACCCGGGCGGTTTGTTCGGGCCTCGTAGAACCCGCGGAGCCCGGCGGTTTGTTGCACGATCGACATGAGAGCGAGGGTTTTTATATCGGTTCGGGCCTCGATCATGGATCAAGTAAAGACCTTTACGTCCAGTCAGCGTGAGCCTGTTTTCGATTGATGGGGACAACCGGAGCGCTTACAGCCTTGGTTGGATTGCTTATAGCGTCGCTGTTGTTGTTCCAGGTGCCTATCGAGGTGTCCCTCGGTCGCCTTTTATATCAAGGAAGGGACCGAGGGGCTCGCTACGGTCCTAGTCAGATATAAAGAGAGTCATCCAAGGAGAACTCGAACTTCCTACTCTAACAGAGTTCTGACTAGGTTCTATCCTAATTACAACATAAGTCACCGTAGCTTTGCTCTGTTGTCTTCTTTATGGAAGTCGTACCGCAGGTCAGGATAGAACCCTACGGTGGACTCGGTAGAGTTCTTTGGTGATATCGTATCCACAGTAACCTATAGTCTAGACACCATGTCTATACTATCGATTGCTCCACTAGCTACCATGAATAACTAGAGCACTTAATACGAGCAAAGATCCCATGCAATGGTATAAATACTACACTAACCATATATATAAAAGCCATAAAAGTAAATAGAGAAGATAAATATATTAAAGCATAAGTCTAGTAAAGTAAAGATACAAAGACATACCAAACTCTGAAGACATCTCCAAAACTGAAGCACAGCTCCGCTCTCCCTAACTCTCAACTAGATCTAATCTACTACATTGAATGTGTCTAGATGTAATTACATTGTAGAGAGGTTGTCCTCACATTGGGACACCTCTGTGATCAATAGATCAAGTGACAATGAATTAGAACTAATGAATTAGGGTTTCCAGGGAGGGGGTCTGCCCTTGCTTATATAGGCCGGTGGGATGAATCGTAGCCGTCAGATCAAACCGACCTTATTGGATGGTGTAGATGCAATCTAGAGATGTAATGGATCATGACTCCAGAAGCTGGGCCTGATTGGGCTCCAAGTCAGGGCGGCCGCCCTGGCTCTATGCCAGGTGGGCCCCACCTTGTGTGTGGCTTCTTCTGGTGTCTTCTAGAGTCTTCTAATTTGTGCTAATCGTCATCATTCATATCTTTTGACTCTAGACTCCAAATGTGGCAAATGATATGTCTGTTTCGATCGTCTCGACAAGCTCTTCGCAATCGTGCACTTCAAATCATCATTTAAGATACTTCTATTCTGTGAAAAAGTAGAAATCCTACAAAACAACTAAAAGCACCAAAACTCATCGAATCCGTTAGAATCAAACCCCTAGACTCTAGTGATATCATCCTTTTGAATCATATTTCATGTTTATTTAATAGTAAAAAGTTGATGCTATCCACCGTCAATAAGTGTCAAGTGGGTTCTTGAAATAGTTCGGTTTTGGATCCCAAACTTGTTTTTGAGGTAGAGCTTTTGGAGGTTCTTCAAACACTCCATCTTTGATAGTGGGCTTAGGTGGAGTGATTTCGGTCAACTTGGGAGGAGTGGAAGGTTTCTAACTTCGGTTTCAAACCACTATGCTCACCAACCTTGGCATGGAGGTTTTCACCCTTCCCACCTATAGCAAAGCCTACACCTGATGTACCAGTTCCCCTCTTGAACTGGCTCATCATCATGACCAACTATGGTTCACTTTGCAAGGTATGTGTTTTCTTCCTAGTTCTCATCTTATCATGCCTATAGGATTCAAGGTCCAACTCCAAAGCCTCACAACACGCACACTAAGCAACAATGCTATCTGAACTGCCCTTCTCAAGCAAGGAGATCCTAGCGTCCTTCTCTGCCAGCTCAGATTGCAAGCTCGAGCAGGACTTGCATGCACCCAACAAGATAGGCCTAGCCTTCAGCTCATCATTCTCATCAAGCAAAGTGACATACTTGGATTGCAAGGTAGCAAGACTAGACATGTGAATACCACAGGAATCACACTCAGTCTCCTCAGACTCCTCTACAGAGGACCTAGCAAACTCAAGCTCCTTCAGCACAACCTATAGCTTGTCCTTAAACTCTTTCCTCTCATGAGTAGCATGCTTAAGCAACTTATCTTGGCTAAGCAAGGTATCATTCATAGTTTCAAGCTCAACAATAAGAGCGTCGACAAAAGGTGATACCTCAGTAGTGGAGTTGTCACCGTGTGCCTCGCCATTGCCGCTTCCCACCTCATCACAAGGTGCCATGGTGCAGAAGCCTCCATGGGTGGAGTTGGCAAAGAATCAAAGCCCGGTCATCTTGTCCTCGCATGTCCTCCCCAACTCATTGTCACTTTCGAAGAAGAGTGGTTGTCGTTGGAGTCATCAGGGAGTCAGCGGCGGAGGTGAGGAAAGTGCGCTCCTGGGCCTTGGCCTTCTTGAGGTAGTTCTTCTTGATCACATCCTTGTCGAATCCTTCCTTGGACTTGTGCTTGTTGGTGTACTCGCACTTGTCCTTGCACTTGCCGGCGTCGTACTTGTCGGAGGAGTGCTTGTTCTTCTTGGGACAGTTGGCAACAAAGTGGTTAGAGTCTCCATAGCCGTAGCATCCCTCCTTCAGACCAACACCGCGCCGATGGTTGATGTGGTTGTTGTGAAATCGTGAGAACCGGTTGGTGATCAGTGCTAGCTCATCGTCCCCAAGTGCCTCCATCTACTCCTCTATGATAGACATCAAAGAAGACAAGGCAAAATACAGGTGTGAAGGGTTAGCCAAGGAATTTGAACTTTCAATATTTGAGACGGGTGCCATGGTCAGTCCAGAAGGATTCCTGATCATTGCTTGAGTTTGGTAGTCAATCTTGGTGGACTTGAGCTTGCTAAAATGCTCCTCCACTGTGAGAGTGTCGTAGTTAGGTGACTCAAGGATAGTAGACACTTTCACATCCCACACCTTCCGGTCTAGGGCATATGGCAATTTTAGTGCCCTCTCATGATCAACTTAAGGTAACTGCGGCTTATTTGCTCGCATCTTGTTCACAATGGTCTGAAAGTGAGAAAACAAGGCATTGATAGACTCTCCATCCAGCAGAGTCTCATACTCCTGCTTGTATGTCTCAAAGAGTCTATTTTTGACCTATGCGGTTCCTTCGTGAAAGCTTTGAAGCCTCACCCTGATGTCTCTAGCAGTCGTACAATCAGAAACTCGCTTAAACTCAAACAACGAACCACTATACAAGAGAACACTACGAGCCCTGCTATTTGTATTAAGTTGGTCAATCTGATCTTGACCAACCGAGCAGCAAGCACCTCGTAGTTTGGATCCTCACAAATCTTCTAGACATGCCAATCAATCCCCTGAAGATGCACAGACATGCGGATCTTCTAGTAGGGTAATTTGTTCCATTGAACTGCGGTGGCTTGCCGGAAACGCGCTCCATGTCACCTTCGTGGATCGCAGACCGATTAAGGTGGAATGATCTTTAACCGACTCTGATACCAATTGAAGAACCAAAAACGGTGACCAGAGGGAGAGTGAATGAGAGCCTTAAATTTCTTTTGAAATATTTTGCCGCTGTCCCAATTTCACGGTCAAATGCGCAAACTGAACACCGTGATGTTCATGACCCAACTAGTGGGTGGATGTTCCTTAGGAACACAGTGGGACACCACAAATGAGGAGAAACCGCTATTCAAACCGAAGGATGGAAAATGAGATACCCAACTTCTATTGAGGACAAGCGAGTTCCCCCGATCTAAAATACCCAAGCCAACTAGTGACAAGAGTACCTAGATAAGGTCCTTCAAACTGTAGAAGCCCAACGCAAAAGATGGAACATGAATCGAAGCTCAAACACACAAACCACAGAGAAAATCAGCACTGCTGCGGCAAATACCGGACACGTCCGGTATTATGAACAACACAGTGTGGCTATGGGAGAAAGGTTGAAAACCCCATCAAATGGTGTCCAAAAATTGTGAAATTTTACCATGAGCTTCTAGACACCAAGGGAAAGGTCTCCACCAAAGTTTAGCTCCAAACTCGAAAGTTGGAAATACCAGACACGTCCGGTATTTATACCGGACACGTCTAGTATGCACGAGCTGCTCTCGGGATTGACTTGAGATTTAGCAGGGAAGTTCTAGGGAGTGTTGAGATGATATCTTCAAGACATCAACACCCAATTCCAAGCAAATCTCAAACAATCGCAAAATCCATCATGAAAAGTGGCATTTTCTCAAAAATCCTCAAAAGGATGGATTTTCGTGCTCGAGTTGAATCTGCCCAAACTGGTTGGTGGGATTGATTCTCAGATATCCTTGCACGTTTTGATCCAACCCAAAAGCCCCCAAAATCTCAAATTCAAAGAAATCACAAAATCAAGAAAAGGGGAAAAGCCGGGAGATGAAGAACACCAAAATCAAATCACGAGATCATGAGACAATGATCTGATGGGGGCTGCCCATCTCTTAATTATGGGCCTATTACACATTCCGCATTTGCCCCTGGATACATTAGAGCGAGCCACCTAGCCTGAGAGCACTATGGTCCAACTAAATTTCTATAGATCGGACGGCCATGTTTCCTGCGTAGATTTGCTTCGCCTTGACGCAACCTCTGCGATTCCGCCACGTGCCGCCCGTTCCTCCATGGAACCTCCCCCGGGTTTTGAGGCCCAAACCCGAAAACCGTCCCACCAGTGGTTTTGAGGCCCAAACCACCAAACCATCCGCGAGTAGCGTACTCCATACGTGTCCCACGCTAGTCGACACGTGTCACCTTGTCCTCGACCGACTGACTCCCGCTCGACCTGCTCGACCGCCGTCTTGACTCGGTCAACATGGTCACTCGACCATGTTCACTTGCGCTTGTCGATGTCCCCAAGTGTCAGCCACTGCGGCTAGTCACCTAGCTTCTCCGGTCCCTCAGTCCAAGCCTCCGGTGTCCCTTCTTCACCGATCCTGGTCCGTCAGCACGAACCCGCTTGACCTTCACCTTCGCCGACAACCACCACCTCCGAGCTCCACACCTGCACACCACAACACACTCACACCATCATTAGTCCACAAACTAAAACCAAGACGCGAGTCCGTTGACAATCACTCATCACAAACCGGAACCACAAGGGCGCATTTCAACCTTGTGTTCGCATAGAGCATAGAATCACAACGGGACTATCACTATCGGTTGTTTTTAAACCAATAGTGATAATGTAACACTGTCAGCTCGTGGCTACAACTGAGAGTGATAGATTGACCGTCAATGGTAGGCAACTGAGCAAGTGCCATCACTTTTGATTGCCATCAACTGGATCTGATTCCCATGGTGATGTTGGGTTTAAACCGGCAGTGGTGCATAAATCTGTAGTAATGAGCCCCATGTAGGTCTGCAAATGCCAAACTATACCTTAGCATTCTATACTAGATTCTTCCTTGGGTTAAGATAAAAAAGGAATATATATTTTACACCGCTAATAAAGACATGTTGTATTAGTGTTTCGTAAAAAAAAAATGTTGTATTAGTGGAAATGGTTGCATTTATACTTGTTTACTAACAAGTTGTCTTAAAACGCTGGCAGGTACATGGAGGAACTGATCACATAAGAGATGTTGGGATGAAAATTATCAGGAAGTGTGGGGGTTTACCACTTGCTATCAAAGTGATGGGAGGTCTGCTAAGTACAAAGTCCCAAAGCGAGGGTGATTGGGAAGCTGTTTTGAACCATCATGCATGGTCTGTTGATGGATTGCCCAAGGAACTGGACAACACGATCTACTTGAGCTATGAGGATTTGTCTCCCCAGCTGAAGCAGTGCTTCCTATACTGCTCACTTTTCCCAAAAGGTACAGATATTTTGTATACTAAAGTTGTTCCGATGTGGATCAGTGAGGGATTTATCCATCCACGAGACAGAAGAAGTTCATATGGCGATCAGCTTGAAGAAATAGCAGATGGGTGCTACCAGGAGCTAATCTTGAGGAATCTTATTGAACCAACTGAAGTAATCACTCGATACTCATGCACCATGCATGACGTGGTGCGATCTTTTGCTGAGTTTATGTCTAAGGAAGAATCATTGGTGGTCCAGGATGAGCAAGATGGAGGTGGTAGCAGCCACAGCCATGTACGACGCTTGTCTATAGGATCAACCAAGTCAGCACTAGAATGGGATATTCTACAGAAGCACAAATTAGTAAGAACATTAATTGTAAATCACAGAATTAGTGTTCATCTAAGTGACTCATTTAGGAGTCTGTCTACCCTAAGAGTGCTTGTTATAAGTGGCACTGATTGTGATAGATTGGTTGACTCTCTATGTCAACTCAGGCACCTGAGATACCTCCACATAGCAAATGCAAATATATCTAGGCTACCTGAAGACATTCATAGGATGAAGTTCTTGCAACACATTGTAGTTCACAGTTGTCCGCAGCTAGACCATCTCCCTAGCAGCATTACACAACTTCTGCATCTAAGAACTCTTGACATGCGTGGTTCGTCCCATGACAATGTTTTAATACCCAAAGGGTTTGGTCAGTTAAAAAATCTAAGAACACTTTTTGGGTTCCATGTACATTTGGATAAGGATGAGGGCAGTGGCTGGTGCAGCTTGGAAGAGATACGGTCTCTGTCCCACCTTAGGATGCTTTATTTACATGATCTAGAAAAGGTGCCTGCTAGCTCGTCGGCTGGAGTGGCCATGATTAGTAGAAAGGAGCACCTTGGTTCGTTGCAACTAGATTGGAGTAGCACCAGATTCATGGGATTGAGGGATGAAACCAACAAGCAACAGCAGCAGCAAGATGTCGAGGAGGTAATTGAGGAGCTTAGCCCTCCATCCAGCATACAACATATAAGCATTAAAGGATACTTCGGTAGCCGGCTACCAAATTGGATGATGGTTCCAGCTACATGTGGCTTTAAGAGCCTGAAGATTTTAAGGATGGACAACCTTAGTTGTTGCACCCAACTAACCAACGGGTTGTGCTAGCTCCCTAGTTTGGAGTCGCTGGCCATTAATGACGCACCTGCCATCAAGATTATTGGGCCTGAATTCCAGTCACCCTCCTCCCTGCTAGTG
This sequence comes from Hyparrhenia diplandra, assembly GCA_015847255.1. Taxonomy (NCBI): domain Eukaryota; kingdom Viridiplantae; phylum Streptophyta; class Magnoliopsida; order Poales; family Poaceae; genus Hyparrhenia; species Hyparrhenia diplandra. The sequence continues at coordinate 146,381 of JADLZK010010753.1, read as the reverse complement.
GGTGGAGGTATTGCCACTGCTGGATCAGTAGTAGGTTTTCCTAATCTGGCAACTCTTCGTCTAGCTGGCTTGTGTGAATGGGAGGAATGGGAATGGGAGGAGCAGGGCGAGGATTGTACTGTAGATGCTATGGCTATGCCTGCTCTCAAGCTTATCGTGATTGGTAACTGCAAGCTGAGCTGTCTTCCAACAGGGCTCGCTAGCATGAAGAGGCTTGCTTTGAGAGAACTGCAGCTGGACGAGCTGAGCAACCTAATATATGTGGAGAACTTCCCTTCTGTTGTTATGCTTGATGTATTCAACTGCCCTAAGCTTACAAGGATCAGTGGCCTCTCTAAATTGCAGAAGTTAAGGATCTTCGGCTGCCCAAATGTGGAGATCCTGGAAGGAGTCCCATCACTTGACAGCATGGAGATGGAGGACGCCACCATGGAGACACTTCCAGAATATCTGGCCACAGTAACCCCAAGGTATCTCAAGTTGACTTGCAGCAAGGAGTTGTATGAATCCTTGGCAACAGGATGCTCATCTGAGAATGACAAGATCAGCCATATTAACTCACCCACTATTGACTGCTTTCGCTAAAGATGAAGATTAATTGTTGCACCGCCGAATCATAAATGAAGCAGGTATATATCTAATTATTTATCCTGGTAGTTAGTTTTCTGAGCAAGTAAATGCAGTCAGAGTCCCTTGCATAATGCTCGGTTAATAAGTATTCTGAAGCGAACATGATTTATGCAGGTATCAATATGCCAATTCTTTGCAGTGGGAATGGAATGGAATCGGATCAGTGCGAGATTTTCATCTCTAGAACGCAGATTTCAGTTTTGTACTATCTGGATGCCTTTGCTTTGGTCATATTTCAATTCTAGTGAGATACAAATGATTCTGTACACATTGACTTGGGCTGGGCGATGCCAGCTAAATTATATGGTGAGAAGCAGAGTGCTGAATATAGTCCGTGTGTTGAAACTTTGGCACTTGTGTATTCATATTCTTGTACTTGTAGAACTAATGATGGTGTGGTGATAAACGAAATGTTCTGTAATATTTAGTAGACCGCAAGCCATGCCATGCCATGGTAAATCTTGATTAATTGTGAACAGGTGGTATGTATGCATCCATGGCATGCCATGCCATGGTAAATCTTGATTTCATCGTCTGTCGTCCAAACAACTTGTTGACACAAAATGTGGCGCTGTGCCTCACACACAGCAAGCGGAAAGCGTGGCTTCAAACGGGTGCCCGGGCGAAATCGAGAACCGAAAGCGTGCGGTCGGTTTGACCTAAAACTAACAAGGGACAACAAATTGTTAGATACAAGATGGAACGTGCGGGTGAGACCAGACAGTTCCATATATACGGCCCCTGAAGCACATTTGACGACATATAGCTATAAAAAGCTATCTGCCAACAGGTTTATGAAACATTCGGCTAATACAAAATAAAGACATGTAGCATGATTGCCGAATGTAAACAAAGGAAGCATGTTTGAACAAGCAAGTTTGATCATCAATATCATATATCATCAATATCATATATCATTAAGAGCATATAACATTGACCAAAAAGATACTCAAACATGGTAAATATAATCGGGTAACTCATAATAAAGACATGGCGTAATCAATACATGCATAGGCCTAATCCAACTAGTCTGCCGCATGTCTAGCCTTCTTAAACCCGTCTAGCATAAACCCAATCAAGTTAATCCACTGCATGATACAACTTAATAGAAATCTACACCACTCCTCATAACTAGATTAATCCACCGCATGATATAATCTAGTTATGAGAAGCTAAAAGCATGCATTCATTAAATAATGTCCATATTAATCATTACTCGTGAAAGCATAACCGTATTAGGCTAATTAGCCGAATCGGGGTCCATGAAGAAGGAACAAGCAAGTGAAATACAAACAAATCTATCGATTGAATCGAATTCTAGTCCACCGGATGACTAGCCCTAAAGCAACCCAAAAGCCTACGTCTGGCTGCACGACACCCAAATCTGTCAAGACCTATTTGCATCTAACGAGCTTGAACCCCAGCATGTGACAACCTAGATTGATCTAGCTCGGCTATTATAAACACATGATTTAATTATCACGACAAGATGAACATAAAACATTAAAGGTTTAAGATAGATCTAAGACTTTTAATGTTTTATATCCATCTTATCGTGATGATCCAAAACAATATAAAGCTGAGCCCTAATCAATCTAGATTGGACAATAAAAAGTGTTACAAATATATAAAAATATTAAAAGCATGCAACACGTGGTAACTTAATGAATCTACTAGATCTTGCCAAATCTAGTAGAGCCGATAACTAATCCTTGAGCCAAATCTAAGCCTGCCGCACGGCTCCCAATCTAACCAAGAATCGATAACTATCTTGCCCCACCTTAATCTGCCGCATCTAACAAGGCATAAGCAAAGACTTTCCGATCATCAAGCAGACGCCTGCCGCACGGCCATCCAGTCGAGACAAACGAGACTACTTGCACCATAATCTAAATCCACCGCATGATACTAGACATGATAGCAAGGTTGCCAGAACTTATGGAGGTCGACGGATCGATGGCTCCTCTCGAAGAATTCGACGACACGACAAAAGGACTCAAAGTTGGCACGGGGCCAGTTTGATTGTATTGGTTGTGAACCGATGTTACAATGGCCAAGGGTTTATATTTATATCCTGGACTTAGCATGAGTCCTAGAAGACTACGATTACAAGAAATATACCCTAAAAATAAGATAACTTTAGCTCCAAGTCTTTTCGAGTCCTTATTTCCCACGTCATCGGGATTCTCCTTCTAATTGGATATTCATCCGCTTTTCTTTCACTTCGAATGCCTTCCAAGTTAGCCGACCGCACGGCACTTGCCGAATAGCCAACCGTGTGAGCGTTTGCCGAATAGCCAACCGTGTGAGCGTTTGCCGAACGCTACATGTACTCCCATCCCGCCGAATGCCTCTCTTTGCCGAATAATTTTTATTATTAGCATCTTGCACCGCCCACCCGTCATCTTCTCGGGTTTACCAAAATCCGGTGTTAACCCATGCCCTCTCAATTTTGGGATAAAAATACTTCTATTCCAAAATTGACCATAACTCCCCTTATTCATCTAGGTCAACACTGTTCAAAGCCTCGCTTCTCTGCCCGCTCATCGTCGCCGCCGCTCAAAATTTCCAAAACCCTAGAGTTTCCTTGAATCAAGCTTCAAGTCTTTTCAATGGCGACTCAAGATGAAATCCTGCGGGTATTCTTACTCATCTCCACGCATTGGGCAATTTTCCTCTTGCGAATCTTTTCTTCCCGATTCTTATTTTTCCTTCCTTTCCCAAAGGTAATGAAAGATGAGATTTTGATCCCAATCACGAGAACTCAGATTCTTACTTTCTTGGCCCGATGGGAAATTTGGATCCGGTAGAGTTCATTGAAAAAGAAACCTAGAGAATTCCTTTCAAATGCGGGATATCATAGCTAAGATTGTGGCCAAATACCTTTAAGACCTGGTGTTTCCCGATTGCAGGATGGCGAAATTGGTACCGAGGATACATCTTTGCAGCCGCAAACGAGATTGGAACGGGGATGGCATAGATATAAGCCAATGCTTAGAATTGTCCCCGTCGAAAACACCCAAGACTGAAAATCTCGATAGCGGCAGCTCATTTCTGGTCCGATGCTACTAATGCCTTTATCTTCGGCCATGGTCCGATGACCCCCACTTTGGCGAGTATTTATGATGACAGGTTTGAACGTAACAAAGGCGGTTTATCCCTTCAAGTACAAGCACTCCGGTCCCGGAAAGCTGTCAAGTCGAGGTGGATACACTCAATATATCAAAACATACAAATCAAAGGGTTCTGTCTCTGAAAAAGAATACAAGGCCTTCCTGAACATGTGGCTATGTAGATTTGTTTTCTGTGGAAAATCCAATGGGCCAACTCTAAATCATATGGTGATGGCTGAAGATTTGGCTGCTGGCACTTTGATTCCTCTAGGCAAGTATTTTCTAGGAGCTGCCTATCACATGATGCATCGGATCACCGTTCGGATGTATAAAGGAGGAGAAATCTCCTGCGTGAATGGCCCCTGGTGGCTGATTCAGATGTGGCTACAATTGTACATGCATCAGATAGTTCCCATCGAACTCCACAACTTGGACTTCCCCTCAATCAATTATTCTGAGGGGGAAACATCATCAACCAAAGCCTGTCGGACATATGGAGAGGCTGCATCTTCCATTGTCATCAATATAGACATTGGTCATTTATTCAAGCTTTTCTTCAAAGGATTTGACAATTTGATCCGCTACCTTACAAAAAGAATGAGGACTTTATCTTTCCTTGTAAGTTTAGCTATGAATCTGGTTGTCAAGACAAAATCTCCATAGTGGTCTTCAATTCTCTCATCAAGCCTTGCATCTTACCAGCAGAATTCAATCATGGAAGAAAAACTCGTAGCCCACTTATGAAATTTATAATCCAAACATGGTGGCGGACAACTTGGATGTGGTCAATTGCCCCCAAGGCTATTCTTCTCTGAAATCATAAGACTCAGGGAAGAAATAAAAGAAGAGCTAGAGGCCAAAAGAGTGTTCAAACTTGGATGTGCTCTGCCTACATATGCTCCTGATCCATTTGGGTTGATAGAAATGGTTCATCCATCGTTCAACTCTTGGTGGCAGGAATGGCATAGTCATATTTTCAACACATCGGTGCATCCCCTATGTCAACAACTGATGCCTCGGTTTAAATCTGACAGTGAGGTAATTCTTTCTCACTTAATCTTTTACCCGATTGGCCATTATACATTTCTGACAAACGTTTGTCATATATAGGATATCGAACCTGCCCCTCCTTCCAGATCAATCCAATATTATCATGCTGGATCCAAGCCTGTCTTGGGTTTCAATGCTCCAACCCTAGCATCCCTGATGAAGATCCCTGCAGCTTGGGACATATCTTCCTCCAAGAAGGGCAGCAAAATAAAACTTTCAGTTGTCCAAGGCAAGGACATTGTTATAAGTAGAAAGCCAAGATCCAAAAGAGCCAATTTGTCGCCCAAGGTATAAATTTTTTGTGACCTCCCAGCATCAAAATTGGCCTTTTACTGCACTCATCTTTTTCTTGCAGCCACATGTCAAGCCTCCAAGTTTGTTAAATGGTTCAACAAACATTGGAGCTTCTTCTCAACCTCTTGCTGAGGGTACAGAGGTTCACGAAACCAACAAGCAGATTGGTAATAATTTCTAGATTATACTTACTTCCTCCCTTATTGATTTATCTTATGATATTCACAATTCTCTATTTTGTATCCTCCGAAAACAGATAAGCTTCTAGAAAATATGGCAAAAGGGCCTTCTTCTCATGATTCAGACTCAACATCCTCTGACACCCAGGCATCTCCTGTCCAGCAGCAATCAAACTTGGAAGTTCAAGTCATACCTCAGCCGACTATATCTCCGTCCATTCTTCTAACACCGGTCGGCAAGACCAGGACACTGATCAAAATCTTGGTGTCTCTCCTCCGGATGAGGGTGTCCAAAACCTGGAGAAAAATCCTACCAAAGAGGTAACACTTTGTCTTGATCTAATTTCCAATATGAGATGTAAAATACCATTTCAGTTGGTTAACCAAATTTTCTTTCGTGGATAATCCTGAGCCGATTGCTAGCTACTCCTTCACCCTTGATGAATATATTACGAAAAGGGTGAAGAAGCCACTTCTCAACAAAGCTTATCGAGAAGAAAACCAAGCTCGGCTAAGGGACATAATCCTCTTGCTGGATAGAGACATCAATATCTTGGTCCAGGATGCAGATCAGATAAGGGATTTGATTGAGCTCATTGATCAAGAAATTCCTTCAAACCTTAAGGCCAATCTAGAAGCTGTTGCTCATCTTGATGACTACTTTGCTGCAGTCAAAAGAGCCAATAGAAACATAGCCTCCAGGTCTGCATTACTGAATGACAGAGCCACCAAGAAATAGAGAGCCAAGGACTTGCATTCTCATATCCAAACTGCCAAAAACTCTCTTGAGAAACTGCAACCTGAACTGGATGCCATGGAAATCGAGAAGGCCAAGCTAGAAGCCCAATTGGCACGGCTAAATACAAGAATTCAGAGCCACAAAGACAAGCTGGTCGACCTCCCCAAAACTATAGAAACATCCAAGCAGGAGATAGCAGTAATCCTCAAGGAAGATCAATAATTGAAGGCGAGGCTCAGCAATATACAAGGCTCCGAGGAAGATGACAAGAAGCTACTGTCAAACATTAGCCGAATGAAGACCGAAGCCCTGGATGCAATCAAGCATCATTTAATGCTTGTAAACAACATCTGTTGTTCCAACTATTTAGCTTTTCTCAGTCGATTAAGACTTTGGCCAAACTCGTATTGTTTCCCTCTAATTTAAATCTGCAATGTGTTTCCTGACCCTGATTCGCGATAAGAGACATAGCCAACGCTTGTATTACTATAGCGAATCATCTTCTTAGCCGAATATGACTTCAATTCAGCAACGGCTCGAGAATAAATATCTTTCCACGTCGCTTGACATTCCCGATCCAACTCTGAGATTCATGCCATAACCGCATACGCCCACGATCTCTTCGACTGGCTTATAAATAAAACTTCCCCTAGCTTCCATCGGCACTTCAACCAGGCCTCCTCGCTTCTATCTCCTCATCTTCTTCCAAACCAGTCAAGAAGAACATCCAAAAAACCCCGGCCACATCAATGGCGAGCGGAGACGACCGTGGCAAGCGCATTGCTGAAGGAGAGCCGGAGGGAAGCCGTGCTCCACGCCGCCAACGCCACGGGTAAAGATTAATCTTGTGCCCCCTTGTGATTTTATCATTCGCCTCCTCCTCTGGTTCTTGATTTTTCTTTCCAATTTGCTAGGCCAAGGGCTATCACTAGCCAAAGGCATCTTCTTCCCTCCGGGCGGCAAAGTGACCCAACCTTGGCACATCTAATCACCACATGCCTGTATCCAGCTCCTCCTCGAGTTCCAGCCATCGGCGGCATCGGACGATTCGTACGACCCAAACCCTTGGGGTCCGGCAGAGGAGGACGAGCCCCGATACACCCACTGGGAGGCACTCCGGATCTGCAACGAGAGAGATGCAGCTCGCAAGGAGCTTGGCGACGTCTCCAAGCAGTTCGGCATCAAAAAAGCCGAATGGGAGGATCAGCGCAAGCAGCTCTGCGACGCCATCACCGGTTAGTTTAAATCTTGCTCGGATCTTTTTCCGGTTCTGTTTCTTCAACTGATCCATCCTTCCTTCATGTAGCCCCGTGCGAGGAGAACAACCGCTTGAAGGCGGCGGCAAACAAGATCGCCGACAAGGTGAACGCCCGTGGCGAGACTCGAAGCTCGCCTTGACATGGCGGACGGCGCATCGGCGAGGTTGCCATCCATGGCATACGCTTGGGTGCCTCCATGGGTCCGGGCGGCCTTGACGACCCACACCAACGAGGACTACTCCGTGCAACCGGTCAGCTTCCGTGGTGGAGCACCGTAAGACATCGGCGGCATCAACGAGCTCATGGATGAATATGAAGATCATGCCGCCGCCCGTCGCATCCATCCACGGACACTCAATCTGTCAACTTTGAACTATCAAATTATAAACTTTATACTGCTAGGTTCTAAAACATTGAACTATTAAATTATAAACTTTGTACTCGTTGGTTTATAACTTTACACCCAGAATTTATAAAACTTTGAACTATCAAATTATAAACTTTATACTGCTAGGTTCTTAAACTTTGAACTATTAAATTATAAACTTTGTACTCGTTGGTAACTTTACACCCAGAATTTATAAAACTTTGAGCTATCATATTACAAACTCTGTAATTCTAGGTTCAAAACTTTGAACTATCAAATTATAAACTTTATACTACGGTTCTAAAACTTTGAACTATTAAAATTATAAACTTTGTACTCGTTGGTTTATAACTTTACACCCAGAATTTAGAAAACTTTGAGCTATCATATTACAAACTTTGTAATTCTAGGTTCAAAACTTTGAACTATCAAATTATAAACTTTATACTGCTAGGTTCTAAAACATTGAACTATTAAATTATAAACTTTGTACTCGTTGGTTTATAACTTTACACCCAGATTTTATAAAACTTTGAGCTATCATATTACAAACTTTGTAATTCTAAGTTCAAAACTTTAAACTATCAGGTTCTAAAACTTTAGATTATTAAATTATAAACTTTGCACTCGTTGGTTTATAACTTTACACCCAGAATTTATAAAACTTTGAAGATATAAACTTTGTACTCGTTGGTTTATAACTTTACACCTTGAATTTATAAAACTTTGAGCTATCAGATTACAAACTTTGTAATTCTATGTTCGAAAACTTTGAACTTTCAAATTATAAACAGTGTACCCGTTGGTTTATAACTTTACAACCAGAATTTATAAACTCTGAGCTATCATATTACAAACTTTGAGCTATCATATGACACTACATACTTTGTGCTGCAAGGTTTTTAACTATCTCATTATAAACTCTGCATAGATAGGTTCAAAAAACTTTACCATCAAAATTTACAAACTTTGAATTTAGAAAACATTCTGATCTGGATCTAAAAAAAAGCACTGTAAGTGAAAAACTTTGAACTAAAAATTATGAGCTCCAGTCATGCTTGCTTATATCCGCAACAGAAGCAATTGCTGAGCAGTAGTGTTTACTGGTACTAACATGGCTTGTAGGACAAAGGAATATGTAGAGTGATATGAGCATAAAAATACAGACAAACTTGTCTCCAGTTAAGTCACTCGTCACCAGGTTAAATAAATGCTGAACTGTAGGTGCAACCATGATGGTTCCAGTGTCATTTGCAATGGTTTCTTTCTCTGAATTTGAAGCAGAGTCTCAGATTTTTCGTCCACCAAGAGGGACTCCAAGGATCTGATGTACTACAAATGGATTCAATTCAAAAAAAAAGCACCATTCTCCAATTTAACTGTTCTTTTAGGTACATCAAATCTTTTTGCCAGCAAGTAAGCCACTGATCTTGGCGCTTCTGTGCAGTCAAAATACAAAAGACTTCCAAAACCACAAGACCTCACAGCAGCTTGCTATTCGCTAGTAGGATTCTTCAGAAAAGTTCTATACTTGGAAAACTTGGTGCTGGTGCTAAAATTCTGGGGAAAAAAAAGAAGAGGCACTGTGAGCATGTATTTCATAATTAATGAGAACCAAAAGTTGTAGTTGGGTCAATGATTTATCCTCATGGAGAGAGATAACCTATGCAATTAAATATTCATACATGGACGTCAACACAGAAATGCAGCTAGAAAGAAAAAAAAATTATAGGTTCAGTACTAAAAACTTTCCACAAAAGCACACCAATTTTATTCAAAAAAAGGATTGCATATTTAACCTTTTTACTTTTATACATGAATCTGAAAAAACTCCTAAAAAGGCATACATAAAAAAATGCTTGTTAAGTGTGATGTCTCTGTATAACTGTGTATTTTGGAAAAGATGAACTGAAAATACAAAGAAAACACTATCAGGTTGACTTAGTGTTTGTTGGTTGTTGCCTATGTGATACCATTTTGCTGAGTTGTGCATGCAGCGGCCTTTAGCGCTAGCAAGAACAGGAGTGATCTATGCATAGCAGATTCATCAATCATAATGGAAAATTAAAAAGAAAGTGGTTGACCTTTATTATCATTTTGTATCTGAACTTAAAACATGAATAGTCTTAGAAAAGTAATTTGCAAATGATAATAGAACTCTTTAAGCCTCTAGACATCACAAATAGAAAAACTCTGTAAGCCTATGAAAATTACAATAGAAGAACTCTGTAAAACTTGATGGAGGTCTCTGAGAAGCTGAGGTGTGATTATCACATACCTTCTTCACCATTGTTTTGAGTACAAAGATTGGTTCTGGAAAAAGTTTCTGCATTTGAAGGAACAAGGTCACCACCCATCAGCAGCGATAGGGAAAAAGAATAAAAAGTAAATACTATCACATCACAAAGAGAATGCAAATGATGGCTTCAGAGATAGATCCATCACCTGGATGAGTTCGACCACAAGCAGCACTATGAGGAAGGTGAACAGGAAAAAGCACCGAGGAAGCTGAAGTATTTGCTGCTATTCACGGCCCGCGCTGAGAACAAACACTGTTGTCAGAATTGCAGACTCTAGAATGTCCTAGCCTGTTCACACAGCAGATTATTTATATTAGCAATTGGTAGACCTTTAGAGAAATTCAACTAGAACAAAGAGCAGTGTAAAGAAATTGTTCACACAACATATGATGAAAGAACTATGATATAATATTCTGCCCAGGTCAACTAGAGTAGCAACAGATCAAGAATCTCAGCAAAATTACTAGTGTAAATGGGATTTTAGTTGAGCAGAATGAGAGAAATGTGCACTAAATTCAGATGAAGCCAGTACTAAAGGACTTCCCATTTAAATTATTGGGCTAATATAAATCAGGAGGTTGGCCGGTTGAATTCAGCAAGACATTTGCACTCTTGGGAACATTTGTGCTTCCTTCAGATATTAAGCCACTATCATTTTTCCTGTAGGTCTACATTCAGAACAACTTCCAATGAAAAATGCATTGAATCTAGAATTAGAGAGAAAAACATAGAATTGAATTCCTTGTAGTATTGCATGTTAGGTAGGCAGTGAGATTTTAAAAACCATCAAGAGTGCTAGCAAAGAGGAAAAAAAATCGCACATAACATGGGATAATTTTAGGGACACTGATACTTGCACATGACATGTACATACAATCAGAAGTAATACAGAAAAATAGAAAGGAGGCAACATTTCGAAAATCCTGAAAGGCAATATGCTTGTGCTTATTCCTGGACCTCTGGCATCTATGTAAAGATATTGCTGATTTACACAAACAAGCACACAAAAAACGCGGCTTGTTAGAATGGAGAAACTGAAGATAAAACGCATGCAACTAGAGTAGGAACAAAAATAGATAGCAACCGCATTGTAACTGCATGTGCCTAACTTTCCTACTGCATCCATATTAACTTAAATTTCAACATAGTACTTTCAGTATAACTTTCCTGATGCATCCACTTTAACTTCATGTTACTGTTACAAGGTATTCGAGCTGATATCTATATCTATGCAGCATCTGGAAGAAACTGGCTCATGCTAAAATACTACTCTGAAACTATTCTGCAATAATATAGCATCTGTGAAAGTGCAAAAAATGATTTGATACTCTCGAGGTACTCTGGAACTATATTAAGAATAGTAGTTAGATGCTCACATCGAACCTTTACTACTTTTCAGCGAAAATGACCATGTGTTTCATTGGCAGAACAGATGTTCAATCATCTAGCAATTGCACCTGCTAATTGTTGATTCTAGACTTCCTATTCCTTGTGCAGTCAGGCTTCACAGCGAATCGCTAGTGGACAGCGGTAACAAACAACTACCTGCCCACCACGGCGCGCGCCGACTCCCGCTGTACGCCTTTAGGACCAGCTGGTGAAGCTGCCGTGCCCAATAGACACTAGTACAGATTTTTTTCAGTGGCGGTTTTTTGATTTTCCGTGGCGGTTTTCGTAACCGCCACCAAGCTAGGGTCAGGGTTAATCGTCCGATTAACCGTGGCGGTTTTTTTAAAGAAAACCGCCACGGTTAATTAAAAAGAAAAGGAAAAAGGAAAAAAAAAAAGCCCAAACCTAACCCTAACGGGCCGGCAGCTGGACGCCCGCCGCCGTCGCTGACGCCAAGCGCCGCCGGGCCGGGCGCCAGATCCGCGACGCCGGGGCGGATCCGCGCCGCTGCCGGGCCCCGCCGCGGGAAGGGTCTAGGGTGTGTCGCCGTAGCCCCCCGCGGCAGATCTGGCGGCCTCCACGCGCCGCCGGGAAGGGCGCCACCGGTCGGCCTCCACGCGCGCCGAGAAGGGGCGCCTCCATGCGCCGCCGGTTGGGGGCGCCTCGGCCGCCGCGGAAAAGGGCCGCCATGCCCAAAGCAGCCATCGCCGCGCCGGGAGGCGACCGTTACGCCGCCGCCCGTTAAACACAGCCGTGCCGCCCGCCAGTACGCCGCCGCGCCACCCGTGATGTGCGCCGCCAGTACGCCGTGCCGCGCCGCCCGCCGGGGCCGCTGCCCGCCCGCGAGCCGCCGATACGCCGCCGCCTAGTCCCCCCGGCCGCGCTCGCGCCCACGCCGTGAGGGTGCCCCGCAGCTACTCCGGGCAAGAAAGAGAGAGAGGTGGGGGACCAAGTGAGCGAAAGTGAGAAAGAGAAAGAGAGGGCTGGAACGGCAAAGGAGCGAGAAGTGGATAGAGTTAGGGTTTGGGTGCTGGCCGGTATATATACGAGTAACCCAAGAATGGGCTTTGCTGGGCCGAAATGGGTCAATTTTAACCACGACGGTTATTTGATGATTAACCATGGCGGTTATTTAATAAAAACCGCCACGGTTAATAGCCATTAACCATGGCGGTTATTTTATAAAAACCGCCCACAAAGTTATTTTATAAAAACCGCCCATGTTATTTAACCGTGGCGGTTTTTGCCCTAGCCGAGGCCTGATCTGCCGTGATTTATGGTGGTGGTTTTCTAAAAAGCCGCCACGGTTAATATTTTGGAAGTTCCTTGAAAAAGATTTTTTGTACTAGTGAGATTTGGCCACAATGTCCCAGCCATAGCGAAGCAGAGGGAAAAAGGGACGGGGAGCACGTGCGAACAAGGCGGCGTCGCGTTACACCGAGGCGCGAATCATTGGAGGTCCTCGCCAGCTGAAGAGGTTCGCAAGACACGGCCGGTCCTGCTGCCTCAAATCCGGCCGAGGCTTCCTTGCTCCTCCCGCGCCCTCCCGCAGCCCGCCGAGTCCGCCTACGCCTCAAATCGAATCTGCCTGAAAATCAAATCCGCCTCGCATGAGATGGACACCGACGAAATCTACCCCAAAATCGAATGCTCGACGGCGACCGATGCACCTTGACCCGCCCGCCAATGGGGGCCGCGACCGGCATCAACGAGGCCTCTGGATCCACCACCGCAGGAGAGGAGGCCGGCTGGATCCGCGACCCAAAATCGACGCCGACACAGCGACGGGGTTCCGCCGACGCCTTGGAGAGGAAAGGGTGGAACGAAGAGACGCACTGTTTTAAAAAAATTTTAAATCGCGTTGAGTAGAGAGAAAAAGGGAATCGGGACAGAGCGCGGCAAAAAAAGTGCCACACGTAGCTACTACTAGAGAAGGAAGGCGTGTGTCGCTATCTATTTCAGTGCACGCGCGCAGAATAAGAATTGGGGCATCTGGGGGGATACTATTAGCTGCCTCTGAATGATACTTCCGATTAGACAATCCCCATCTGACGGCCAATGCTGTCCAAGCATCTCTCACAATGCTTTCAGACAATACAGTTTGGTCACTCACGGGTGTGTATGGACCACAATCGGACACCGAGAAGCTGCTCTTTATGCAGGAAGTCACAGACCTGAAAAATCATATGCTCCCCGCGTGGTTGCTTTTGGGGGACTTCAACTTGATCTATCGAGCTCAGGTTCAAGGCAACGATAGACAACTTGTTGATGACGCCGATCGAGCTGTGGGGAAAAAGATATACATGGTGCAACGATCAGCAGACGCCGACGATGACAAAGATTGATCATCTGTTTGCATCATCAGAGTGGTTAGATGTTTTTCCGCGAACACACCTTCGGGCTTTGGCCTTGTTGGGCCACGACAACGAGTGTAGGCGAATCTGCATGTAACTTTAATGTTAATTGTCTTGATGCTTATGGTGAGCAGGATATCAGGAACCTCCGCCAGGTGGTTCAGCGGCCGAGTAGGGCTGGCAGCGCCGGGTAGCACCTCCGCCGTTCCAGGCCCGACGACCGGACCTCCGCCCGGTGGCTCAACAGCGGTGTAGTGCAGGCGTCGCCCGGCAAGCAGGCGGACTTCTACCGGAAGCACGGGGGAGCAGGCGACGACCGGAGGTCACAAGGGCCGGAGTGGAGGTTCTGCGGTGCATCAAGTCAGGCCCGCCTTTCTACCGCCCACATTGGACTGACAGGTCCATCGGCGGGCTGCGGGCCGCTGTCGGGCCAAACATGCGGCCCATGATCGAAGACGGTTGCCTAGAGCAAAAGATGACCGTACCCCTAGGGGTTTGTATAGATTAGGGAATCTTTGCAGCATATTCGAAGGGCACAAATGTAAAAGAACAGTGGCTCTTGACGAGGCCTATAAAAGGGGGGAACACCCCCGGTGTAGAGGGTTGGTTGGTGAGTGCATTTATGGAACCCTAGTTGACTTGTCAACCATATTGTTCTCTAAACCTTGCCTCCGCCCAAAGCATCGATCGGGCGGAGGTGATCCCACCGACCCTCAAAATCGCTATTTCAACATTGGCACCCACCGTGGGGCCCGAGATTTCAAGGTTCACCGCGAATGGCGGGGAAAAGAAAAAAGCCCGCCGAGAGCCGCGACCACATCCACCACTCGACAGCCGTGGCCCCGCGAATGCCTGAAGTGTATACGCCATGGCGTAGGAGAACCCGGAGGGGAGGAAGAGAACCTGTGCCAAAGACGAGGCCGCAGCAGCAGGGCCGGGCCCCAACCAACCGCCGGTTTGGCGGAGGTCGGCGGCCAGCCCACCGCCGTTGGGGGGGCGGAAGCCGGAGGCCAAGCCGTGGAGGGAGTCGTTGGAGCAAACGGGCAAGCACTTCAAACCCACGAGCAAAAGCTTCAACAATTGCAAGCTCAGCTCCCGATCCTGCAGCAGGAAAGGGAAAGAAGGGCGGAAGCCCTCGCCGAGGCTCAAAGGGTGCAGCAAAGCTTCGGCTCAGCGGCGGAGCTAAGGCAGCAGCTAGCCTTGTTGCAGGCCGAGATTCAAAGCATGCCACCTCCACCACAATACAGGGCTCTCGGCCCCCGATCCCCCCCATCAATACAACCCCAACCGCTACTTCAGTCACAGGCCGGATTCCCAGTCCCACCACTATCTGACCGGCGATCCTTTGACCCAAGGTTGCCGCTATCTGAAGGGATACAGCGCACCCGTGGCCAGCAAAATACAAGGCCATTCAGCTACGGTTCAATGGAAGGACAAACCCACATCAATTCATTATGAGTTATGAAACAGCCATAGCCTCCGCCGAAGGGGGGCGACGATCCCGGCCAAGTCTTTCATAGTTGCGGCCAAAGGTGATGCACTGGCCTGGTACACCATGTTGAAACCAAGCACCATATACTCGTGGGAGAACCTCCACGACAAGATACTGGCAAATTTCAAGGGATATGTTGATGAGTCCCTTACCTCGATGGACCTCTTCCAATGTAAGTAGGGGCAGAGGGAGGCACTCAAGGATTACTTCCAACGATTTCTACAAATTAAAGCTAAGGCACCTGATGTCCTGAATGAAGTAGCCATAGATGCAGCGGTAAAAGGCCTCTCCACACAGGGCCCATCGCCACGCATTTGGCACGAGAAAAACCAACCGATATGCAACACCGTGTGAGCAGCTTCGAGAAGTGGTGCCGATCCGACAACGACTACCATAGAAGGCCGGAGGAGTTGAATCAAAACAAGCAGCCGAGCGGTAAGTGCAGCCAAAGGAACAACCAAGGCCAGTCGAACCAGCAAGGGCAAGGCCAAGGTCAGCAGGTATTCACAGTCGACATTCACGTGGCAAGTGTACAAGATCAGGGAGGGCCTAGGCAGGCGCCACAGAACTCTCTTCAGAAGCAATCCCAAGGGAAGTCAGTCGGCCAGGGGAAGGGCTGGAACAAGAAGCCGAGAAAGCAGTACTGCACAATCCATGGAGAAGAGCAAGGTCACTTCACAAGAGATTGTCTAGTGATCTTGCAGTCTAAAGAGAGGGCAAAGTAGAAGAGTGGCCAATTGCAACCGCCCCCGCAGCCTGCCAGGGAAGTAAGTCATGCTTTCAGGCCACCCCCTCCATTTTCAAACCCACCACCACCACCACGACGCTTGCAGTACTACCCAGCTTATCCTAGTACCGCACCTTCGCAATCTCACACGCCTACAATAGCAAATGCGGTAGGAGTTGAATCACATACAGTGATTGGTCAAAGACCCCCATCACCTTCTCAGAGAAAGACATGCAGCTAGAAAGCTACCCTCACGTTGATGCGATGGTGATCAAAGCAAACATAGCTACTTGGGGAATCAGCAGGATACTAGTAGACTCAGGCAGTTCAGCGAGATATCTTATTTGTTAGCACCTTCGACCAAATGAAACAAAGAGGGGGCAGCTGCAACCTTCGGAATCCCTGCTTATAGGATTTGGAGGCAAGCAGATACAAGCTTTGGGAAAATCTCGTTAGCAGTGTCTTTCGAGGACCAGGAGAACGCAAGAACAGAGTACATTACCTTCGACGTGGTAGACCTTTACTACTCATACAATACCATTTTTGGCAGGGGTTTCACCAACAAGTTCAACACAGCAATTCACATGGGATATTTGTGTGTGAGATACCAGTGCTCCATGGTATAATAACAATGAAGTGGCAATCGAAGGAGGCAAGAAACATTGAGAAGGCTATCTACAAAGCAAATCGAAATGTAAACTCGGTGGACGCAGCCATAAAGATAATCGAACCTCCGGACATGCCCAAAGGAAAAACTGTTTTGGCAGCACAAGGAGAAACCAAGAAAGTCCACCTAGACCAAGCAGTTCCAGACCAAAACATCATAATCGGGGCTAAGCTACTGCCAGCGGAGGAGCTCAAACTCATGGAAACCCTGAACAAGAACAAAAGCATATTTGCATGGTTCGCTTCCAACCTCCAAGGAGTCGGCAGGGGACACGATCGAGCACACCCTAGACATTAATCAAAACATGCATCCAAAGAAGCAAAGGCAGAGAAAGATATCTCGAGGAAAGAATCTTGGCGGCGAAGGTGGAGGTACAGAGACTCTTAGATGCAAATTTAATCGAGAGGTCAAGTACGCCGAGATGGAGGACGCCTCACCGCCCGCCTGTGCTCGCTTCCGTTTGGGGGCTTAATCTAAGGAGGCCCACTGGAGTTGGGAAAAAATTTAGATCCTCAAATTTTACAAGTTGGCTCCTAAATTAGAAATAGAGGCTCATTTTTGATGGGTTTGGTTGAGATGCTCTAAGCGAGCTTCATCTCCTCGAAGATGCGGTTCGGCCCGGGCATGTCCCCAGCGATGGACCTCCGGACGAGAAACTCCCTCTCCGAGATATCGCCAAGGATGCCACGGGCAGTCATTACCACTGCCTTAAGGAAATTGGGTCCATCCTCACCAGGAGGCAAGGTGCGGCCCAAGATTGGGTAAGGGACTCCTTCCGCCTCACCAAAAACCGGCAAGAACTTGTTCTCAACCTCCGGCATTTCCTTCGGCGTTGAAGGGGCCAATGAGTTAGCAAAACTATCTCCTTAATTAGGTCGTGACCTCCGGAGAACTTGCAGGCCAGGGTGAAGGTGTTCTTGCAATCCTGGCGAGCAAGCGTCACCTCCGCCCCGGGCGTAGCCTTCCCCAGCATCCTTATAGGAGTGAGCTCCGATGCAAAGGGGAAATGGTTGGTCATGTTGTCGTCAGGCTCTACACTAACCACAGCAGTGGTCGTCACATAGAACCAATGCTTCATCCAGCCTCTGTCCCATTTGTTCATCTGGCTCTAAGAGATTTCAAGCCAGGGCTCCGCTTGTTTCCTTTTCATCATAAATGTGCAGCTCCAAACTGAATTTTTGCATCCGAATCACCAACCGACTTGTATTGGCAAATAAGATCTCATAATGCTCTAGGAAGACATCAACATCTGGCTCCGCCTAGTACGAAAGGCACGCCCAACAATACTTGTTCAAGGCAAGAAAGGCGTGGGGCGTGAGCCGGTGGGTCTGGAAGCAAAACTCCTCCATAACCTCCGCCACGAAATGCTTGCGGGGATCTGGAGGCCACACTTGAAGAAATCCTTGAACACCACCGCCCATTTGTCCCCAGGGAGGTGGGGGATTGTTTCATCCCCAGGAGCCTTTGCCCAACCCTTGGGAAAGTACTTGTCATCCTCGAACTTCTTTATGTCCATCTTTGTCACCTTTGACTTGCCAAGCACGTAAGAAATATCCTTCCTCTTGGCCATGGCGTTCCACTCCTCCACTCCAACAAGCTCAAAGACGGAGGCTTCGACATCGAAGAAGCTCCCTTCTAGCTCTTGGGCCACTGCAGAAACGAGCATGCACTGTTTGTAGCGGCGGCGTAACCGGCGCAACTTCACGAGGAACCGTAATAATAAGGACCGTTACAGGGGCGTGGCCTGAAAAAAAGGTTTTTTACAGGAGGAGCCACAATTAACCCGACGAAGCTAAAAGAAGGCGGAGCTGAACTCCAGCGAAAGCTTAAAAGCAGGCGAAGCTAGCAGGCTAGCGAAGCCAGCGAGAAGGCAAAGGCACCTCGCAGGAATAACATAGCGGCTAGAAAGTGAGGCGGGGCGACTGCATTCCCGGCGGCGCCTTATATGGGCACCGAAGCGACGCTTCATATGGACCGCCGAACGGTCACCTGTGAACCATCGCATCAAACAGTTAACCGTCATGTCGACCTCCAAAGACTTGCCTAACCGTGATTTTGAAAGAATGATTCGAGCGGAGGTCCGGGGCAAAACGGCCGGGGAGCTGCACTAGGATGTAGCCGCCATCAAGACCTCGTGTGTAAACTCAAGGCCGAAGGCCCGCTTTGCACCGAATCTTGCCCTTGGGGGGGAACTGTTGGGCCATGACAACGAGTGTAGGCGAATCTGCATGTAACTCTAATGTTAATTGTCTTGATGCTTATGGTGAGTAGGATAGTAGGAACCTCTGCCCGGTGGTTCAGCGGCTGAGTAGGGCTGGCAGTGCCGGGTAGCACCTTCGCCGCTCCAGGCCCGACGACCAGACCTCCGCCCGGTGGCTCAACAGCCGTGTAGGGCAGGCGTCACCCCGGCAAGCAGGTGGACTTGTACAGGAAGGACAGGGGAGCAGGCAACGACTGGAGGTCACAAAGGCCGGAGCGCAAGTTCTGCGGCGCATCAAGTCAGGCCCGCCTTTCTACGATGCACATTGGGCTAACAGGTCCATCGGTGGGCTGTGGGCCGCTGCCAGGCCGAACAGGCGGCCCCGAGCAAAAGATGACCATACCCCTAGGGGTTGCATAGATTAAGGAATTTTTGTATCATACTCGAAGGGCTCAAATGTAAAAGAAGAGTGGCTCTTGATGAGGCCTATAAAAGGGGGGAGCGCCCGGTGTAAAGGGTTGGTTGGTGAACGCATTTAGAAACCCTGGTTGACTTGGTCAACCATAATGTTCTCTAAAACTTGCCTCCGCCCAAAGCATCGATCGGGCAGAGGTGATCCCACTGACCCTCAAAATTGCTATTTCAACAGGCCTCATTAGGTTCCGACCACTGCGTTCTCCTTTTGCAAGGCGATGTAGTGCTTGATTTTTATAGGGGGTTGAGATTTGAATCTCATTGATTTACCAGCCAGGTTTCCTTGAGACTGTCAAGGAGATTTGGGACAGACTGGTTAATACGCAAGACGCCATACTGTGAATTCACGTCAAGCTTTTGAGAACAGCAAAGGCACTTAAATTGTGGAGGCGCAACAACATTGCGGATTGGAAAATACGTTGGGCCATCCTTAACATAGTCCTGGCCAACCTAGAGAAAGCACAAGATTCTAGAAACTTGACCACAGACGAGCTGATTTTCAAATGATACCTAAAGATGAAGGCCCTAGGAATGGCAGCAGTGCAGAAAGCCAGAGCGAGACAACATTCGCGCCTAACTTGGATAAGGAGAGGAGACACAAATACCAGATTCTTTCAGTTGCATGCCAAGTCGAGAAGAAAAAAGATTTTTATCCCCTCGCTACATGGACAGACAGGTTCAGTTGTGTCCCTGGAGGAAAAATTGAAGCTGATACACACACATTTCTATCAGGTCATGGGGAAACCAAATGTAAGAACAAAAGCTATCAATTGGCAAGAATTAGAATATGTACAGCACAACAACAAGATCTGGACAGTCCTTTCACTCAAGAGGAAATCAAGGAGATGCCAGCAGAGAAGGCACCGGGCCCAGACGGCTTCATAGGCTTGTTTGACAAGAAGTGCTGGACAATTATAAAGGAAGACTTGACCCAGGTGATCTGGAGCTTCTACTCACATCGAACAGAGACTAAACCTGATCAATGAGGCCAACCTTGCACTACTACATAAAATCTTTTACAAGGCACTTAGCTTTTTTAACCGTGGCGGTTATTTAAAAACCACCACCATTAATGGAGGCCAACCAAGCCAGCCGGCCAGGGGTAAAAATTGCCACGGTTAATAGATTAACCGTGGCAGTTTTTGTAAAATAACCACCACGGTTATGCCTATTAACCGTGGCGGTCATGTTACAAAAAACCGCCACGGTTAATAGATTAACCATGGCGTTTGCTTTAACATAACCGCCACGGTTAATGTCTATTAACTGTAGCGGTTTTTACTAATTAACCACCACAGTTAAGTCCGGGCTATAAATAGAGCCCCCCACCACTTCTTCCCCTGCAGCTCCTCCATTTTTTAGGGTTTTGAGCTCCAAAACCCTAAAAGTGGCCATTTCTTGGGGGGGGAGGGGAGTTTTGCCCTCGGATTTGTTGAAGTTTGGCACCGCAAGAGGTTGTTTTTTACTCTCCTACCCTAATCCCTCTCTCTTTTGCATGATTTAGGTGATTTTTGGATCTAGATCCAAATGTAGGAGAGCGAAAGTAGATCTAGATCAAAATTTTGGTGCTTTTCCTCTCTTTCCATGATTTAGGTGATTAAGGTGCTCATTTAGGTACTTTTCCTCTCTCTTTCCATGATTTATGTGATTTAGTTGTTTTTTCTCTCTCTTTCCATGATTTAGGTGATTAAGGTGCTCATTTAGGTACTTTTTCTCTCTCTTTCCATGATTTATGTGATTTAGGTGCTTTTCCTCTCTCTTTCCATGATTTAGGTGATTAACGTGCTCATTTTGGTACTTTTCCTCCCTCTTTTCCATGATTTAGTTGCTCATTTAGGTGCTTTTCCTCTCTTTTCTCAGTAATGTGGTCATGGACAGGGGGATTGGATGTACAAGTCGAGGATGGATCTGTCATTCTTGGAAAATGTGAGGAAAAAAGTTTATGCCCATTGCGAGAAGCATCGATTAAGCCTGGGTCGAGTTAGAAATGAACTCGCTTTGTGCCATCACCGTAAGAACAAGTTCTTACATAAGGACGATGTGGTGACGTCGCACTTGGTACGTTATGGTTTCATCAAGGAGCTGAAGTACACTAGAGATTTACTCAAATTAAGATGAAGTAGCATGATCAATGTGAAAATGATTTTTTTATTTTTTTTATCTCTTTTTAGATGCAAATGACATGGATGTATGTAAGGAAGTAAACATGTAGTGTTTAAAATAAGAAAACATAAACTAAATGGAGGGAATGCATGAATTAATCAAAGTAAACATGCAATGAAATGCAAGAAATTAAATGATAAGTACTCAATAAGTTTAAAGTCCATGAGCAAGACTATCTCACCTTTCTTGATCATACTTACCATGATGTGCGACTTCTATGTCATCACTTAGGATATGATTTGAATTCTTGTGACGGCGACTTCTTCTCCAATCTAAACATGGTTAGGATAATATATAAATATATGAACAAACAAACCTTTGAGATGGCAAGGTTCCAATGTTGATGAATCTTGAATGATTAGGCACCCAGGGTTCTTCAATGTTTCTTCTTCTTTCTTCTGGAAGTTCACCGGAATGTCGCAACGGCATCTTGTGTTCTGTTTATTCCACAACTCAACAGAGCAAGGGTAATCCTACTCAAGCTAGTGATATCCTAAATTAGCGGATATCAAGATCATTATTAAAATCTTTTACGCCAATTGCTTCCCGGCAAGAATGGCGCCAAAAAGCTTGTTGATGTTTGTTAAGTGCTAAAACAATATTAAAGATTCTCGCAAGCGCACGAGAACACTATTGTAGCTTTTACCTAACCATAGGGATGCTTTGGTTAAAGAAAATCTAATAACTCACAATCATGTATCTACTAACCTAGCAAACCAACTAAACTAAAGTGAGGAGGTAAATGATTCATATAAACAATACATAAAAGAAATCTATGAATAATAACATGCATAAAAGATTACTATGATAAATGAGTAGTTTAGCTAACTGAGAGAATAATAGGAGAGATCAAGGTTCCTAAATACTTCTCTATTACTTTGGTTCTATGATAACTAAAGCATGGATAGATATACCAATCATACAAAAACACTTTGGAGCAGCAGTACCTTTCCAACTCTCGAGAAAGACTGGGAAGGAGTAGTTGGGGGAAGGCTACCTAAAGCTCTACGAACAACAACCCTAAAGTGGTGGATTACAAAGGCCTAACAGAGCTGTCACCCCTAGGGCTACGACAACTTACCGGGGGGTTGAGCACAACCTCAGGTAACCTATAGTCTAAACACCATGTCTATACTATAGATTACTACTCTAGCTACCGCGAATAACTAGAGCACTCAATACGAGCAAAGATTCCATGCAATGGCATAAATACTACACTAACCATATATATATGAAAGGCATAAAAGTAAATAGAGAAGATAAAAATATATTAAAGCATAAGTCTTGTAAAGAAAAAGATACAAAGACATACCAAACTCTCGAAGACTTCTCGAGACGAGGAGCGCGGCTCTGCTCTCCCTAACTCTCAACTAGATCTAATCTACTACATTGAAGATATCTAGATCTAATTACATTGTAGAGAGGTTGCCCTCACATTGGGACACATCTTTGATCAATAGATCAAGCAACAATGAATTAGAACTAATGAATTAGGGTTTTCCTGGTCTGCCCTTGCTTATATGGCCTTGAGGGATGAATCGTGGCCGCCGGATCAAACCGACCTTATTGGACGGGCTTAGATGTGATCTAGAGATGCAATGGATCGGGACTCCCGAAGCTAGGCTTGATTGGACTTCAGGTTAGGGCGGGCGCCCTAGCTCTATGCCAGATGGGCCCCACCTTGTTCGTGGAGTCTTCTAGTGTCTTCTAGATCCTTCCAATTTGTACTAATGGTCGTGATTCGTATCTTTTGATTCTGGACTCCAAATGCGGCAAATGATATGTTTGTTTTGATCGTTTCGACAAGCTCTTCGCAATGGTGCACTCTAATCCATCATTTGAGATACTTTTATTCATATGTAGCTATTCCTTGTATTTTCATG
Source organism: Hyparrhenia diplandra (assembly GCA_015847255.1). Taxonomy (NCBI): domain Eukaryota; kingdom Viridiplantae; phylum Streptophyta; class Magnoliopsida; order Poales; family Poaceae; genus Hyparrhenia; species Hyparrhenia diplandra. Next base: position 123,101 of record JADLZK010010753.1, on the reverse strand, counting down.
TATTCCTACAGAGATCAAAAATTCACACAACTCGTGGAACTTGTTAGAATCAAACCCTACAACTAGTATTTGTGAATCCTTTTATATCATTTCATACAATAGTTGATGGTTATATTTAGGGTATATGGACTGTCAACAAGTTCCTCCAAGCTTAGCCTTTGCTAGTCCCTTAGCAAAGCCTGCTTAGCAAACTTGGATCAAAAGTTGCTTCAAAGTTTTTTTTACGCCTCAATAATACACATGCATTCAAACAAAAATTCTCCTCCTGATTAGAATAAACCATTCCGACTTTCAAATTTACCCATGTCACCTTCAACTATGGGGCTTTTAGCCTTCACTTGGGTCATGAGCAGTTGAAAGATAGAACAATCAAGTCAAGCACTATGTCTCAAGCTCTTTGGTCAACTATTATTCTAGAGTTTTTGTTAGTTTTCAAAACAAAACTCAGAGATCAAAAATTCACACAACTCGTGGAACTTGTTAGAATCAGACCCTACAACTAGTATTTGTGATTCCTTTTATATCATTTCATACAATAGTTGATGGTTATATTTAGGGTATAAGGACCATCAACAGTACCTGTCCCTAACTCCCAACTAGGCTAATACTACACTACTACATCTTGGAATTTGGTGGTGTTGCTCCTTGGTGGTGTTTTTGAATGAGAGGGGAGAGGCCTCCTTTTATAGGTGGAAAGGAGGGGGTCATGTGGAAAATGCCTCTCCCCACTTGAAAGGTCCAAAACCGACCTCAAACCGACGTCAAAATACATTGAACTGGGGCGAAGCACCCACGAAACCGCCTTGACAACGTCGGTTTGAGGTGGAACGCGAAAAGATGGGCCCGAAAGGAGCCATTTGGGTCCGATCGAGCCCATGTTTGGTGAGCGTGCTCTGTTGGGCTTCCTGACTTGGGCCCCGCGGCGGTGCTTTGGTCCAGTTGAGTAGTTGGGTTGGTCTTTGTACATGCTTTTCTTGAATACATCTTCCAAAAAAGTGTCTTTTAATGTATTTTTAGGTTTTGTCCTACAAAACATGTAGTATACCAAAACTCATGGAAATGTAAGTATATAAGTCCTACTACTATGTTTTGGTGTTCATTTGAGTGAATTCTATGTAGGGTTTGGCAGTTAGATATATGCAATAAGGACCGCCAACAGCTACGCCGATAGGGGTGGCCTGGCCTATGACCAGACAGATTGCCGATCAAGGCACCAGCCGCCGCACACCGCAAGACATCTAGAGGATATCTTGAAGACGGCGATCTAATAGGATAAACCTCAATCCCATGTAATTTCTAACAGATCATCGCTTTCATTCTCTGGGAGATCATATATGTAACCCTACCCCCCCGACTATATAAGGCGGGTAGGGGGCTCCCTCGTTTTTTACCTCATCTCATACGATAGCAAATATGGAAGTAGACCACAGGACATAGAGTATTATGCTACGCCGGTGGCCCAAACTTGTCTAAAGTCTTGTGTCTCTGCCGCCTTCTTGGTGTTGGTCTCGCGCACCCCTCGATGAAATCTACCATCGTGGGTCTCCCCTTGGTGGACTGCCGAGCACTTCTTGTCGACACACACGCACTTGCAGGCCGGGATTTAGGTTCTCTTCTTCTCCTCCCTTCTTTCCTTGTAGCGACAACCGCACAATCACTGTTTATCTAAAGAGAGGCGGACGTGGTCATCCATAGGACACCATGGCCACAATCACCGCAATCATCATCGAGCGCAATTTCCACATTCCCCACCCCACCACGACACCATCATCGCCAGGCCATCGGATACATCGATCATCATAGTGGATCATCATGCAAGCCACCGTTCAGCTCCTCCCCGCCCGTGGAAGAAAGGAAAGGAACGGCGTCGGCGCGACCAGCCGCCAGCGTGCATCTCCGCTAAGCCCTCCCTACCGCCTCGCCATCGCCAAAGGATCAGCCTCCACCAATGCCTTCCATCGCTTTTTCCTCATCGGTTTGATAGTTTGACCACACCCATCGGTCTCCACAATCTGGGCCAGACCATGCACAACCCCGCCCACCATATTATCACCAAGGTATGTCTCCAAATCTGGCGTGGCCAATCATCACTTGGTTAGTACCTGAACAAAAAAAATTCAAGAGGCATACTTAGTTGTTTAAGTCAGCAAGGAAGTAAACCATATCATCAGACCATGTTTATCAACAGTCATTTTTAACATATCTCTAAATTAAACCAGGAGACTTCAAGCCATCAATTGTTTATTTGGTTCCATCTATGAACCAATAATTTTGTTCAAACTGATTGAAAGTGTGACTTGACTACGATTCATTAGTTGAAGCCAATAGGGAAAACAGAAATTGCTATTCATCTAGCGAAGAACATCTGTTCTCCAACAACATAATCTGCCATTGATGGTCCATGGTTCTGCCAAGAAAGGTAATGTCCATGGTTCGGTCCATAGTAGTGTTGATTTCCCTTTTTTCTGCTAATCAGAATGCCAAGATATAGCTTCATGTGTGTATAGTACAATAGTGGTTTCATTAAAAAAGGTAGTGACACTTGATAAAAGGGAATGACATATGAATTTTTCATTAATCTTAGAAGGCTATGTATAGTTGTGTAGAATTCCTTTTTTTTCCTTGTTGGGACATGGAGGTCCGGACCCCTAAAGGTCCCCCCATCTCAGTACTAATCGAGAGATTCATGTTTTCTTATGAAGTGGCAGGCGTGTGGATAAGTGAGCGAAGGCATGCAAAAGCAGGCATAACAAGGGGAGCCGGAGGCTACATAGTGAAGGCCGAAGGCTAGGATGGACCCAAGTGTTCTCACACCATTGGGAATCCTTCGGTTGTCTTCAATGGCGCCACATGTGGAGAAGAAGAACCGCAGGCTGCTGGGCTGACCATGGGCCTCGGCTTGATTTGATAGGGGCCCAGGGAGAGAGGCGGTTGCCCGAAGACAAAGACATGGGTACCCTTCAGGGGTTTAGGGGCGAGTGTGTAGGATGCGGCAGCACAGCAATAGGTTTCTGTGTGCGCGGAAGAGAGAGAGAGAGAGAGAGGTAAGAGGAGGCACCGGCAGCAATAGGTTTTACCGCAGAATATTTTTCAACGTGTAATTTGGATGTAGAGATCTAGTTTTACTAAAAAAATTTATAATAAACTTTCATAATGGTAGTGGTGGGTAATTTATATGTACATTTAGGGGGTTATTTTATAGTGTTTTCTTAATGGCAAATGTGGGTAATTTTTAGAAATTGGAATAGATCGAATGGCTATCATTGTTAGAGGCTTCTAGATCGATGGCCGGATGTTTCTGGCTTTTGTGAGAATTTCGAAGACTTTTCTGTTTTTCTAGCATCTTATGAGGATTAATGTGGAGCCTCTACTGGGGCACCTAATTAATAATAGTAAGATTGAACAAGTTGTTGTGGAGCTAGTAACTAACTCGTCCTATTGAAGGTACCCTTATAGTACTGGCTCAATTTATATGGTTTCTATATATACAACATGCACGAATGAATGAATGAAGAAGCCAGATCCTGAGGACTTGGACATGGCCGCGCTAATATTCCTCTGCTCAAGATATTTGCTGCCGCAGCGGCGTAGCTGCCCTGCAAGCTCTCCAGCCGTCGTCGGCTGAAGGCACATGCACCACTCAAGCACACTTGCGATGGTCGTGGGAAGGAGCCAAAAATGGGTCGCCTTTTGACCTTCTCTGTCACCTGATCGCCGTCCCTTTCTTAGTGCTGCTGCACCGCTACGTAGCTTGTCCTTTAATCTGTAGGGCTTTTCATCTCTGCACATTGCTGGTTGCACTTGCACATGGAACACAGCAACTGGAGCGGATCTCTCAACCGTTAGATTATGATGTTTCAATCAATAAAATTAAACCGTCAAGATCAGATAAAAAGAAACGTATCTATTACTGTTTTCCTTGTTATGGTGCCAACGAATTTTTTCTTCTAGGGCATGATCAAAACCATGGACAGTCGATCCATTGTCAGGATCGCGTGATCATGTTCAATGAAATCATGTGTACCACATTATAGCATCGAGTGAAATGTAACGTGTCTGCATATTATTTGTGTCGCCCAAAGACACAGGGTGGGCTGGGGATTCTGGACTTAGAGCGCTTTGCCAGGGCTTTGAGCCTGAGATGGCTGTGGTTCCAATGGAGGAACAAGGAACGCGTGTGGAATGAGCTGGAGCTCCCTTATGATTGGTGTGACCAAGAACTTTTCGCTGCATCAACGGTAGTATCAATTGGCGACGGAAGACAGCTCGTTTTTGGACGTCGTCCTGGATTGAAGGAAAACTCCAATCTGGAGAGCGGAGCGGAACCAAAATGCTATTTTTTTTCGCATGGAAACTACACAACAAGAATATTCTTACCGCCAACAACCTTGACGGCGCAATTGGTCCAATGATCCGATTTGCAAATTATATGGCATCGAGCGAAGACACCAAAACACCTTTTGCAAAGATTGCCTCTAAGGAAAGCAAGTTTGGTCCTACCTCAAAGCAAAGATAGAGCATGATGTTTTTTTTAAAGAAAATTCGAAACTAGTTTCATAATTTTCCAAGCCAAAAAAATATTTCTATGAATTTTCTAAGAGTAAGCCAAATTTTATGATTTTTAATTAAATTATTTTTCCATGTAAAAATATTTGATAATTTTTGCAATGTTTACTAATTTTTTGGATATTCTTTGAAAATATACTTCTAGTCCGATTTACCTCCCTGAACTTTTAACTAGTCCAATTTACCTCCCTGAAATTTTAAGTATTCCGACTTACCTCCCTCACTACCGAAACTGGATATTTTGTGAGAGTGGAAAATAGTCACGAAAAACGGTTTTACTCTCACGAAAAAATAATGCGTGAGAGTACACCGTCCACGCATTACTTCTCAAAGATATTGCACTCATGAAATGCACACTTTCGTGAGAGTTCACCGCCATGGATTCTTTTCATGAGAGTTCTCCGTGACGGTCACTCTCATAAAAAGGTCATTGCCGTCCGATTTGCATCGCTCTTTTCATGGCGTTTTTTTTTTTTAATATTTCGGAGAGGCCACCGTCGCGAAGTTATTTCGTGAGACTAATGTCATTTAGTGAGAGGCTACCGTCACCAAGTTATTTCCTCGAGACTTACATTATTTCGTGAGAGGACACCGCCACCAAGTTATTTCGTGAGACTTACAAAGATTTCGTGAGAGCTCAATGTCATGGAATTATTTCATGAGAGTCACAGTCACGCAATGAAATTCGTGAGAGTTTAAAAATTTAACAGAAATATAGTATTTCATGAGAGCACACTATCACAAAAAAATATGGCCGACCATCACAAAAGTATATTTTTCATGAGAGTCAATGCCCGCCATGAAAATTACATAACAGAGCTGCTCAAACCAAATTTCAAATACACACATGATCCAAATATCAATCCAACAAGCATATATATATATATATATATATATATGATTCCAATTGCATTACATTCTAATTAACTCCATCCAAGTGTCCAACCACCACACTAAAAGGCTGTCCTAGACCATTTTACGCTCCAACACATAGTCCTAACCTTCCAATATTACAAGTTCCGAATTACTACAACACCAAAAGAAAGACAAGGTTCCAGCACATACACATACTTTACTCTATCCAAGTGTATAAAGCATGGGCAAGCATGGCTGGTTAGCAAAAGAAGCCAAAAGGTTAGCAATGGTCAAGTTTCAGTCACATCCATTGCATCGCTTATCACCGACATCAGCCTCATTGTCCCCAATCGGCATCGCAGCCATCCTCATCTTCACTGCCCCTCATGTCATCTTCACTTCCCTCATGTCATCTTCACTGCCCCTTGAATCTTCAGAACCACAATCATCTTCATCGAGTCATCATCATAGCTGTTACTGTCATCCATCTCATTGTAGTCATAGTCATCATCATCAAGACTATGTCATTGGCATTGCTAAGCATTTCAAGAGGATGAGTGGCAGCATGTGATGATATAGAGACCTAAAAAGATAAAGTGTGTATGAAGCGGTTCAGTGTTCAAGTAAAAAGAAAGATCAGATCAGCCATTATACATTTTTGTGCATACAAATAACTCAAAGACTAGATTAGCCCCAACACTATGCATGATCATTTCACAAATATTCTTTTCTGCTACTAATTACAGATGATAAAAGGGAGAAGCTAGTCAGCCATGTATCGATCTATTATTTACTTGATTTCATGAAATGCATGCATGGATGCTATCATTTGTGGAAACCTAAGCTCAGGTTTGGTGAATTGAACCACACTTACCTGATGGCGACGGGCTTCAAGATTTGCTAAACGGTCCATCAGATCAGCAGGTGGTTCCTTATGAAGATCTTCAAAAATTTTCTGAAATTTTTGATGTGTAAGCACGTGAAATCAAATGCATATGGTCAGTACTTATTCAAATCAATCAGATCAGCAGGTGGTTCCTTACCAGCATAAGCCGATTAACACTATTTTCCTCAATGAGAATCTCATTATTCTCATTCAATTTCTTATTTGTTTGTTCCAAGGCATCATTCCTCTCCTGCAACAGCTCATATTCATCTAACATGTTTTGATAAGCAGCAGTTCTTGATGAAGAACGATGAGATTTAGCTGTTGCTGTAAGTGCTTGCTTGTCCACACAACCATCACCTATTGGCACTCTGCCATGGGCCATTCCACGTTCTATGGCATACAATGCCTGTGCATCAAGATCTTTAGAATTCTCAGGTATTTGTGTTCTTGAACTGTAGTTAGCCTGAAACAAAATACGAATGCATTTAGATAAATAATTTTATTTGTACAGCTAGAAAATCTAACTTGGGTCTGCCACAGACCAAAATACAGCTAGAAAAAAAGTGGAGGTACGGCGAGAGTATTTAGATAAATAATTTTATTTGTACCTTAGATGAATATTTTGAACCACATTACTATTTAGTGTAAAAACTACAAATCTGACTTGGGTCTTAACCAAATTAGTATTCGGTGTGTTGGTTGGTGGTGTCAGATATGTAAACAATCAGTTAGCTAAACAAGATTGTTTAGCTAGTCTAAAAATACAGCTAACAAGTTCGATTCAGAGCAACTACTTTCAGTACCTAAACCTGAAGCTTTCTGCACACAAATACAGGTTTCAAACGGCTGGGATTGGCGTATTTTTTATAAACTTGCAGGTTCATCCAGCGGAGCACATTTATATCAAAGCTAAAATGACAGGTTCTTCTTCGGTGATCATGGCTGAGGCTGCTGCTCTTGCATTGGCTGCAGCAGTTACTGAACGCCTCAATATTCTACATGTCAATTTCTTGACAGATAATCAACAACCGGTTTGTTTCTTCAACGCCGCATACAGCAGACCCAAGCATTCATCAACCACACAAAACATAGGAGTACAACTCTCTACAAGGTTCCTAGAAACCTCAATCACACAGCAGACATTTTAGCTAGACAGGCAGCTGTGCAATCAGAGTCCTCAACTCTGAATTTTTCTTCCTCCTGTACTAATTCTGCCCATGTATCTCTGTTATCAGCTTCATGCTGCTGAATAATAATATGTTTTGTTGTCAAAAAAAAAAAAAAAAAAAAAAACTAACGCTGGCTGGAAGCACGAGGATGGATCGAAGATCATGCTCTATTTCTTGGTACTACTGTTTCGATTCAAATATACTAGTTCATCAACCCGTGCTCCCGCACGGGTTAGAATCGTATGAGACACTAAGTAATAAAAAGCACTTGTATTATATGGTTTCTATTCACTGATTATTCTAAAATAATATGGTTTTTATCCATATTCATAGTTTTTTACTGCATAGCATTGTGTATCTCCCATATGCATTGGCATAAACATTTGCTAAACTATGATGGTTTTAGCTGCTACCTTTGACGAAATAAACCTACATTTTGATTACTTTTTCACAAAATTTTAAGCTCATTAATTGAAATTTACTATTATGAGTATTAACACAACTTAAATTGAATTGTAATATTACTAATATATGGTTTGCTCATTAATTAAGGATATTTTACAATGCTTGATAAACTTATAAAATAAATATTTGTACTAATGTAAGTTTTAACTATTGTATGTTGAATTATTTTTCATAATAGCTTATATTAGTATATACATGTATATTGGAGAGATTGTTTATATTTTTACTATGGTTGATGTGGATAATTTGGTACAAATTATATATGTTATATTACTTTACATTGTGTTTGGGTAATTCGAATGCAAATTGTGGAGTCATCAAAGCATTATCTTCCATGACGGTAGAGATGCATAATTTACTAAAAAAATATCGGATCATTAGTTTAATTATCTTTATAATTATGGTGGTTTTAATTTTTCCATACAGGTTTTAGGTAAATCCACAGATCATAATCCCTTAGTTTTTCAGCATCATTAATGAGCATATAAACTCAAAGTAGCCCAACAACATTATATTATTAAACTAAACAAAAAAATTATACCTAATTGTCAAAAAGGATAATATGTAAAACTTATTTGTATCAAGTAATCCAAGAGCATTAAAATACCTTTTTCAAAAAAAAAAAGAACATTAAAATAAAAATGTTAAGTATACCTAATGGTGAATAAGGGTCATATGATGGACATCGCAGCAAACTAATTAAATTGTAATTATGTGTTCTAGCAAGATTGTCATACCTTTAGTGTGCAGTACCACCGTAATGGCGCTGGTGGCTAGGCGCCTGCTAGAGTGTACATGCCACCTGTCTCCTTTCCTTGATCTCCTTTCCTTGATCTCTAGATGTACGTGATCTGAGTGGCTGATGCATGGCTAGGGACACGGGCTTCCTCCATGCGTATCTTCACAAGCTGGATGAAAATTATCTTCTTATTTATTCGGTAGTTGATATACTTTGTGGCTACTCAAATTTTTGGCTATTATTATTATCAGCGGGAGCGCATATGTATTTGGGTGAATGGATCAAGCTAGATCATGCTTTTCTGACTCGTGATGGGAAGAAATGATGCTCTTATAGTTTATCTTTGATCATTTTATCTATAATGATATATAGTAATGGCAGCGGTGGATAATATTTTAGAAAATAAAATAGATTTAATGATCATAGTTTGTGAGAACTTATAGATTTGATGATTAGGTGTTTCTAATTAATGGACAGTTTCTAATATCTTTTACACATTTAGTGAAAATTAACTTTGACGCTCCCTCGTCACCCTAGAACCAAGCAAAAACTGGTTTGGCCCAACCTGAAACTGGTAATCATTGCAACCAAACACATCTGCCATTTACTTAATTTTTATGGATACTCATTTAATAGACCCTCCTGCAATGACACAACCAATTAAAGCATACACCCCCTAAAACACATTAGAACAATAAAACTTCATGGTACATCACAGGGCTCAAAACGAACCACTTCATGATCGAGTTGAACGACTATGTCCACAGTTTAAATCAATAAAGAACGTATGTAACTAACCGATATAGATGTAAATCTGTGCTGACGTAAAGAGTCAAAGTAGAGCCGACACCATTGCTCCTTAAATTTGCCCTCTTCTTACAATATCAGCTCTAAAACAGAGAGGTTCCTCACCCTTTTTAGGAAATATTAAGTTGAAAGGTTACAACCATATAATATTTATCATTTTGTAGACAATGTGGAAGGGAGCCTTCAAATATGTAGTAAAAAAGATTATAGTCGGAACACAAAACAAAAAGGAATTAAACGGGAGACTCGCTGTCTGTATGAAAAGCAAGATGATGTTGCTGTGAGCACAGTGATATACATGGCTGCTAACAATTATCTTTGATCCTTGCCCGATGGGGAGCTGTGTGTGCACAAATTGCTATAGCGGGTAAACAGTGAACGATAGGAGGAAGAAGCAAGTCAAAAGCAGGGCCTTACTGTAGAGCAACTGGCCTTCGGCACCAATGCTAGAGCGTCACCGTCCCACGTCCGCTCTGCAGCGCGGTTGGCGACTTGGCGTTGCCCTGATCGAGAGGCTTGTTGATGAAGATGAGGTGGACCTATGTGGATGTACGCAGGCAACATCGGCGTCGTCCTCCAACTTCGCCGAGGCACACTGCGTGCGCACGCGCCCACGACAGCGAACAACTCAACGTTGGTGGCTGCAAGGAAATACCATGAAACATTAGGTGGTTAGAATGTTATGAGACAGTGACTTATCTTTTTCTCTTCATTAATGTTCTAAAACAATAGCTATATCATAAGTACTATAGTCTACATTAAATGTGTTAATCGGTCAAATATTGAGTTTTTCATTTATATCCATTGGTTTTTTTACATAGCACACCTTTGTGTATCTCCGGTGTACATTAAGCTGAAGCATTATTTCTTACAATAATAGTTTTAGTTGCGGTCTATTTTGATGATAGGAACCTAATTTTTTATTCTCCGTAAATTTTAAGCATATTGATTCCTTAGATACAACAGCTATTACTTGCAATGGTGATTATAATCTACCGATTTGATGACAAATATTTTTTTTATCATTGTATTAGGATCTATATTTTTTATTTCTACCGTTTCCGACCCATAATCCTTTTAGCACCATACATATTTAGTTGTAACATAAATAAACTTAAACTGTATATAAACACTTATTCTATCCCTTTATGTGATATCATGAAAATCTATACTTCAACCTTTTGCTTTTAATGTAGTTATTGAAACACACATATTAATTCAAAATTATAATGCTTATTGTATCATTGATTTAAATTTTTCATGTTTTACTTTATTAAAAGAATATTGTGAGGCCCTAGGCAACCCTCTTAGTTTTCACGACGTCATAAATAGTTGTTTCACTTGCGACATGGCATCAAAGATGTTAGACAAATAACCCTTAAAATTAAGTTACTAACATTCATATAATACATTGTTTCAATCAAAATGTTTAAACTTTTTTTCCCAAGATAACTTACAAATATAATACATTGTTTCAATCAAAATGTTTCAACGTTTTTCCAAGAAACTTACAAAAATTTTATTGTCATAAGTGTTATATAACATAAAAGTGAACTGTGAGTGTCATTACTATATGGTATGCTAAATATGTATCCATGCTTGATTAGCTTATAAAATAATATTTATAACTAATATATGTTTTAAACTATGGATGTTAAAATATTGTTCGTAGTGGCTTATATCAGCATGTACATATAGATTGAGATATTTTTGTTAATTCTTTATAACGGTTGAGATGAATAATTTATGCACAAATTACATTACTTTACATTACCTTGCATGATGCGATGTATGGGTAATTTGGGTGCAAAATTACCATTGCATCTAGACCCTGATGAATACTAATGGCAACCATGGGTCATCTCTGTCAGCCTTGTCGTCCATCGTCAGCATCTTGTGACCTGGGCTAGCATAAATGGAGCTCTGCAAGAACGGGAGAAAATCAGAGATTAGTTTCTCACCCATTGGTGATACCGATCATAAGATCATTTTGCAGGTACTGTCGATGTTCATCGATGGAGCTGTTGTCGATCAAGAAGTTGTTGACGCATGGTCCATGCCTGTCCGGGATTACTCATGACCTGCCCATACTGCAGTTGGTGCTGCTTAATAGATGCATCTGCTCAAATCTTCTAGCTAACCAGCACAGTTGACGGAGAGGCCGGCGAGGCCTGGCGTTCACCGCCGTGTAGCTGGCTTGCGTGCATCCGTGACCATCAATAGACGTCAGCATCAGATTAGGCTCTCGTCCACGAAGAGTTTGCCTGCATGCAGCCTCCTCCACCCAGGATTCAGATCAGGCCTGCCGGCCCTAGAGTCCTGGAGCCAACACCAACACGTTCGTTCCCTCTAGATGGAACCGGTGTGGCTGCATGGCCTCTAGATGGAACCGGTGGCTGCATGGAGTTGAAGATGCATCTCTGCTCGTGTGCTTGTGGCTTGCCGGCCGTCCTTCACAGGGCAACGCGGCGGCGGCCGGTCGCCCGTGGAATCGTCTTGAGGCGGTGCCCTATTTTTTCCCGTCTTCGTTGGAACACATCTTAGGCAGGTGAATGGATATCCCATGATGATTGTCCCTTCCGGATTGACATACGAAAAGTAATTATTATTTATCTATTTCTTCTTTTTTTAATAATGGCAAAGGTGGTAATTTTAAAGTAGATCTAATGGCTACTGATTGTCACAGTCTTTGAGTTTAATGGCTAGATTTTTTGATTAATGTGAGAATTTCTAGTATTTATCTTTTTTCCTATCGTATCTGGAGAGAATTAACATAGAGCCTCCAATTAGTAATAGTAAGATTTCTTCTTTTTTAATAATGGTAAAGGTGGTAATTTTAAAGTAGATCTAATGGCTACTGATTGTCACAGTCTTTGAGTTTAATGGCTAGATGTTTTTGATTAATGTGGGAATTTCTAGCATTTATCTTTTTTTCCTATCGTAATCCGGAGAGAATTAACGTAGAGTCTCCGTTGGAGCCTCCAATTAGTAATAGTAAGATATAAGATTGGATTGGTCCAGAACACCCGTAAGACACCCAGAATTCCTTGGTATAATATTTAGATTATCTCTACGTAAGCAATTTTGTTTTTTGTTATAATAATATATTTTATTAATAACTTATCATGAAGGCTCGATGGATGGATTTTCTCATGACGTGATTTATTTCTCCTTTTAAAAAAAAGATAATTATATTAATAATAATGGCATAAGTGGGTAATTTTCTTGGTAAAAATAGATTCAATGGTCATTGGTGGTTGTAGACTTTAGATTTGATAGATAAAAATAAAATAAAGATCCTAAATCCTTGCGTACCAATGAAATCTTGGATTTTTGTAGCGACATGCACATAATTTCTTTAATAAATTAATTTCCGATGATCGGATCGGCCAACCATCACGTTCCCTTGGTGAGCAATATATATTTTATTAATAACTAATCATGAAGGCTCGATAGATGGATTTTCTCATGACGTGATTTATTTCTCCTTTAAAAAAGATAATTATTTTAATAATGGCAGAAGTGGGTAATTTTCTTGGTAGTAAAACAGATCCAATGGTCATTGGTCGTTGTAGACTTTGGATTTGATGGCCGGATCTTTCTAATTAATGTGAGAATTTCTAGCATTTATCTTTTTCTTAGCGCATCTCGGTGAGAATTAACGTGGAGCTTCCGTTGGAGCCTCCAATTAGTAATAGTAAGATCATTGTTATTGGCCAAGAAAATGCAGGGTGGTCATTGGCCAAGTCTGTCAGCAAAGGGAATTTAAACAGGATAATAGTGCTCCATGCATACTAAATGGGCAACAAGATTGTCTCTTTTCTAAAGATTATTAAATTTTGCTTGCTCACATACATGTTTCAAATTAATTTCGCATAAATAAAATGGATGAAACACATACCAAACGCCTTTGTGCTTTCCGGCTGGGAATGGGAGCGCTTTTTTCTAGTGCTGTCCACTTTTTGAATCCAGACTTCATAACCGCATATGTGTTGACAGTGCTGGCCTTATTAGGGCCAAATTTATATTCCTACATGTGCACCAAGTAAATTTCCTAATCTATGAATACTGTGATTTCATACAAGACCACAAAAGAACAAGGATTTCATACCAGCAATTGTTGTGTCTCTGCAAATGACCTCGAACCACCCCTATTCTACAACTGGAACTATGTTGTCCAGTTCAGCCCCTAAATCAATGACAAAAGGTACGCACTAATTACTTCTGTTTATACATAATCTAACAAGAACTACAGTCAAGTAAATAATAGCTACAAGAAGTAATAAATAACTCTTTTGCAGGAAGGAACAAACTGATTTGTATTACTATGCTTTGCTTCGTGGAACAAATTGATTTGTATTACTAATGCAGGATTGTCTTGCTGCATACTCACGTAAATAGAAGAAAGAAAACACAGCAGCTGAATGGTAATCCTCAAACAATATAATCCTCTAACGTTTAGAGCATGGCACAAAAAAATTGGGGGAATGAAATCGAAGCTTTATTACCTTTGAATTGAAGCAGAAGCCCAGATCGATGACCCTCGATCCCCGGCTCGGCGTCACTGGTTCTCCTCCAAATCTAGCTCAACCCTGTTGCCTTCTCCTCAAAGCTTCGACGAGAGGGTTGTGGAGGCGGGATCCAGAGCACGAGGGGCCTCCCCGCCGGGCAGCAGCGGCGACTGAGAGGGCGGAGCAATGCCGGCCGGAGAGGGTGTCGCCATCGCTTTGCTAGGACGCCGGGCGAAAGTGAAGCACCACGGCCATGGGGCCTCCCGCCGTCGATGGGGGGGCGACCCGAGAGGGTGGTGGCGGACGGAGAGAGCGGCGTGGCGGTGGCCGGAGAGAGCGGCGTGGCGGTGGCCGGAGACGGCGGGGGAAGGGGCGGCGGCGGCGTTTTTGTTCGATGAGAGGCGTGAGGTCAGGAGGGAGCGACCCGGAGGAGCGTCCCGGAGGATAGGGTTTGGGGTGGTGTCCATCTGGCGTGTTTTGGCGGGCAAAAAAAAAAAATTGTCCCGGGCCTTGTTTTTTTTTTTGCCTTAGGCGCCAATGCCAATCCATGGCGGGCTTTGGCGGAATGTAATTTTTTCAGCCCACGAAATTAAGGAGAGCAAGTTTTAGAGTGAGAGTTGGGATGCGGTTTCAGCCCACGAAAAATGAAGAGAGCAAGTTTTTCGTGAGAGTTGGAGAAATTTTTACGTGAGAGTCTATCCTCACGAAAAATTTTAATTTTAATTTCAATTTGCACAAACTTTATATTTAAGCCAATTTTAGTGTTTCAAATGCAAAAGTCATAAACACCAAAATTGTAGAGCATATTGTGTGCTATCATGAATGTATTGGTCATTTTTACAAATGAGTTCGTTCAAGTGATACAAATTTTGAATTTCAAATTTTGACAACTTTAAACAAAAATTTGGTTAACGAAATGACTTCAGTCGAAAAAGTCATGAACATCAAATGTGTACAACTCAACAAGATCTACAATTTGTATTTTGGTCATTTTTCCATTTGACAAAGTCATGTTAATGTTGTTCACAAATTTTAGATATCTCCCGCATAGTTTCATAAACTATAGGAGAGATACCTAAAAATTTATGAACAACGTTATCATGAGTTTGTCCGATGAAAAAATGATCAAAATACAAATTGTAGATCTTGATGAGATGCACAACTTCGGTGTTCATGACTTTTTCGACTGAAATCTTTTACTCCTTCAAAATGTTGCTTGGATTTGTCATTTTTTGAAATCCAAATTTTGAATTGATATAACAAAGTCACATAAAAATATGAAAAGAAATAATATCTATAAGAACACAATAAATTGATAGAGCATGATTTTAGAAACATTTAGGAAAAAGAATCACCGCATTTGGAGTTAGTACGAAGGAGAAAAACTAGTTACAAAATTTCATCATGATTAAAATGAAAAAACCTTTTGTTCGTATTCTTCAATTTTTAGAATTTATGGAATTATTTTTCTGTTGAAAATGACAACCCATATTTTTGATCAGTATTTTCATGAGCGTTTTTCATAGTATTTCGTGAGAGTAAACCTTCACGAATTTATTTAAAATGAGACTTTGGTATTTTCGTGAGAGTAAACCTTCACGAGGTTGTTGCCACCATGTCTTTGCATCGGTGTTTTCATGAGCGTTTTTTGTGGTATTCATGAGAGTAAACCTTCACTAATGGATTTTGTGAGACTTAAATATTTTCATGAGAGTAAACCTTCACGAGAGGTTGTTGCCACCATGTGATGCAACGGTGTTTTCATGAGCGTTTTTTGTGGTATTCGTGAGAGTAAACCTTCACTAATGGATTTCGTGAGACTTTGATATTTTCATGAGAGTAAACCTTCACGAGAGGTTGTTGCCACCATGTGATGCATCGATGTTTTCATGGCGTTTTTTGTGGTATTCGTGAGAGTAAACCTTCACTAATGGATTTCGTGAGACTTTGATATTTTCATGAGAGTTGACCTTCACGAATGTATATTGCCACCAAGTTTGTATCGATATTTTCATGACTGTTTTTTATGGTATTTCGTTTCGTGGACCTTCACAAATGGAATTCGTGAGACTTGGGTACTTTCGTGAGAGTAAACCTTCACAATTAGATGTTGCCATCAAGTTTGTATCCATATTTTCATGAGTGATTTATATGGTGTTTTAAGTGAGAGTAAACCATCACGATTGGATTTCGTGGAGACTTCTGTATGTTAATGAGAGTAAACCTTCACGAAAACAGCTGATTTTCATGACATTGTGTGGAGTACTCTCATGAAAATGCGTTTTCGTGGCGGGATTTACATCACTCTCATGAAAATATTAGTTTCATGAGAGTTTATTTTTCACTCTCATGAAAAATCACTCCTCTCACAAAATATCCAATTTCTGGTAGTGCCTCCGACGTACCACGTCAGCAAAACCACCATCCAAATCTGGGTAGGGTCCAAAATCAAACTGTTTTGAATGCTGAAGGGGTCGAAAGGACTTTTTCATGAAATTAAAGGCGTGTTCCGTTAGAAAAGTGGCCCAACTTGTGAAGGGCAGCAGTAGTATTACTAGTGGACAAAGAAAACCTGCCAAAGGGAGTATTAGTTTGGATTTTTTTGCCCGGAAGAAATGCACAAAAGGCGGAAGAGGGATGTTGCTCCTAATAATTGTGCCTCATCGTGAAAGTGGAGGTCCACACACATGCTACCAAATCCTGCTAGATATTTTATGCTCAAGCACAAAGAAACGAAACATACGCCTGTGAAACGTGCATATACAACATAATGAAACTCCAAATAACCGACAAAGCACTTTGATATGATATAAAAAGGAGTTTTAGCTTTAATAAGACCACATATATATATATATATATTGTTATTATACATGGAAGGTGATGGACACACTAATAATCCAGAGGCAAGATCTACAATAATAACGAGCTAAAATCAATACAAGCAATGGGCATGGAACGAAATGAAACAGCAGCAGCAACAGACGCAAACTTGGACACGGGGCGCGACCTAGCCCCTTCATAGCAGCTCGATCATGTGTGCGTGTGCTACTACTGTGCAGGCACGCATGGCTTGCGCACGCACTTGGCGTGCGGCCTTAATTTATGACCTACCCAGATACACATATGTACGCATGTTCTGAGCGAGGAATCGAGACTTGGTCGGCGTTGCATCCCACATTCTGCGCTGGCGCCGCCGCCATGCCGTTCTCCGCCGGCTTGGCCTGCGCCTCCTCCTGGGGTTGCGGGGCCAAGGCCGCATCAGGGTGCGCGTCACGGGCCTCGATAAGCTCCGCCACGGCAGGTGCGACGGACAGATTGGCAATGGTCACCACATGCTCGCCGGGCACCTTGAAGGTGCCGTCCGCCGATGCCGCCTCCTTGGCGTTGTCGGCCACCTCCTTGGGCGTTGTGTTGCGGTAGAGCGTGTACAGGACCATCTGGACCACACCGAAGGTGAAGCCCAGCACGTTCGGCAGCTGATGGAACGGAGTACAAACAAAAAAAAAGTTGTCAGTGGTGATCTCTGCTAATTCCCTTGGAAAAGAAGCTAGGACGACGGTCGCGGCATCGGTTTGCTTGAAACTTGAAAGCTGCAGCTTTATTTGAAGCTGCTATATATGGATCGGAGGAGGACAGGACACGAGGTTACTTACGGCGACGTATTTGTCCTTGATGAGCAGGCCATAGAGGAACCAGACGACGGCGCTGACGGTGAGGGAGAGGGAGAGGGACAAGGGCATGAACTCCACGCTCCTTGTGCGCACAACCAGGCGCTGCAGCAGCCATACGAAAAAGAATTGTAAGCCACGTACGTAGCATGCATTGTAGGAGGACTGATATGACGATGCACATGGACGCACGATGATGCTGAGTGGCGCGACGAAGACGCTGACGGAGAAGGCGACGCAGACCCAGCCGAGGACGACGATGCGGTGCTGTCCGGCGGAGAGCAGCAGCGTGAGGAGGAGGATGAGCCCGAACACCCCCAGGTTCAGGAGGAGCAGGATCTTGGCCGTGAACAGCTGCAGGTATACGAGAATGCATGGGTGAGGATGTGCATGGAGCGGATGAGCTAACTAGCCCGAACACCTCCAAAGGACGATGACGCACCTTTGCCTTCTTTGGCGCGTAGACGAGGTACATGGCGATGTAGAGGGTCTCGATGACGCAGCCGGCGGAGTTGCTGGTGATGAGCAGGTACTCGTCGGACTTGAGCAGCGCGTAGTAGATCCACAGCATCGCGCTGAAGAGAGCCACCACGTACGGCACCGACTGGAAGCCCTCCGTCGACTTGTTCTTGTAGATCCGGTAGAACGTCGGCCTGTACGTGTAGCACACGGTGAGATCAGCACGCACGCACGCAGCTCGGAGAGAGAGACAGACAGAGAGCCTTACAGTGGGGCCAGGTAGGTCATGAAGGAGATGATGTTGCCTGCAAACACAAACACAAACAGCATACCGCCAAACAAAAAAAAGGCATCAGAACGAATTCTGACGTACACATGGAAGTACGTTGCAGTTGCAGCTATGTACATCCTTAAATTCCGATAATGATGGGGGCGCGCTTTGTGATGTCACGCCACACCGGAGGCAGCGGCAGGCAAAGATATATATTGGACACATGGAGCCCCGGACGCCCATTAATTTTATTTTATTTTTCTCTTTCTGACCTAAATGGACAGGCACCATGGCACACATATATTATATAATATCTATATCTCCTTACCTTTCTCAAAAACTATCTATATCTCCTTCCAACCCAATGACGAATTCATTCTTTTTTATATATCTTGTTGGTAGGAGAAGCTATCTTTAATAATGGGAACAGCTAGCTAGCTTGCCTCTACATGTAGGGGGATTAAATGGGAAGGATTAAGATGCTGTACCAAGAGAAACCATGTTTTGGCAAGCACATGTGTTCGGGTATAACCCTTGTTGCAACCCTTGTGTACGTACGTAGATAGGGGTGGGTATAACCCTTTGTTCCAACCCTTGTCTACGTACATAGATAGAGTGGGTATAACCCTTTGTTGCAACCCTTGTCTACGTAGATAGATACGGGGTCATTTTCCAGAGAAGCACGGTTACAAGGAAAAGAGGAACAATACAGTAAAATAAATTAACGAAATCGAGTCGGGTCTCGTGAGACAATATACCAAGGAGGCCGAAGGCGAAGGCCATGGGATGCTGTAGAGACAGGCCAGCCATTTGAAGATCTTTGCTTTGGTATATATGAAGAGGATTAGGAGTTTGTAGTCAGATCAGTAGGCAAGCTTGAGCAAGGGGAACGTTTTTTATGTCGAGCTTGCTTTTGAGCACTTGCTTGATCCCTCTTCTCAACGGGAAGAGCTAGAGAGGAGGTGACACAACTACAACTCGAGTTGCTTGCCTGAAAGCTTGATGGTAGTAGGGCCCTTGGAGGGGTTTTATATAGTGGTGGCTGGAAGGAAGCTCCAGCCGGACACCGATAGCGCAGTCAATCATTGGTCCTGATCAGTGATCACTAACAGCCAGGAGATTGACTAAGTTAGGAAACAAAATAACCATATAATGGCATGCAACATGCACGTCCTTTTGTTTTCGCAATTCCTTGCTCACTGCACGGTTTTAT
Source organism: Hyparrhenia diplandra (assembly GCA_015847255.1). Taxonomy (NCBI): domain Eukaryota; kingdom Viridiplantae; phylum Streptophyta; class Magnoliopsida; order Poales; family Poaceae; genus Hyparrhenia; species Hyparrhenia diplandra. The sequence goes on along the minus strand of JADLZK010010753.1, from coordinate 103,489 downwards.
GAAACGTACACATTTTACAAAGGTAACCTCGGATGCACTTATCTCCTGGCATGTTTCATAAAACCGTGTTTATGTGCTAAAAGTAGGACCGGCTAGCTGTGCGGATCTGTTACTAGCACACGTCATTGGCCGTTCTTGTTGCCTTGTTTTCATAATTCTTCTTTTTTTCTTTTTTTTCGAGAACATGCCGTAGCACGTGTTTCATATTGAGGGAGAGAATTACATGACACATATACGAGAGAGTCCTTGTAGAGCAGGTTACATACCACCAAGGCAGTGGTAAACGACCTGAAACAGACTGGAGCAGCGAGAACACATAACTTTCGGTGTTTGTTTGGTTTCCATGATTTTCAGTGTCTTGAGGAGCACGTAACTTACATATATTTTCAGTGTCTTCAAACTACTAACTTTTTCCTGGTTTATAATGCTCGAACAAAAATATCAGTTTTATATGTTTAGGATGAAGCAGTAAATCGTAACAAAAGGAGATGCATGTGGCTGCTTATTGCCTGAGGACAGCTAGCAGCTTGGGCGGAGTTGCTAGTGCATTAGCAGGGCCAAAGAACGGCTGGGCGGAGTTGCCTAGCTCGCCAGCCTTGCTTTGCTTTTCGGAAAGCGCGCGAGCTCTGTTGTGTTTGCACCTAGTGTACTCCACGCTGACTTGACCTCTCTTTTGTAGGGGTGCTCGGATCCTCAGGACCTGTGAATGGGCGTCCTGCATGGGAAAATACAGATTTAGGCAACAAACAAAGGCCTCATGAATTTGGACAGCAGTTAGGGCCCTGTTTGAAAGTTCGGTACTACGTCTAATACCTTTGTAAAATACTATAGTCCACAAAATTTTTTCACATGCAACTCTAGGTCACTGCTTGGAAGACCGATATAAATAATACAATTGGTTTATGCTGTTCTGGGTGGAAAATAAAAAGTCACCCAATGAGATGATTATTTTTTTTCCGTGACAGATATCAGGGTTGACCGCGCCATCACTACTACAGAAAGGTTTGTAGGTGCGGCTAGCGATGCTTTGTAGGGGCGGTTTTGCTAGCCGCCCCTACCACACCATCTCTACAAATCAAGGGTTCATAGGGGCAGTTCATTAGCTGCCCCTACAAATAGATTTGTAGCGCCGGCTTGTGGTGGTTTTGTAGAGGCAGTTGGTAATACCAGGTGCCTCTACAAAAAGATTTGTAGGGGTGGCTGTAACACCAGCTGCCCCTATAATTGAACCACCCCTACAACACATTTTCTTACAAAAATTCAAATTTTAAAATTCAAAACTGACCAGAACATATATATATATATATATATATATATATATATATATATATATATATATATATATATATATATATATATATATATATATATACAATTCAAATATTGTATGCACAAACACAAGAATATTATATAAACTAACATTACAAGTCCAATTCACAAGAACATATATAATTCATCATTACGTAGACTTGAATCGCCAAGGTTATTCACAAGTCTGATCACATTCACAAGTCCAATCACATCATATGCACATGTCCGATAACATTCACAAGTTTCGATCACATTACATTCGTATGCCTAATCAACGGCCTAGAGCTAGCCTTTCCGTCTCACCAAGATGTTGGTACATGGATGCCTTCCTATGTCGGATGCTCGGTCAAGGTAATTGCCTCTGACGTGTATAATCTGGTCCATTATAAAGTTGCAATGGTCGCCCACAAGCTCCAAGAGGTTGTCATCCATGTGTGGGTCAGCTCCCATTCCTTTCTCTTCTTTCCACTACAATAAAACAAGTTGGGGTTTAGTATGTCATAACATATGCGAACATCTATAAAAACAGTGAGCATCTATGAACACAATTGCATCTATAAACACAGTGAGCATATGTAAAAACAGTGAGCATATGTAAACACAATGAGCATATGTAAAAGCAGTGAGCATATGTGAACACAGTGAGCATATATAAAAACAGTGAGCATATAAAAAAATAGTGAGCATATCTAAAGACAATGAGCATATCTAAAGACAGCGAGCATATATAAAAACAGTGAGCATATATAAAACAGTGAGCATAAATAAAAATAGTGAGCATATATAAAATCAGTGAGGATATGTAAAACAGTTAGCATATGTAAATATAGTGGCCATATATAAAAAATAGTGAGCATTTATGAACAGTTAGCGTCTATAAAATAGTGAGCATATGTAAAAACAGTGAGCATCTATACACATAGTGAGCATATACAAAAATAGTGAGTATATAAAAAAAAAGTGAGACAGTGAGCATATATATAAATAGTGAGCATGTGTAAACATTGTGAGCATATATAAATAGTGGGCATAAGAAGCTGCTGCTGCTTCTTAGTAGGACACAAGCCATGCATATGCACTACAATAATTTTCGAGTTAGGAGCCTGTCGGATATAAAAGCCATAGTGCCAAAAGACAGGCACTTAAGTGGTACCCCAATGGAGGATGGCACGATAACCAGCCTCGCCTTCCCCAACTATGGCCATGCTTCGCCTACGCCGCAAGGGTCTCGGTTTCATCTCGGCCCTCAGGGGTCAAGATGGATACCCCCGCCTTGGAACGACCCTCCAACTCGCCCGACCCACCGGAATAAATCATCTTGCCCAACCCAGGCCTAGGGGCCGAGGGTACCCTCGGGCGAAATACCGACGTGCCTCCGTCTGAGCGGATTGGACGGGACGCGCCCTGACAAGATTCCCTGCAACCCAAACAGGGCCAACACGTCTTGGGCACATCGCATAGAAAATGTCGTACCAGACGAGGTGTGTCCTCTTCTTTTTAGGGGATAGACACACATGTCGCCAGGACTGAGATGACTGCTTTCCGGTGTCACGTTGAGCTCCCCCAATTCTACAGCAACTCTGCGAATGAGAGAGGCACGGGTACGGTACCACGCTCCGAGCGAAGCGACAGACCAGACCCAGTGGCAAATCACCACGGCATGGGCGTCCTCGCCTCTCTATACCTTGTTCCACCTCTGTACTCTCTTCTTCTCCCCACGGTACCGTTTGTATAATCTTGCCCTCCCCTTCGGCTATAAAAGGGGAGGCAAGCCGCCCAACAAGGGCAAGCAAAGACAGATCAATCACTTTCGCCGATCAACTCGCACGCGCAAGACATCCGAACTAAGGCTATTCGAGAACGCCCGAGCTTGGAACACACACATTCATTTGAGACTACACGCCTCTTTGCAAACTTAACAAATCACGTGAGCCACATGCTCACCGCTGGACTAAAGGACATTCCGTCGAACCGGGGATAAACCCTAAACCCTGTTATCGTCTAATGTTGCATGCCCATCATAAACACACATTTTAGCATCTATAAAAATAGTGAGCATCTAATGTTGCATGCTGATCATAAAAACAGTTTTAGCAATACAGTAGTATGTGTATTTTGCGAGCAAAAATGTAGCTGTGCTTCCATTGTCCTCTCTGTCCTTGATTGTGACACAAACAAAAACTAAATGGAACAAAGTTATGAGATGCCGCATCCAGATCGGAGACGCTACTACTGCACCAAACTAAGCGGGCAAAGCAGTAGAGAGGATCCCACATCCAAATCAGATTCAAATAAATTTTAACAGTTCACTTGTTAGCTAAGGCCACTAGCTAAGCACCTAACCAACATATTTGCAGAGTACATCCAATGATCAGTGGGGCAATCCCCACTATTACAAAAAAAAACTTTGTACCAAATGAAGCTAGCAATGGACTTTGTTATGCAACAACAAAGATTTCTAGGGCGACATTGAAATTAAACACAAACATGCTACAATACATTGGATACTAACCAGCTCTAGAGATCCGGTTTTGCAAGTTCTCAACCCATTTCAGCAACATCTCCAAGTTGTAACACCCTGAAATTTGCATGTTTTGAAATAGAGTTAAAATGATTTAATTATGAATTTTTATTCTCATGAAAATATAGGGAAATAATAATTTTTCATTAAATTAAAATTCATCATAAGGTTTACAACTTCTCTCGAGCATACATGCATTTGCATATGATTTATTATGGTGATTGGTTTTGATCCAAAACTCTAAATGATTCGGATGCTTTTGAAATTGAATTTGAAATAGCTCTAAATAAAAAGAAAAGAAGAAAATCCTTCCTTCTCCCCTTTGTGGCCCGAGCGGCCTAGCTCTCCTTGTCACCATTATGCAAGCCGAACACTCCACCCCGACCCGACAACGGTGAGGCCCATCTAGAGCACAAGTCCGCGTGGGCGTCTCCCTCCCTCTCTATCTCATACGCGGTGGACCCAACTCCTTGTCTCGCTTCCATCGGGGACACACACGTCGGCGACTCATTCATCTCCTACCGCCACCGCCATCATGATTTCTTCGGGATTTGAGGGTAATCGCACGCCTAGCACCCTATAAAGCCTCGAGGAATGACTCCGCATCCATTTTTCCATCTATACGTGGGCCACCGTGCCCTAGCTAGCCGCCGCCTTGGTTTGGATCTCATCGAGAAAAAGACCGGAGTTGTCACACCTATGCATGCCATCTACTGCCCCGCCACCGTTAGCGACTCGTTGCGAGCCCCGCGTCAAGGTGAAGGTGCTACAGAAAGTCCGTCTATCTCACGCCATCGCCGTGCTTGACAAGAAGCCACCGCCCATCCTTCGAGCCCCCGCCATCTCCATCTACTCCCGTCGATGAATTCGTCCTTAGTGAGTTTCTTTGTTTCATCCTCTACCTCCCAGTGTTTTCCCTAGTACGAATCATGATCCATAGGACCTTCGTTGGTGTTCGGCCGGCGAAGTCTCACCACCGCCATGGCGCCACCATCTCCCCAAAGGCTTGCCATGCTATCGCACCCCTTTGGTGCATGACGTGCCCGTGGACGCAATTCACCATGCCCGCTCTCACCGGTCCACAGACCACGTCAGCTGGTGCACGAGATCCAGCCAACCCCGCTACCACCAGTGGGACCCAGTTGTCAACCACTATACCATTTTGCGCTTAGCCCCTATAGTTCCGCCATATCCAACCCACCGTCCCGGCCTATTCTGAAATCACGTTTTATTTATTTTAATTCAAAAACTAATTCCAGTTATTTACAAAGATGCCACTCTTGTTTTAGCCATAGAATCTTTGTTTTAGCTCTATTTTGATCCGTTCAAGTTGCGTTACACTCGTAGCAACAGAATCTACATGTTAGCAATGTTGTTTAACATGTTTTAAGCTTTTGAATAAAATAATAATATGCAACTAGATTTCTAACTAACCGCTTCGGTGGTCATTTCTTTCGCACCGTAGCTCCGATTAGTGTGCTTTTCACGCCTATGTGTTCATCGCAACATTATAACATCTTTAAAACCTTTTAACTTGTTGTTTCATATGTTTGGCCAGCATACTTTGTTCTAATTTAGTTCTATTGTTTGTTTAGGTGTATGATTGCATGGATGCTTGTGGGGTGTTCTACGATCATGTCCATTTAGTGAGCTTTGCGTTGGTGATCAAGAAGCATTTCTTTGAAAGGTTTGGACAAGAAGAAGGATCTGAGTTTAAGGCAAGTATAGCATGGAATCATCCTTATTACCTATTCACTTTAATATCACAATAATCATATTGCATGTGTCTACCTTGTTACCACTAAGGACATTCTAGCTATTTGATATCTTGTACCTTGACACCATGGGTGATGTGCATTGGGTAGTATTATGCTAGTGCACAAGAATAAATAACCATGATCTGTAACTTGACTAATGGTATATGCAATGAACATTTAAAGGATGCTTTTTAGCAACAAGACTCAAGAGGGCTAGAGCATTGGACTGTTTTATGTTGCCCTAGTTTCTCTCCTTAAGGGCTTATCGTAAGTGGATTCCCCAAGACTTACAGGGCAACAACAAGGACTACATGGCTCTGGTCTTGTCTTAGTACTCGAGCTTTTTTAGCTTGTAGTAGCTCGCCAAAAGGAACAAGTGGTGCTCCCATTGGTATGATCCTGCGGCCTGCCAAGGGAGTGCACTTTGGTTTCTTTGTCTTTGTTAGTCACACCATGGGGGAGGGATCTTACTAGTTGATGGGGAATCCTTATCAGGCTACACTTGTTAGAAGGAACTTTGAAAAGCTCATAGTGTACCCTGCCCCACTTCCTTGGTAGAGATGATGACATATGGGGATCATGACATGTAGGTAAAGATGTATGACCTCTACAGAGTGTAAAACTGGTATATCAGCCATGCTCACGGACAAAAGCGGCCTGAGCTTCTTATTGAATAGATGATGGACACTGAAGATAATGATGATCTTTTGATATCTGAGATGCTCACTTATAATTACTTGTTTTTTATTATACATTATTCTTGTTTACATGATCATGTGGTTATTTGGGGCTTATGCTGAACTTGTTGCTACTTAATTGCTAGAATCATGACTTATTAAAAGCTAATTGTGGTAAACCCGTGTCAACCTTTTGAGCCTCATAAACGTAATGTTATATTTATTGAACATGACATGTGCTCACCCTTGCTATTTCCCCACACCTCAGGATGACTATCAAATTGCTAGAGTTTGGTGGAGTTTAGGCTTATGATCAACCAACCGGTTGTCCCCCGTGGAATTGGAGCCTTCACTTGGAGATCGAGTGTCTTTGCGTTGTCTACTATTTTAGGTTATATTATTTCTATTAATTTGCTATGTAATTAAGTATTGTCTTTGATATTACCCTTATTTATAGCTATATATTAGATTTGACTTCTGGGCTCACATATGGTGTGTATCCGGTTTGTGTCCTTAAATCTAGGTAATACACAAGTCTCAACGACATGAATTCGATGTAGCGGAATGGGGGAAGAGGGGTCGAGGGGAAGGGGTTGGGTTATACCTGTATAGAAGTCCAAGCAAGGGGAGGGGCCGCAGACGGGAACACACCTACCCTTTGGGGCAGGCTCGGCGAGAGCGCATGCGGACACCGGGGCGTAAAGGCCACCGGGGGTAGGCCCGCTGGGGAAGTGGGCGCGGATGTCGGTGGACATGGCAACCGTGCCGCCTCACGGGGGCGTGTGCGAACATCGTAGGCCCACCGGCAACTTCGCGACGATGGAGTGCACGAGAACTAGGGCCGCCCGGGAGGGAGCATGGGCGCCGGGCGCCGCGGGCACCAAGAGAGGGAGTGCGGATGTCGGTCGAGGTCGGAGGTCGGCCGGCGAAACACTAGCCGTTGTGTGCACGCGGGAACGGTGGCACGCGTGCGTAGGGCATGAAGGCGGACCGGGGTTGGAGACAGAGACAGGGCCGGGAGAGGTAGGCCATGGCATAGGTAGGGCACGGTAGAGGTAGGACATGGCAGCGGCGGCTTAGTTAACAATTATTCGGACTTCAAACTCACCCATATTATCTTTAACCATGGGACTTTTTAACTTTCACATGGTTCTTGAGTAATGAAAGATAGAACAATCAAGTCAAGCACTATATCTCAAGTCTTCGATCAACCAATATTCGAGTTTTTATAAGTTTTAAAATAAAACTCGGAGCTTTTTAATGTTTGGCACTCTCAATCTCTCAATATGTGGTATTTATGGATCCTCACTAAGGCAATAATAGTGTTATGCTTAATATCTTAAATATGTAGTATTTTTGCAATAAGGTAGAATATATTAAGCCTTCTCTCATCTCTCCTTCACCCACTCTCTAAATAATGCTTATATGGAGCTCATAGGAGTGGCACTCTTTAATAATATAGCCTAAAATAGTATTGAAATGCATAGTTATAACTGAAATGCATAGTATTGATAACTCCTCTATACTATGAAATAGTAATAAATCAATAACGAATAAGCTTCTACTCAATAACATGGTTATCTCACAAATAAGATAAATATATATATGATAATAATAATAATAATAATAATAATAATAATAATAATAATAATAATAATGATAAATATAATGATAAATGCAATGATCAAGCATCATAATGATAAGATAAATAATCAATAGTGTATTCAAGTCTAAGAACTAACATGGAATAATATAAGGAAAACTTACTAATTAGTAATTATCATTACAAGTTATGGTTTACTATAATTATTGCAAGCATCTAGCTATCATTGTTAGCATCATTACTTCATATCATACTTAAGGAACATCAGCTAAGAAGGATCTAATAATAATATCTTCACCTTCGACGTGACACACGTTCTACCATTCACTATATGTGGAGGGAGGATTACAGAGGACTCAAAATTTGAATTGTTCAAACAAAGTCACATGAAAAGATGACAAACTAATAGCAGTAAAAACACAATAAATTGATAGAGCATGATTTTAGAAGATTTTTTTAAAAAAACATCCCATTTGGAGTTAGTACGAGTGTCAAACCTTGCCCGAGGTGGCCCACCAAAATCCTGTCAGGGTGGCACAGACCTTGCCCAAGGCTCGTCGCATTGGTTCGCCAGTGCCCACGCTGTCGTTCTTCATCTGTGGGTGTCTCCAAAATGGCAGGGAGGTTTGAACGCCACTACGGCGGCTCGTCGGGCGGCTCTCGGCGGCGTGGTCCCTCGTAGTGCCTGTTCGGTGCTTACAGGGTGTTGTGATGAGGCGCATGAGGTAGTGCGAGTGTGTGGAAAGATGTTAAGTACGACTAGCAATCCCTGCTGGACTTTGGTGGCGCTCGCTCCCGGCCATGGCGGCTCGATGCCCGGCAGCGTACGCGGTCGACGCAACACAGAGAGGTAGGGGAAGGGAAAGGTGGGGTAATCGATAGAATAGTCCTTGGGGAAGCTTACAGACTCACCAATTCCAACCCGGAGTGGCCCAATCGACGGCACTGCTCTGCCCTAGTCGACAACGGCGAGGACCCCGAATTGAGGAAAATGCAAACGGAGTGAAGAGAAGGAGGGGAGAGAGCGATTGGAGGGGAGCAGCGTGTGCTCTAGCTCTTGGTGAAGCTCGGAGTGGGAGGGGAGAAGCAGATCGATCACTGGGCAGGGCCATTTATAGCCCGGCCATGGCACGTCACGACAGCGGGATATTTCTCACCGTCGTTGACGTCATCCAGCTTCCGTACCTCGAGCGTCATCCCAGGACAGAGCTCCAGCTGTCAATGGCGCGTCCGCTTTCGCCCACAGTAAGGTGGTTCACCATCTCATCTTATCCTCAGCACCAGTGGCTCACTAGCACAGTCCACGCCCGCCTTGTGTGCGTTGAAGAAGGAGGAAAAGAAAGGGCGACGGGTGGTGCGACTACTCCTTTGGAGGTCTGCGCAGTTGCTATGCTCATCTCTCCCCCTTTGTTGACCTGCCATGTACGGGCATGAGCAAGGGGCCAAATGGGGTCGGGGCAGGGCCACCTACGAGCTAGGAAAGAAGGGCTTGACACCCTGGCCCTCCTGGTCAGTGGGAGTGGAGGAGGGGGTGGGTGGCTTCGGCTAAGAGGGCTGCGGGTGAGAGGCCGGCCCAAGTGCTGACTGGGCCACGGGGTAGGCCATGCGGAGGGAGGAGGAGAGGGGGTGGGCCACAGGCTGAAAGAAGGAGGAGATGAGGGTGAGCCCGAGTTCCTTTTTCTTTTTCCTTTTTCTTTTCCATGTATACATATACATTCACACATGTATATAGCTATATTTATATATGTCCTTAAATATATGTGTTTATATACATATATACATTTATATAGCTATGCTTTTTGTGTATACGTATACACATGGAATGGCTTCTTTTATTTCCCAGCAAATTAACTAAGCACAATTTAAGGAATTCGAATTTGGAATTTTGGTGGTGTGATGGTTGGCAAAATCAAGGAGGGGGTCAATGAGAAGTATTCGGTGGGTGATGACAAGGAATAATATTTGATGCCAAAATAAATTCTAGGGCAAGCACACAAACAATCAAGCAATTCAAGCACTCAAACATATATCGAAAATCAGTATTGTGAATTTTGATGCGGGGTTTTGGAAAATGGGTTTTTGGTTGTGCGGGAAATAAACTAATCAGGGGTTTAAGTTGGTAATTATAAAAGTTCAAATTTTTAGTGATTTTTAGACGGATGCAAAAATGCGGGTGTTACAACGAGAGAGAAAGACTGGTCACAAATTTTAGCCAAGGATTAAAAAGAAAATCACACTTACTAACTCCAAATGCGAAGGTTCTTTTCTAAAATTTTCTAAAATCATGTTTTTTTTTTTTTTAGTCTGGTCATCTTTTTATGTGACAAAGTTTGGAAAATTTAAATTTTGAATTTCAAAAATTGACAACTTCAAACTAGATTTTGAAACACTAAATGATTTCAGCTAAAAATGTCATGAATATAAAAGTTGTAGAACTCGTCAAAAACTACAATGTTTATTTTCGTCATTTCTTCATTTGATAAAGTCATAGTCACAGACATACATAAATGTAGTCTCACACACATACATAAATATTGTCTCACACATAAATAAATGAAGTCTCACGGACTTTCTCCTTGACACCTTTTAGTTCCCATGGCAATATGTCTTTGGGCAGATTCTTTTCTACAACACTATTCTTCTTAGGAAAGTCTGTGAATAGCTAAATTTCAGCGTAGTTATTATACTCATCAACATCATCCACGCCATCAACTCCGATAATGTGCGGTTCCCGGAGGCAACCACGTGCTTTGTCTTCTTCTTCGGTGGGGGGGGGGGTTAGTTTTCATATCTAGTAATTGGATCGAAACAGGGGCCACAAATATACCCATTCCATAGTCAAGTTCCCAGATATCTTCAATGATGCCAAAGAATTGGATCTTTTGCCCCACTCTAGCGAGAGCTTCTATTCGAAGGCTATTATTTTGGTTTGTGCTTGTACTATCATTTGCATGGGTATAGTACATGTACCCATTGATGTCGTAAGCTTTCCAAGATGTAACTTGTCTCGATATTCCATTTGCCAACCTACTTGAAAGTAATATCATCTGTGGTTTCTCCAGTCGGTATGTTTTAGTCCTCCAACCTAATGTTAATTGTTGCTTGTGCCGTTTCATAACCCACTCATCTGTATGGCCATTTCTCTCCTCACTAGTGATAGACAAGTGTTTATAAATGTATGGTTGCATTAGCTGTGTACTCTACAAGACACTATAATGCACCTGTTGGTATATTTAAGACGCACATAGATAAATCGGCAAGCGCACGGATACCATTGTAGCTTTCACCTAGACTATTCCAAGTATCATATCCACATGGAAATGTGTGAGTTTAACTACAATCTGACTTAACCAGGGGTATCAATGAGGCTAAGGATAAACAGGAGCTGGTAGCAACAAGGCTAAGGATAAACAGGAGCTTAGAGAGGACCATAAAGGTTCTCTAGTTCTAACTTGGGTAAGCTATGTCTTCTATTGTTCAACTAGAGACATTACTTAAGGAAAAATGCCAATAGAGGATGCTTTCCTTAATAACTAGGTCCTACTTGGCCTATAGACGGGAGGTGGACTACAAAGGATTCAACGAGGCTATCTAGTAGCAAGGCTATCTAGTAGCAATGTCACACTCACGATCTACCACCGATCAGAAATGCAGGGTACATCCATGATTAACCTAAGTCTAAGCACCATGCTGACACTCATGATTAATACTATACTCCCTCAAGAGCAAGAATAAAGCACTCAAAAGAGTCATGAACCTGATGAACAATATAAACAAAATGCTTACTTGAATCAGAAGTTGATTACTAGAGAAATCTCAGAGGCAAGCTCAAGTAGAACTTGGATCCACCAAGGTACAAGCCATAGAGAGAGTACCGATAGGCCGGCACCTCCTCCAGACTCTTCCCTCACTCTCTATCTCACTATCTCTAATTACAAGAATAGATCCTAATAGAGGACTAATCTTCTCTTGATAGCTGGCTCTGATCCTAACGAGGAGGACATGAATTAGGGTTTCAGGATGGCTCTAGGGATAGGGTAGGGGCTGCTTTATATTGTGGGATCCTAAGAGTCCTGCACGACCAAGAATCCTTTGGCGATGTCAAATCTGAGCCCCCGGATCAAACCGACCTCAAAAAACGATGTAGATACACTCTCAAAGACAGTGGGGAACCGACGTACAAGGAGAGACTGAATGGTGGACCCATAGGCTGGCCAGCCTACTAGTGGGCCGGCTGGCCCCCCTGTCAACCTCTGGGCGTGGGTCTCAGTGGGTTGTATTCTGGAGTGTTCTAGAGTCTTCCCAAGTCGGTGCCGTCATGGATAAACATCAGTTACTCTGACAAATAGTCCCACTTGATGGTTTTCCTGATAAATCCTCCTGCATACAAATATTCACCAAGGCTCATGGAATTCATTAGTTTAAACCCTATACCTATGTTTGGTGATGGAATTAAGTGTATATGCAGGATACATTGATGGCTGATATTTGATGTTAATGACCATCAACAGCGCCCGACTCACTTCTTTGTAATCATGGTCAATAAACACTTTTTTACAATTGGTGCCTTTCCCAGGCAGCCTACCGTTGTGATGAGAATTAGATTTACCAATCCCTCTGTGTCCTTCAAGGTACTCTTGACAACACTTGGCGACTTCTTTAGTACTGTAACCCTCTATCATGGAGCCCTCTGGGTATGCTTGATTATGCACATATCGGTTAAGAACCGATATGAAGCACTCGTGGGAGCACATTTCATGCAAGTAGCAATAGCTCAAGACCTGTATCTGATGAACCATGTGAATCATGTGATGTGACATTATATCAAAAAAAAGTAGGAGGTAAACCTAGTTGGTTTTGGGTCTCAACCAGAAAATCATGTTGGTCACTCAACTCTTTCTTGCCAACGTCTTCTATGAGATATTCAAAAAGAAGTAGCACATATGGATGATGGTCATTTTTAAGAACTTTGGCTTTATAGCCATGATTACAATAGGTAGGAACACTGTCAGCATCACATGACAATCATGAGCCTTGCAGTGTGTTATTGACAAGTCCTTCATCGACACCGGCATCTTCACGTTTCATGAAAACCCAGCCAAAGCTTCAACCCCCTCGGGGAAAGTGCATGTGGGCGAGTGTATTTTCCATTACCCTTGGGTACCGTGTGAAGCTCTTACTTCACTTTTAGCTGCACCATGTCTTTCTGTGATTTCAAACCATCCTTTGTCTACCTATGTCCATCAAGGTAGAAATGAGACTCTCAAAGACATTCTTCTGCACCTGCGTAGCATCAATGGCATAGGGGACCTCCAAGTCTAGCCAATAAGGCAGATACTGAAAAAAGATCGACTGCTTCTTAAAATGTATGCCAGGACAGGAGGTGTTCTATCTCTATTCGTCCCATTCTTCTTTCCATAGACGACACATATGTTTTTCACCATTCTGAACATGTGTTGTCCATTTTGACATCTCTCCTAGGGGGGTTCAGTCTCTGGGGTGTTGTCATAAAATCTGAAGAACAACTTGCTACGGTACTTATGAGTTGTCATTAAGAAACGTCGGTCTCTCAGGTAAATTGTCTTCTTGGTTGCATCCAGGTACACCCTTGTTGTACCATGCAAGCAAACTTTTGATTTGTCTAGACAAAGCAAATAGCACTGGGTAATCATTGGTAGTAACAAAGATCATGGCTCTACATATGAAGTCCTATTTTTGGAATGCATCATACATCAGCTCCTCATGCCTTCATATCCTCTCCATTTCCTACATCAAAGGCTCGAGGAACACATCTATATCGATGCCAGGTTGTTTCGGACCTGAAATGAGAATAGTGAGAAAAAGGTACTTTCGTTTGGACATCGCCACGTTGGGATGTTGTACATGGTCAAGATCATTGGCCATGTGCTGTGGTAGCTGGTTCTCTCATTGAAGGGATCCATTCCATCGGTGCTCAAGCCAAACCGTACATTCCTTGGGTCCTTTGCTGAATTCTTTGTGCTTGTCTTTGAAGCGTTACCACTGAGTACCATCGGTTGGGTGTCCAATCTTATCATCATCCACCATGTGCTCATCATCCCACCATGTCATGAGTGTGGCTTTCTTAGTGTTTAGGAACATACGCCTCTAGTGGCCAACCACTAGCAGGTACTACATTACCAAGGCATGAGTTCTTCTCTGCTTTCCATCATTTCCTAATGGAGTGTCCTCTAGGGGCTGAGATTCTTGTACCACCTTTTTCCCACCCTTCTTCCTCATGTTCCCTCTAGAGGCTTCATCCCTGCTATAAAGGTCATTGTTCTTGTACCGGCTAGGCCCACACCGAGGACATTTATCTAGTGACTCAAACGTGTTGCCATGAAAAAGGATACAATGGTTGGGGCATGCATTGATTTTTTCAACCCCCATTGTCAATGGACTTATAACCTTCTTCGCTTGTTATGTGTTGGTGGGAACTAAGTTTGGCTATGGCAACAACTGTGGCAGGAGACACAATAGATCATTGAAACTACAGTATGGCCAGCCATACATAGCCTTTAGGATGAGTAACTCAAGCACAAAACATAGCACTGTCTAGTGTGTCGAACTACCCTTTTCAACACCATACACAGTCTTCTTCGATGCTTTTTTCACCCTATCCAAATTTGCTAAACCTTTCAGGCTCTTTTGTAAAATCTCTGGTCCAATGGCCCAAAGCATTTCCTCTAGAGAATCACCATCATCTTCATCCCCGACACATCCTCCGCCATCAATATTGGCACCACCTATGTCTTTACCATCCCAACCACCAAAGATCACCACCTTTGTCATTACCATCCCAACCACCAGCATTACCACCTCGTTCATTGCCAAGCTCGGGATCCATTTGTGCATCAAGCAAGCTCTGCTCAATATTGGGACAAAGCGATCTAGGGTTTCGAGGTCATCTTCTAGATCATCGCGTCATTAACAACAACCGTTTCACCCCGATGAATCCACACTATGTAGTTGTTGGTATTTCTAACGTCACTAACTAGAAACAGAGATAAACCTATCACTAGCAATGGCGTCAAAAATAAATATCGGATGTTGCTTCGGATAAAACTAAAAGAAAATTATTCATTGCGAGTTCATAGCATATCCGAAAAGGTTGTCATCCCTATAGTTAAACTACTAATATGCAAAGAATAAAATATTCGTACTATGCCTTGATAAACTTCTCAATAAGTAAATAAACAATTATAACTGGGTATCCGCAAGCGCCACGAGATATGAATATACCATTGTAGCATTTTAACCAGGAGTAAGAACCGGTCTTGAATTTATATTCTACCACGGGGAAAGAAGTCTACTATCATGAATTAACTATGCATGTGTGTACTAAACATCTTAATCATCTCTCGTAAGCAATGCTTAAGTATTAAGTTTATCAATTACTTAAGGCAGGGGATCACGGTTCATAGTAAAGATAATGATAAAAGTTCTAATAAATAGATTCAACCAAGTCATATCCGGTGTGCATCTTGGAAAGTGTCAAACAAAGGACGATAGCAATTCATAGGCTAGCTAGCATTAGAAACTCCAATATGTAACTCTAAACTATAAGTTAGGATCTACTTGATTAGTGCAATACATCTAACAATCATCGAAGAAAGACTAATTAAATCCACACATGAGGACAGAATCCGTGAAGACTAAGGCCGAAACTTAGAACAACCCGAATAATATCATCCGCTAGGCCTACATACGGAGGATGGATTGCAAAAGGACTCAATGGTGTTTGTCACCACCACGATCTACCACACGACCCGGCACATAGGGTGCAAACGCAGTAAAAATAAGATCTAATCACCACGATTACATCGTCTCTACCACTCACCCATAATATTGATGGATGAGCGCTATACGAATCCATGCATGAACATAAAAGTAATTCAACTATGCTAAACATGTAATCAAAGTAAATACTAGAACAAATAATCTCGAATATAAACATGATCAAGATATTCATATTAAGAACGTGTAATCGGAACTTGAAGACTACTTACAATGAAGAACTTACAAGAACGAGGCCTGATCTTGAGCCGCCTCCGACGATCGAGAGCGGATTTCTCCCTTCCTACTAGATCTAATCTTGATTGCTACTCTTCCTAAAGCGGTGTTTCTAGAGCGTGGGATTGATGACTTGGATCTTGAAGCGTACTTGAGAGCTTGATTATGAACTAGATGATCTGAAAGGGGGGGTCTAGGGGTCTCCTTATATAGTCCTGAGGAGGTGCGGGGTTTGACCTAGATACATCTCGGGATCATACCGACACCCTCGGATCAAACCGACATTAAACGGTGGATTAGATTGCGTCTTAGAGTCGGTTGAGGAAGCTTCCCGAGGCAGGGCTGACGTGGCGGGGTGCCGATCGGCCCCATTATTGGGCCGATCGGCCCGGGCTGGCCCACCCGTGCCCGTAATCCGTCGTGTCTTCCGGAGTCTTCTAGATGATGGTTTCTTGGTTGCTAAGTCTCGTTCACGTCGGGATTAGTCCGGTGCCTTCTAGGGTCTTCTCTCGGAGTTGGATTGCGTTACGTTGCGTAGTCGTGCGGCTCACGAATTCTCGGTGTTTTCTGTTTAGTCCCCCGCAATTCACAACTTTACCAAAACTGATGGAAATATGTTAGTGACCCCCTATTCTAGGTTGTTATTATGATTTATACCCCTTTCTCATGTTTATTTGATTAATAAATTTATATGATAACAAGTGTCAACAAGTAGTCCTTAACAAATCCTCGCATAATCAAATATGATCTAATGATAGTCACATCTGTTCATGTGATAAGGTTCTTGCAATCTTGACAGGGACAAATAATTGTATCCTTATTCTCGAGTCAATGCCATTGCATGCTTCTTTGCGGCTTCAAGAAATCCAAGAGTTCATGTACTCCATACATCCAAGAGTTCCTGTACTCCATCTTTTAGGACTAATTATATATACTTGACAATAATTACATATACTTCAGATATATAAAGGAATCAAATTAATAATTACTTGAGAATAATTATATGTATGTCACATGTATATATATAAAGCAAATATAATTATATGATGTATATCAAACACCGGGCTAGAGAATAATTAATTAATGACCTATTTATCTATAACTAGTTAAAAATATACATTTCATGATTACAATAAACAATTTAAAAGACTACAATTAGCAACAATAAATATTTTACCCACTATCCTTCATGCAAACTTAGTACCATTTAAGCTAAACAAAAATTTACAAAATATAATGTAATTAATATAAAAAAACCAAACCCTAGATCTAGATCTACATGCACATGAAACATCCATAAAACTTACTAATAGTCCGCTAAAATCAAGCATGATCGACTTATAAAGGGTGTAATCTTATTCCTCTAACTAATTTACCCTAATACCTTCAAAACTAGGGTCTAATTTGCTTCATACATGGCTCAAGCACCATAGAAGAGAGAGAGAAACCAAATTCTAATTACTCACTAACCAACCATTAAAACTTCAAATAAATGTTTGGAGCATCATTTTCGTACCTTTTACAACCTCCCCACCAAAGGATTTGAGATCAAAACCTCCCCCCTCAAATGAGGAATTTTTGGGGAGGTAGCCCAAGGCCCCCTTCTTTTTTCTCATGTAGGAATGACTTACCCGAGGAGGAAGAAGGGGGTTGTAGCCTTTATATCGTCGGGCATTTGTAGGGGCGGCTAGTGATTGAGCCCCTACAAATCACAACAGCGGGGGGCTGCTAGTAATAGCGCGCCTACCAATCAAACAGTATGGGCGGTTGGTGATTGAGCCGCCCCTACAAATAGACCGAGCACGCCCACTGCGCGGGAGGCTCCATCGCGAAAACCCCTACAAAAAAAGTGAGCCGTTGCTACAAACCTTTTCTGTAGTAGTGCACTCTCCTGCTTGTGGGGGCGGCTCCCTTGTCGAATTCCCACCACCGCCATCATCGAGGCCTTGATCAAGGGTGTCGCCCCGTCTGTTCTCCTCCACCAGCATCATCCCCGTTGTTGGGGTTTGAATCTCGGCGACGCCCTCATCTGAATTGACCTATGAAGTCGCCTTTGTTAGATACCCACTCCATGATGCCATACCGTCCGATCCTTGATTAGCGCCATCATCGTCTTCTCCCTACTTGCTGCATCAATGTTCATATTCTTCATTGTCTCAACTTGATTCATGAAGTCAAACTTTTGAGCTGCTGCAACTCCAGCACCATATCATGGTCTTGCCCTCCCAACTTTTGAGCTGCTGCAACTCCAGCACCATATCACAATGCAACTTGATTCATGATGTCAACCAATTCAGCTGCTGCAACTCCAATACTACCGTGGTCTTGCCCTCCCTACATGTTGCTACAATGCACATCTTCTTCACTGTGTCAACTCGCAACAACATTCAAGAAGTCTATTGCTTGAGCAGCCTCGATTCCAGCAAAATCGTGTCCTTGAGAAGTTGTCGATGAGTGGTGGAGGAAGAGCTCGAAAGCAGCTGGCGACGGACACGATGGTGCGCAACACCGCCTAACTTGGGTGGAAGACAGACCCGTCGTGGTGGTTGAGAGCAGTTGTGTGAAGAGCTCTTCCCAAAAACCTTATTCATCCTCTCCCGGTGTTGGATCGCAAGGACGAGGGTTCCAAAGACCTGCTCTCCCGATCGCCGGTGCATGCAGGCGCTTAGGATGGAGAAGCTATGACGACAACTTAGCAGGGAGAGGTGAAAAAACTAATTGACTACATTAGGGTTTTCCAAACCTAGAAGCTCACCATATAGTAGTTCCGGTGCACCTTTCCTAGGGGAGGAGAACTCCCTACTTCCACGCCATCTAGCAGTACGGTACTAATTGGTGTTTCATATTCCATCTCTACCCATGGGCTGAAACATTAAAGTCCGTTAGGGAACACATGTATTAGGCCTTTGAGATTTATTAGAATTTCTCCTTATGGGCTTCGGGGAACTACACCAACATCAACCGAGGAGATGTTTCTCTGTGATGACCATGCGTGTGCATCAATGTGATTTGCAGGAACTTGCAGCAACATTGAGCTCTAACGTAGCAAAATACAACATATTTAGCACATGCATATGCCACTGTGTCTAGTTGCTAGACAGTTGGCCGCTCGACCATTAGTGGCTGCAGGGCCCAACGGTGCTGATGGCTCCAAAGTGCGTTCAAAAGATGAAAGCGTCCATCACAAGCAAGTTTCCTGCTGCTTCTGCAAGCAAAGTTGTAGATTGATTCGTCAGAACCAAGATCACAAATTGAAGGCGAACGAAGCAGTGAGCAAAAAGATATATAGTATCTTGTTTTCAATGAACCGCGGAAGATATAACACGTTATCAGTACACTTGAATCGTTCGTTCATAAGTCAGATACACTGAGATATAAGAGGTTAATTGACATTTAAAATGTGTGTTAGAATTGGGCTGCTCGATCGACTTTTATGGCTGTTATTTTAATTTATCCCAAGACTGAAAGTTCCTAATGACAGTAGCAGTTACATCAACCGACGAGATGTTTCTCTGTGACGACCATGCGTGCACCAATGTGATTTGCAGGAACTTTGCAGCAACACTGAGCACTAACGTAGCAAAATACAACATATTTAGCACATGCATATGCCACTGTCAGGTGTAAACAAAAGTTTCCTTTGGGATGTACGTAAAAAGAAGTCCCCTGACAGTGAAGAACCTCTAATTCTCAAAGGGACTGTAACTGTCAATCGCACATTGCCAGGAACTGAAATATGCGCCATCATGAGACACTTAGTGCTACAAGTACAAATCTTCTAAGCAAGTTGTCAAAATCAAATATATATGCATATATATATATACACTTTTACAAAACCAGAAAAATAATTGTAGTGATGGGATCTTGCGAAGTTCAAACATGCGTTGTCTAGCACTTTTATGATTGTAGCGTCCAGATTCACTGCATGCATTCCAAACATTCAGCTATATATGTATATACATAAAATTAAAGGCACCGTTTCTTGAATAGTTCAATTTGGTGAAGTCGTCTCCGGTTCTTAGGGCAGCTTCAATCGCGACTTATGAGCTAGCTTTAAATATATTATTTTATATTTTAATAAAATAGAGAGGAAAGCTATCTCTTGATCAAGAGTTTGGCTCATACACACATTCCAAGATTACGTGAGGGTGTCATGTGGGTCTATCTATATTATGTGTTATATGTTAAGGTTAATATCATTGGAGAAGTTGCCTTAGATCTAGTAACTGCTAGCTCGTCCTACTGAAGGTGCCCTTATAGTACTGGTTCAAATTATATTGTTTCTATATACACAGCATGCAAGAATGAATGAAGAAGCTAGATCCTGAGAACTTGGACATGGCCGTGCTAATATTCCTCTGCTCAAGATATTTACTGCAGCAGCGGCGTAGCTGCCCTGCAGGCTCTCCAGCAGCCGTCGGTTGAAAGCACATGCACTACTCAAGCACACTCGCGATGGTCGTGGGAAGGAGCCAAAAAAGGGTCGCCTTTTGACCTTCTCTGTCACTTGATCACCGTCCCTTTCTTAGTGCTGCTGCGCTGCTACATGCATATATAGCTGGCCCTTTAATTTGTAGGGCTTTTCATCTCGGCACTTTGCTGGTTGCACATGACAATACAGCAACTGGAGCGGATCTCTCAACCGTTAGATTTTGATGTTTCAATCAATAAAATTAAACCATCAAGATCAAATATAAAGAAACGTATCCATTACAGTTTTCCTTGTTAGGGTGCCAACGACTTTTTCTTCTAGCGCATGATCAAAACCATGGACAGTCGATCCATTATCAGGATCGCATGGTCATGTTCAATGAAATCATGTGTACCACATTATAGCATCGAGTGAAATGTAACGTGTCTACATATTATTTGTGTAGCAAAAGCTTCTATCATCAATCACAATCAAAGGTATGCACCCATTTCCACCAACCTAACGTTATTTTTGAAATGATTCTAGGCATTTCGGCGAAAGTGATGCCTACTCTCACCTATGCGTCATCTGAATAGTTTTTCTGCTTTTATTGCTTCTGATCCCATGCAAAAAAGGGATTCCACTCTCGGCTGTAGGCATGTTATATCATCACCTATGATGAAAGTGTGGAGTTTCTTTTTTATGTATAAAGGAGGATTATATTAAATCACAATATATCTTTACATCGAGTAGATACAAGAATTGTGATCCCACTCTCGGCTTCTGTGAAAAGCTCACACTGCCCGAGCAAAAATAAAAATCGATGGGATGCCTGGCACACTAATGACAATCAATCCTAAGACTAGATCTCACCGCCCATGTACCTGAGAAAAAAACACCGTGACCGCTTGCATCAAGTGTTGCGATGCCTCCGCAACCAAAGCCTGCGCAGAGAACTTCTGAAAGATAACCCATGAGTGGAGCCAATGGATAACCGAATGAACCACCTGTATGGGAGAATAAACATTTTTAAATAATAAAGCATTTCTGCATAACCAAAGCAACTAACAACACTAGTACACACACGAGGTATTGTCCCGGGCGTGATGAGACTAGTCCCGAAATCCAGCAGGGACTACGCTTCCGGGACTAGTCCTCGGTGCCGTTACACGAACCAGGACTAAAGATAGACCTTTAGTCCCGGTTCGTATTACCCACCGGGACTAGTTGAGCGCCCAGGCCAGCCACGTGGCTAGCACCTGGACTAAAGGCTCTATTTTTTTTTTTTCTGTTTTCATTTCAATTCATGATTTGTTTTGGTTTTTAAATTTGGTTTTCGAATACGATTTAACGCTGCAAATGATATATGCATACGCGCGCATTTAGGAAAGTTTCGGTTCGATCAATATATGCAAATAACACAAATAAAAGTATGAAACTAAAGTACGTACAACATGTATATACATACAATATATATATTGTAACACCCTAAAATTTACACTTTTGAAAATAGAGCCAAAATAATTTAATCATGTATTTTTGTGGTCACGAAACATAGGAAAAAAATAATAGTTTCATTAAACTAAAATTCATCCTGGGAAGTAGCAACATGTTTGAGCATACATGCTGTTGCATTTGTCTTCTTGTGCTGAGTGGCTTTTGTTCCGTAGTCAAAATGATTTAAAATGTTTTTGAAATGATTTGGAAGTGCTTTGAAACAAAAGAAAATAAATTTCTTTTAAACTCTCTCTCTCTCTATTAGCTTCTCACCGAAGCATGAGACCCAGCTAGCAGGGCCTAGCTCCGGCCACTGCCCAGCCAAACAGGCCACCGAGCCACTCCTCCACTCCTGGCTAACGGTTGCAATGGCAAAGGTCATTGGTTTGGGGGCTCCCACTTAGGGTTTAAATCCTGGGGTGCGATACTTTATCCTGGATTTATTTCAGGATTTTCCGGTGCTATGCATTAAGTGGTAGGCGACGTCCCCCGTCGACAGCGGCGCTGTCGTGTCTTCGTGAACCTCAAGATTTGCCGCTCAGTCCTTCGAAGGTGCTCATAGGGTAGGGTTTGCGTCTTGTGTTCACAGGGGTGAGTGTGCGTGCGTCTTGAGCGTCTGCGTTGTACTGTGTAATCTCAAAAAAAAAAAAAAAAAAAAAAAGTGTCCGGTCTCTGCCAGCCGGGACCCGCTCGTCAGCTGCGTTTCCCTCACCACGAGTCGGATCCAAGTCTGGAGTCTCTCTGCTCGATGGAAATCACCGCCGCACGCGCCGTGATCTCCGCGCCTCCGTCCTCGAAAGTGCATGCCGCGCCTATAAGTGCTGAGCCCCGATGCCGCTGCCTCCTTTTAGCTCCCGTGTGCGCCGTCTCGTGCCCTAGCTATAGAACCCGAGAACCAAAACCTAGCCGCCATTGTTGCATCTGCTGCCGAGAGTCTGTGATTCAGTGGATCCTCCGACCTCGTAAACCCGTGCCCTAGCGCCACCGTCTGGATCTCACCAAGAAGAACTCGTCCCGCAGCAGACGTACGTGCACGCCGTTTGCGGCTTCGCCTTCGTTCGTGACCTGTTGCCGAGCACCGAGTTGAGGTGAAGAAGTTCCCAGCGCTCTCTGACCCTCTCTTTCTCTCTGTACGTGATGCTTACGCGGGTGCCGAACCCAGGAACCCGCTGTTGTGCCCAACGAGCCGCACGAGCTCTGTGGTTTCCCGGCCGACGAGATCACCCTGCTAGGTGAGATCCCCGTATCCTCCTCGATCTACCTCCCTACGTTTCTTTTTTCCGAGAAGAACCGATGGCCGAGGGCCTTCAACGTGTTCACCGGTCACCGGTGCGAGTCCATACGGCCGGCAATGGAGCCATCGTATCGGTGCTGCTGTTCGTGCCCAACTCATAGCTGAGACGCACGCATCATGCCGAAGAAACGCTGGATGACATCGACCATGCACCCTCTCAAATTCCTAGCTTGCTGATCGGATAGCTAGCTTGATGACATCATATGATGACATCATATGTTTTCTTGCCGTTTTCCTTCAGAAAAATAAATGTGCAAATACAATAGAAAATATACATAATCATCCTATGCCGTCCCCAGATCTGGTTTATAAAAAGAATTTTATTTGTTTACAGTTATTTACAGATTTGCCACCAAATTCAAATCTCCGTATCTTTTGTATTTTAAATCCGTTTAGCTCAGTTCAAGTTGCGTTAGGTTTGTAATTCATAACCTATATGTTTATGTTACTGTTAATCATGTTTACAAAATTTTAAAATTTGAGTTCATATTTAATTTATTATTTTATTAAAGCAAATCTTGTTTAATTCATAACCGTCGTTATAGTTCCGTTTTCAGTGATC
This sequence comes from Hyparrhenia diplandra, assembly GCA_015847255.1. NCBI lineage: Eukaryota > Viridiplantae > Streptophyta > Magnoliopsida > Poales > Poaceae > Hyparrhenia > Hyparrhenia diplandra. The sequence continues at coordinate 79,825 of JADLZK010010753.1, read as the reverse complement.
TTTATGTCTGTGTGATCGTAGTGACGTGTAGATTAGTTTTATAAGCTTTCCAACTTGATTTTTCTCTGTTGGTGTATTGTTCTAATTGTAGCTCTGTTTGTTATACATGATTGGCTTTATATGTAATACGTGTGCTAATGATTGGAATCAAGTAGACGGTGAGCTATATGTTGGAGATCTAGAAGAAGTTGTCAATCAAGAAGGAGATATTTGAAGGTTTGGACTTGAAGAAAGGATCTGAAATTAAGGCAAGTATAGCATGGGATCTTCCTTGATGTCCTATTCACTTTGTTAATCATTTAATCATATCCATGTGTCTAATTTGATAACCCTAAGGACATCCTAGCCAATTGTAACTTGTACCTTGTTACCTATGCGAATGTTTGCATATGGATAGTATTTTGCTAGTGCTCAACTTAAACAAACATGATCTAAAGATGACTTTTATCAACAAGGATTATAGAGCGAGTTCATGCTTTTTCATGATGCGCTTGGCTCTCCGTAAGGACTTATCTTTTGGCAAAAGCTGGAACTTACAAGATGCAGCTGTGAGAGCCATATGGCTCTGGCTTTAGTCAAGTAGGAAGAACTTTTCTAGTTTGTTAGTTGTTGCCGATCTTGCGGTAGCCTAGGTTGCAGAATGGTGTCGTGTTGGATTCCATTCGCCTAGACGCTCCCCTGCGGGATGCTAACCGGCTAGTTAAGGACTTTTGAAAGACTTCATAGTGAACCCTGCCGACCTTCCTTGGAAGTGGATTAAGAGGCTGATCACCTCGGGCGAAAGGGTAAATCATGACTCACGGGAAAAGTGTACACCTCTCAAGAGTAAAAAGCGGTATATCAGCCGTGCTCACGGTCATGAGCGGCCTGGAAAACTGAGGGAATAGATGATCTCTGGACATTGAGAATGTGGATGATGAGAACACTGATGATGGTTATGGAATTGGATGGTGACGATGGACTGTCACGAGAATGTTATAATAATAATGATAATGTGGGCTATTGGGTTAAGCATAACTAATTGCTAAACAAATGCTAAAACTTTGACTTATGAAAATACTAACCGTAGTAAACCGGTGTCTATCTTTTGAGCCTCATAACCCCACGTTGTATTTGCGGAGTTCGACATGGACTCACCCTTGCTATTTCCCCACACCCCGGGGAGGATGTTAGGCTTGTGATCAACTAGTCGGTCGGTCCCCGTGGAGTCCACACTTGAAGACCGGAGTGCTTTTCCGCTGTTTGCTTTCTAAGGTTACTTTCTTTTATATTATATTCATTATATTTTAAGCATTGTGAATTGATACTGCCATTTATTTGTAACTATATGTGAGATTTGGCTTCCGAGCTCACATATAGGTATACTTGGTTTTGTCCTTAAAATTGGGTGTGTTATATATATATATATATATATATATATATATACGTATGTATATATACATAGTATGTATATACGTATATATATATATATATATATATATATATATATATATATATATATATATATATATATATATATATATATATATATATATATATATATATATATATATATATATATATATATGAAAAGCGGGCATTGTATTTCATCGTCACCATGCCACATTTGGGTGTGCGATTACAAATTCAGTTTGTCTTGAATTCTAATGATTTAGAGCCCAATTTTCATTGGGGTCATAGTAGAACTCGCCGCGAGGGCGTTAAGAACTGGTCATTAATAAATCCTGCTATGGTCTCTTGCAATGCTTGGAGATGATATTTCTCTACGGTTACTTTCCTCAACCGCTCCATCTCCAATTTGAGTTAAAGAAAAAGTATTCGCATATAAATATATATATATATATATATATATATAGAACAATGGTAAATATATTGTGATGTATATATATACACGTACTTGTTTTTTCCTCTTCTTCGCTTCTATTTGAGCATATCCTCATGAACTTCGTAAACATAGAATCCACGAGATTGGTCCCTGTTGGTATAAATTAACGCCACAGAAAAAATTCGCAAGTGCACGGATACCGATGTAGCTTTCACCTAAGAGTATTCCAAGGTATCGATTTCCATGGGGAACGTGAAGTGGACTAGCAAGAAACAAGATTGCTAAAGGATAACTAATGATGATTATTTTTTTGGTGTTAGAGAGAAAATATCTAAGGTATTCTAAGTTAGTCTATTTAATCAAAATCAGGATACTATACTTCACTTACTATGGAGCAATAGTACCTTTCCGATCCTTGATAAAGACTGGAAAGAGGTCATCAAGGGAAGGCTGCCAAAAAGCTCTACGAAACACCAACCTTAACGTGGTGGATTGTAAAGGCCTGACAGAGCTGTTACCTCCGGGGCTACCAAAACTAACCGAAAGATTGGGTGCAAACTCGGTAAACTATAGCCTAGACACCACGTCTAAACTATTGTTTACTACTATAATCTTGTTCCTAGACTAGAGCACTCAATACGAGCAAAGATCAAGCAAAATATAATAAGAACTGAACTTAATTAAAAGAAAGCTTAGAAATAGTAAATGAAGAACCTGGATATAACTCGATGAAGAATTAGATTCGTTGAGGTACAAGGTAGATGAGAATCCGACAATCCCGGCTTCTGATAATCAGATCTCTCACCTCTCCTCTCTCCCTATTTTCTAGATTAGATCCTAATGAGGAACTAATCTCTAATTGATATCTAGCTATTAGGTAGATCCATTCAAGGGACCCCTCTTGATCTCAAAAGAGAACAATGAATAATGAATTATGAATTATGGTTTCAGGGGGGTGGTCTGCCCCTCCTTATATAGCCCCATAGGATGAATCTCGGCCCTCGGATCTAACCGACTTCATTGGACCGCCTAGATTGGATCTCAGGTTGGAAGAAGGTTCCAGAAGCTGGACACGTGTCTCCACCAATGCTATGTGGGCCCCATCTTTAGTGTGATGTCTCCTTTTATCCTTTAGGTCCCTGGAATTTATACTATTGCTTACGTTTTGGTCCTTTTATTCCGTTTCTCAATTTATCCTCTTTTATTCTCTTTTCTAGATCCATCCTACAAAACTAGGTATGCAACAAAACTCATGGAATTCATTAGTATAAACCCTATCTTCTAATGTTTTTGTTCTCTTTTGTTCTATTTATTTATGATAAAAGTTGACGCTATCCACTGTCAACAAGCTCCCCCAAGCTTACCTTTTGCTAGTCCCTCAGCAAAACAATTTATTAATAACAAACTTGGATTAGGAGTTGCTACAATGCTTTCATTCTTAAAAAGTACACATGGTTTTAAATAAAAACTCTACTACGGATTAGATAACAATCATTCGACTTCAAACTCACCCATATTACCTTAAACCATGAAGCTTTTTAACTTTCACTAGGGTCTTCGATAAAAAAAGACGAACAATCAAGTCAAGCACTATGTCTCAAGTCTTCGATCAACCAATATTTCAGTTTTTTATAAGTTTTCAAAATAAAACTCAGAGCTTCGTATTGAATGACACTCTCAATCTCTCAATATGTGGTATTTATGGATCCTCACAAGGCAATAATAGTATAATGCCTTCTCTCTTAAATATCTAGTATTTTTTTTTGGAATAAAGCGAGAATATATTAAGCCTTTTCTAACTCTCTTTCATTCACTCACTCTCTAAGGTTTATATGGAGCTCATAGGAGTGGCACTCTTAAATAATATAGCATACTTGCAAAGAATATATTGTAAATCAAACAATGGATCTATAGAGAGTTTAGCCAATCAAATCAAGAAATGCATGTGTATGGAATATGGTGGATAGGTGTATATATATAGTTGCTAAAACTAATTCTACTTTTACTACATCAAAGAATAGATATCTCTCTTTTGAAACATGGAAATCTTGAGAGAACTTGGGCTGCACACTTTCTTTTTTTTTTCTTCTTTTTTTTTTTTTTTTTTAATCGAGAGGCGAGCATCTAAGTACCCATTGTTTTAATAGCGGACACTTGTCTATTTTTTTTTAACTCTCTTTCTTATGATAAACTTTTTTAATTAGAGAGGCGGCATATAAGTACTCAAATCTCTTTCTTATGATAAACATTTGAGAGATAATAACAAGAACATTTGAAGTAAATAATCGGGGACTTCCTATAGTTTATGGGTTGTTTACTCTCAGTGTAGAAATAAAACAAATTCAAGTGGATCTAGATGGAAAAAGAATAATATTATGTCTATTCCCAATGTAGGAACAAAGTGCATATATATGTATGTGGAAGGTGTGTGGATAAAGCTTGATTTTCATGACCCAACTCTCACGGGCATCGGCAAAGCTTGAACTACTCAATCCAAAGCAAGCGAAGATATGTAACTGGAAGTTTTCCTAATCTAAATATCAAATATATGGCTTTGGTAGGCATTTATCACTTTTCCAAACAAGAGCTCATCATGTAAGATTTTAAATTTTCAAAAGATAAATCTCCGGAATTATAGTTTCACTAAGGACAAGATAAATAGCAGCTCGGACTTTCTCATATCATATCCCCAATTATTTATACTTAGATCAAGTATATGCTACCCACAAGTTCAGGTTTAGAGCAAATCTAAGATCAAAACAAGTGTATCCAAAACATCGAGGAATTTCAATTTAAAATCAAGGTACTTAAAAGGAATTGGAGCAGAGCAACTATTCATCATTTCCAAAGTAAATTTATTCTAACTCTAAATTTATTAACCACACCTATATATATATATATATATATATATATATATATATATATATATATATATATATATATGTGTGTGTGTGTGTGTGTGTGTGTGTATATATAACTAAGACAAAATTTTATTTGATTTAATCCATTATGCATCATTTTATTTCTTTTTAAGCAAGCATTAATATAAGCTAGTGATAAATAAAAGTATAGTAAAGAAATACTTATCTCGATAATCAAAGGTGCTCTCCCTCAAGCTAGGTTGAAGTAGTGTCGGTGTTGAAATGAGGTAGACAAATGGAGGTGATGTCGTCCCTGTCCCCGGTGGAGCCTTGATGATGATGACCGTTGGGATAGTGCTCGTTAGGTGGTCAAACGCCTCCTTTTGTCATGTCCCACAAATCTGTTGAAACTCAAATAGACAACACAACTAGTGGAACTGATTAAGCGTTAGAAATTTAACAAAATATGTTGTCTATTTATTCTCTTTTCTCTTTTAATAATAATTAATTCTCTAATTCAGTAGTATTTAAACACAACTAATATATTTTTGAATTTTTCATATTTTGTATGCATGCATAAAACTATAAAGTAAAATTGGACAAGAAAAAATAATACTTAGTTTGGATAAACGGGGATTACACTCCCCCAAGCCGGATATTGACATAGTCTTTAATCTTGCAACCATCATGTCAAGTCTCAATTTTCTTGAACTTTCAAATCCTGCAAAACTCAAATAGACAACAAAACTTGTGGAATAGGTTAAGCGTTAGCGGTTAGCCACTTAAGTTTTAGTTGTCTAGAGCTTTTGAGATTGGTTCATTAAATTGCAAAAATTCAATCACGTCAATTTCTTCTAAGTTCTCAAGTTCCGAAAAAAACTTTTAAACATTGGCCATTTACCTTGAATGTGTTACCCGTATCATCCTGAATTGTGATCAAGCCATGTAAGGAAACTTCAATCACTTTGAATGGTCCTTCCCATTTGCTTCGAAGTTTTCCATGACCAAAAAGTTTCACTCTTGAGTTGAATAGTAACTTTATCACCAGGCTTGAACTTTTTATGCTTGATTCTCTTGTCATGCCATCTTTTTTGTTCTCTCTTTATAAATCTTGGAATTGTGATAATCCTTTTCTCTCCATTCTTCTAGCTTAGATATTTGCACCTGACGATTCTCGCCAGCTAGATGTAGATCCATGTTCCATTTCTTGATTGCCCAATGTGCTCTGAATTCCAATTCAATAGGCAAGTGGCATGTTTTTTCATATAAAGTCGATAAGGTGACATGCCTATGGGTGTTTTGAATGCAGTTCGATAGGCCCATAGTGCATCATGAAGCTTGTACTTCCATTTCTTCCCCATCTTATCTACGTTCTTTTGTAGAATGTTCTTGATTTGTTTATTTGATGTCTCAGCTTGATCGCTTGTTTGAGGATGGTAGGGAGTTGCAATATTGTGTTTGACTCCATATTCTACTAGGAAATTTCTGAAGGTCTTGTTGATGAAATGTGATCCTCCATGACCATTCGAGGTGTACCAAACCTTAGGAATATTATTTCGTGAAATATCTTCTTGACATGCTTTGAATCATTGACTCGACATGGCAGTGCTTCTACCCACTTGGATACATAGTCAACTACCACCAAGATGTATTTAGCATCTCCAGACCTTGGGAATGGTCCCATGTAGTCAATTCCCCAGACATCAAACAACTCCACTTGAAGGTTGTTCATAAGTGGCATTGTATTTTGAGCAATGATGTTACCATGCTTCTGAGATCTAGCGCATCTTCTTATAAATTCCTTTGTATCTTGATACATTGTAGGCCAAAAGAATCCGCTTTGCCAGATCTTAGCTTGTGTACAGAATGCTCCATAATGTCCTCTATATGGTGATGAGTGACATGTATCTATGATTTTAATAGCTTCTTCCATTGGGACACATCTCTGTAGTAATCCATCAGAACATACTTGATAACGATATGGATCATCCCAATAGTGTCCATGAGCATCATATTTGAGTTTCCTCTTGTTCTCCCCTGGTGCTACATAACCCGCAACTATATAATTCGCAATATTTGCGTTCCAAGGGTCGGAGTGTGTGACCTTGAGGAGTGTTTCATCCCTCATATAGTCATTAATAGGTAACTCATGTTCATTTTTGTATTGAAGCCTAGACAAGTGGTCAGCTACTGAATTTTCTACTCCTTTCTTATCTCTTATTTCTATGTCAAATTCTTGAAGCAAAAGAATCCATTAGATCAACCAAAGCTTAGCATCTTTCTTAGTGAGGAGGTATTTAAGAGCAGCATGGTCGGTGTAAATAATTACCTTTGCCCTTACTAAGTAAGATCTAAATTTGTCTATTGCAAAGACAACAGCTAACATTTTTTTTTAGTAGTAGCATAATTAAGCTGAGGTCCAGATAAGGTTTTGCCAAAGATAGGATATAGCATAGTGCATCTTATCCTTGGTTTGACCAAGAATGGCTCCTACCGCAAAGTCGCTAGCATCACACATGATCTCAAAAGGCAGCGTCCAATCAGGTGGTTGGATAATTGGAGCTGAAATGAGTGCCTTTTAAGGATTTCAAAGGATTCATGGCACTCATTGTTGAAGATGAAAGGCACATCTTTAGCTAGGAGGCTAGTCAAGGCTCTAGCTATATGAGAAAAGTTTTTGATGAAACGCCTATAGAACCCTACGTGGCCTAGAAAGCTACAAATTCCTCTCACATTTGTGGGAGGTGAAAGTTGTTCGATGACTTCTATCTTTGCTCTATCCACTTCTATTCCATGTTTGGATATTTTATGTCTTAGCACTATTCCTTCCCAAACCATAAAGTGGTAGTTTTCCCAGATTCAGGACTAAGTGCTTTTCTTCACACCGTTGTAAAACTTGGTCTAAATTCTCCAAGCAATCATCGAAGGTTTTGCCATATACTGAAAAATCATCCATGAACATCTCCATAATCTTTATAATTATTTTAGAGAAAATAGACATCGCGCACCATTGGAAAGAAGTCGGAGCATTGCACAACCCGAACGACATTCGTTGGTATGCATAAGTTCCATACGGGCATGTAAAAGTGGTCTTATTTTGGTCATCGTGGTAGGTAGGGATTTGATGATACCCGTAATACCCATCAAGGAAACAAAAGAAAGAGTGTTTTTCAAGCCGCTCCAACATTTCATCAATGAAGGGTAAATGTAAAAATGATCTCTCCTTGTGGCCTTGTTAAGTTTTCGATAATCAATGCACATACGCCACCGGTGATTGTTCATTGTGGAATAAGTTCATTCTTCTCATTCCTTACAACCGTCATTCCTCCTTTCTTTGGCACAACATGAACATGACTAACCCACTCACTATGTGGCACAGGATAGATAATCCTGGCGTGCAAAAGCTTAAGGACCTCTTTCTTAACAACCTCTTGCATGGTGTTGTTAAGCCTCCGTTGTGGTTCCCTTGATGGTGAAGAATCGGGATCAATAGGAATACGATGAGTGCAAAGAGCGGGACTAATCCCTGTTAGGTCCTCTAGTGAGTAGCCTATAGCTGATCTATGTCTATCTAAGACAGTGATGAGTTTATGGGTTTCTTCTTTGGAAAGGTTGTCACTTAAAATAGCTGGAGTTTCTCGATTATTATTGAGAAAGACATATTTCAAGCCAGAAGGAAGTGGTTTTAGCTCCATTGGGGGTTTTGGCGGCATCTCTATTTGGTCTAGTTCAATAGGCCCTGCCAACTCCTCCTCTTCTTGAATGAAGTGTTCTTCATCAAAAATTGGTTGGGCCATGTCTTCTAGAGATGCCATTAAGACATCCTCAAAAGAGTCTTTTTAGGGCTTGGGTTCTACTATCACAATATGTGAGCGTGCAAATGTATTACAAATGTGATAGGAGAATTTCCCAGCTTTAAATTCAAGAGATCTCGTTTTGGTCGCTCATGAAAGAGTGTTCCCAAAGGTAGGCCAATCAAGAGAGACTTGTCTGAGATGTCGTAGATATGAAAATCCAGACGATACTCAGAGCCTCTAATGCGTAAAGGAATAGATCTCATGACCCCATAACTTTCAAGAGTAACTCCAGAAGGAATTCTTAAAAGTTTATGAGATGGAATCAAGGACTCGTTGGGACAAAGCTCTTCAGCTAAAGTCTTTGAAATTATATTCAACCCAACTGTTGGACTATAGTGAGCTGTTGGGTTCTAACTTTGATTTTAGTAAACTTTCATCCCAAACTTTGAAGGTTGCGGGACATTTGGACTAGCAATAGAAAAGGAACGAAGACAAAGCATCGAAGATGACTTTGCGGGATTAGGGAGCGGAGGAGAAGTGTCTACATCAGTAGACAAAAGAATGCGAGTTCAGGTTTTTAAGCGAAGATGACGATAACAACTCCGCCAAGAAGTCACACAATAGTAAGGAGGATTAAGGAAAGCACCGCGAAGACAAAGAACACAACTTCGCGGGGAAAGATATAGTGAATAGGTTCATCTCAAAGTTTCTGTAATATTTTGTACTACTACGAAGTCAGGGGGGGGGGGGGGGCTATAAATACCCCCTGAGATCTTTTGTATTCGCGAGGTTGAATGGCCACTTTGTAAACCATTTCATCATCAATAAAGTGTTGTGTTGAGCAATCACCCAACATCTTGGCGCCCACCGTTTGTGTGAGCAACGATCTACCCCACGACCACCAAAAATTATGGGAAGACCTCCCAAGAACAAATCGGCAAGCGTCGCCGAAGAAACAACAACAGAAGATGAAGTACCAAGAACAAGCGAAGACAACATGTCCAAAGAAGTCACTCCCCAAGAAAATCAAAGCGAAGAGGCAAGAAAACTACAAGAGCTAGAAGAAGAGTTGAACAAAAAGTAAAAGAGCTTGAGTCTTGCAAAGCCGAACCAGAGAGAAGACATTAAAGCAAAGAATAGAGGAAAGCCGAAGCAAAGATAAGAAGATTAAATGAAGAACTCAATAATCAAGAAAGCGAAGTCATCCTCATAGATGAAAATAAAACAAACCAAGACAAGGAAAAGGCAATAGTCACAATCGACCCAGAATCTCCATTATCAGTAGACTTACAAATGGCAAGATGGCCAAGAGGGTTCAAATTCAACGTTATACCAACCTATGAAGGCTTGACAGATCCAAGACAATTCTTGATGAGCTTCGGCTTAAATGTTGAGTCAGGAGGAGGAGATGATAAAACATTGGCAAAGGCTCTAATCATGGCAATGAAAGGACCAGCCCAGAAATGGTACGCTTCGCTCAAGCCAAGATCATTAAAAAGTTGGGAACAGCTGAGAACAACTTTGCTAGTCGATTTCAAGGATTCCAAAGACACAGATTAACAAGTGATGACTTCTTTGACATCAAGCAATATCCAAAAGAGCCAATTATTCAATATTACAAAAGGTTTATTCAAATGAAGACCCAAATTCCAGATGTATCAGACGAAGTCGTAATCATTGCTGCAATTAGAGGCCTCGAGCCGAACAATTGTCTTCGCACTTGAGGAGAGAAAGACCAACAACTGTTGCTCAACTATATGAAGAATTTCGAGAAATATGCAAGATCGACGATGACTTTAGAAAGAAGATTGAAGAAGAGAATGCACAAAGAAACCAAGCGAAGTCAAACAATCGGTTCAAGCCACAAAATTTTGAGCGAAGACAATACCAATACCAACCACCACTTCGCATCAATCAAATCAACAATGAGCAAAGCGGAGATAACATCCAGGCACCAAACAACCAGCGAAGCCGGTATAACAACAGAAACTTCAATAACACCCAAAGAGGAGGCTTCAACCAAGCAAGATTCGGAGAAAGAAGAATGTTGAAACCCGAGGAAATGTATTGCATTGTTCATGGCAAAGGGGCTGGCCACACCTCCAAGATGTGTCCTATAGTAAAGAAAAGCATAGAACAAGTACAGCAAGAGAACAAGCTGTCGGAAAATCAAAGATCAATAAACTTCTTGTCTCAAGCAAGCACTTCGCACAATCAAGCATATTATGACCCAAGTTACAATCAGCAAGTGTTACCAGGACCACCACCAATATACAATTGCCAACCTTTGGCAATAGCTCCGCCACAATGGGGACAAATGCAAAGAACACAGCCCGAAGCTTCGGTGGCAAACAACATCTCAAATGTCCAAAACAACAGTTCCCCAGCCGTGTCAACAGCAAGTAGAGGAAGAATAATGACAACTGTGGGGAAACAAAGAGAGAACATTCAACAAACAATGAGAGAAGAAACTATTTTCGAAGAGTCAATGCAATTACAATGGAAGGACCTTACAAGAAAACAAGATGGTCACACCAACCAATTATCTTCACGTAACAAGACATGAAACTCAAAGACTATCCACATATGGATGCCATGGTCTATAACACCCGGTTTTAAGAGCAAAACCAGATGATGCTATATGTGAGCCCTGAAGTCAAATCTCACATATACTTTACAAATTATTGGAAGTATCAATTCACAATGCTTAAATATAACGAACATAATATAAAAGACATAACCTCGGCTAGCGGGACAAATGGAAAGATACTCCGATCTTCTAGTGTGGACTCCACAAGGACCGACCGACCGGTTGATCACAAGCCTAAACTTCACCCGAGGTGTGGGGAATAGCAAGAATGAGTCCATGTCGAACTCCGCAAATATAGCTAGAATTATCTACCTCAAAACCCATGATCATTATAACATAAATAATGAATAGCATGAAACGATAAATCATGAACAATTTAATAAACATGTATAGTCAACAGTTATAAACATCAAGTTAATTATCAACATAATAAGCATGTGATTCTATTCATAGATGTCTCCAAGGCCGTTCATGACCGCGAACACGGCCGTTATAACAGTTTTTAACTCGCTTGCGAGAGGTGTACACTTTCACTACGGGTCATGGTTTCCACCAGAGTAGGTTCATGACTCCCCAAACAAATGAAAACCATATAAAGTCGCTCAAAGGCCCTCCTAAAAATATTAAGTGGCCAACAGAGCTACAACCCCGTTTCTCCCAATTCGCAAACCACCAACAAAGATAGGTAAAACCCTTGAACAACTAGAGCCGAGCCATGTAGCCCCCATAGCTGTATCAGATATCCCGGATGATCACAAATGAATAAGTTGAACCATGTTATCAACAATTCATATTTAACGCTCAATGCATAAACATTAAGCAAGCCATAAGATCATGGTTTAAAGATAGCATATCCCGAACTATACTTGCCTTAAATATAGATCCGTTCACTTCAAAAGCTTTGATGAACTCCTTTCGATGGTTGACTTCTTCCAAATCATCGACGAACGCTCACCGTCAACTTGTTCTCAATCAACAACACACAACCATATAGGGCCAATCATGCATAACAAACAAGACTACAATTAGAACATTACACCAACAGTGGAAAAACAGATTTAAAAGTGCATAAAACTATTCTACACGCCTCTCACGATCACACGAGACGTAAAGATCACCGAAATCGGACTAAAAACGGAGAAGTTATGGGCAAAACAAGGTAGTGGCAGATTTGTAAATACAGCGAAGTTAATTTCGAAATAAAATAATAAAATCTGATTTTTGGTGGATGGACTGCAATTTAGATATAGGAGGAACTCAGGGTCTCTTTAGCAAAAAGGGATGATGAAGGGGTAACTTCTAATCTGGACCATAGATCTTAGATTGGACGGTTCGGAACGATAGCATGTATATGTGTATTTGCAATGTATTCATAGATTTATTTTGCTAATGAAAAACGGCAAGAAAACGTGTGATGTCATCACATGATGTAATGGAAGCTTAGCATGGCAGCAAGCTAGGATGGATGCCATGACAGGCGATGGAGCTCGCTCGACTAAACGTACAGTCATGGCTTTTGGAGGTTAATTTGGTTCTGTAACATAAAGTACAGATGCAGCCGGAGCTAGCTATGAATCGGATCAACTATCAACTAAATTTGGAGCAAGGTGTATGATCGAGGCCAGCAATATGTCATCATGCTAGCAATTGGATAAGCTAAACTGATCAAAGAGACGCACGGTGCATGCAAGGTCGATGCTTAGCGTGGCATCGTTCTAGTGTGTATATACGTGTAGAGGGAGTGCCTGCGAGCTACGAGATGGGCACGATGTTTATAGAGCAGTTTGAAGATGGTTCTGCCGGTGGAAAACAACTGCGACAGCAGGACGGAACAGGTAGAGCGACGCAGTGGTTGCCGTGGATAATTGCAACAGGCACCTCGCCAAGAGTTTGACGAAGCAACGTAGGCAGGGGGCTCGGCTTTTGACGGAAAAGCATGGGAAGATAGAAAACAGCATGACGAACTCACCCTGGGCGTTCTTGTCTGCAGGGAAGACACGGCGGGGATGGCGTGCTGCTCGTTGGGCGTAGTCTTCAGACAAGATGAAGCGTTGAACTACGGAGTCGACCTCAACAGCAAAACCCACAATGGCGGCTTGAGTTTCACAGCTGCTGAACTCCAGCGAGGACGGCGGTTGCGCTAGGGCAGAGAAGAGCGACGCGGTTGTTGCTAGGCTGCAGCTTGGCGAGATCGTGATGGTGGCGGCGGCAGCACTTGACTTGGCCAAGACGCTGCTGTGGCCTGGCTTATATAGGAGAGAGGCACGGTACGCGTAGTAATCGTGACCGGGTCGGTGTCATCTTCCGCCTCGGTTACGATGTGCAGCGATGCTGCGCTCACGAGCTGGAAGCTGAGCTGGGCTTGAGTTCCTGCGGCCCAAGATGAAAGAACGAGAGGACCAAAAGACTTGATGCTTCTCGGGCAAGGAAATAAAGGCAAGACAAGAACGAGCTAGCGAAGGCAAGGATCCATGCCACACGGGCCAAAGGGAAACAATGCCGCTGGAGCTTGGGCTGGTTAAAGGAGAAAAGTAAGAGAGTAAAAGAAAATCTTTTTCTTTTATTTGAACCAATTTCTAAAATCATTTGCAAAAGAATTTGAATCTTTTTTCAATTTCTGTAAAAACAAGGCATCACAACAGAAAATATGCATCAGCATGTATGCACAACCATGTTTCTAGATCCTATGATAAATTTTAATTCAATGAAAAATATTAATTTTCCTACATTTCATGAACACAAAAAATACGTAAATAAATCATTTTATTCTATTTTCAAAAGAGAGGCAAAATTTGGGGTGTTACAAATCTACCCCCTTAAGATGAATCTCGTCCCGAGATTCGAAGATAAAGATCGAAGAAATTGAGATACTCCTTCTACGAATCGTTGTCACTCCTCGAATAGTTCTAGTTTCTTGGTAATGATCTCGCCTTACTTTGCTTGTCCTCATAATGTTACTCCAAGTGACTTGTTGAACTAGTTCCCAACATGTATTTCGAAAACTCTCAGGAAACTCTAAACTAGCTCTTAGTGACTCCCAACTGTCAGACCACTTCTCTTGTAGTAAACGATCCCAAACCACAAAGCTACAAACCTCATAATGTTCTCACTTTCTAATCCATACTATCCAATCTCGTACTTCATATAAGGACCTCTAGTTCCTATCATCTGGTGGTCAGTAATGGTAGCATGAGCAAGGATAGATGATCATGAAACATGTGGTAATCCAAGAGGCAAACTCACAACTTAAATACAACTCATGACTTTAAGATAGGCTGAGAGAAACAAACACATGAGTTTAAGCCACTACCCCCCTTAAGAAGAGATCGACCAGGGTTAACTAGGGAGTAGTTTTTATAACCTTAAGTACCTTAACCATCATATAGACCTTCATTTTGACAATTATGACTCTTGATCCAAAAGTAGGTTCCACTATCATCTTTCTGTTGTGACTTCCATTTAATTTCTTGTGATTCCTCTTATCCCAAATGGACTTATTAATTACCAACTTTATACCACTAGCATCATTACTCAAATTCACCTTTTCTAAGACATCAAAAATGACATTTTCTTCACCTAGATAATAACATATTTCCATGTCATGCATCTGTGTTCACTTCAATCCAATAACGGTGTCACATGCTCAAAACCAACTTACTAAAGAAGTCCCTTGTGAATCTTTTATCCAAAAAGTAGACTATTCATTCAACTTCAAAATATTAGTGAATCAAATCTTGAACCTCAATTTTTAGCCTATAGTGTCGCCCTGATTATTCTAAGAGTAACTCTTCTTTGCTATCGGCAACGACTTCAACAACTGGATGGTAGCACCTTTTCCAAGTCATCACACTTGACAAGCCCAATCCAACTAGCACATGCAACTCAATACCAACTTAGTATGTCCTGTGAATCCTTACCACCCATGTAGAACATTACTCTTAAAAGTCGTGTGACTGTTGCACTAAGGTCCAATAGGATAATACCTCCTAATCCATATGCTTCATAGTTGTCTTCCAAGCACAGTTACGCTTAATATCTTCTCTTGTAGTAACATCTTGAGAGACTTGGGTAAACCTTTCTTCAACCTCCAATAGAATCATCTCATTCGAAGGAAACAATCTTGCATACTTGGACAGCTTCAACTCAACACCTCACTCTAAAGTTCTCCATGCAATCCACCATTAGAGATGTCATACCTAAGAAAGGATCTTCCTTCAAACTTACTCACCATGATGCTTGTTGTAAGTATTGAGTCTCCAAATTCATCATAGAATAACTATAGAGAAATCCAACATGCAGCACACACTCCTTTATCATCATTGCTAACTTGTCTTGAATTGTGAATTGAATTTCCAAAGTGTTGTGATAGCTTGAGACATAATCCAATCATGTCAAGCACACAAGCTCCTTTGTAGACGATCCATCCGTCATCAACCTTGAGTGAAAGATGCATGTGCTCAATGTTGATATCTCATCCATAAGATAGCATATGCTTTTGAAGAACTAAAATATACCAATCTTCATCTTACAACTTCTTCAGCATGGCTACCCCCCTTAAGAAAGGATTACTAGGAGACCAGCAGGGTAGCTTAAACACTCTCCTCAGTGAGTCATCCATCTTAATAGTCCGCTGACTTCCAAAAGAAATTCACTTGCATAAGTAAACACAAGTAATTCTGCAATTCCTCGTGAGCAGAAAAACTTCAGTCCAGTAAAATATCAATAACTCGAGTTCTGTTAATCCAATCGGGTTGTACTTTATACCATTGGAAAGCTTATGAAATTCTCTACAACCTTCTTATAAAAGACTTTTCCAGATTAAGCACTTAAGTTTGTCGAAAACAGCACACAACCGAATCTGTTCCAGATTTCTGACAGCGCAGTTGCATCATCTTGTGATTTTCATAACTCTCAAACCAGACAGGATATGAAGGTGATTCTTGCGCTCAGATAAAGATATGGAAGTCTACTTTTGTCCAGAATTATTCCATAATTTTTGCTAATACAATGATAGAGGTATAAGGCAAAGAACTCAGATTGCTCCGAAAAAAAACAGGATGGGCAGAAACAAGAAAACCAACCCGACTATTTATTACACTAAGTCCTTAAACCTTAAGCCTATGAACTAAATGAACTTGTGGGCAAACCAACAAGATCATTGCACTCAATACAAAGATCCAAATCAAGCATATGCATAATGGCAAATCAACTTAACATTAAGGATCACACTTCAACCAATTGACTCAAACTTACGATACTAACGCTTTTGTTACAAAGGGACATAAATTCCTACTTAAGCACGGTGTGATTTCAGCGACATCCATGGTAACACCTTTTTGTGTGTGGATGGGTGGAACATGTCCTCCACTTCATTTATCCTTGGTAATCCAACACGACTTCTCCACTCATCAATCTCATCAAGAGCTTCCTCATGATGTTTGCCTCACTTCTGCTAACTCTAATTGACTATCTTCCAACTTCTATGCTCTAGTAACTCTTATACTTAGGATGCATCCACTTAGTGCATCTATACTCCACTTGAGCATGCTGATCTGGGTACCGGTCTTGCAATATATGCACCAACCGAGGATGAAAGAAAACAGAGACGTCCAATTCTAACTAGGCTTGCGTCCTACAGTCAGCACGGAGCTGATACCAATTTGTAACACCCGGTTTTAAGAGCAAAACCGATGATGCTATATGTGAGCCCCGAAGTCAAATCTCACATATACTTTACAAATTATTGGAAGTATCAATTCACAATGCTTAAATATAACGAACATAATATAAAAGACATAACCTCGCCTAGCGTAGACGGCGAAAAAGATACTCCGATCTTCTAGTGTGGACTCCACAGGGACCGACCGACCGTTGATCACAAGCCTAAACTTCACCGAGGTGTGGGGAATAGCAAGAATGAGTCCATGTCGAACTCCGCAAAATATAGCTAGGCATTATCTACCTCAAAAACCCATGATCATTATAACATAAATAATGAATAGCATGAAACGATAAATCATGAACAATTTAATAAACATGTATAGTCAACAGTTATAAACATCAAGTTAATTATCAACATAATAAGCATGTGATTCTATTCATAGATGTCTCCAAGGCCGTTCATGACCGCGAACACGGTATTATAACAGTTTTTAACTCAAGCAAGCAGAGGTGTACACTTTCACTACGGGTCATGGTTTCCACCAGAGTAGGTTCATGACTCCCCAAACAAATGAAAACCATATAAAAGTCGCTCAAAGGCCCTCCTAAAAATATTAAGTGGCCAACAGAGCTACAACCCCGTTTCTCCCAATTCGGCAAACCACCAACAAAGATAGGTAAAACCCTTGAACAACTAGAGCCGAGCCATGTAGCCCCCATAGCTGATCAGATATCCCTGATGATCACAAATGAATAAGTTGAACCATGTTATCAACAATTCATATTTAACGCTCAATGCATAAACATTAAGCAAGCCATAAGATCATGGTTTAAAGATAGCATATCCCGTAACTATACTTGCCTTAAATATAGATCCGTTCACTTCAAAAGCTTCGATGAACTCCTTTCTCGATGGTTGACTTCTTCCAAATCATCGACGTAACGCTCACCGCCTACTTGTTCTCAATCAACAACACACAACCATATAGGGCCAATCATGCATAACAAACAAGACTACAATTAGAACATTACACCAACAAAGTGGAAAAACAGATTTAAAAGTGCATAAAACTATTCTACACGCCTCTACGATCATTGTTGACACATGTTAACGTATACTTTTAATTGTCAACTAAACATGGAAAAGGACTAAAATATAATTAGATAACCTTATTAGGGGTTTATACTAATGATTTCCATGAGTTTTGGTAAAGTTGTGATTTGCGGGGACTTAACAGAAAACACCGTAATTGGCGTGTCATACGACCGACGCAACGTAACGCAATCCAACTCCGAAACAAGTCTAGAAGGCTCCGGATTACACCCGACGTGAACGAAACTTAACCCCGAAGAAAACATCATCTAGAAGACTCCGGGCCACGACGCATCATCGCGGCCCGGTGGTGGGACCCACCCCGGGCCGCCGCCCAATATCCGTGCCGCTCGGCCTGGCCACGCCGCCACGCCAGCCCTCCCTGCAGAATGTTCCTCCACCGCCTCCGAGACGCAATCTAAACCGTGTGTTTTAAGTCGGTTTGATCCGACGACGACGGGGAGGAGTACGAAGTTGTATCTAGGTCAAACCCCGGGTACCTCCTCCCGACTATATAAGCAAGCCCCCGTGCCCCCTGGCTTCATCAATCTCGCATCAACTCATCATCATATCGATCAGATCCAAATTCTAGTCGACGGCCTTAGCTCTAGTTCAAGAACTAGAAGTAGAAGATTAGACAAGATGTAGAACTAGAAGCCCTAGATTAGAGTTGAGAGTAGAGCTTCAAATTGAGAGAATTAGAGCGCGTTGAGGCGGAGTTGAAGGAAGGCCCGAGCCGCCGGCGCCATCTTCTTCTTCCTCCGAGTTGGTGCCATTGAGCGCAACTCGAGATCTTGTGGATTGTTCGACTTCCATTCGAAAAAGTGGTATTGTCTCTATTGTTCTTAAGGTTCGTATTTCTTTGATAAGATTACTTTGATTCTTGGTTGCTCTTGAGTTAAAGTTGTTAGATTAATGTAAGCGTGGTGCTTAGATTGACTAGCTTATTACGAATACCTTCTATAGGCCGGGGTGAAACACCAACCGTTAAGGCCGATCGTGGTGGTGACAAATACCATTGAGTCCTTCGTATGCCTGCCCTCGTTTATAGAAATCGTAGGAGCCCCTCTGCGTTGTTAGAATGTAGATTCCCTTTATTAAGAGTTTCTTCATGACAACCCCTCTTAAGAACAATGTGCAAATGATTTACTTGAAGTGAGAACAAGACCTTCCTAATAGAACTCCTTACCTCTCTTTTTAATCTAGTTTTATAGCCACTCGATTTAGCTATACACCTTGACGTACCCTCTCACCTTCTCCCCGTGGATTCGATATTTAAAAACCCTATTCCCGGGTGAAGTGCTCACTGGTATCCGTTAAACTTATGGATTATCCATAGTATTCCCAGTAGGTTAACAAATACCAACAAGCATTTCTCGGGCGCCGTTGCGGGGAGAACGGTTTGAGACCACGTTGAAAAACTATAGCTAAATCTTGTACTATACTTTTATCTTTTTTTTTATTCTATCTTCTCATCTTTTTCTATCTTCGTGGGATCAATTGATTCCATATTTATCTATCTTATACTGCACCCTTAAGCGTAAGCTCCGCCACTAGAATCCTTTAGATCTCATCCTTACATTTGGCCATTAGCTGCGCCTCGGTTGATCAAAATGATCATGAAGCAATACTTCTCGAGTGAGAAGCGGGATCATATCTTCTATGGTAGGAGTCTTTGCCGACATCATGAAAGTGTTGTGCACATGATCATCATGCGCTTTTTGAGGAACCTTTTCTTTCCCTTTTTAAGCAAGGTTTGCTTTGACAAACTCAGCGGTGAAACCCATATACTAGCATTTTTATGACCATCCAAAGGAAGAAGAATCATCCTCCAAAATTTAAAAAAATATAGAAGTTCCGATAGCTATATCACCATCACTCCAATCCCAAGACTTAGCTATCGACCCCCAAACCATCAACGCTTAAAACCTTTAAGGGGAGAAGAAATTCAACCCTTGGATATCTCTTTTAGATGATGAGTTTCATGAACTTCTAGCTTCACAAGAGACCATATATAATCCAAACCTCTTTTGAGATAATCTCTTAGAAAGCACCTTTATTGCTACGCAAGAACATTGGGGAACCTCAAGGATGTCATATCTAATCATGCCATAGGAAGAGAGCAAAGCCATCAAGAAGCCACTCCCTCGCTCTCTCTTTCTATATTCAAATTAGATAATTCTTTTTAACCCATCTTTAACCACATCCTTGAGCCCAATGAATCCTCTTGTGCCCTTTTCTTGCGCCTCCTCACGATCCTAAAATATTATGAACGATCTAAGGAAAACCAAAAGGAGCACATTTTTTCGAGAACATCAATGAGCATAAAGACTACTTCATAAATGGAACTTTTTTCACCTAGTCCATGCTCATTTGAAAACTCCTAAATTGATTGCCATCTCAATTCTTGCCGCTCCATCCCCCTCATACTCTCTTTCTTAAAAATTTAGAAAGGGTGGTTGTTGATGAATTTTCCTACGGCTTGAAATTTTGAGATCCCGACAATATAAGGGAAACCACTTCATCATTTTGATTCATAATTTGAAAGTTTCCCAAGGACGACGAGCTTTTGTCCTAAAACAAACACTCTAGGGGAAAATACTATAAAGACTTATATATTACTATATACCCCTATGTCATGAGCATACAATTATAAAAAATATTCCTTCGGTATTCTTGTCACTAACCATTCCGTGTTTGGAGCAAAGAAGAACGAAGGATGACAATACATGGTATGTCCAACTAGTTTTTACGCAACATTGAATCACATACTTAGAAACATCTCTTGTCATGTTGCTACACTAGCTTGGTTGTCTTTACCTTTATGCCATGCTCAATCCGCTATAAACCACCGATCATGCTATATCATCTCTGTTTGAGTAAATCTCTATAATGCTTTCTTGTCATCTTTTGTCCGCTTAGTATGCTAAGGTTTAGAATGAGTTCATACATCTCTTAAATGAAGCATGGTGCCTTGTTTAGGAGTAAGTGATCTTTCTTCTAAAGGCTTTTAAATTAAGCGTGGTGCTCGAAGTTAGAACGCCTTCCTAAATCAAATTAGACGTGGTGTCTAGGTTGACTTTTGAACCATAGTAAACTATAGTAGATGCCGTATATTTTTGACTAGCCCCCGCAGAAAAAGAATAAACTTTGAAACAAACTTGGGGAAGGTCGAGATGAACTCACTAGAGATTGAGCAAGACATGTGAGACATTACTTATGGATAAAAGAATTCCCGATGAGCGAAAAAAAAAAGAACAAGAGTGACACAAGACAAAATCAACAATCGAAAGCACTCACTGAAGCGGGAATTCATGGGTGATGGAAGCATCAAGGAGGGAGGCCAATTCCAATCAAGCCATCCTCTTGACATGCACCCTGTCACTCCACAAGCCACACCAACTCAAGAAGAAGAGAAAGGACCACCACAAGGTGTAATCGCATTCAATAATAAAGGTAACACCTTGAGGTAAGTAGTCATTAAGATTTCCCTTATGGCATTCTCATAAATGAAAAGTCAAACATGCTAGAGTTATAGTTTCACATGATTCAATCTTGTTAACTCGACATGTTAGTTTTTTAAAAACTGTTTCTAGCATCACTTTCTTGTTCACTCATTATTTTGCTAAAAATATTTACATGCTAGATTTATCTTCCTGATCTTACCACCCTTGTCTTAAATGAACTTATACATTATCTTTATCTTGTTCAATGTGCCCACAAGGTTAGAGTAGAAGTAAATGAAATTTTGGTTCCGATGGTGTTTTCCCACCAACAGCCCATGCACTTGATCTCTACCTTGTCTTTGCAAGCGTGACTCACTTTGCGCAATAAGAGGAGAAGTCTTACTTCCCCAATTCCTACAAGTGGAAGTCCCCCGACCTCCAAATATGCACACTAAACAAGACGCCGCCACCGCCACCATCCAATCTTCCTTCAAGCAAATGAATCGGCCAAGAACATGGGCAACGCCATCACCAAGTGGCTATTAAGATCGATGATGCACTTGAGGAGTGACCAAGGAAGATCAAAGTGAGCACGACATGATCGAGGTATAGACCACTTGACAAGAGTAATGGGTCAACATCATCCCCATACTCCATCAAGAGGGCCACCACTATTGCCTACCTCACCACAAGACCCAAGAAGAACAAGACGCGGAGACGCCGCTAAAAATCACAAGACCGCTTGGAACGGAGTTGACGAACAAGGAAGACATTAAGAAAGATTAAAGAAGTTCGCCGCCCCAACCAATCGAACACTCAGCACCTGCCACTCCAAGTAAGGTCTCCTCCGAAGAAGCGGCATGGAAAAAGAAAGAAGCATCACCTACTGAAGAGGACGCCAAGAGTACACCTTCGAAAGACCTACCACTACCCGCGTCATCAACTGAACAAACATCATCTCCATCGGCCACCTCATCTACGCCACTCGCCGAGATCATTGAAGGCACCATTTCGCATACCTACATTCGACGAGATACCATCGATGACGCACGCCATGGGAGTAAGTACTAGAAACTCTCACCGAGAGGTAACTTCGGTATTTATCTGCATATTTAATTTTCTGCATAGCATATTTCAATTAGCATGTTTCCTTTAAGCATATTTACTTTTTTTCTAAAACCTGCATTAGAAAATCATAAAATTATGTTTGCTGCATTTGCATTAGTTCCTTAAAAGCCCCATGCAAGCACCCCCTTGCTGTGGCGGCATAAAAATAAAATACAAAAATATGTGAGCACATGAAGGCTCACAACATAATCCTAGAATTTGTTCCTTCGGGTATGTGCGAAAATTAATATTTGCGGGGAGAACATTTAAGGAGAACCCGCAGCGAAACAAGTTCCAAGGACGAACGAAAGGACTACTTCAAGATCCAGCTTTTGGGAGAGCACCCCAGCTTATCACGATAAGTATTGCTACTTTACCTTTTAATATTAGCTAGTTATTATAAACGAGTTAATGAGTCTTAGCGTGTGAGTTATAAAAGTTAGTTCGATTAATTTGTTTAGTTCGGTTTAGTCAAAATTAGTTAACTATTAAATATTAGGATTCTCAATTGTATAATAAAGTGCTCTTATGGAAGTCATCCACAAGTTGAGTCAAATATTCTCCATATATTTCTGGATATGTTTTTGTCTCCACCATGCTTTGTATGCAAGATAAATGTAAAAATAAGTGTGGGGGAGATCCTCGACGACCCAAATGAATTCTTCGCGACCAAAATCAAGAAATTCGAAACCCGCATCGGAACCATCGACTCGCACGACGAACCGCGCCCGACACGGTCCAGTGGGGGGCCGACCGCCCATATACCGAGCCGACCGCCCCCTCGCCTAGTCCCACGTAGGCTCCGCTTCGTCCACCGCTCGGTTTGCTTCCTAAAACTTTTCAATTTTCGCAAATTACTTTCCGTTCGAATTAAAATAAGCCTTTTTGTTATGGTATGTTTTCCCTATATGAAAAAAGATGTCTTGTTAACCCATGAACAAAGTTTTGCATGATTAAATTCCTACATATACCTCATCACTTGTTGGGATGCTTTAAATGCTTAAAACATGGGAAATAATAAAGTTAGAATAATGAGATCCTCTTTCTTTTATCTTGTCTTTGGAGAGTTATTTATTTCAAAATATTAAAATCATTAGTTATGCTTCTCCTTTGTGATCAATTATACATCCTAATAGAGCCATAGCAATCATTAAAGATATATCTAATTAATTGTTGCTTTCTTGTGTTGAGCTTTGTCAAAACCACGACCCATGTTGAAATTTGTCTAAAGTCTAAGATCAAGATCACGCATTACACTCGCTTTCACTAAAGTATCCATGCTCTAAAAAGTTTTAATCTCTATCTCCCATAATTTTAATTGTTGAAAAAGGTACAGCTATGAAAAAGCCAAATGTTGAAAAAAATTCTAAGAGTGGAGAGAAAAGTGAGAGAGAGGAGAAAAAATGAGCAAGTGTTCTACGGGTCAAGAACCCCCCCCTCTCTAAGAAAAGAAAAAGGCAAAAATAAAGAGAAGAATAATGGACAAGTGTCCGAGGGTGAGTAGGGCCCACTTCTCTAATAATTGAGAGAGTAAAAATGGACATGTGTCCGAGGGTGAGTAGAACCCACCTCTCCATTTAAAATTAGCCGGTTACCTCGCTTGAAAAAAAAATATATAAATATAAATGCTGAAAAAAGGGAGATAGAAGATTTTCAACTAGAGAGAGCAATGGTAATAATAATCTTGATTCACATGCACATCTTGATCTATGACTTATGACATCTATCTCCATGGATCCACATTGACTTAGCAATAAATACAAGGTAAGTGTGCTACATGTTCTTGAGCTCCACATATGATATAATAAATGAACTGTGAGGATATAATATATTTTGAGAGACTTGAGAGTGTCACAAAGGAGTAAGTAGAGCTATGTTTTCTTTTCAAAACTTATGCAAAATCTCTCAAGTGACTTGGTTTAAGAATTTAAGGTGATCTGTTTCTAACCATTGCATGCTCGATATCCCAAAGTGCGTGTATGACCATGGAGTATAATTATGATCCATTCTTTGTCTCTACTTGCTTACATTAAAAGTTAGACCATCCTTTTATCGAGGACCAGTAAAAGCCTAAGTGTGGGGGGAGTTTGTTGACACATGTTAACGTATACTTTTAATTGTCAACTAAACATGGAAAAGGACTAAAATATAATTAGATAACCTTATTAGGGGTTTATACTAATGATTTCCATGAGTTTTGGTAAAGTTGTGATTTGCGGGGACTTAACAGAAAAAACACGCAATTGGCGTGTCATACGACCGACGAACGTAACGCAATCCAACTCGAAACAAGTCTAGAAGGCTCCCGGATTACACCCGACGTGAACGAAACTTAACCCCGAAGAAAACATCATCTAGAAGACTCCGGAAGCCACGACGCGATCGCGCGGGCCCGGGTGGGACCCACCCCGGGCCGCCGCCCAATATCCGTGCCGCCGGCCTGGCCACGCCGCCACGTCAGCCCCGCTTCCGAGAATGTTCCTCCACCGCCTCGAGACGCAATCTAAACCGTGTGTTTTAAGTCGGTTTGATCCGACGACGGCCGGAGGAGTAATGAGTTGTATCTAGGTCAAACCCCGGGTACCTCCTCCCGACTATATAAGCAAGCCCCCTGTGCCCCCGGCTTCATCAATCTCGAGATCAACTCATCATCATATCGACGATCCAAATCTAGTCGACGGCCTTAGCTCTAGTTCAAGAACTAGAAGTAGAAGATTAGACAAGATGTAGAACTAGAAGCCCTAGATTAGAGTTGAGAGTAGAGCTTCAAATTGAGAGAATTAGAGCGCGGTTGAGGCGGAGTTGAAGGAAGGCCCTGAGCTGTCGGCGCCTCCATCTTCTTCTTCCTCCGGAGTTGGTGCCATTGGAGCGCAACTCGAGATCTTGTGGATTGTTCGACTTCCATTCGAGTAAGTGGTATTGTCTCTATTGTTCTTAAGGTTCGTATTTCTTTGATAAGATTACTTTGATTCTTGGTTGCTCTTGAGTTAAAGTTGTTAGATTAATGTAAGCGTGGTGCTTAGATTGACTAGCTTATTACGAATACCTTCTATAGGCCGGGGTGAAACACCAAACCGTTAAGGCTGATCGTGGTGGTGACAACGCGCCATTGAGTCCTTCGTATGCCCCGCCTCGCTTATAGAAATCGTAGGGAGCCCCCGTTGTTAGCGTAGATTCCCTTTATTAAGAGTTTCTTCATGACAACCCCTCTTAAGAACAATGTGCAAATGATTTACTTGAAGTGAGAACAAGACCTTCCTAATAGAACTCCTTACCTCTCTTTTTAATCTAGTTTTATAGCCACTGATTTAGCTATACACCTTGACGCACCCTCTCACCTTCTCCCCTCGTGGATTCGATATTTAAAACCCTATTCCCGGGTGAAGTGCTCCCACCGCATATCCGCTTAAACTTATGGATTATCCATAGTATTCCCCTGTAGGTTAACAAATACCAACAATCACACGTACGTAAAGATCACCAAATCGGACTAAAAACGGAGAAGTTATGGGCAAAACAAGGTAGTGGCAGATTTGTAAATACAGCGAAGTTAATTTCGAAATAAAATAATAAAATCTGATTTTTGGTGGATGGACTGCAATTTAGATATAGGAGGAACTCAGGGTCTCTTTAGCAAAAAAAGATGATGAAGGGGTATCTTCTAATCTGGACCATAGATCTTAGATTGGACGGTTCGAACGATAGCATGTATATGTGTATTTGCAATGTATTCATAGATTTATTTTGCTAATGAAAAACGGCAAGAAAACGTGTGATGTCATCACATGATGTAATGGAAGCTTAGCATGGCAGCAAGCTAGGATGGATGCCATGACAGGCGATGGAGCTCGCTCGACTAAACGTACAGTCATGGCTTTTGGAGGTTAATTTGGTTCTGTAACATAAAGTACAGATGCAGCCGGAGCTAGCTATGAATCGGATCAACTATCAACTAAATTTGGAGCAAGGTGTATGATCGAGGCCAGCAATATGTCATCATGCTAGCAATTGGATAAGCTAAACTGATCAAAGAGACACGCACGGTGCATGCAAGGTCGATGCTTAGCGTGGCATCGTTCTAGTGTGTATATACGTGTAGAGGGAGTGCCTGCGAGCTACGAGATGGGCACGATGTTTATAGAGCAGTTTGAAGATGGTTCTGCCGGTGGTAAACAACTGCGACAGCAGGACGGAACAGGTAGAGCGACGCAGTGGTTGCCGTGGATAATTGCAACAGGCACCTCGCCAAGAGTTTGACGAAGCAACGTAGGCAGGGGCTCGGCTTTTGACGGAAAAGCATGGGAAGATAGAAAACATCATGACGAACTCACCCTGGGCGTTCTTGTCTGCAGGAAGCCACGGCGGGGATGGCGTGCTGCTCGTTGGGCAGACGTCTTCAGACAAGATGAAGCGTTGAACTACGGAGTCGACCTCAACAGCAAAACCCACAATGGCGGCTTGAGTTTCACAGCTGCTGAACTCCAGCGAGGACGGCGGTTGCGCTAGGGCAGAGAAGAGCGACGCGGTTGTTGCTAGGCTGCAGCTTGGCGAGATCGTGATGGTGGCGGCGGCAGCACTTGACTTGGCCAAGACGCTGCTGTGGCCTGGCTTATATAGGAGAGAGGCACGGTACGCGTAGTAATCGTGGCCGGGTCGGTGTCATCTTCCGCCTCGGTTACGATGTGCAGCGATGCTGCGCTCACGAGCTGGAAGCTGAGCTGGGCTTGAGTTCCTGCGGCCCAAGATGAAAGAACGAGAGGACCAAAAGACTTGATGCTTCTCGGGCAAGGAAGTAAAGGCAAGACAAGAACGAGCTAGCGAAGGCAAGGATCCATGCCACACGGGCCAAAGGGAAACAATGCCGCTGGAGCTTGGGCTGGTTAAAGGAGAAAAGTAAATCTTTTTCTTTTATTTGAACCAATTTCTAAAATCATTTGCAAAAGAATTTGAATCTTTTTCAATTTCTGTAAAAACAAGGCATCACAAGAAAATATGCATCAGCATGTATGCACAACCATGTTTCTAGATCCTATGATAAATTTTAATTCAATGAAAAATATTAATTTTCCTACATTTCATGAACACAAAAATACGTAAATAAATCATTTTATTCTATTTGCAAAAGAGGCAAAATTTGGGGTGTTACATGGTCATAGAGGCAAACATTGATGGCTGGGACGTTACAAAAATTCTAGTGGATGGAGGAAGCTCCGCAGACATTCTCTTCGCATCAACTCTAGATGCAATGCAAATCAAAAGACAAAACTTGGGAAGGGCAGAATATCCACTAGTTGGCTTCGGCGGCAAAAGGATAAACTCAATTGGAATAATTGTGTTGCCAGTATCTTTCAAAACACAAAACAATGCAAGAACAGAAACAAGTCGCATTTGATGTTGTAGAAATGCATAGCCAATACAATGCAATATTCGGAAGAGGGAGTTTGAACATCTTCGGCCGTAATCAACTACTCTTACTTATGCATGAAAGTTCCAAAGAATCAACGGGCCGATATCAATCCACGGAAACCGCATTGAAGCAAGAAATATTGAGAAAGACTCAACTCCAGCGCAAAGAAATGTCTTGGCCATCGAAGAAATCGAAGAAGAAGAAAAGGAAACAGAAAACGCGAAGTCACAGAAAAAAGCAAAGACTTGCTCAAAGGCAAAAACCAAAGAAGTTTTGCTAGATCCGATGGTAACAAACAAAAAGGTTATCATAGGAGCGAATCTAGCTAAAGAAGAAGAAGAACAATTAATAAATTTCTTGAGAAGCAATCAAGATGTCTTCGCATGGTCAGCAAAAGACTTAGAAGGAGTCAGCAGGGACATTATCGAACATTGCCTAAATATTGATCCCAGCTACAAGCCAAAAGAAACAAAAAGTTAAGAAAAGATCTCCGAAGACAGAACAATAGCCGCGAAGGCTGAAGTGCAAAGATTGCTTGACGCGAAGGTCATAAGAGAAGTCCAATTCACAACCTGGTTTGCTAACATTGTGATGGTGAAGAAAAGCAATGGAAAGTGGAGGATGTGTATAGATTTTACGAGATCTCAACAAAGCTTGCCCTAAAGACAACTTCCCTTTACCAAGAATCGACACACTAGTAGATCAAGCTGCGGGAAGCGAAATGCTAAGTTTCCTTGATTGTTTTTTTTCGATACCATCAAATATACATGAAAAAAAAGAGGACGAAGAAAAAACAAGTTTCATCACACCATTTGGAACTTATTTGCTTCCAAAGAATGACAGAGGGGCTTCGCAATGCCGGGTCTAGCTTCATCGAATGACTTCGGTAGCACTCAGAGATCAAATTGGAGACAATCTATTGGCATATGTTGATGACATAATAATAAAAAGCAAGAAGCGCGAAGACCACATAAAGGACTTGAAGCAAACATTCGAGAACTTGAGAAAATCAAACCTCAAGCTCAATCCTGAAAAATGTACCTTCGAGTACAAAAAACAAAATCCTCGGATGCATAGTTTCAAAGAAAAAGGCATCGACCCAAATCCGTAAAAAGTTAAAGGCAAGAATGGAAACTGAAGTTCCAAAGAACATCAAAGACATCCAAAAGCTAACAGGAAGGTTGGCTTCAATCGAATAGATTCATATCGAAGTCAGCGGAAAAAGCTTTCCAATATTTCAAGCGTTGAAAGGGGCGAAGACAAACTTTGCATGGGGAAAAGAGCAACAAGAAGCCTTCAAGAAATAAAAAGTATCTCTCAAATCCATCAACATTAACAACCCCAAATGTTGATCAAGAACTGCCGCTTTACATCTCAACATCCGAGAAAGCCGTAAGCGCGAGCACTAGTTCAAGAGAAAGAGAAAGATCACACAAAAGAAGCAAGAACCAATCTACTTTGTGTCCGAAGCCCTATCCGGTCAAAAGATGTATTATTCGGAGATAGAAAAATAGCCTACGCAAAGGCTCATGGCAACAAGAAAATTGAAGCACTACTTGTTGGCACACAAAGTAAGAATACCAACAAATCAACCGCTCAAAGATGTTTTGCAAAGTCAGAAATCTTCTCGAAGACTTGGCAAATGGGCGTACCGAAATTTCACAATACTTCATTGAATTCAAAAAAGAACAACAATAAAGTCACAAGTGTTAGCAGATTTCATCTCGACCGACACCAACAACAAGTCACGAAGACCAAAAAAAACCATCAAGAATGGACTTTATCTTGTCAAGAATGGACAATAAATCGCGATGCAAAGCATGGGGCTCCGCAGGGCTGGTGTAGCAAAGAATAATCACTTCGCCATTTGGTGTCAAGATGAAATACGCAAAGCAAGATTAGAATTTCGATGCACAAACAATATCGCGAGTATGAAGCAAGATCTTTGGGGCTTCTCGCAAGCAAGAGCAATGGGAGTACAAAAATCTTGATCAAGACCGATTCACAAGTTGTAGTAGGGCATGTTGTGAAAAACTACAAGGCAAAAGACCCTGAACTAGCGAAGTATTTGCAAAGTATCAAGGATCAAGAAAAACACTTGAAGGTTTTCATAGTACGAAGCATTTCAAGAACAAATAACGAAG
This sequence comes from Hyparrhenia diplandra, assembly GCA_015847255.1. NCBI lineage: Eukaryota > Viridiplantae > Streptophyta > Magnoliopsida > Poales > Poaceae > Hyparrhenia > Hyparrhenia diplandra. Next base: position 49,894 of record JADLZK010010753.1, on the reverse strand, counting down.
AAGTAGATGAAATTGCAAAAGCAAAGAGCCCAAAAAGTCAAGTTACCACCGGATGTGTTCTATCAAGTACTTTCGTAATCTTCGATAAAAAGCAAAGATTGAAGAACCAAAGTACATCCATATCATTGAAAGCGAAGATTGGAGATCAGCAATAATAGCCTTCCCGAGAGGGTTCTATGAACCGAAAAGCGAAGCCGAAGAAATAAGAATGAAGCACAAAACAAGAAATTACAAGCTTATCGACAACCAAACTTTTCAAACATGGCATTTGTGAACCATTACTCAAGTGCATCTCAAGCAAAGAAGGAAAGGAATTACTTCAAGAAATACATAGCGGAGTATGTGGGAATCCCCGCAGCCCAAGAGCCATGGCAGGGAAAAGCATTTAGACAAGGGTTCTATTGGCCAACAGCTCAAAAAGATAGCAAGGAAATAGTGAAAACTTGCCATAATTGTCAAATTTCAGCAAACAAGTCAACTGCCCAAAGAAATCCAATTCAACAAATAGAACCAACTTGGCCGCTCGCAAGATGGGGAATAGATATAATTGGAAAACTCCCTCCGGCCCAAGGCAACTATCAATATGCGCTTGTAGCGCTTGAGTATTTCACAAAGTGGATAGAAGCAAAGCCAATCACAAACATGTCCTCAACAACAATGAAGAAATTCCTTTGGCAAAACATTATATGCAGATTTGGGGTCCCTAGACACATAACCCCGGATAATGGAACTCAATTTGACAAATAAGATTTTAGAGATTATTGTGACAGCTTTGGGAATCCAGCTTTTGCTTCGCATCGATCGAATATCCACAATCAAACGGAGTCGTTGAAAGAGCAAATGGCATAATATGTGTGGGAATATCAAAAATCTAGTCGGACTACCAAAAAAAAGAAAATGGGTCAAGAACTACTAAGGATTGTTTGGAGTCACAACACAACCACAACAAGATCAACAAAATTTACACCTTTCAAGTTACTATATGGAGATGAAGCAATGACTCTAGAAGAAATCCAAATCGAAGGTCCAAGAACAAATGTGGGAATAACAAGCGAAAGAAGACCAAGAGACAAGCAAAGATTTGCTCGAAGAAGAAAGAAACCAAGTCAGGCTTTGAATTTGAGAAAGTACCAAGAAGAAACAAGCAAATGGTACAACAAGAAAGTAGTAAAAAGAGAACTACAACCGTGAGACTTAGGTGTTCAAGAGGAAAAGAAACGAAGACACCGTGGGAAAATTCCAAAGAAAAGTGGGAAGGACCCTTCGTCATAACCAAAGTCAAACAGGCAAGGCTCATATCACTTGGAGAATCTCAAAGGAGAAGAACTAAGTCATACATGGAACATCAGAGACCTTCGCAAGTACTATCCCTAGATTTTTCTTTCAAAATTTTGTAAATATGCAAGTTAGATTCAATTTCTTAGAAGCATTTTACCAATTCAATCAAGAGCTGCACTCTTTTTCCACTCAGGGGAAGCCCTTCGCAGGGGTGAGTGGTTTTTAACGAGGCGTACTCTAATGTAAATTCTCATATCAAATATAAATGAGAAAGTAGTTTCCCCAAAGCATGACTCCAACCTATGCATTTTTACTTCTTTGTTTAAATTTAAAAGCAAAATGCTTTTACATCGGCTAAAATTTTCACAAAAAACAACAGTAGGTATAATTTAAGCAATAAATCAAAATTATTACCTACATTATTTTCTCTAAAGAGAATTTTTGGCTTCAAAATGAAGTCTTCGCTCCTACTTCAAAAAAAAAAGGGGATGATGTTTTAAAATTTCTCTAAGGAGAATTTTTGGCTTCAAAATGAAGTCTTCGCTCCTACTTCGCAAAAAAGAAGGGGACGACGTTTTCAAATTTCTCTAAGGAGAATTTTTGGCTTCAAAACAAAGTCTTCGCTCCTACTTCGCAAAAAAAGAAGGGGACGATGTTTTAAAATTTCTCTAAGGAAAATTTTTGGCTTCAAAATGAAGTCTTCGCTCCTACTTCTCAAAAAAAAGGGGGACGACGTTTTCAAATTTCTCTAAGGAGAATTTTTGGCTTCAAAATGAAGTCTTCACTCCTACTTCGCAAAAAAGAAGGGAACGACGTTTTCAAATTTCTCTAAGGAGAAAATTTGGGCTTCAAAACGAAGTCTTCGCTCCTACTTCACAAAAAAAGAAGGAACGACGTTTTCAAATTTCTCTAAGGAGAATTTTTGGCTTCAAAATAAAGTCTTTGCTCCTACTTCGCCAAAAAGAAGGGGACGACGTTTTCAAATTTCTCTAAGGAGAAAATTTGGGCTTAAAAACGAAAGTCTTCGCTCCTACTTCGCAAAAAAAGAAGGGGATCTACGTTTTCAAATTTCTCTAAGGAGAAAATTTGAGCTTCAAAAAGAAGTCTTCGCTACTACTCCGCAAAAAAAGAAACATACGATGTTTTAAAACTTCTAAGAACGTTTGATTTCATACCAAAAGCAAATCACTTTTACAAAATCAAAACTTTATTACAAAAATCCTTCAGTTACAAAAAGGTGAAGTATACCATACAAAAAAACATTTATTCAAAGTATACATACAATACAAATATACATGTGTTGGTATTTCTAACGTCACTAACTAGAAACAGAGATAAACCTATCACTAGCAATGGCGTCAAAAATAAATATCGATGTTGCTTCAGATAAAAACTAAAAGAAAATTATTCATTGCAGTTCATAGCATATCTGAAAAAGGTTGTCATCCCTATAGTTAAACTACTAATATGCAAAGAATAAAATATTCGTACTATGCCTTGATAAACTTCTCAATAAGTAAATAAACAATTATAATCGGGTATCCGCAGTTTACGATATGAATATACCATTGTAGCATTTTAACCGGGAGTAAGAACCAGTCTTGAATTTATATTCTACCACAGGGGAAAGAAGTCTACTATCATGAATTAACTATGCATGTGTGTACTAAACATCTTAATCATCTCTCGTAAGCAATGCTTAAGTATTAAGTTTATCAATTACTTAAGACAGGGATCACGGTTCATAGTAAAGATAATGATAAAAGTTCTAATAAATAGATTCAACCAAGTCATATCCAGGTGTGCATCTTGGAAAGTGTCAAACAAAGGACGATAGCAATTCATAGGCTAGCTAGCATTAGAAACTCCAATATGTAACTCTAAACTATAAGTTAGGATCTACTTGATTAGTGCAATACATCTAACAATCATCGAAGAAAGACTAATTAAATCCACACATGAGGACAGAATCCGTGAAGACTAAGGCCGAAACTTAGAACAACCCGAATAATATCATCCGCTAGGCCTACATACGGGGATGGATTGCAAAGGACTCAATGGTGCTTTGTCACCACCACGATCTACCACACGACCCGGCACATAGGGTGCAAACGCAGTAAATAAGATCTAATCACCACGATTACATCGTCTCTACCACTCACCCATAATATTGATGGATGAGCGCTATACGAATCCATGCATGAACATAAAAGTAATTCAACTATGCTAAACATGTAATCAAAGTAAATACTAGAACAAATAATCTCGAATATAAACATGATCAAGATATTCATATTAAGAACGTGTCCGAACTTGAAGACTACTTACAATGAAGAACTTACAAGAACGAGGCCCCGATCTTGAGCCGCCCTCCGACGATCGAGAGCGGATTTCTCCCTTCCTACTAGATCTAATCTTGATTGCTACTCTTCCTAAAGCGGTGTTTCTAGAGCGTGGGATTGATGACTTGGATCTTGAAGCGGCAGTACTTGAGAACTTGATTATGAACTAGATGATCCGAAAGGGGGTCTAGGGGTCTCCTTATATAGTCCTGGAGGAGGTGCCGGGTTTGACCTAGATACATCTCGGGATCATACCGACACCCTCGGATCAAACCGACATTAAACGGGTGGATTAGATTGCGTCTTAGAGTCGGTTGAGGAAGCTTCCGGAGGCGGGGCGGACGTGGCGTTGGGGTGCCGATCGGCCCCATTATTGGGCCGATCGGCCCGAGGGCTGGCCCACCCGGTGCCCGTAATCCGTCGTGTCTTCCGGAGTCTTCTAGATGATGGTTTCTTGGTTGCTAAGTCTCGTTCACGTCGGGATTAGTCCGGTGCCTTCTAGGGTCTTCTCTCGTTGGATTGCGTTACGTTATGCGTGAGTCGTGCGGCTCACCGAATTCGGTGTTTTCCTGTTTAGTCCCCTCGCAATTCACAACTTTACCAAAACTGATGGAAATATGTTAGTGACCCCTATTCTAGGTTGTTATTATGATTTATACCCCTTTCTCATGTTTATTTGATTAATAAATTTATATGATAACAAGTGTCAACAACATGCTCTCCGAAAAAACATTCAAAATTCTTCGAGAGGCAACACTAGTTGCTGCCTCGCTCAAAAATATCACTAACAACTTCGTTGATTATGTCGTCGCGGTATCTCAAGATTATCTCCAAGAACGAAGCTTGGAGAAGCACTTGAGCAAGAAGACTGAAATAAAAAACAAGAAAGTTGAGGGCAACGCAAACAAACCTCAACAGAAAAAGACTTTATCAAACAAATGTTACCTGCCCTAACAAAGCACTAAAATCAACAATTTTAGGCATTCTATAAGAAGACTTCATTTTTTATTTTCCAAGGCACTTGTCAACAAAAACACCAATATCAATATCATCAAGAGCTTCAAGAACATTCCAAGAACTCCGAAGTTTCAAAGACAAAATTATCCTTAGCAATCATAAGAGGCATAATAGGCATGATATCCTGCGCAGCTTCGCTTGGGAACCCGCGCGGGATATTCCAAAGTCAAAAAACCGCATAAACACACATAATTCAAAAACACAATCTTCCTTCGCACTAAATTAAGCTTCGCAAATTTAGATAAATCATAAAGGTAACAAATTTACAACTCTTCTTGCCCACATGTTGTTAATCCTCTCCAAAACCCACAAAGTAAAAACTTAGAACTAATCCAAACAACTAATTCCCCGGGCTCACGAACATTAGCCCTGTTCCTCTCCTCTTCTTCACGAGCTTGTTTCTCCTCTTCCTCCCTTAGCTTCTTCAAGGCCTCTTCCTCCCTGTAGAATATCAGATTCAATCTATTAAAAGCAAAGTTAGCAAGTCAAAAAGAAAACAAAGAAAAAGAAAAAAGAACAAAAAAAAATAGTCACATAGTACCTTTCTTAACTTCTCCTTAACCTTCTCAAGGCAATGCTCCCGCCCACAATTGCACCAATATTGCTCAAAGAATTTCTTACACAAAAGATGAGTGCGCGTTGAAATCTTACTAATGGCATCCCCCGGGAATTTGAATGAATCCTCCGCGAGAAGGTATCAAAATGAGAGGATCTTTAGCATCTTTCATCAAATGTAGCAAGGCACGCGTGGAGTACATCACACTAGAATCTGATGCAGCTTGAACTAGCACTCCAAGATCTTCATATTGCCTACAAAGCCAGCTAAAGAATGGATCATACTCCCCAAGTTCCCAACAAGGATCCTCGGGTGTAGCTCCCCATTTCTCATATGCAGCTTTGCATAGCTCCCACATCCTGTTGAACTTCCTAAGCAAGAATTCATCCATATCAGCCCTTTTCTTCTCCAAGTACAACTTTTCCTTCTTGAGAGTGGAAATAGTAGCCTTCGCGGCCTCAAGCTGCTGATCTTTTTCCTTGATAATATCCGATGCTCCATGATACAACCGATCAAGTTTATGGCACTCATCCACAGCTTTGCCTCTTTCCACTTCTTTAGCCGCGAGTTGAGACTTCAAGGAATCAATCTCAGACAAAAGAGATTTCTCGCGAAGCGTGAAGGTGGTAGCACTGTCGTCAAGAGATTTTCTGAGTCCGCGTTGAACAAGCACACCCTATAAAAAACACAGAAAACCAATCAGAAGCGAAGTATAAACAATCAACTTCGAGCAAAAGAAAACAGAGAAATATACCTTGTACATTAGATTCAAACCGCATCGCTAAGTTCCAAAGGGTTCTTTTTTGGCCAAATCTCCTTCGGCGTCGAATAGAGAAAAGCATCATCAATGCACTTCGATAATTGCTTCTCGTGCTTCTTCGAAGCACTTTCGAAGTTTATCTATCCCTACCCCAACAAACTTGTATGCGCATCCAAGTTGACTCCGGCCCAAGCAAAACTTTAAAGTATTCTCCAAAGATTTGAAACATCTTCGAAGAATGTTCTTGGGCATCTATCACTGCTGAGTCGGATGGTCTTCGACAACATCCTTCATAGAACCAACATCAACGATCTTTTCTCTGGATGAAGTCGATGCATCGAGGGAAAAATTGAGCTGAAAACAAACAAACAAGAAACATCAAATAGAGCAATCAAAGATAAAAATATAAAATGGCATAACAAAGTAAAACAAGAAAACTTACAAACTTTTTCTCCTTCCTTGAAAGGGCAAGCAATCTTCTTCTCGAGCCTCAACATTAACCCGGCGACTCAGATAAACGGCTTCGCACGGTCAAGCTCGGCTTCTTCGTCTTCAACATCGAAAAAAGTCATCGAAAAGAAAAATCAGCAGTTCTTGTCCCCTTCTTGTGAAGTTTTTCTTTCATAACTTTAACGCCTCTTGAGCTCTTTTCGTCAAAAGTTTTTTACGCAAAAAGAAGAGACAAAAAGAAAAATAAAGCAAGTTTCAAGGAAATACAAAATCACAATAGCATAAAAATATATAAGTAAAAGACTCATACTTGCAACATCCTCCTTTGACACATTAGCCTGTCCTTCAACATTAATCCCAGAAACCTTCGTAGGTTCTGAGGAAGGCTTCACAGACAACTTCGCTGCAGCCTCAGTTTCTTCATTAACAATCCCCTCAGAAACCACCGCCTCGAACTCGAAGAAGGATTTTCTGGATGCACTAATAAATGACTCATGTGAATATTTCTAGCTAACTTCGCTAACTCAAGAGAAGCATGTTCATCACATGAAGCGAAGTTGACAAAATAAACTCTGGCCGAAGAATAGGAGTTGAAAGCCTAGACCTAGGTGAGGAAGGAGTTGCGAAAGACCGGTAGGAGAAGACTCTCTAATCATAGCATCACCACCACCATCATCACCACCCGAGGTAGCCAAATTCTCGCGAAGAGCCAAAATTTTGTAAATATTTTGCAAGAGGAGTAAGCAATGCCGGTGTCAACCCAAAGAGAAGTGAAAGTCTTGCAAATCTTTCTCACCTCCAAGTCTTGAGCAGAAGTCCCAAGAGCTAAGGCATCGATTTCACTATCGGAAAGTTCAAGATTTCCAAGCAAATCCACTTTGTTGACCTCTTAGCTTTTTTCTTCAAAGGTTTGGTGGCTACGGGCTTCGCTGGCACCTTCGCGGAAGAAGTCGCCTTCGTACTTTCGGTACGCTTCCTCTTCAGGGTCTTATCGAGAATCTTTCTTGTCTTTAGTCCGAGCATAGCGGGAGGGGGATGGACTTTGTATGTAATCTTGGCAAGATCAAAAATCCTGTTCAATCTCACATAGTCTTTTCCAATGATATCGTCCATGGATTTCCTCTCTGTGTGAAGATACTTTCCAAGCAATTCAACAGCCTTGCTCTCAACAACGGAGACGAAACTCTCTTAGATCAAACTTTGAAGGCTTTACAAATCTCTATCCGGGAAAATGTAATCCTTTCCTCCGATTTTCTTCATATGATAGCGAAGAAAGTCCCAACCAAGGCGAAGTGGCCAAACACCAGCAGAATGACATACTCTTCAACAAGATCTCGAGTAGATTGTTGAAAAACAACTTTCCCAAAAAGCCTTCAAGCATTCGGCATAACTCGAGACTTGGAAAATTTAGGTTTTGCAATCAAATTGCTCCCTATGCATGCGCCGAAGCCAAAGGGTAACTCTTAACCACACCCTTCCTACCAAGCCTCTCCTCCACCATAGGAACTTTGTGATAAAACCAATAATTGTACCACCCATCGGTCCATTTGTTCTTAGATGCAGGAGATATTTGCTTTTGGCCTCGAGCTGTTTTAAAACTACAACATCCAAAATATAGTTGCACCTTGCGTTGCTCAATAGTCCTGCTCCGGAATTGAGTATGCAATTCATGCAAGGCACAAAAAGCATCAATGTCTAGCTGAACTTTTTGACTCCGCACAGCCCAAATGAAAACTGATAATCTGACAATAGCATTGGGAGTCAGATGATGCATCTCAATGTTGTATCTTTTAAACACTTCTTCAAGAAAATTCTGAGGAGGCATACGAAGTCCCACGGTGAAAAGATCCTTGAAAACGACACACTCATCAGCTTTTGGCTTGGGAGTCTTCTCATCTGGCTCCGCCGGCCTGTATTGCCCTTCTCTTAGAACACCATCCTTCACCATCTTATCCAACTCAGACTTTGTCATCTTACTACGACCAAAAACTAGAGAAATCCGATCATCAGGAAGCAATTCTGATTTAGAAGCAGACACATCACTAAGTCCTTCGTCAGAATTCTCATTTTCTTGATTATGAGATGATGACTGCTCGATCTCATCTTCTTGAGACACAAACACATTTTCATCAACTTCGACCATCCTGAAAAACTGAAAAAACATTATAAAAAGTATACGTATATAGGTATAAAGTCAAGAAACCAAATTTCGAGGTAACTCACTTTGAGATCAACTAAGCTAAAAACTTCGGCTCGGACAAGAGACTTCGGAGAAGAACGACTTCGCACAAAAATTTTGACTTCGCTATGCCAGGAAAAATTTCAAAAAGGTGGCCCCTCTTCGAAAAGATGAGGAAAGCGGGGCCACTCCGCTATTTATAGACCACTTCGGTCAAACTAGCCGTTGGGGTCAAAAAAAAAAAAAAAAAAAAAACCCTTCATCAAGCGAAAGTATTCGCGAAGTGAAAGTCCAACTTCAAAGTCTGGGACGACGTTTGATCAAACCAAAGTTTATCAGAAAAAACTTAAGTTCGTGGGTTTCACGCCTTTGAAGTCGGCCTTAAGCCCACGAGGGCTTTGTTGGGTTCTAACTTTGATTTTAGTAAACTTTCATCCCAAACTTTGAAGGTTGCAGGACATTTGGACTAGCAATTGAAAAGGAACGAAGACAAAGCATCGAAGATGACTTCGCGGGATTAGGCTTCGCGGAGAAGTGTCTACATCAGTAGACAAAAGAACGCGACTTCAGGTTTTTAAGCGAAGATGACGATAACAACTCCGCCAAGAAGTCACACAATAGTAAGGAGGATTAAGGAAAGCACCGCGAAGACAAAGAACACAACTTCGCGGGGGAAGATATAGTGAATAGGTTCATCTCAAAGTTTTACGTAATATTTTTTGTACTACTACGAAGTCGGGGAGGGGGCCTATAAATACCCCCCGAGATCCTTTTGTATTCGCGAGGTTGAATGGCCACTTTGTAAAACCATTTCATCATCAATAAAGTGTTGCGTTGAGCAATCACCCAACATGAGCCTCTATGGTTGTATTCTTTAGAATGCAAGTTGGAAATTCTGAGGGGGCAATGATTCGGGCTACCTCAGAGGATAACTCCATTTCTGCCAACCACTCATGGCTCATAATGGCTGAAAGTCCTTTGATGTGTTCCTTAAGGAAAGAATCATTAGATGGACGCTCATCATCCTCAATTGGTGCAGAATGCACCGAGGGCTTCACTTGAAGTGGTAAATTTGAGGCATTTCCAAAATCTTCAAAATGGTCATCCTCAATTTCGAAGGGAAACATGGAGGGATAGGATTCATCATCCTCCAAGATGTGTTGTTTCTATAATGGGGTATTCTTCAGAACCAAATTTTCGGAAGAATTTAAAGGAATTTCAGATTCGATTTGCATGATCCTCCCGTTGTTGTTGTCGTTGTTCGGGGCTTGGCTCGACTTCTTCTTCTTTAGGAAACTCATCAAAAACGCCAATGTAGAGAGTGTTTTCAAGGATTTTCTCAAAAACGCCAATGTAGGGAGTGGCATTCCTCGCCGCCGGCGATGGCACCACCAAGCCCGAACTTCTGGCCGTAGAATTCTCCTTTCTCTTCCCCTTGTCTAATCCTCGCCGTTGAGCATTGATCCGGCAGCCACAAATCCTTGATACCCCTTCGTGCGGATGTTATTTTAAAGAGCCCCTCAGTTTTTTTTTTGTTAAATCGAACCCTAGTCCCCAGCTGTATGAGAAACCCGATTTTGATTTATTTATAATTCAAAAATGACTTCAGTCTAATTACAAATTTGCCATTACATTCAAATGCTTATAAAATCCTTGTTTTACCTCGATTTGATCTGCTCAACTTGCGTTAGGATCATAATGAAATTCTCTACATGTTAGTCATGCTAAACCTTGTTTTAATCATAACTTGCACGTTATAAATCCGTTTTTCATGATTTTCATGTCTACGTGATCGTAATAGAGAGGCGTAGGATCTTTTTACAAACATTTTATATTGTTTCCATGCTTATTAGTGTACTGTTCTAATTATAGTTATGTTTGCCTTGTATGAATGCACTTGGAATGCATGTTGCTGTCTTGATTGGTTGAGTTCAGACGGTGAGGAATACGTTGGCAGCCAGGAGTTCTTTGAAGACCAGTAGGAGTTCGCTGATCAAGGCAAGTATAGCATGGATCCTCCTTGATGTCCTACTCACTATTAATTACTTAAACATTATGCATGTGTCTAATCTTGCTATCCCTAAGGACATCCTAGTATTTTGATACTATTACCTTGTCACCTATGGTTATTTGCATATGGGTAGATGCTAGTGCTCAACATAATGAACATGATCGTATAATTGACAATGGATATGGAAATGATGATAAAGAATGGTAATGACAACTGAACAATAGGGCGAGGGAGTGATGTTGCTCCTGGTCCTCCCTAACTACTTATCGATAGGGCAAAAGCTAGGATTTATAGTACAACCGTGAGGGGCTACATGGCTATGGTTTTAGCTCAGTACCCAGGATCTTGTCTAGCTTATTAGAGGTAACCCGAAGAGGGCACCAAGGGCCTTGCCACTTTGGGTATAGAACTGCTTCTGTTCATATGAGTATAGCCATGAGGGAATGTGCCATGTGAAAGGGGGTTCTCAAAGGCTTCATAGTGAACCCTGTCGACCTACCTTGGAAGTGGGTTAAGAGGCCGATCCCCTCGGGCGAAAGGGAAATGCATGGCTCACAGTGAAAGTGTACACCTCTACCGCGAGTTTGATCAAACTGATATATCAGCCGTGCTCACGGTCACGAGCGGCCCGAAAAACTCACAGGATGAATGGTTACTTATAAAGATGGTGACGATAATATTATGTTTAACCATGATGATTATGATAGTAAAATGATGATGCTTATATTAATGATCATGTGGGATAAGGTAGCTTAAGCAGAACTTGATACAATTAAATGCTAAAACTTGACTTACTAAAAATGCTAAATGCGTAAGCCCGTGCCGCCATTTGAGCTTCATAACCCATGTTATACTTGTTGAGTACGAAATGTACTCACGCTTGCTTTACTTTCTACTTTGGAAAATCCCGGATGGGTAACAAATGTTGGCAAATATGAGGATTGTCCGGAGGACTTCTAGGTTTGAGTTCACCAGTCGACCGTCCCTGTGTGGTGCTCCACAAGCGAGAGAGTTATCTTTTACTTCCGTAGCTGTGTAAAGACTATGTTTGTTTAATGTTCGTTATGTAATATACACTGTGATGATACTATTCCTTGTAATTTGTCAGCTTATATGTGTGACTGATCTCTGGGCACACATAAGATTTATGAATCCCATTTTATCCTTAAAATTGGGTGTGACTGATCTCGGCCCGGCTCAATGACATGTGGGCGCCATCTTTAGCGTGACATCTCCTTTTTGTCATTTAGGTCTCTCGGAATTTATACTAATGCTTCGTTTTTTGGTCCTTTTCTTCCGTTTCTCAATTTCTCCTCTTTTCTTCTCTTTTTTAAGAGCCATCCTGCAAAAACTGGGTATGCAACAAAACTCATGGAATTCATTAGTATAAACCCTATCTTCTAGTGTTCTTGTTCTGTTTTGTTCTATTTATTTATGAAAAAAAAGTTGATGCTATCCACCGTCAACGATCCCCTCGTGGGTCGCCTCGGACACCACTTTACAAGAAAAAGATTCATCATCCGATCCGGTACATTGATATATAGGAAGCATCATAGGGAATTGAAATAAGATAGGAATATAGTACTTACTTTGAATCTGTTGAAATAAGATAGGAATATATATATACGGCAGGCCTAAAATGCACCCACCCCGCAACAAACAGTAGGGCGGCGCCTCCTCAGAAGCAAATACAAGCAGCGCATGGGCCAACCAGGCTTTGACAAACCAAAATCTACCCCAGCGCTTCTCCCATGAAATAAAGTCACGTGGCCCGCATGCTCCAACTAACAAAAGTGCGACCGGACCAGACACCCCGCCCCGACAACACTTGTTCGAATTTTGAAATCTCGCGCCGCCGTCTACGTCTCCGACTCCTCGCCTCCACCTCCGCCTCCACCTCCACCTCCGCATCCGCATCCGCCTGCGCCCCCAACACAACCTCCACACAAACCCGCAAATGCAACTTCGCCCGGGTTGAATCCATGGAACCGCCTCAAAGCGCCGGGGATCAGCCGCCTCCGCCCCCAACTCCGCCTCCACCTCCGCATCCGCCGCCGCTTCCGTCGCTACCTCCCGCCTCCGCCCCCGCCCCAACACCACCTCCACACACCAACCACCGAATCACGGCGGGGGCGAATCGATGGGATCGCGTCAATCGGGACGGCCCCGCAGCAGCTATGGTCATGGCGGATTTGATATGATTCGCAACCTAGCCTTTGCGCGGCGTGCATGGAGGGCGAAGCCGAGAGCCGCCACAAGTCCGGCAAAAATACCTGCGCTTTAATCCTCAACACCGGCGGCGGCGTTTCCAGGTCCTGCACACATGGCGACACCGGGAAGTGTTGATCCGCTACACCATACCGGCACACCGACACCGCCCGGTGGCGTTGGCTCGGGGACATGGCTACCCCGTCACGGAGCAGCTCTTCGATGCGGTACGACCCAAAAAACAATTCTATGTTACAAACAAATTGCATCTAAACCGCTGCGCTGGTTGCAACACCATGATGATGGTAATTGCGACATTGATATTCTATTTACGCTCTGTTCTCAATTGCTAGGCGGCAAATTACACTATGATGATTTAGTTGCAACACCATGATGACTGTAGTTGCAAACAAAATACACCAAATTGCATCTTGAAAATGTCTAATGGTTGCAACAAGATTATGATTATAATTGCAACATGATTGTTGTTTAAGCGAAAAAGTCTCAACAAGCGTGAGCACTTGCAATTGCGACATAGAGTTACGCTATCTCCATCAAAATATATGACACAAATGCATATATTTTCGGTTGCTAACCTAACCATGTTGTCTATGTTTTCTTCATGACAGGATGCATATGTGCAGCGATATTTGTGCCAAGAGTAAAGCGAGGTTCAATACCTATGATGAAGCTTACGCATTTTACGTCGAATACGCAAAGGCTTGCGGGGTTCAAAGATCGATTGCAAGAGCAAGCCAACAAACGGCAGATTATGTCCGCAAATGGGGCAAGTGTCCGGGCAAAAAAGATGATCACGAACCGAAAACCGAGAAAGGGTCGAAAAAGATGTGGTCGTCAAGCTTCACAAAGTTAAAATTTGAACACAAAGGAAAAAGTCCGGTACTTTGACATTGTGAAAACACCCCACAACCACAAACCGGAGCCGTCTCCGAAGATGGTGCGGTTCATGCACGCCCACAAGCACATGGCGGAAGGAATATGCGACCTCTTCCATATCATGACAAGGAACGGTGTTCCACATGCCGCGGCGCGAATGTGATGACGGAACCGCATGACGGTCGCCCGATGTGGGGTTCACAGAGAAGGATGTGAGGAATATGTAAGTGCTGAATTGTGCTACAACATTGTCCGATTGTAATTGCAAAATTCTATGACATTAATTGCAAAATGTAACTTAACGTAATTGCAACGTGTTTACAGGGAAGGAGGCCAAGGCAAGGGAAGACGAAATGATGATCTAAACAAGCTATTGAAATTCTTCCGAGAGTGTAAGGAGAAAAATGACCATTTCTCTACCGGGATGTGGATACTGAGATCCAAAGACAAGGGTTGTTAGAAACATATTCTGGAGTCACGCAAGTCGAGGGGCATTGTACAAAGACTTTGGAGACGCCGTGACCTTCGATACGACTCACAAAACAAACATCAAGAACATGCCACTAGCAATGTTTGTTGGATCCAAAGAATCACTTGATGAATGTGACTTTTGGACAAGCACTCATGGGTGACGAAATCCGCGGCATCATTCATATGGCTATTCGAGACGTTCAAGAGTTGCATGGATGGCGTCGAACCACATGTTATCCTAATCGGTGAGTCAAAAAACATTTGCAAATAGTCATATGTTTTCGTTTGCTAGATACAATAAATTAGCTGTCAAAATACATTTTGCTCGACAAAAATGTCTCGCTTGTTGCAACACCATGATGGTAGTAATTGCAAACGTGATTGCCGTTTATCCGAAAAATTTGCAACTAGTACTCTGTTTATCACGAAAAATATTTCCACATGTTACCCTTTAACGGATGAAGATCCAAATGATGTTTATCGCAATTCCAAAGGTGTTCCTAAAGACTCACCATAGGAACTGCCGTTGGCACATCTTAAGACCTTGGGAGATTGAGCTGGAAGAGCTGTTCAAACAACACAAGGACAAGAAATTGCAAGAAAGGTTCGAGTCATTGCTCAATTATCCTTTGGGACCAACCCGGTTTGAGGAAGAATGGGAAAAATTGGTTCATGATCACCAAATTGCCGACAATCCCGCAATAAAGGCCCCAATGGGAGAAAAGAAAGAGGTGGATATTGTGCTACTTCAAAGGCATGTATTGTGGAAGGATGACTTCAACACAAAGATCGGAGAGCCAAAAAACGGGGTCTTAAAAGATGGTTATGTTGATGCAAGCACCGGCCTACACACATTTGCCAAGAGGATCTTTGGAGTCACCTGCAAAGATGCGGAACCATATGGATGCGGGGCGAGAATCACTACGCACGGTATAAAAAAAAAAAACCCATAAAAAAAATAATGTTACCGTATTTGCAATAGTAACCGAACTTGCTTACAACATCCTCCGCCTACTAATTGCAACAAAAAAATCGATGCTTTGCGGGGCTACGGTGACGCTACGCATGCAAGGCCAAATTCGATGAGCAAAAATGTCCAAAGTATACACAAGAGCTGTCTATCAAGAGTACAAAAGGCAATACCCGAACAAAGACGGCTTTTAACATTCGCCGTGATCCAAACTCAGAAAAGGATAATCGTTGGTTAGTGAAACATGAACAAGGGGAAGGGAGTTTCTGCTGGGCAAATCATGAATTCAAGGTGATTGCGGACAAGGAAAGTGGGGAATACAAATGTGAATGCAAACAACATGAACACACAGGTAAGCACTGTAATCACAACATGAATGCTCTCCAGTTACAACAGCATAAGCACTGGGGTTACTACACCAGCAGGACTGTCTTTTGCAAAAAAATAGCTGTTGCTTTTCTGCAATTGCAAATGTGATTGGAACACAGTTGCAACTTGTTACATAACAATATTGCAACATACTGACATGGTCATCTGTTTGTTGATCTCCAAAATATTTTGCAGCCCTCTTCTGCATGCATATCATAAGGGCATTCACCCACCTGCAGGTCAAAAGCATACCTGAAAAGTACATATTCAAGAGATACACTCGCGATGCAATACAACAAGTTCCACGATAGACATGACAACGTCCGAATTAGTGCTACTCAAAAGGAACAGGCCCGGATGTTGAAATCAATGCCAAAGTTGATGAAGGTGGCGAGGGCTGCAAGTAGGTCCGACCGAGCTTGTGAGGAGTTGGACAGACAACTAGATCGCATCTTACCGGGCATTGAAATGTTCAGGGAGCACGCGAGGATATAAAGAAACAACAATGGACCATCAACAACAAACCGCGAGAAAATGAAGACAATGCAAACCGTTGAGACGCCTGGCGGTGGACCATCGACCACCGGATCAGCGATAACGCGAAGCTGAAGGGTCCCCTGGCAGTGGAAACGAGTCATCAACGCTGATGCATAATGATGTCATGTTGGTTGAGCCACCGGTGACCCGGACGAAAGGAAGATCAACAAACGCCAACAAGAGGAAACATGAAGTTGAGACTCATCAAGGAGGTAACCCGCTCAGCACCTATACCAAAGAGTCCTATGGAACAAGAATGTGCAGCACATGTGGTGTATCGGGCACACACTACACAACAACTTGTCCGATGAACCCAAATCGAAGCAAGGCTTCGAGAGAACAAAGGCCGAACGAGAAAAGAAGCCAAGCCACAACAGAGTGAACCAAGAAAAAGAGGGAGGCCAAAGTCATTGAGGCTTGTACATGAAGAAGGCAATGAAGATGACATTGAAATCCCTATAACACAATCAAAGAAAGAGGGCGTGGAGGGAGAGTTGCACGAGGCAGAGGAGCAGCTGTGAAAAGAGGTCGTTGACAGAGAGGGGTGAAGAACATGTTTGCGAGTTGGAAATGCAACAACATGTTACCTGGTAGCTAGTTATAAGTTAATACAATATACTTGGCCAACTAGTTCATAATTATGTACCTGTACAAATTATAAGTTATTACATCACTACACCATTATAAATGTTTACATGTTTGCTACTTGCTGTATCTGGAAAACAGATATACTAATATGAATATTGCCAGTAAGTATACATGTGTAATGAGAATACTGGCAAACACTGGACACAAGTTTGCAACTTCACTGTACTATGAGTTGCAATCGTGACTAGAGCACAATTGCAACTTGATCAGCATAATTAGCGCTTGTTGTAAACACTTAGAACAAATTTTTAAACCTAGTTGCAACCAATTGCAATCTGCGAATGATCTCGATTGCAACTTCATCTCGATAATGATTACAAACAATTTTTTTTTTCTATTGAATAACATTACACAAGACGGGGAACCGTCCTCGAACAACAAACAACTAACAATTGACAATTGATTACACAATTGATTACAATATATTGATGACCACATTTGCAACAACCAACGGTACGCTAAGTTACCATTTGCAACAATATACTATCTCCGGTTACAACACTTCAAGTTACCAAACAAATGTAGCGGTTGTTTACAAACTATGAACTCAAAGCATGATTAAACACCTTCAAGATGGTACCATCCTTAACAAGATCTAACTAAAAATGGATATCATGGCCTCTTCTACTACTTTGCATAGACCTATAATCAGATAGCTTGTCCAAACTTCTCTGCATACACCTGAAATACCAAAATATAATGAGACCCAAAACCATGTCAGATTGTGTTCAAAAAACTATAAACAGTAACTAAGCAGCTAATACTACCTCCTTAATTTTGTTTTGCGGCATAAGTTGCAATATTTTACTGAACAAAACACCGGATCATTTAAGTACTTGATGCGAAGGTTTCCAACATCACTCTTACTGTACTTGTCTTTCATACCGACTCCAACATCAAAGTGTTCCAAATTCATCATAGCACATATTCCACTCTCATTTAGAAATCTGCTAGTATAAAAAAGATAGTTAAAAAAAAAGGCAAAAAGATCAATAAGAAATCAAAACAATCTCTAAACTGAAATAAACATACTCGTCACTCGGCAACAACATATTTGGATCGTGCACCACTTTGTATCCATGCCATCCATAGTCAATTTTAACAACTTCTTTCCAGATTTCCTCTATATTTGCCAGCTAAATTTGAGAAAACAAATACAAAACAAATATCAACATAAGTTGAACCAAGATAATAGAGCTAGCAGACTCAATGAAAAGATTCTCACAAATTCATCTTGAAGAGCCTTTTTGAAAGCTAAATCCACTCCCAAGCAAGCGCAGTAGGGATCCAAAACAATGCACCTTCTCTGTTCAGGAACAACAACCACAACATGCCAGCGACCACGGAACAAGATAGGGAAATACATTTGCCATAAGCAAAGTTTTTTGTCCATAATTTTTTAAAAAGTCAGCAAAAATAGTTACTAATAGCGGTTATAACATACTTACCTTCATGTTGTCTCTACTACCCAACCAACGAGCTTTATTGGCACCTTGAAAACTTTTCAAAGCATTTGAATGAAGCTGACTCTCATTGACATCATTCACACCATGATTACCAATCGATAATCCTAAACAACAAAACGACATGAATAACGATTTACTGAGGTCATTTCATTCAAGGAGTAATGATTTTTTCAAAACTAACCCCAACTTTGGAGAAGAAGTAATGCTTCCTCGATGTCCTAGGGTGCTTCCTTACAAACAAGAGTCTACACAAAGCATTGATAACAAAACAGCTAACAATTCCTTCAGGTTTCAAAGAGAGTAGCGCACTCATCTTCACAATCACAAGACTAGTTCACAACCTGAAGACTGCATAACAAATGAAAACATCAACATTAGACAAGACGGGGTCCCCGTCCTAGCACAAGAAAGGTTGATGAGCACAATTGCAACCCTCCGCGGCCGGTAAGTTACCATTTGCAACAATGGACTGCCTCCATTTGCAACACCGCAAGTGACACAATCACAACAATGTTGATGACCACTGTTGCAAACACACAAAAGGGCCATGTGTACCATTTGCAATAATGAAGCATTCACAATCTAGTTTACGCTAATTTGGAAGGGTCCTATCCTAGCACAAGAAACAACGGACAATAGACAATTCTTTTCTATGGAAAGACGAGAGACAAGATAGGGACCTGTCCCAGGACAACAAACAAAGGAATAACAGACAATTTTTTTTTCCATGGAAAAACAATAGACAAGAGAAGGGTCCTGTCCTAGCACAAGAAACAAATGACAATAGACAATTCTTTTCTATGGAAAAACAGAGACAAGTTAGGGACCTGTCCTGGGACAGCAAACAAAGGAATAACAGACAATTTTTTTTTCTATGGAAAAACAATAGACAAGAGAAGGGTCCTGTCCTAGCACAAGAAACAACATACAATAGACAATTCTTTTCTATGGAAAAACAGAGACAAGTTAGGGACCTGTCACGGGACAAAGAAACAAAGGAATAACAAACAATTTTTTTTTCAATAGCCTCTTCTCTTGAAGAGATGTTGCTGTGGAGCATTTATTCTTTATGAATTCATACTTACCCAACAAAACAACAGGTGACCTTGTGAAGGTTGAATATTCACTTCAAGAGCTGCTTTAAGATTTTCACCGCATTGCATCAAGTAGAAAAGATTTCAAGTCATGACACAAACAAAAAGATAATTTACTGATAAAGACGTTTTGTGGAAAAATAAGCAAATATGTATATATATATAAAACAAATAAAACAAAGATTTCCTTGATTAGTGCACCTGTTTCTCGATGACCAGACAGCAACATCAAAGTTCTCAAAGCAAAATTTAAGAAAGTCATCGCAGAAGGGCCTTTTGAACACTGTAACACACATGTGCTTGCATTAAGAAATTATGTACGTAGCAAGCTACAAAAACAAAAAATATTTCTTTTGAAGAAGAAACATAGATAGTAAAACACTTTACCGAAGTTTCCTCTTATGAATTTTATCTGCGCGGATGTTTGTCCCGAAAATTTGTGTTTATGTGCGCAAGTATCCCATTGATATCCGAACAAGAAGCTTCTTCTTCTTTTCACCGGCTTATCGATTGGGCACCTTGACCACCTTGATCATTGACATTGCTACTAGACACCGGAGGAGTCGATGGACGGCTCTGTTGACGTGGGGGAGAAACATGAGGCGGCGTCACTTGAACAGGATTGCCGATTCTTCTTGTCGAGACACTCCTAGATTACAAAAACCATAAGAACAATGTAAGTTAACACCGAGCACAATAATTGCAACTCGGATAACGTTCAAATTGCAACAACGGTGACATAGATAAGCGCAACTTCAGGTATGGCATACAAATTGCAACACAAAGGACCGAGCTAATTGCAACAAATATGTAGATCCAAATACAACTAAAAAGTATATAGGTCAAACCAACTCAAATAGTAGCACCTTGGTCTACATCCAATAGTAAATTCTCCGGACCAATTGCAATTTCAAATAAAGATCCAATTGCAACAATAATGCGAACATAATTGCAACATAAGAAAATAATGTTAATTGCGACAAAAGCTAGTCTTTGGCATTTGGAAAACATGGGAAACGGCTGCAAAAACAAAAATTGGCACATAAAAAAACCCGGTGGAGATTCATCCATTCTAGCATCTTCTTCATCTCCATTTCCTCCCAATAAATTTCCTTGGGGACCACCTTGCCGACCTGCTCGTCCACTTTCTTGATTGAAGTAAAGGAGGTGACCCACCTTTTCGACCATCATCTAATGACGAAGTTCAGATATGTGTCATGATATATTGAAGACCAATTGCAAATACAATTACGGACCCAATTGCAAAACAGATGCACACATAAATCGCAACATAAGAGAAAAAGTTTTGCGGGTAAAATTAACCTTGGTTACCAACTTCACCATCACCATTCCCTCCACCCAAATTTACTTGCGGCCGGTTTCTTCAACTTGGCGACCATCGGCAGACTGATGAACCGAGAAGGTAAAAATCATGATACTTTGTGTAGTCGAAAAACAAATTGCAACACAAATGGAGAAAAATTTCAAACAAAGAGTGGGCATTGCGGGGAAAATTAACCTTGGTTACCACCTTCCCCATCACCATTGCCTCCACCCAAATTTACTTGTCGGCCAGCTTTTTTCGGTTTGATTTATCGAAGGTTGCTCTCCTTGGCGACCTTCACCACCCGATGAACCGTAAGGTAAAAAAATCATCATACTGTGAAGACAGAAGACAAATTGCAACACAAAAAAACAGTAAGCAATTGCAACACGGATGTAGCCTCAATTGCAACATAAATTTAAAGGATATGCATCAACAAAATGTACCTTCACCACCACCTTTGCCATCACCATTCCCTCCATCAAAATCACCTTGATGACCATCTTTTCCAGCAGATGATGAACCTCCTTTTCCTATCATAATAAATATTTTAGAGTTAACAACCCAATTGCAACAAAAAAGTACATGCGCAATTACAACATTGGAGGATACTGATTGCATTATGAAAACATGGGAAACCAGAACAAGGAAAATACCGTGTTTTTTCTTATCCTTCTTCTTCTTCTGCCTCCCCTGCCTACTCTCATTCCTAGCTTCCCTCTCAGCTCTTGCTGATCAGCAAACAGTTTCTGCATTCCGCTGAAGACCTCTTGATGCGCTTTTGCATCAATTCATTGGCCGAGTCGTCAACCTAGAAGCCTCGCTCATATAACCCCGAGCCTTGGCGGTACTCTCATCAAAAGCCTTGAAAATCTCCAGTGCTTGTGAACTCCTTCTTCTTCCAAATGCATCATCAAGATTCTGGCCAAAAGCAGCTCTAAGGCTGGGATATTGATGAAAGACAGATGCTCGAGAACCATCGAACGACCACCAATCTCGGGGACGAAGTACCCGCACCAGCAGAGCTTTCCCCAGGACCAGAAGCGGGAAGAGGTACGGCAGGTACAGCTGGACCAACAGCAGCAGGTACATAACATGTGCCAGCGATACTTTTCAGCTGCATAAAAAGGTTGTAAACAAATTAGAACAGGCTACAAAAGAGGCGAGATAAAGTAATAGAAAAGCTTACCCTAAGGTGTCCATACAAAACAACACCACCTTGAACATCTCCCCTTTGATCCAACCTAGCAATGTTGCTAATTTCTTTGCTCCCAATCACGTAACATCGGGGCAAAACTGTTGCATCTATATCTAAACCATGTTGCAAACGATCCACATACAACATCTGAATATAAAGGAAGGGAAAAAAATGGAATCAAGAAAAAACATAACCAATTTGCAAAATATAACATCAACCAGTTGCAAACAAAACTAAATCACATAAACAACAGCAATGGATGACTTACATTCGAGAAAGATGCCACATCCGTTCAGAGGTGAATCATATCCCTTAGTAATGAACTCCTTCCTATACGATCGTGCTGATTTTGAAAGATGATCAACAACAGCTTTGCACCAGTTAATCTTATCAATATTCTCCAAATCTTCAGTGTATGCTGCATCCATAAGCCTACATTTGGAGTCAGTATTGCAGAAAAGCAGGGACTGGAATAAAACCATGAAGAATGCCCTCAGTGCCAAATTCCCAGTAAGCCTCTTCTCTTCATCTTCATCGACAGTCTAGCAAAGAACATGTAAAACATCGATTCCTCGATGCCGCATAATGCCTCGGGGACAGATTTGCTTACTAACCTCGTCAAGCTTAGAACGAGCATCAGCATCAGACAACATAGGAGGATCAACACCAGCTCTAGGCAACATGAACATGCACCAAACGCTATGCTCATTAACATCAATATACTGACCGCCACCAACCTCTAATCTCATTGTATCTGGATTGAGCTTAAGCATAAGCCGGCTCAGCAATTTCAAGTCCATACAGTCTGCCTTCATTTTCAAAATTCCTCCAAAACCCAAAGTTGTTATTTGACCTTTCAAGTCTTCAGGCAAAGCAAAAAAAGCTTACAATTTTTTTAGGAGAGCAACGGCATGCAGGAGGCCGCTTGCATTGACCAACAGCGGTCGATTACGACGCCTCTTCCTATCCACAGCCGGCTCTTCTTCCGCATCAGAACCATCACCTCTATCAGAAACATCCTCAACATCATCATCACTAGGGACAAAATCTAGATCAGGGGCACGTTCCTCAGCATCAGAATCAGCCAGCCTCAGTCTCTTCTTCCTCTCCTTCCCCGTAACCTTAGCTTTCTGCTGCCCACGAGCCTTTGCGCCAAAACGAGGCGAACGACGAGGGCCACCACTGCCCCCGCCACCTTCGGTAGTCATCGCAAACACTGCAGGAAACCAAACAAAAATAAGAAAAAGAGAAAGTATCAAAGTCATCAACCAAATTGCAACATAAAACAAAGAACAAGTTACAACTAATGTAATATCCTATTTACAACCCCAATTGCAACATAAAAAAAAACAGTTACAAACTAAAAAGGCAGTTCAAAATATGGTAATCAAAGAACCCCAATTGCAATAGAAAAAGGGACTGTTACAACTAATTTAATAGGCATCTAGTTAAAAAATGGCATAAACAGGACCAATTGCAACCGATATAATAACCTAATTAACACAATTCATATTTCAACAAAAATATCAACAAATGGTGATAATGTGCTTGGAAAAACAAGGCAAACAAGTCTACTTAATCATGAATTAAAAATGACAGAGGATTACAAACAAGACCAAATTGATTTTGCCTTGGAAGAACAAGGCAAACAAGGCAAACCAGTTGCAACTGATATATTAAGCTAATTCACAAAAATACAGATTGATATATGGAAATTGTAACCATAAGCTAATTCACATGTTACAAATAACAAGGCACAACAAAGTCATCTTAATCATGTATCCACACATCCATTCATATATGCCCAAAAAACAAGGTTCATTTCACAAGGGATACTAAGCATAAATCACAACCTAACATGACAGTTACAAATGCTTTGCTCTCGAAAAAGGAAGAAAAACATGGAAACTTTATTTAAAACATTAAGATGTCAACCAATTCAACTAGCACAACATAACATGACTATTGAATTTGAAAAACAAATTGCTGACCAATTGCAACTTCAACAACGTACTAATTGCAACTGATACAATAAGCTAATCGACACAATTCAGTTTTCAACAAAATATCAACAGGGGTGATAATGTGCTTCAAAAACAAGGCAAACAAGTCTACTTAATCATGAATTACAACCGATGGAGGATTACTATGTACATAATTGTTAAAATCGGGTGGCACCAAATACCGCAATTCAATCAACTGACATTGATTTAGAAATATGATTACCAAACTAGTTTCAAATTGTATACAAATGTATTATCGTGTACGAATTGTTAAAACAGGTGGATAGACAAAATTGCAACAAGGATTCATACACAATAACAACATAAGAAGCAGTTCATATGCATAATCAAATAATAAATACTAATACTACCTAAATGACGAGGGCATAATGCCAATTGCAACAAGGATATCCTACCAATTGCAACAAAGGATCGAATCAGGATAATAAGCTACCCGCACATATCGATACAAACAACAAAGAACCCCGATTGAATTGAACACAAAGACCAATCGAAACCAGATCCAGAAACAACAACCGAAACCCTAGACCACAAAACCGCAACTAATGCACCCACAAAACCCCAACCAATTACAACAAAGCGGGGCACAAACGAAATGCAGGAGCATTGACGCAATCGCGACGAAAAAATCAGATCCAACCATACCTCACTGACGGCAATGTTTCCCGCGACAACGCACTCGCCGCAATCGGAGACGAACAAATAGCGGCAAGCGCAAGGAGGGTGAATGGCACCTCCGCGAGAGGGCGAATGGCGAGGAAGCAAGGAGGGCTGAAGGAGGGGCGATGAGGAAGCACGACGGCGCCGGAACCGCCTCGGCCGACGGAGAGACGACCCGCGGCGGCGGAGAAGCGGGAGAAAACCGCTGCGAGAGGAACCGCTATGGAGGACCGACAAGCGCGAACGGGGAGTGGGGGAGCAAATGATTTGTCGGCTAGCGTCGGGCAACGGTTGCCGTATTTTTTTTGACAAAACGGTTGCCGGGTTGAAATCGAGAACCGCACCAGGTGTGCGAGGCGCCTCGTGCGCGCGCCGCGGGCTGACCAGGTGCACCCCCGCCGCGTCGATTGGCGCGTCGGGACAGTTAGGCTGGCCGGGTCGGTTCGATCGGCTGGCCCGGGTGCATTCCATACAACGAATGCACCCAGTGCACAATATACATACAATATATATATATATATATATATATATATATATATATATATATATATATATATATATATATATATATATATATGCTAACTACAATTACCCTAGATGATATTTATTACTCTGCTTGGTTTTTATGTAGTGAGTCCCGATGTTTAGATCACCGTGCTCCATTCATGTCAAACATTATCCGGTGATCGTTGCATGTGTACCCATACGCAAGCATTACACTCATAATTAACTAGGTATATAAAGGAAAATAAAGAGTCACACACATGATCGCCGCCATTATCAATACTCACCTGAAGTTGTAGGGGAAGAGTATACGTTTCTTGTCGCGTTGCTTCTCTAAGAACGTCTTGATATTGTCCTCCGTGTCCTCTCGCCATTTTGCATGGGGTGTAGGGTGTTTGAATATGATATGTGGATCAATGAAACCAATAGTAGTACACCCTCTCTTTTTTCAACTGTCCCATCTCATATCTGCATATACATATATATATAGTGAGGGATAATAAACACACACAAATGTACTTACGTAGTGACTTAATAATAATTACAAACAATAGCAGCTAAGGATAGTTTTGTCGAGGGAGTTCATGTGGAAGAGTTGGTGTAGTTCATCAAAATCAATGTACATAACGTCATTGCCACGGAACCAATGTTCATCTCTAACTCTAACATTTAAACCCCTCTCTTGACGGTCACACGCCACGAGGTACAATTGGTTTAGCTTGTACATTTGTGTACCCAGTTGATTCGTGTCATTAGGATTCCATAGACTCTTACCATGCTCATATTTCTGCCAAGTATCAACGACCTCAGCCATTTCAAACTCCACATCACCAATGTCGATACCTAGGGTACCATAGAACGTAGCAAGTTCTCCCAAATTGACTTCTTTACCACTATGTAGAACCGCCAGCAAGTCTTGTACCACTGCGTTCAAACCATATTGATTACCAACAACTAGTGGAGGGATTGATTCAATTCCTATTCTCTGAGTTGTGAAACACCTTTCCCTGCCGCCTCTTTTAAAGATCGCTGATATAGCTCAAACAGAGTGTGGTCATAGTCCGATTGTGGCGAGGGTTTCTTTTTTCCCTCTTCTTTTTCTCTCGTTCTTCTACCATCCGCCTTAGTTGAGTTGGAGCTAGGTGGAAGTGCTTCTGCTTCTCGGCTTCTTCGGCTCCTTTTTGCGAAGAATTCACCGCAACTTTTTAAACCGAAGCATCCAATTCCTCTTCATTCATTTCACCAGTGCAATTTTTGGACGACCCTTGTTTTCATGGAGGCTTTCTTGATAGCCTTTGATAGCGGGGGCAGTCTTTGGTTGCGAGGAGGCTCTCTTCTTGGTAGATGGCTTTGCCATGGGAGGAGGCGAAGGATCTGGCGTTGGAGACCGCCTTGGAGACGGTAGTGATGGAGACCGCCTTGGAGACAGTGGGGATGGAGACCGCCTTGGAGATGGTGGGGATGGAGGCCGCCTTTGGAGACGGTAGGGACGGAGACCGCCTTGGATGAGGAGGTAGTGGAAGACTAGGAATAATGATGTAGTGCTTGCGCCATAGAATGTATGTCTTCTCTGTTTCTCCTAGAGTCTTCTCCCCATCACCTCCTTCAAACTCAAGAGCTATATTTCCAAAATCTTTGCGAACTTTATCCACCACGACGGCAGCATTCTAGGGGGTATTATTTTGTTATGGATTCTTGGTGTCTTGATATGGTTGATAAGACCAACAACACCGTTAGCCACCATGACTGTGGCATTCCCCTTTGGAATGTGCAGCTCACATGGTGTACGAGGGTTAGTGACGTCATCCACGGGGAAGTGCAGCGCTGCGTCATCTTGATTTGGCAGCTCTGTGGAAGCACACAAGCTCCCGTGACTCAGCAAGCTCTTGCTCCAACCTGCAGAACCGCTCTCCCAACTCATTCTTCTTTCTCTGGTGGCTTCTATACGTACCTCTGTCCTCGGTGAAACCATGCTGCCACGAAATGTTGCCTTTGCCTCTCGTTTGGCTAGGGTGCTCGCCAGTCCCAATGGTATATGACAGTCCATCCTTCTCTCTCATGGGGCCTGAACGAACCACTAGCTCTAGCCTATAGAATAAGCCTCAAGCTTTCTATTGCTTTTTAAAGTTTTTGGCCATGAACTACCTTCCCGGTCACTGGGTCCAAGCTTCCCCCATGACCGAAGTACCAATGCTTCGTGTGAATAGGCCAATTGGCAGATTTTGGCATGATCCCCTTGGCAATAAGCTCTTGTTCCATTCTTTCCCACATGGCAATACAACTCGTGTATCCACCTGATCCCATGTGATGGTGGTATTCCTTCTTTTTGGAATTCCGTTGGTTCTTTCTCATCAGTTCCACCACCTCTTCGGATGTCTTGTATTGTACAAATTCTTCCCAAAGGGGCGTTGCCTTGAGATCGGGCCTTTAACGTTGAAATTTGGCATCTCGCCGTGCTTGATGTATGTGTTGTACAGTCTTTCCTTCCAAGATACGAATTGTTCGGCCATATTTTTCATAGCCCAATGCCTAACGCATGCCTTCAACAAATCGGGGTCTTCATAATTAGTTGTATCAAGCATGAAATGTGCCAGAACATCATCCCAAATTAATGTCTTGTCAATATGAGAGACATAACTATTATGAGGAGGAGCTTGTCCTTCATCATTGATCTTTTTGTCCTCCATTCAAAGATATTGATCGGGATCCTATCCCTTACAAGGTACCCACAGTGTTGCATGAATTTCCTTGCACGTTGTCCTAGTGGTTGGCCCGTCACCGTATTGAAATCGAGAATATGTAGCGGCCCTCTTATATGGGTCCTCGAGCATACTTACTCTTGCCCGTTGTTAATGTATTTGATCCAGAGGGCTACATATGCATAGACACACACAAAGATTGAATAAATATATATTTATATGAATACACAATTACTACACATAATAAATGATACATAATCAATAAATTATACCTCGCCAACAACAATATTTCTTCCCGGCGATCAAGATCTAGGTATTGACTCCCGTCATCTACATCATCGTGCTTATATTGTTGAGTGCCTTCGTCGATCATATTCATTATTGCATCTTCCATCATGTCATTGTCTCTCCCGCCGCGCCATCAAAGCTAATTATATATATGTAACAAATAAAATCCATCATTTCTCCTTGGGATGATTTGCAAGACAAGCATTTTATCATTTGTCCATGGGATGATTTGCAAGACAAGCTAATGTTATATATAGTCACTTTGAACATTCCAAATTTAAAATGAAGTTTGCATATATATTTACATGACAAAATATATGTTTCATTCCATCAAATTTCCTAAATTGATATATAATTAAATTGCACCAAATTTCTCCATCACTTTGATGAACACACACCGTCGTGGCTATGGGCGCCGGCGGCGGCCGGCGACGGGGGAAGAGGGCAGGTGCGTGGGAGCGCTTCGGTCCGGGCGGCGACGGCGGGCGTCGACGGTCCGAGGCGAGACGGCGCGGCGTCGGGCCGTAGCTGTGTCCCGACCGTCACAGGTTTGGGCGTGTTGGTGTTTCTTAGCGAAAGCAAAGAAAGTCCGCAAGTGCACGGAAATACCGTTGTAGCACTTCACCCTGTGGTAAGCGGGGTATCGTATATTTCGCAAGGACGGTTCTTGCGAGAGGGCTTTCTCGCCCGTGTCTACCCAAGGCAAGGTTATGTTCTAAGAGTAGTGAGGTATGGGCTTAGATTTCCAGGCAGGGATTTCTTGAGTTGTTATCTCCTTACTTCGGGCACCGGCCCACGCCCAAACTGGACAGTGTCCGGCAATTAGCTCTACGTCACACCCGAACGAGGGGGATTACAAGGGACAGACAAGGCTGTCATGACACTGCCGCCTACCCCCATGACCGTGGGATGCTCCGCAAAAGGTAGGTGAACGCTAGTCCAAACACCACGTTTGCACTATTGGTCACAGTTCTTGATGTTGGCCAAGGTTCCCGGTCAAAGAGTTCCTTCACCAAGAACTAACGCTCTTACGAGACAATCTACCGATCCCGCAAGTTTATAACAACTAAGATAATATGCTTGAAAAGACAATAAGCCGAAAGATAATCACAAGCTTCCTCACCAAAGCGTAAGTAGCTTGTAGAGGTACAAGCATTATGGGTGCCGACAAGTCCGGCACTCAGGCGTCCTAGGAACCGCAGAACACCGAAGGCACTCCGACAACTCCGGTAGAAGGAGCAAAGTTTCCTTCTAGCTTTTCCCTCTCTCACACTCTAGAATTAGAAGAAGAAGAAGAGGACTACTCTACTCTCTTGCTCAAGTGTGTTGATTTCTCCTTGTGGGTCTTGTTGGGGGAGAGGTAGAGAGCCTCCTTTTATAGCTTGAGTGTAGGGGGGTCTTTGAAAAATGTCCTCCTCCCTCATTATGGCCAAACCGACCAAAGATAGGCGGTTTGGAGGTGCATCAACCTGGCCAACGGTGCCACCAACGTTCCTCGGAGTAAAGGAACCGCCACGCACCGCTCGGGCCCACCTATCGATGATGGTGAGGTGCGGCCGCACCCTGGTTGGCCCCAAACCGGCCCAACTTTGGTGTGCCGCCTTGTTTCGTCGTGTTGGGCCGTGTCTTGGTGTTGGAAACCTAAGCTTTTGGCTCAACCGAGGTAAGTAGGTTTGGTCTTGCCATTTGTCATTTTTGGGCCTTTTTCTATTTATTGATTTATTGTTCTTTTTCTCTTTATTTTGGCCCAAAGTGCACATGTCTTATGTTTTACCCGCAAGAACCAAATATACACCAAAACTATGGAGTTTGTTAGTTTATGAACCCTATTTTTAGGTTGTTTTGGTGTATGTTGACGGTGTTTGATCTGTAGTTGGTTACCGTCAACAAACTCCCCCACACTTAGCCCTTTACTCGTCCTCGAGTGAAGGCACAGGGACTAAAGTGGTTCAATCTCCAAGATGTAGACCTCGCATACAAGTTATTCCGGGCCTCACCTACTTTGTGAGCATTCAAAAGTGGCTACCATGTTATCTTTGAATAATTGAGTAATGGAATAGCATGAATTCCCATCTTCTTGCTACTACTCATGTGCGAGACTTGGTTGGTTTTTGAATTTTTGAAAATAAAGTAGCAATGCTCCATGGTTGATTCTCACATAGTCACTCATTTCTTTCTTCTTGCCAAAGCACTCTTCTCTCTCACTCATCCTATCTTTTTGCAGGGTTTTGTGGATCTTTTGAGTGGAGTGATGCATACGTACCTCTGTATGTATTGTCGGGTCAAGCTCCGGATCATTGGAGGGAAGCGTCATACTCCTAGATCGAAATGTGCAAGTGTATGGAAATATTTGTGGTATTTTTGTGGTTACTCCTTGTATCATGATCTCTCTTTTCTTTTTGTATGTATTTTTTTGGAGAAATACCGGCTACTTTATTTCTTTCTCCCTCTTTTTTTTTTTTTGGACGAGTACTTGACTTCCTCGTTTTTATTCGGGACATTTGTCCATTTTTTTTCTTTTCTCGTACTCTTTTTGTAGCCTTTGTACTCTTTTCGCATGATATATTTTTGATGACAAGAGATGATCATGGTAACAAAATGGATGGGGTGTTTATTTAGTGGATGGATGTGGATGTATGTGGAGCACAATTCTCAGTGTGAGAATTGGCCAAAATATGTGGGTGCATGTGTTTTTCGATCTTGGGAGCATGAAACTCTCTCAACATAGATCACAGAGCGACAAAACTCAATACGAGAGGAAGTAGCTATAGTGGATATTCATGTCATAGTTCAAGCTTTGGTAGGAATTTGTCTAAATCAAACCGAGCATGCTTTATTTGAAATTTTTTGAAATAAAACCTAGTCTCATTGCATAAGAGAGCAAGTGTCGTCTTTCTACCATATCTCAAAGCTCAATTATTTAGATGAACATGGGGTCCCTAACAGGTAGTTGCTCAACAAAGTCTGGTTTTTGGCGAGGAATAAAGTGTATGCATGCCTTGAATCAATTGGTAGATTTAGAGATGGAGTTTTGCCAACTTGGTTCAGGTTTAGCATCATGTTTAATTATAGGAGGAGGAGAAAATATGTCACAAGTCAAAACTTTGAATTTATTCATTGCGTACCTTGACTTGTGAGAGACGAGTGCCTCCCCCACACTTGGTTTTGTACCTATCTTTTTATTTCTTTTTTGCACAAGGACAAAAACAAGTGGAGGCATATACAATATTCCAAAGACAAGCTTTATTGAATTCATAAATAATTCAAATACAAAATGAGGCGCACACATGAAGGAAATACAAAATGATTGGAAGGGAAATACTGAAATTTAAACTAGTGCGCGCCTAATTATTTTAGGGGAGGTAGAAGCACTCATGCGGGCCTCTTGAGGGCATGCTCCGCATTGGCGGCTTTAGCGACCCTTACTAGCTTGGTCTTAAAGCCGAGGCAGAAGGAGTCTAACTCTTTTCTCGATCTCTACATTCTCATCTTCTGCCGCTTCGCCTCATTGGTGAGTCTTTTCACTAGCGTACGCAAAGAATTTACCCAAGCGTTCAGCGTTGCTAGCGAAGGGTCCTTAGGTACCGAGCTGCTGCCGGCTGTGTGCAGCGAAGTGGTACCCTCGAACGGCTCTCAACGGCGTTGGGAGCCTTCCTAGGTGCAGCCCGTGGTACCCTCATAGGACCCTCACTACTCGGCGACTCTCAAACACGTTCGGGGCCTTTCTAGGGGCTGCCCGAGGGATGCGAAGTGGAGCACTATGAGATGTCGCTAAAGCTGGAGCCTTGGTTGGCTTCCTCATCAAACCCTTCCCATGTCCTCCCGTGGGAAGGTCTACACCAACAACGGTGTATGGGAACCTGGCGTTGGAGGCGCGAAAGGAGGATGTCTCCGTCGATGAAGAATGCGCGCCTTCGGGTGCCTTCCTCTTGATGCCAAGGGTGCCCACCTGTGGCAGAACCGCCCGACTTAATGCGCTCTCAAGAGTACTTGTCTTCCATTAGACACTAAGTACCCAAGTGAGCACAATAAATCACACAGTTCCGTCGAGCACACCTAAAGGGAGAACTCAAGATCCACATTTTTCCATCGGGATCATAAATGAGAGAGTAAAGCTTACAACATTCTTAACCATTTCATACATCACCTTAATACAACATCGAGCTTTCAGTAGAAATAAAATTTATTTTAATGACAAGATGAAGTATTAACATGGTAGCAATTGTATATATGAGATGGTAACATAATGTAAGACTTTTCTTTGGAAAACATTTTTGGTTTGAATTTTAAATAACTCTAGTCCGCAATGCGAAGGAAATTCTCGCTGAGCCCACTAGGCTAGATTTCCACACACAAAAGTCAGCTCATCAAGACTCACACCTGCAACAGGGTAGAACAAACCCCGAGTACTCAATTGTACTCCGCAAGACTTACCCGTCGAGGAGGAAATAAAAAAGACTCCAAGGATATGCAAGGCTATTTGGCTTGTGGTTTATTGTAGCTGCAAGAAGCATTACTAAATGTGCATCCTTATATTTATTTTATAAGCAAATATGATTAGTTCAATTACCTAACCATTCTAGGTAAGCACCTTTGCTACTTTCAAGCAAGAGTTGAGCCATCGTAACAACAATTTTAATTCCATCTTCCATATTCCATATCTTACTACGATGCCGGATACCGCCAAGTCGTACCGACACGCCGGCGATTCGCGAATCAATATCCCCACTTGGTACCCCGAATCACACGCCTGCGCTTGCGCTACAAAAATACGCTGCGTAAGCAAAGACCAACTCATCCCACTCCTGTCATGACCTCCGGTCCCCGTCCCAAACTTGGACTCCAAGCTCCCACACGAGGCCCGCGGCCTCACCGTAGTGCAAGGACCTCCACCATCTCCGCCTCCCATCAGTCGGCCCGGAAAGAGCCAAAACCCACGACAAGAGTGTAACGAGCCTTCCCGCTCCCATAAGCAAGTATGTGCTTAGGATAATAAGTCTGTGACCTGACTACCATCCACAGCAACGGATGGTCCTCAATCGACACAGGCGGGACAAGCACAATCAGAGCCTCGCTCAGATTGCCCAACCAAGTCCAGTCCAAATCCAAATATAGTCCCGCCCGGTCTCCAAATTATTATCCATATATAATCCTTGTGATAGCATCATATATAATAACATTTCCTATCTCTCGCGAGTGACAGGAAATCACTCGTCTTCTACCGAAGACCTATAGCATAGCATTCTATACGAACCTGTCATACTAGTAGGACTCAAGGATAAAGATATATATGCAAGTGGATTCTATTCAATTCCTCAAAACGTAAATGGACAAACATATTTATAAAGTGCAGAATAATAGGGGTTATGCACCGGGGCTTGCCTGGGTAAGATATAACCAAAGTTAGCATTCCATCGCAGTGACACGATCGACAAGGCACCATCTTTCAGCAATTCCAGATGACTTCACGATCCATCGTTGTTCCTATTAGGATATACGCGGATGCAACGTAGAGACATAAATACACAGTAACCGTACGTAACTCTGAAGATACGAACACGTCTCTCAGGCTAACGAGCTAGCTCTACCGGTTAACGTACTAAGCTTCGCATCAACATGACAAGCAAGACGTCATTTCCTCATCAAGCGTTTTAGTTTTACAAAACTCAACATGTTTCTTTAGTTCATTTTATAAATATATTCAAGCTAGGGAACATTAGTTACCTTAATAAATTAATTATTCATGAGCTACAAAAATTACAGGAAGTAATTTATACTTATATTAACCTAGTGTAAAAGTTTCGGGTTAAAACCATTTCCCGAACGGCCACTAAAGATAGCACAA
The DNA here is from genome assembly GCA_015847255.1 of Hyparrhenia diplandra. Taxonomy (NCBI): domain Eukaryota; kingdom Viridiplantae; phylum Streptophyta; class Magnoliopsida; order Poales; family Poaceae; genus Hyparrhenia; species Hyparrhenia diplandra. Next base: position 16,099 of record JADLZK010010753.1, on the reverse strand, counting down.
CAATTATATAAACACTTTCAATTATTTACTATTGCAGACATAAAAGAATAAGTTCGAGGTGATATATTTTACACTATTACAAAATACACATTGCCAAGAGTCTAACAAAACTAGAATCATGATTTTAGGACTTCATTTTAAATTTATACAAATTTTATAGACAAGAGTCGTTTTGGTCCAGTATTGGAAAGCTAAAAAGAAGCTAATAGGCATAATTGCGTTGGGAACCCCGAGCTCCTTTTAAAATCTAATTAGCCCTTATACTATTCTTTTTTTTTTTTTTTTGCGAAGAAGCCCTTATAGTATTCAGATGCCTCTTCACATATTTTCACCTGACCTCCTAGCTTTCTCTCCTTTTTCACCCATACTCCCTGCCTCAGATCCTACGTACAAACCGCAGCTCACGAACGCGACGTAAGCGTCGGCGCGACTGTTCCGGCGAACCAGAGCAGCTACTAGTCTAACGAACTGGTGTTAGAGTATCAGCAGCTCACATCGATTATAGCAGAGGTGATGGTTGAATCGGAGGGAGTCCGAGGCGAGCTGGCCACGTGCGCGCGGCAAGGTCGGTGGCGCTCCGCGGCGGACATGGTCGCGTCACCCCATCTCCGGCGAGCGTCCAGGCCAACTGACATGAGCACCAGATATAGGAGATCAAGACGAGCTTATGGGCACAAGCAATTGAACCCATTCGGTCTTACCCCTAAATTACCAGTGCGGCGGCGCATCTGGCCGGCGGCCGGAAGAACGCCAAACTGACGGACCGAGGTGCACGGTTGAGGCCTGATTAGGTCGAGGCGCACAGCTGACTCCCTGAGTTACCCACTGATGCAAGCAATTGGAGTGGGAAGCGCTGCGCGTCCGCTTTTTAAGGAGAGGAGCGGTGACGGCCGAGACACAGCGTGACGAGAACAGCGAAGTCACGGTCCAAAGTTGCGGCAGCAGGCATCGCGGTAGGCACGGCAGCAAGGAGCGTGAGCATTGACGAAGTTAGGCAGAGGTAGCAGGACGACGGCGCACATAGCACCCTGCCTAGGTCATGTACGCGAGACGGGGAGGTCAAGTCTGCCTGGCACTCCCTCTATGCACGGCAAGGAAAAAATGGACGTCCTGCACACTCCTTCAAGACCGGCTGCCCATGTGCCTCCAAGTTCTGCGTCTCCAATCTGGCAAACAAGGTACTGAACGACCGGATAGCCAGCTCTCGTCCATGTGCATATTCAAAAGGATCTCTTGTTGAGTAGTTCTCACACACACATATGCATGGTAATTGCGCTCTCTCTCTCTTTAGCTCAGTCAAAAATGGCTGCACGGTGCCACCAAAATTGACTGGCAGAGGAGAAAGGCAGGCAGCAGCACAGGGCAGGCAGGCAAGACGACGACGGTGAGCAGCGAGCAGCTGAGCAAGCGGCCAGCAGCGCGCGTGCAGGTCAGCAGCAGCGCGGCCCAGCGTGCACGCAGGCGTTCGGGAGTTGGAAGCAGTGCAGGCCAAGGGTGCATGCATGCGTGGGTGTGCTGTGGCGTTTTGGTTTTTCATTTCTTTTCTTTTTATAAGCACATGATAAACAATTATTTATAAACAATTATATATAAATAAACTAGGTTAATGCAAAGCACTCAAGCAACACTATATCACGCATTTACGCACAATCTTTTAATTAATAAGGTAACATGTTCATTCACGGTTTTGTTGTGATTATTTCTTATTAAGCCTTAAGCCGGTGTTAAGCAAGCTCGTAACACCAGGGTGTTACACCACCGTGGGGCGAGGGGGCGCCCAAGGATGCTCTTGGGTGCCACGGACCTGCCCGTGGACACCATGCTGTTCCCTCCACTTGATGAATAGCTTGGAGGAGGGAGCATGGCAAGAGGAGCGACGGATGATGGTTCGGCCTCGTCACTTGAAAAAGAGAGGTCACCATCGCTAAAGGGAGCAAAGCGGCGAGAGAGGAGTTGTAGAGGGAGAGAGAATAGCTCGCCATTGCTGCTGGTTGGTTGTGAATAGAGGAGGATTGGGGAAAGAAGAGAGCAAGAAGAAGATTGTGTGAGGAGAAGAGAGGTGAGGGGTGGTATTTATAGGACAAAATGCACCCTCTGCCTCGACACGAATCAAATCGCCAAAGCAAACACCATGAATGTCATTCATGTGCAGAATGAAGGCAGAGGGCGAAAATTCAGTGCCAGGGGAGCCAACCAGGGTGCGGCCGCACCTAGGGTGCGGCACACCATCATCTGGTGTCCCCCGGTCGAATTTTCGCCAGGTTCCTAATTCGATTTGAAAAGTTGTGCCCAGCTGTTTGCTGCATGAGTTCGAGCTCGACCCCCCGATCCTAACTTTTGGATTCTTTTTGATTTATTTGGAAAATAGAAAATGAATTGTGCTAAAAGATAAATTAATTAAACAAGCACAAATCATCATAGACTAGTGAGGGTAAAAAGGTAAAATAGTATGAATATGTCCTCACAAGTTTTTTTTTATATGCTGATTATCATAAACTATTTTCAAAGCATAAATCTATTCTATCAAGCTCTTGGTTAAGATCGTGCACCGCTCAAAGTAAAGCTTGAGACATTGATTTGTTTACCTTTTGTATCATACCGTCATCTTGGATTGTGATCACGCCATGTGGCGAAGTGTTGATGACGGTGTACGGTCCTTTCCACTTGCTCCTCAGCTTTCCTTCGCCGAATAATTTCACCCGGGAGTTGAATAGGAGTACTTTATCACCCGTGGTGAACTCCTTTATCTTGATGCGCTGATCATGCCATCTCTTTGTGCGCTCTTTGTAGAGCTTTGCACTGTGGTACGCCTTTTCTCGCCATTCTTCAAGTTCAGAGATTTGTCTCTAACGGTTCTTTCCGGCGAGTTTGACGTCCATGTTCCACTTCTTGATGGCCCAGTGAGCTCGATCTTCCAATTCAACTGGTAAATGGCAAGTTTTGCCATATACCAGCTATAGGGTGACATGCCGATGGGGGCTTTGTATGCTGTCCGGTATGCCCAGAGAGCATTAGGCAGCTTGTTCTTCCAGCCTTTCCCCATCTCGTTGACCGTCTTCTGGAGTATGTTTTTGATTTGTTTATTTGAAGTTTCGGCTTGCCCGCTGGTTTGTGCATGATAAGGGGTAGGAATGTTGTGCTTGGCGCCAAATTCCTTCAGGAATGCTCTGAATGCTTCGTCCACGAAGTGGGATCCTCCGTCACTTATCACCATGCGTGGTGTTCCGAAACGGGGGAAGATGACTTCGTGAAACATTTTGCGTGCATGTTTGGCATCAGCAGCTCTGCATGGTAATGCTTCTACCCATTTTGACACATAGTCCACTGCCACCAGGATGTACTCGCAGTCATGGGACTTAGGGAATGGCCCCATGTAGTCAATGCCCCACACATCAAATATTTCTATTTGAAGGTTGTAGTGTAGGGGCATTGCATCACGAGCAGTGATGTTTCCAGTTCTTTGGCAGCTTGGGCGTCTTCTGATGAACTCTTTTGTGTCTTCGTACATGGTTGGCCAATAGAATCCGCACTGCCAAATTTTGGCTTGGGTACGGAATACTCCAGTGTGGCCAGTGTAGGGTGATGCATGACATTTTTCAATGATTTGCATCCCCTCTTCTCTTGGTACGCATCTTCTTAGCAAGCCGTCACTACATACTCTGTACAGATATGGTTCATCCCAAAGGTGTCGTCTGCTCTCCACTTGCAGCTTACGCTTATCCTCTCCAGGTGGTATATAACCTGCAACCATATAGTTGACAATGTTTGCATACCATGGATTGGTGTCCGATACCTTTAGTAGCATGTCGTCGCGCATGTAGTCATTGATAGGTGGTTCCTGCATGTTAGTCACCTGCATACGCAACAAATGATCTCAACGGTATTCTCTACTCCCTTTTTATCTTTTATTTCGAGATCAAATTCTTGGAGCAGAAGAATCCAGCGGATCAAGCGAGGTTTCGCGTCTTTCTTAGTGAGAAGATACTTAAGGGCAGCATGATCGGTGTAAACGATTATCTTTGCACCCACTAAGTAAGAGCGAAATTTCTCGATAGCAAAGACTACTGCTAGGAGCTCCTTTTCTGTGGTGGTATAGTTAAGCTGAGCTCCTGTTAAAGTCTTGCTAGCATATGCGATTGCATGCTGCTTTTTGTCTTTGGTTTGGCCTAAGACCGCACACCAACGGCATAGTCGCTAGCATCGCACATGATTTCAAACGACAACGACCAATCCGGGGTTGGATGATCGGAGCCGAGATGAGTGCTTTCTTAAGGGTTTTGAAAGCGTGCATGCACTCATCATCGTGAAGTCGAAAGGTGCATCCTTAGCTAGCAGGTTCGTGAGGGGTCTAGAGATTTGTGAGAAATCTTTTATGAATGTCCTGTAGAACCCTGCATGACCTAGGAAGCTGCGGATCCCTTTGACATTCACTGGGGGTGGTAGCTTTTCGATAACGTCTATCTTAGCTCTGTCTACCTCAATCCCCCTCTCGGACACTAGGTGTCCAAGAACGATGCCTTCTCGGACCATAAAGTGACACTTTTCCCAATTAAGCACCAGGTCCTTTTCTTGGCATCGCTGCAAGACTTTGTCTAAGTTCTTCAGACAACTATCGAAAGTCTTACCATAGACGGAAAAGTCGTCCATGAAGACTTCCATGATCTCTTCAATCATGTCTGAGAAAATAGACATCATATACCGCTAAAAAGAAGCAGGTGCATTACACAGCCCAGATGACATTCTACGGTAGGCATAAGTTCCGTATGGGCATGTGAAGGTGGTCTTGCTTTGGTCATCAGGGTGGATCGGGATCTGGTGGTACCCAGAATACCCGTCAAGGAAGCAGAAGAAAGAATGTTTCGCTAACCACTCCAATATTTCATCAATGAATGGAAGCGGGAAGTGATCTTTCTTAGTTGCCTTGTTAAGTTTTCTATAGTCAATGCACATTCTCCACCCCGTGACTGTCTTTGTGGAATTAGCTCATTCTTTGAGTTCTCAACGACCGTCATTCGTCCCTTTTTAGGGACCACTTGGACCGGCTAACCCAATCGGGTGTGGTGGTACGGGATAAATTATCCCGGCGTGAAGAAGTTTGAGAACTTCCTTCTTCATGACTTCACGCGATCGCGTTATTGAGCCTTCTCCGGGGTTCGCGTGATGGGGTAATGGGAGGGGTCAATAGGTATGCGATGTGTGCAAAGTGCTTGGGCTTACCCCTTTTAGGTCTTCTAAGGAATACCCAAAGACCGATCTATGTTTCTCTAAAACGGCTATGAGTTGGGATGTTTCCTGGTCACTTAGTTTATCACTAATGATGACCAGAGTTTGTGTATCACCGTTTAGGAAGACATAGCGTAGGCCCGGGGCGGGGGTTTAAGCTCAACTGAGGCCGAAATCGCCTCTTCCTCTTGGGGAAGTTCTATGGTTTCCCCGAGTCGTCCTCTTCTTCTATGAAGAATTGGGCGTCTTTTTCTAGGTCCGTCTCGGGGTTATCATAGTGCATAACTCCCATGACCTCCTCGGGCATGTCATACTCATGGAGGGAGTCTGTCACTGAGTTCTTGGCTCAAGTGACTGGAATGGAAAATGTTCTTCCTCCCAGTTTGACATCTAAATCCCCAAATTTTGGTAGATCAAGAATCTTTTCCAAGTGATGCCCGATTAGGATGTCAAAATCTTGGATATCAAAAATATGAAAATCCGGAGAAAGTTTGACATTCCTATGTAGAAGAATTTGGTCATGTATAACTTCACGGCACTTTAGGGTGGTTCGGGGTGCTATACGTAAAGTCCGTCTTTGTGTGGGTTCTAGGGGCTTCCTTGTCACATTTCTGTGCAAAGGTTTTGGACATGATGTTTACACCCACAGCAGGATTATACATGACCTCCACTATGTCCCCTTGAAATCTGCAATGGAGAGGTGTAGAGGGATGGTTCAATCGAATTTCTTCGAAAGAGGGCCCTTCCTCTTGTAACCATTCCGTGCTCATTATAGCGGTCAGCTCCTTAATAGACTCCTGGAGAAAGAGTTCATCTGGGGGTGTTTTAGGGCCAGCTGGGACTGGTGGTTTCTTCCATTGTTCGTACTTCGAGGTGTCACCGAATTGTTCAGTAATGTCAACCTCGAAGAACGTGAGATCCGAACATGCGGTCTCCTTTTGTACGGGTTCAGTTCAGGCGAGGGTCTCTCTAAAGATGTAACGGGTTCGGCAGTAGCTGAAGAGACTTCCTCTTTGATCTGCTTGGGTTCTACTCGGATGGGTTCTAGCGGAGGAGTATTCTCAAGAATACGGTTTAGGAGAGCTTCTCCTTCCGCTGGGGTTTTATGTGCAAATAACCCTCCGGCAAATATGTCAAGCAGTAGGGCAGCTGCTCTATCCAATCCTAACCAAAAGTGCTGTGTAAAAAGCACATGGCTTTGGGATGGACGGATCCGGGCGGATCTGGTAAGAGTGGTAAAACGGTCCCACCGCACCTATGGTTTCACCCTCTATTTGTTGGAAGTTGAGTATCTCTTGTCACGGGGCCACGATTACGGATAAAGGATAGAACGCGTGGCAAAACCTATTCCGTAGTTCTTCCCATTCTCCATTTACCAACCTTACATTGTGGGCATACCATTGAGTCACTCTCTCAGTGAGAGAGAACGGAAACAATTTCCACCGCAATGTGTCGTGTGTCATGCCCGCAATTGTCGGGGCATGCAGAGCTGCTCAAACTCCCTTAGGTGATGGTAAGGGTTTTCATATTCTAAGCCCGAAAAAGGCTCGGGCTGAACCATGGCTATGAAGCCGTATGAGCTCATAATCTGAAGCTATGATTGGCTTCGTAGATTGACGTGGTTCTACGAGCTCGCCCTTAGGAGCGGATAGGATTTGTAAGGTGGTTGCTCCATGGATAGAGAAACTGTTTTTGTATTTTTCTAGGAGACAATCTAAACACATGGGTCGACTAGGTCCGAAATACAACTACGACAACCGTCCCCACAACGGCGCCGAGAAATGCTTGTTGGTGTTTCTTAGCGAAAGCGAAAAAGTCCCCAAGCGCACGGGAAATACCGTTGTAGCACTTCACCCGGTGGTAAAGGTGGTATCGTATATTTCGCAAGGACGGTTCTTGTGCTAGGGCTTTCGGCCTGTGTCTACCCAAGGCAAGGTTATGTTCTAAGAGTAGTGAGGTATCTCTATGGCCTTAGATTTCCAGGCAGGGATTTCTTGAGTTGTTATCTCCTTACTTCGGGCACCGGCCCACGCCCAAACCGGGTAGTGTCTGGCAATTAGCTCTACGTCACACCCGAACAAGGGGGGATTACAAGGGACGAACAAGGCTATCACGACCCTGCCGCCTACCCCCACGACCGTGGGATGCTCCGCAAAAGGTAGGCGAACACTAGTCCAAACACCACGTTTGCACTATTGGTCACAGTTCTTGATGTTGGCCAAGGTTCCCCGGTCAAAGAGTTCCTTCACCAAGAACTAACGCTCTTACGAGACAATCTACCGATCCTGCAAGTTTATAGCAACTAAGATAACATGCTTGAAAAGACAATAAGCCGAAAGATAATCACAAGCTTCCTCACCAAAGCGTAAGTAGCTTGTAGAGGTACAAGCGTCGCGGGTGCCGACAAGTCTGGCACTCCGACGTCCTAGGAACCGCGGAACACCGAAGGCACTCCGACAACTCCGAGTAGAAGGAGCAAAGTTTCCTTCTAGCTTTTTCCTCTCTCACACTCTAGAATTAGAAGAAGAAGAAGAGGACTACTCTACTCTCTTGCTCAAGTGTGTTGATTTCTCCTTGTGGTTCTTGTTGAGGGAGAGGTAGAGAGCCTCCTTTTATAGCTTGAGTGTAGGGGGGGTCTTTGGAAAATGTCCTCCTCCCTCATTATGGCCAAAACCGACCAAAGATAGGCGGTTTTGAGGTGCACTCGACCTGGCCAACGGTGCCACCGACGTTCCTCGGGGTAAAGGAACCGCCACGCACCGCTCGGGCCCACCTATCGGGATGATGGTGCGGCCGCACCTAAGGTGCGGTCGCACCTGGTGGCCCCAAACCAGCCCAACTTTGGTGTGCCGCCTTGTTTCATCGTGTTGGGCCGTGTCTTGGTGTTGGAAACCTAAGCTTTTGGCTCAACCGAGGTAAGTAGGTTTGGTCTTGCCATTTGTCATTTTGGGCCTTTTTCTATTTATTGATTTATTGTTCTTTTTCTCTTTATTTTGGCCCAAAGTGCACATGTCTTATGTTTTACCCGCAAGAACCAAATATACACCAAAACTATGGAGTTTGTTAGTTTATGAACCCTATTTTTAGGTTGTTTTGGTGTATGTTGACGGTGTTTGATCTGTAGTTGGTTATCGTCAACAGGGCGCTGGGCGGCGGCGGCCGGGCGCGGAAAAGACGGGGCAGTGCGTGGGAGCTAGCGCTGCGACGCTGGCGCATGGCGTCGGCGGTCTTGGCGGGGGGGACAAATACGTTGGGCCGGAGTGGCGTCGGACGGCACACACGCCGAGAAAGGGCGCCGTCCGGGCGCTCGTTAGGGTTTAGGGGTGTCGGCGCGGGCGGCGGATGTCATGGGCGGCGTCGGACGATGGTGTGGCGGCGGGGGTGGCGGCGGTGCGAGCACGCCACGCCGAACGGGGCGACGGACGACGGCGCGCGAGGAGGTGGAGCGGCGGCAGTGTCGAGCACGCTACGTGGCGGGCGTGACGCGTCCAGGGGCGAGTAGATCTCCGTGAGCACGGTGGTAGACGGAAAGCTGCCGTTGGAGCGTGCCGTGGTGGGCGGCGAGAAGACGGGCGTGGGGCTCGGCGCGACAATCCACAGAGAAGACTGCGGGGCGGCGGAGATCGACGGTGACTAATGAGGAGGAGGCAGAAGTGGCGCAATATATAGGAGGGGGCCTTTAGTCCCGAGTGTTGGTACCGCCGGGACTAAACTACCTCTAGTCCCGGTTGGTGGAAGCGCCCGGGACTAAAGGTTCGAGGTTTAGTCCTAGGCCGTATCCCCACCCGGGGCTAAACCTATATTTTTGGCGCGAACCCTGAAAAAGTCAGCCTTTAGTCCCGGCCGTATCACCACCCGACTAAAGGGGGTTTGAATTTTCACTTCCCGCCACTTTCAAGCCTTTATATATATTTCTTTTTGTTTAAATGCTAAAGCCTTGTTATTTGCCCAAGAAATTCTATATCAAGGCACATTTGTTTAAAAAAACATGTTATATTTACTTTTTTTTCTTGCACACATGAAAAATATGTAACCTAAATTATTTTGTCTTTTGTTATAGTTATTGAACATAATATAACTACATAATCATTATTTCATTAATGGAAAAATGTAGTCTTTATTTAAAATAGCTAAAGCTATTGGTTTTGGACAGAAAATTTGTTTTCACACCATTTTGACGTTAATCTTTCCGTTCTTGATCACCCATTGTCTCGAATTCCGCACAAAAATCCCGCCAAAACATAGGAATTTAATTTCAATCTAGAAAAAAAAAAAAAAAAAAGAACAAAGAAACACCCAAAATATGGTCACACGCAAGATCTTAGGTTTTTCTAATCATTATTTGTATTATTATATTTTTTTTTTTGTGCCGCATGAGACAAAATATGGTGAATTACATACCGAAAACACAAGAATTTTGCATCAGCCTCCACAAAGTTTTGTCTCCTAGGGCACAAGAGACCATCCGCAAAGTTTGGTACCGCTCTAGATCTTTTCGGAGGTGGACTCAGTTCAACATATAATTACCGGGTGAAGTTGCGTGGTAATTCAATTAAACTGAAAAAGTACTGAACCAATTTAGAAAAATCTCAAACTTAGTGGTTCCTTCACACAGGGCAGCTGCAAGTCTGAGAAAAAGTTTGAGGCCAATATGACACCGCAAAGGGCATGGACCACGTAATCCCTAACAACCTAAGTGTATAGACATGGTTCGGTGAAAGGTTCTATATACCTTTGTGAAGCACGTGGACTCCGCCTATGTTGAAATGGCTTGAAATTTTTTTGGCAGTCATTTACACCCAAAATATGGTCCCACGCAAGATCTTAGGTTTTTCTCGATCATTATTTGTATTATTATATTTTTCTTCGTGCCCCATGAGACAAAATATGGTGAATTACATATTGAAAACACAAGAATTTTGCATCGGCCTCCATAAAGTTTTGTCTCCTAGGGCACAAGAGACCATCTAGCAAAGTTTGGCACCGCTCAATCTTTTCGGTGGTGGACTCAGTTCAACGTATAATTACCGGGTGAGGTCGCACGGTAATTCAATTAAACTCAAAAAAGTACTAAACCAATTCAGAAAAATCTCAAACTTGGTGATTCTTTCACACAGGGCATCTACAAGTCTCGAGAAAAAAGTTTGAGACCAATATGATACTAGAAAGCGCATGGACCACGTAATCCCTAACAACCTATGTGTATAGACATGGTTCTATGAAAGGTTCCATATACCTTTAAGAACCACGTGGGCACCGCCTATGTCGAAATGGCTTGAAATTTTTTTGGTAGTCATTTACACCCAAAATATGATCCCACGCAAGATCTTAGGTTTTTCTCGATCATTATTTGTATTATTATATTTTTTTCTTAGTCCCGCTTTGAGACAAAAACATGGTGAATTATATATTGAAAACACAAGAATTTTGCATAAAGGTATCACAAAGTTTTGTCTCCTAGGGCACAAGAGACCATCCGGCAATGTTTGGCACCGTTCCGGATCTTTTTGAGGTGGACTCGGGTTCAACGATAATTACCGGGTGAAGTCGCTACGCTAATGCAATTAAACTCAAAAAGTACTAAACCAATTCAGAAAAAATCTCAAACTTGGTGGTTCCTTCACACAGGGCATCTGCAAGCTTGAGAAAAGTTTAAGGCCAATACGACACCGCAGCGTATGGACCACAGAATTATGAAAATTAATTAAATCTAATCTCAAATTTTAACGCTTACAAACAGTGATAACAGTAGCATGAGCATGTAGGAAAGTTAAATATGAATCTAACGCAACTAGAATGGATCGAATCGGATTTAAAATGCAAAAGATATAAGCATTTGAATCGGATGCAAATCTATAAATAAGTGAAAACAAATTTTGAATATGATAAAACCGAGAGTATGATTTCCAGTGCTGAAAAACGTAATTGCCGATTACGCTAAGAATGGCGGTGGATACATTAAAAGCGTCCGGGGTCCTTTCTCGCAAAAAAGGCCATTGCAAGAGTAAACTTAAAAAAAAAAGATTTAGTGCCGGTGGGAGCCTCTCACCTGTAGTAAACCCTAAACCTTTAGTCCCAGACCTATTCTCAGCCAGGGACTAAAGATTTAGCCCCGGTGGGAGGCTCCAACCCCAGTGGGTGGCTCTAACCGGGATTAAACGTTCCCTCCCGCCGCACCCGGCGCTGCTTCGATGGACTCTGTCCCCGTTTGGTAGTGCCAACCGGGACTAATGTACCCTCTAGTCCCGGAGCATTAATCTTGCTCGGTTGTAGTGAAAACTGGAGGGCTTACTAGAGCTCATCTCTCTACTAGTTCAAGTAGCTGCCGCACCAAGCAAAAGTAAAGATTTTAAATCCCTCCTAAACCCATGAAGCCAACTCCCTAACATATGAGAAATACTACGTGGTTGAGGAAGGTTTAAAGCAACATGTATGCTACTCCATATCACAAGTTCAAAGCGATATTCAAAGAAAAGGCACTTAATTGTCTCATTTTTGTGGCAAAAAGCAACAAATTTCACTGTCCTGCCAATTGCATTTGGCCAAGTTATCTTCTGTTAGAATCACTCCCTTCGAAGGTACCAGAGAAATATCTCTGTCTTCAGCGGGGCCTTTATCTTCGAAATGATCTTGTTTAAGTTGGGAACATCTAGGTGAATCAAAGCTGAAAAATGTGATTTAACTGAGAACTGGCCCTTCAGGTCCAAGTTCTAGCAAAAGTCATCTTGCTCTTGTGTTAGCATGATACTAGCAATGCGACGAAGAAGCTCATTCCAGGCTGCTAACTGAGGCCCAATTAGATCATGTCTCCATGCATGAAATGTTTAAAGGAGACGGACTAAAGACCTCAGCTACAGTGTATTGCTTGTGTCTAGCAATGTTGTATAAGCAAGGATATTGTTCGCCAAAGGCACGTTTCCTAACCACTTGTCCACCCAGAATCTCACATGCGACTCATCTTTGATTGTGAAGGATCCAAAACGTAGAATATCTTGTTTGACTTTCATAAGACTAGCCCAAAAGTGTGGAGTTTCCTAGCATAATAAAGGCCACGGATGGAGATCGTGTGTACACGACAGCAATCCCATGGCCCAAGATCAACGTATTCTATTCTTTTGTCAAATTTTATATTGTCTATTCATTACGACATGAATATACGTAACAAAGTACAACCTGAGCCGCGTTCTTTGTTTTGCTCATCAGGTTTGCGTCCTAAAAACAGAGTTCTTGTTAAATGTTTACTGAATTTATATATTACAAACAAGGGTAGAAAAGCAGCTATTACTTTCCACTAAAGAAGATGGTAAGCATGCTCCCATCAAATTGTTCCTACTGTTTACATATAACCTTGAACTTGTTCTAATGATTGATAAATACAACTCAGTATGCTCCTACGATTAGCCCAAAAATAAACATTCTTGCATACATATTTTTCTTTTTACAATTATCCACCATTACAATTCTTGGATACATATGATTGGCATAATTTCTTGGTTTCCCCTGGCTGCATACGGTTGCTCATTGAGGACATACAACGCATGCTACCATAGCCAGCTGCAAATGAAAGACGTCCAAGAATCAAAGCACATTCGCAAAAAAAAAAAAAAAAAAAAAAAAAACTGCAGATGTAGAAGACTTTCCCTTGCTAAAGAAAGAGTAGATGCAAAAGACCTTTTGTTTTATTGAAGAGGCATATGCTTGTGATACTTTAACTAAAGATGTTCTTTTGTGCAATCCTTTTTTCTCAATCAATTCCGGGGTGGGGGGCACTTTGCGCAATCTTTTGGAAGTAATCAGAAATAATTGAGCTAATTATGTGTTTCTTTTGTATAGCAGGAGACAGCAAAATGACAACATTTTCATAATTGAAAATGTTGTCCTATATATACACCTATGTTAACAGAACTTTATGTGTCTTGAATCCTGATGATTCCCGATGACATATTTTTAAACACCACCCATTCAAAGTAAAGATGACTACATAATGCATACCGTCAAAACATGAAATTTGAGAAAAAAAGTTGAAGGTTAGTTTGGTTACATAGCATCCTTTGTTACAACTAAAAAGCGTCAAGTGTCAACATCTACCCAGATAAACGATGTCCTAGACCCATCGGCATCCATACGGCGTAATTAATGCTCGTGAGAAAATCTCATGTTCCTTGGCCAAATAGGGTGGAAAATGGACATAAATCCGGCATAATAACGCTCATGAAAATCTCACGTTCTCTGGCCGAATAGGAAGCGAGGAAAACGGACGTCCATCTAGCGTAATTAACACTCATGAAAAATCTCACAATCCCTGGCCGAATAGGGAGGGAGGAAGACGGACATCACTTCTCTTCCTAAAATCACAGTACGTGCAAGCCAGGTGTTGGGGGCGCATAACACGCTGGTACCTCCCTCGTTGTGTAATAGGCCCAATTGTATGGCTTGGGGAGTAGAACATATGGTATTTAGGCCCATTTGTAGCCCATAGTGGCGTTCTTGTAAATACCAACCATGTTGTAGGTAATAAAGAAGCAACCCTTCCCACCTTCCCTATAAAAGGGGGGAGAAGGGAAGGAGAGAGGGGAGGACGCTGTCCTGTCAGCTCCCCATCACCGCCATTTCGTCACTTTGACTTCGGGTTGTCGCTTTCGTTGGGATTTCGCTGCACTCCGCCGGTCGCCGGTTGTGATTTCGGCTGCGACTCCGACAGTCGCTTTCGTCGTGACTTCGGGTTGTGTCTTCATCAGCCACTTTCGGTTGGGACTTGGGGTCATTTCCACTTCGGTGAACGCAGTTCGGCAACCCCGGAGTAGCATGTTTTGGTGCTATCCCAACATTGGCGCCCACCGTGTTCGGCTTGAATTTTTCACGAAACAATGAGCATTTCGTCAAAAAAAGTAATTTCGTCCCATATCTTCAAATTTTCATGGTAGGGGAGAGAAGACCGAAGGTGTCTCACATTCGAAGCGAAGAAATCTTCTCATTCATCAGCCGAAGCAGAGCTATTCAGTCAACCGAACCGAAGAAGAGACATTCGGTCAAGACTAAAGCCGAATACATGCAGCGAAGGCCGAATGCTCAGGAAGGTGCACGCAACCCTCCAGGCAAGTGGTGCGAATACCACACGTTCGGTTTGTTTTGACTCTTCGTCATGCAGCCCCAGCAGCACATGGCTTTCGCTCATGAGAAGATAACTGGGCGGTGGTTCCTTCGGCCACCGAGAATGATCGCAGCCAACTCACCAAGTTTGCGTCGCAGCTTTTTCTTTCTGAACTGCAGGGCGGTGGTTCCTTCGGCCAAAAGAAGCTTTCTGAACTGCATGCATTAATTCGGTCACCGAAAATAGCCACCCGTTTATTCGTAATTGTATACTCAAGTTAACCGAATTGCATGCATTCGGTTGCCGAAAATAGCCATCCGGTTATTCAAAACTGTATACTTGTTTATTATCTATATATACTTTAACAAGTTAACCACATGCTCAAGCTTAACATGGCCGGAAGAGTACATTCGTTCGCAGGAAGAAGACACAAACGAAATTGCTTCGGCAACCGGATGATTCGGCTAAGAAAGCTGCAACGGCCTTCACATTCACAGCGTAATCACCGAAAGGCCCTGATAGGCCGATGGACTATCAGCTTTTGGGGTCATTCGGTCGTAAGCCGCCGACCGTTTCGGGTCGAATTTTACACAAGAGCAACACATTTCGGCTATCTCCCTCCTATCATCGAAATGACAAAAACTCAAAGCTTGCTCTGCAGCACTTACTACAACTCAAGAAAAGAGATAAGTGTCCTTTGTCACTTTCGGCTTTTACCTGTCGTAAGAAACAATGTTTCTTTATCGTCAAAGTCAAGCTTTTACATCTGACTAACATTGCGCAGCTACTTGAGCCGGCTATTGAAATGAACCATCGTCGTAGATCAAGATATATATCGCAAAAGCTGGACCATTTCGGTTATCACTTTTATATTTGTACAAGCACCTTTTCTAATTATTCACTCTTTCATTTTGCTGGGATCTGCTAAAAGCTTTTCTCATGTTTTACCTTCCATACCTTCACTTGTCGTCTGCAAGCCGAAAAGACCAAAGGGCTCCCCCATTTCGGTCCTAGCTTCGTACCAACAAGAATTAATCACTACAGGAACGGTGGTTTTGCCGAAAGCCGACGACGCGACTAGGCAAAGACAGTTTTGCACTCGCAAAGGATTTGCCGACTGCCAAACTCGCGAACCCCACTTTTCGGCAAAGATTGACTCGCAAACGAAGTCTTTGCCGAGTGCCAAAACTCGGCAGTTGGGCGAAGGGTTCGCCGAGTGCCATCAAGTCAAGATCGCAACCCGACGCCGCCGTTAAATATGGAAAGGTTCTTTGCCGAAAGTGCCGAACGCCCCGCACTCGCAAAGATTTGTTTTTGAAACTTTGCCGAAAGTGCCGTATCCCAGCACTCGGCAAAGTAATTGTTTTACGAAAAACAAAATACACTTTGCCGAAAGTGCGGTGCAGCCGGCACTCGCAAAGTTATGGTCATTTTTGCCGGTGTGCCGCCGCGACTCGCAAATCTGCCATTCCTCGCCGTAGGGTACCCAGCTTTGCGAGTGCCAGCAAAGACTGCAAAGCCGGGAGATTTATTTTTTTTTGCTGTTTCTATTGATTCACAGCCTCCATCAACACATACATATACCATAAGCATTCATATATATATCATAGACCACATATATCACCAATTCACATATATAATCCACATATTTCACAAATCCACATATATAATCCACATATATCACAAATTCACACATATAGTCCAACATCCAAACGAAATTAAACATGTCCAACATCCAAACGAAATGTAACATGTCCAACATCAAAACTAGATCCATCACAGTGC